>JAMXBB010000010.1:91297760-91998889 GCA_024138015.1 Lumnitzera littorea
GGGGGGGGGGTGGACCATTAATCAGTATAGGGTGAGAAAATAACAACAATTTATGGATGAGTGTGGTATGTTTGATTTAGGATACGTAAGGACTGGATGTACGTAGTCTAAGAGGTCTAGAAATATTGTAGAGCTCATTCAATCGAGGATTAATAGAACATGGCCAAATATTAAGTGGATAAGTATCTATCCTGACATGAAAGTTTTCCATCTATCAACTTATGCTTCAAATCATTGTCCTCCTCTCTTATGCACGCATCTTAACATTAGCATGGAGTTGAGCATTCAATGGCTAGTCTAGTTCCAACTAATGTGGTTGGACCATCTAAATTTTAAAGATTTTATGGCTTTGCATTGGTATCTCTCTAAAGATAACATTGATAAAGACTTGCAAACCTTCATTTGTAACTTGAGATAGTAGAACAAGGACATATTTGGTATCCTCCATATTAAAAAAAGGTAGTTGGTGGAGAAAATTGAATAAATTCGAGAAAATATAAGAAGAGATCCTAATCAGGCTCTTCTTACAAGGGAAAGCTTCCTCTAAGATGCTCTTAAGTAGGTTCTTAATCATGAAGAGAAACTATAGGCAGTAAAAGCTAGAAGCCACTGGATAGTAGATAGAGAACGGAATACTTGGTTTTTTCATGCCTCAACGATGGCAAGAAGATCAAGTGGTAGGACGTGGGTCTATTTGACAATGCCAACAATTGGATCACTGAACATTGAAACTTAGAACCATGACGATGAAGTATTTTGTGGAACTGTATTTGACGGAAAGGCTATTTGCCAAACCATCACCTTTTCTGTGGCTACCAAAAATCATACACTTTGAGCAAGGGGAGGTTGAAAATTTAACACGAGCAATAATAATGGAGGAACTGAAATAAGCCATTTGGAGAATTGCTAATCACAAGACTCTTGGCATAGATGGTCTACACTCTCATTTTTACAAAGCCTACTGGCAAACGGTTAGTTCATTAGTTTTCTCTATTATGGATGATATATGGAGGAGTGGAAAAGTACCCAAGGATATAAGTCAAACTCTTCTAGTCCTTATCCCGAAAAAAGATGGTGTAAATAGAATTAAAGATTTTAGGCCTATACATCTAATAGGATTTGGGATACTGACCCAACTAAATGCCAAAGCCTAGCTCATCTACTCCTTACCCAGATATGTCATTTGACTACTTATTTTTATTTGCATTGTTTAGATTTCTGATTTTTTGTATTTTTCCTAAACTACTCTATATTTGTTTTGTACTTACTAGAATGCAATTATGGCATCCTTTTAGTCCTTTTATTTATAAGTTTGCCATTACGTATAAATAGAATGTATGTGTAGGGTTTTTGATAGATTTGCACATTAATGAAAAACTCTTTGAATATTTTCTCTCAAAAAACTCTCTCTTATTAGCTCTTATCAATTCTTTTAACAAGGATTGTGGCGGGCAACCTTAATTATCTCTTTGTATGTCATATCAAAGCAATGATTAGGCTATACAAAATCTAGTTGGTATGTCATATCTGGTTATGTGGCTCATAGCTTCACTAAACCCCTTACTAAACCCATTTTATTTTCCTTCCTTCAGCAAGATTGAACCCATACTGATACATCACCCTTACCTACCCTTGGCACGGTTCGTATCATAAGTTTATGCACAACATTATATAAGACCTTGGGCAAGATTATGGTCAATAGATTGAGGCCCTATTTGTAGTGGATCATTAGCCTTAAGCAAGCTAGTTTTGTCCTAGGCAAATCTGTGAGAGATAATGTCATTATTTTTCAGGAAGTCCTATACTCTCCAAAGAAGAAAAAAGGGAATAAAGGGTGGATGGTCATTAAACTTGACCTAGAGAAAGCTTATGATCATCTAGAATGGAATTTCATTAGATATGCAATGAAGTTGTTTGAATTTCTAGAATTGTAGATCAAACTAGTCGGCTTATGTTTGGTGACGAATTCATGTAGGATCTTGTTTAATGGTTCTGTGCTGGAAGAATTCTTTCCAAGTAAAGGTGTATAGCGGGGTGATCCTTTGTCACCATACTTGTTCATTATCACAATGGATATTCTAAGTAAAGCCATCAAAGAATTGGTTTTAAGAAAGGCATGGAAACCAATTTGCTTTACAGGCTCTAAAGTGAAGCTGTCTCACTTGTTCTTTGTGGACAACTTAGTGCTGATGGGTGAAGCCTTTGTAAAAAACGTGAGGATCATGATGGAGGTAATAAATATGTTTGGGATAATGTCAAGTTAGAAGGTGAGCTTTGGCAAGTCTTATGCTATTTTCTCTAATATCACTTTAGAATCCACTAAATTGCAAGTGTGCAAAATTTTCAATATCAACCTAAATGTAACCTTAAGGAAGAGCGCTTGTTAAGGTAGGCAAACAGCTAAAGGTAATGGACTTCTCGTTTCTTCTAGAAAAAATAAGACAAAAATTGTCAAGTTAGAAAGCAAATATCCTTAATCCTTCGGTGAGAAAACTTTTGATTAGCTCCTCATTAGAGAGCATCATGAATTATTATTCACAGATGCTACCTTTTCCTTAAAGAACATGCTCATAGATTGAGTAGCTGTATCAAGATTTCTTATGAGGCAATATGGATGGTGAAAGAAAAATAGACTAGGTGATATTGGAGAAAGTTAAGTGGTTGAAAGAAGACGGTGGTATTAGGCTCCTTGACTTACACTAATACAACAAAGCAAACTTTGTTAAGTTAGCATGGTTAGTTTAGAGGAAAGATAAACTATGGTCTTAAGTACTGTGAAGTAAATATAAGATGACTCAAGGAACTTTTCAAGTAAAAGGGGGAACAAGCACTTTCAAATTTTTTAAACAGTAACAAGATTAGCTAAAAACCAAGATTACCTTACCACTGAGTAAAATCCCTCAAGCTAATTTTTGGCATAATGCATGGAATAATGCAAAGGTGGTTTGTTGGACCACTTAAATGGAATAGTAACCAACCAACGATAGCATAAGCTTGAGGAAACTATGATGACTAAAATGAAGATCTATCAGGTTTCCTCATTCATAATTAGGATAGAGTTCGATTAGGAAGCTTTGATCCTATCGTTTAAGATATCTCACACCTAGGGTGTAATGAGTAAGTTGTTTGGCCGCATGATCTTAGTAGAGATGTGTCAGTAAAAACAACCTATGGATTAATGTATAAGGAAAGCGGTTGGGTAACTAACTAAGTTAACTAGGATTGGATATGGCGTCTACCCACAATCCCTCGCATACACTTTATGATATGGAGAATGTTCCAAAATATGCTGCCTACAAGAGATAATTTGGCGAAGCTAGGAATGACGGTAGATCAAAGATATGTCTTTTGTAATCAAGCGGATGTGACAATGACTCATGTCTTCTTGGAATGCAATGTCACCAAGCTATTCTGGCGAAAATGTCAATGGACAAATCTACCAACTTGTACGAACCAACAAGACCTTATGGAATGGATAAGGAAAAATGCTTACATCCATAAGCTTCCTTGGAATTAAATTTGCTATCCAAGACCTATTTTATTCTTATTCATGTTAAGAGGGATATGGAGGGAACATAAAAGGAGAGTCTTTGAATCAAATGATGAGGATTGTGGATGGGTAAGGCTAGTGAGGAAAGAACCTTATGAATGGTGGGCTAATTGGACGAAGAGTGTAAGCCTTGCAATTAGATACTTAGGATTCAGTTTGTAGAATTTAAGACAATCGAACAAATTATCTAATCCAACCTAAATTTTACGATGAAATTAGGAATATTAGTAAAAGTGATACCGTGAGTTTCGATTTAGGAAAATAAATAATAAAATAATTGGTTATTATAATATTAAATTATAGGTCAATTTCTTATTATTTATCGAAAACACTTAAAACGAGTTTTAATATCTAACGAGTCAATAAAGATAAATTATATATACATTAAAAATCATAAAATAACATAAATAATATTTAAGAATATTTATTTATATCATATATGTATTTACATGTAGGTTAAAATACACGAAATTACATAAAATATTTGAAATATGCTAAAATAATACTAAATAATTAAAGAAAATTCATAAATAACTAAAGAAAAATATGGAAAAATGAGGAAATGTGTAGAACATAGGTGTGGCAATGGAAGATAAAAATTCAACAAATAGGATTAGGCCATTTAGAAAGTAAAAAAGATAAGGGATAAAGGGCACTTAGCAACATAAAATTGAAAGTAAAACCCTAACTACACTATAAATTCAACACAGCCCAACCAAACATCATTTTAACTAGTTAGGCATCAGAAAAAATTAGGGAGAGGAGAGAAGAGAGAAAAAAAAAAAACAATTTTAGCAAAATTAGATAAAATGATATGCATTTAGGGCTTATAAAAGAAACCCACATCCAACAACAATGGACCTAACGTCTAGAGCTGTAGACAATGGTGGAGCTACTGCTGGTAGCTAGAAACTCGTCGATTGGTGAATTTTAATTTCCCTTTCGAATTTTTTTAATTTAGTAAAAATATCAAATATGTATGAAAAATTATGAAATTTGGTTTTTCTCAATGTTTTTCCATGTAAAATTAGAATATCAAACCATATTTTTAAAATTATAAGTGCTTATATAGGTTTCTTAAGAATAAGCCTAATTCCAACGAATTTTGTATGAATTTTCAAAAATAATAAATAATGTTATTTCGAGCTAATTTTTGGTATACATATTCATAATATGATATATTTAATTTACATAAAAATAATTTTTGATAAACTACATGCTTAGTATTTATTAAAATTATTTATTGAATTTGCCTTGTTTTTCACATGGAAAAAAGTAATAGGTTTTTAATTAAATTCCTTAATGAATCTGATTTGTAATGACTTCTAAAGCTTAGTTATGATTTTTGAAATATTTAATTTGAATATTATAATTTCATTTGGTCATTTACCTAATTTAAGCTAATTTTAGCAAAATCAGACCTAAAATCAGTATACCGGAAAATAATATATAATAAACCATCTTAGTATTTTTCATTATCATAATATAACAACCATAATTTACTGAGTATAATATATTTTTCATAGCTTTAATAGAGCTTGAATACTAATTATTATATATTCACCTAAAATTTATGCATGATATGTACTAAATATATAAGTAAAGGGGTATATTTAAGATAAATTTGTGATTTAGGGTTAATTAGATATAATTTCTGATTTAAGATATGATTAAACATTTGATATGTTATTAGAGCATGGAGGGATGATATATGCAGTGTTAGAAATTTTAAATAGGTGATTTAAGAGTGAATTACGTGATTTAAGAGTGAATTACGTAATAACAAATAATATGTAAATATAGGATATTAATTAGTAGAAAATATTATGCCAAAAGTGATAATATTATAATAATATTAATATAAAATAAATATGATATTAAATATAAATTTATATAATTATATGAAAAATGTAAATTTTTCTCATATTAGAAGTAAATTCAGTAGTTAAATGAGGATTATGATATATTGTACAAACTAGAAAACTAATGAGAGACCAAATAAGATATATAGGACACCTGATTATAATATGAATAATTTCATATTATGGTTCGGAACAAGTTTTTAGGATTCTTATATAATCTATAATTAGAAATTAACTTATAACCTAATTTAAAAACTGACTCTAAAATTGAATCAAAACTCAACCTAAATTAGGAATAATTATAAGTAACTTAAAAACATGAATAATTAAGTACACTAAAACCTTAAACTAAAAATAACAATGTAGTAATCGGAGGCTTGAAATTATACTTAATTATGCTTCTTAGATAATTGACTATGCGCATGTGCTTATTTTTAAGTTTAACGATATGATTTTGATTAGTTACCTTAGCTTGTATTTGTGTGGTTTATTTGAAACGATTGAATACCTTAAACCGAATTTAACTAAATATTTAACTCATAAATTTAAACTGGATGTACATAACAATCCATTAGGGAAACATTAGGATTCTCCGACCAAATACCAACCCGTTTAAAAGGGATAGCGTTAGATAACATAATTAATCTCTTCTTCATTCTTGGTAGAACTAAGTGATATATAAGGAGACCGTAGCAAGGGTGAAGTCAATAGTTTAAAGGTAGTCGCGGGAGGAGCGATATCTCCATTCCATAGGCTTGGGTTTGGTTGTAAGCTGTTGTATTAAACGAAAACTCCTCAACCCGGATTAAATCAAGTGTAAATTCTCTAATCTCATAATAGGCTAAACAACGTCATGCGATAGCATTTGCTTGAACATGCATTGTATCTAATTGATTTGATCGATAACCTTGTTTGTATTTAAGGTATAATTTTAAGTCTACATCCTAATTTACTGAGTTGTTGGTTGTTTGTATCCCTATAGATGTTGTTGTAAGTACTAGTTAAGAAGTGGCCTTCATTTACTTTAAAGCTATCAACTGTTGAATCTTAGGAAAGTGAAGAAATACATCAAAAGAATAGATATATTTTTAAGGTCTTAGTTCTTATTTTAAAATCTTTTATTTTCGAATAACGTATTACTTAGGAAATATAGTACGATAAAACTCTACAAACATGATTTGTAATATTTGAATCCTAGTGTATATATATATTTTTATACTTTCTAAAGTAAATAATTTATTTAATTTATGAACCATTTACTTTAAAGTGAGTTAGTCGTGAACACCTTGTGTAAATCAAGTCTAAGATAGTGACTATATGCTTGGCTTCTATCTTAGAATGGTTTACACGGTGGAATTGTTACGACTTTACCGTTTCAGGACATGACAAAGAGGAAGAAGCTCAACCTATGAACCAATGTCTTTAGTACATGGGAGAAGCCTCTAAGAAATATGGTTAAAGTCAACTATGATGCTGCAATCAATTAGAGGGGTAATAGGGCATCTATTGTTGCAATAGGTAAGGACCATGAGGGACAGGTGCTAGGTGAGGGATGGAGAAAACGATATGGCTTAACAGTAGTTGAGGTTGAATTAAAAGCTTTTTTGCTAGGGTTAAGATTAGGGAAGGAGAACAAGTGGACAAATATCATTATAGAGTCCAATAGCTCTTATGTTATAGACTTTGTTAATTAAGGATGCCAAATGGCAATTCACATTTAGTTGCAGTTTAACGGTGCTTAGCCTTACTTTATAATTTCAATAATGTTTCTTTTTGCAAGATCACACATGAAGCTAACTACGTGGCGGATGCTTTATCAAAAGAAGGGATGTGGACAAACTCAAGCTCTACCTTTTCTATTATGTTTCCTATTTTGTTAGTAGACTCTCTTATGTTTGACTTCAATTATGATTGAAGTGTTGTTGTTTTCTAGTGATAAGGTGAAATATCACCTAGACCAAGATAGCTTTGTCTTTTATTATGCGTTTGACCAAAGTTTTCATTTTCTAATATATTTTATTTCAATAAAAAAAGGATGAATTTTTACAAAAATTTATTTATGAGTGAATTGTGCCTTTAAATAGAGTGTCAATCGGATTTAAAATGCTCATATACCTATGGCTCTGTCATTAGACATATCATTTTCTTAGATGCAATGTCATTTCATGGCACTTTGAGAAACAAACCACCATGTGTTGGAGCTCTAATAAGGGCAAATATTGAGCATAGTCTATGTTATTGAAGAGTTTACCTAGATTTAGCATCTCATTTGGAACTTAGGGGTCCTCATCAAGTAACTCATCTTCTTATATTATGACAACCTTAAAGTTATTTACCAATTTAGCAATCTCACTGAGCATGATTGTACCAAACATCTACATATTATTGACTGCTACTTAATACATGAAATGGTTGCAAATTAAATAGACTATCTTTGCCAAGAACTTGTATACATGAACAAATTTTTACCATTATTCCAATCTAATGTTGATTGTTGACACTAGTACTTAGAGATTGAGGTATATTGTTGCATTTTTAAAATTGAGGAACTGAATAGTTCTTTTTTACTTTTATATTAGGATTACAAATCCTAAGCATACAATATAAGATTGAAAAATCACAAAAATTTATCCAATTCAATTTGCTGTGGAGGTATCAGACCTCCATTTGAACTTCCACCAACAATACTCCATACTCCGAGATGGAAGCAATGCTACCTGTTAGGTTCGAATAGAAAGTGACTATTACTAAATATATTTTTTCAATATGTTGTACAATTGACAAAAATGTTGCTCCCATGTTGTAAGAAGGGAAAAAAAAATTGTCGTCCTAACTATATAAGCTTATAGTTTTTGTGTATGTTAGGGAAGAGAAGCAATAATCGACTAAAAATACAAGACCAGCTCTAAGGTCGTTATAATCTAATGACATCAACACCAATCTCTCAACGAGATGGATTATGCTCTAATTTTTCCTCTCTAAGTTATAATATGTAGCTGACAAAAAAGAAAATGGAAGACGAACCAAAAATTACACCTTGTATAGTGACATTTGGTCAATTATCACCATAAATCAATTGCAGGATAGATCATGCAATCTAAAGAATATAAATGATCAAATGAATTTTGAGTACTCATCTTAAGGTAAGATGGGGGAGGTAATGGATTCTATTTATTTATCTTATTCTATCATGTTATTAGAACTCTTCTTCTATTGTTTTTAATATATTTATGAGGTGATGGATTATATAAATGTATATCTTCTATTATATTAAGCCAATAAATTTTATTTGACTCTTCATCTCTAAATATATAATTTTGATATTTCCTTCTTATTATTTACTCTTTATATTAATGGGCTTTAAAAAAACATTTTATATCTATCTATATCTTTTATATTTAAATCTTTCTCTATCTTCTATATTTACTCTATATATGATTAAGGAAATGCTCCTTATTTCTCTCCACGCCACTTAAATAGTATATCAAACCATATCCTCTTTTATACTATATTAAGCTAATAAATTTTATTTAACTCCACATCTCTAAGTGTATCGTTTTGATATTTCCTCCTTATTATTTACTCTCTATATTAATAGTCTTAAAAAAATCTTCTACATCTATATATATATATATCTTCTATATTTAAATCCTCTCCTCTATCTTTTATATTTATTCTATATATATAATTAAGGCAATACTCCCTATTTGTCTCCACACCAGCTANAAGGTATAATTTTAAGTCTACATCCTAATTTACTGAGTTGTTGGTTGTTTGTATCCCTATAGATGTTGTTGTAAGTACTAGTTAAGAAGTGGCCTTCATTTACTTTAAAGCTATCAACTGTTGAATCTTAGGAAAGTGAAGAAATACATCAAAAGAATAGATATATTTTTAAGGTCTTAGTTCTTATTTTAAAATCTTTTATTTTCGAATAACGTATTACTTAGGAAATATAGTACGATAAAACTCTACAAACATGATTTGTAATATTTGAATCCTAGTGTATATATATATTTTTATACTTTCTAAAGTAAATAATTTATTTAATTTATGAACCATTTACTTTAAAGTGAGTTAGTCGTGAACACCTTGTGTAAATCAAGTCTAAGATAGTGACTATATGCTTGGCTTCTATCTTAGAATGGTTTACACGGTGGAATTGTTACGACTTTACCGTTTCAGGACATGACAAAGAGGAAGAAGCTCAACCTATGAACCAATGTCTTTAGTACATGGGAGAAGCCTCTAAGAAATATGGTTAAAGTCAACTATGATGCTGCAATCAATTAGAGGGGTAATAGGGCATCTATTGTTGCAATAGGTAAGGACCATGAGGGACAGGTGCTAGGTGAGGGATGGAGAAAACGATATGGCTTAACAGTAGTTGAGGTTGAATTAAAAGCTTTTTTGCTAGGGTTAAGATTAGGGAAGGAGAACAAGTGGACAAATATCATTATAGAGTCCAATAGCTCTTATGTTATAGACTTTGTTAATTAAGGATGCCAAATGGCAATTCACATTTAGTTGCAGTTTAACGGTGCTTAGCCTTACTTTATAATTTCAATAATGTTTCTTTTTGCAAGATCACACATGAAGCTAACTACGTGGCGGATGCTTTATCAAAAGAAGGGATGTGGACAAACTCAAGCTCTACCTTTTCTATTATGTTTCCTATTTTGTTAGTAGACTCTCTTATGTTTGACTTCAATTATGATTGAAGTGTTGTTGTTTTCTAGTGATAAGGTGAAATATCACCTAGACCAAGATAGCTTTGTCTTTTATTATGCGTTTGACCAAAGTTTTCATTTTCTAATATATTTTATTTCAATAAAAAAAGGATGAATTTTTACAAAAATTTATTTATGAGTGAATTGTGCCTTTAAATAGAGTGTCAATCGGATTTAAAATGCTCATATACCTATGGCTCTGTCATTAGACATATCATTTTCTTAGATGCAATGTCATTTCATGGCACTTTGAGAAACAAACCACCATGTGTTGGAGCTCTAATAAGGGCAAATATTGAGCATAGTCTATGTTATTGAAGAGTTTACCTAGATTTAGCATCTCATTTGGAACTTAGGGGTCCTCATCAAGTAACTCATCTTCTTATATTATGACAACCTTAAAGTTATTTACCAATTTAGCAATCTCACTGAGCATGATTGTACCAAACATCTACATATTATTGACTGCTACTTAATACATGAAATGGTTGCAAATTAAATAGACTATCTTTGCCAAGAACTTGTATACATGAACAAATTTTTACCATTATTCCAATCTAATGTTGATTGTTGACACTAGTACTTAGAGATTGAGGTATATTGTTGCATTTTTAAAATTGAGGAACTGAATAGTTCTTTTTTACTTTTATATTAGGATTACAAATCCTAAGCATACAATATAAGATTGAAAAATCACAAAAATTTATCCAATTCAATTTGCTGTGGAGGTATCAGACCTCCATTTGAACTTCCACCAACAATACTCCATACTCCGAGATGGAAGCAATGCTACCTGTTAGGTTCGAATAGAAAGTGACTATTACTAAATATATTTTTTCAATATGTTGTACAATTGACAAAAATGTTGCTCCCATGTTGTAAGAAGGGAAAAAAAAATTGTCGTCCTAACTATATAAGCTTATAGTTTTTGTGTATGTTAGGGAAGAGAAGCAATAATCGACTAAAAATACAAGACCAGCTCTAAGGTCGTTATAATCTAATGACATCAACACCAATCTCTCAACGAGATGGATTATGCTCTAATTTTTCCTCTCTAAGTTATAATATGTAGCTGACAAAAAAGAAAATGGAAGACGAACCAAAAATTACACCTTGTATAGTGACATTTGGTCAATTATCACCATAAATCAATTGCAGGATAGATCATGCAATCTAAAGAATATAAATGATCAAATGAATTTTGAGTACTCATCTTAAGGTAAGATGGGGGAGGTAATGGATTCTATTTATTTATCTTATTCTATCATGTTATTAGAACTCTTCTTCTATTGTTTTTAATATATTTATGAGGTGATGGATTATATAAATGTATATCTTCTATTATATTAAGCCAATAAATTTTATTTGACTCTTCATCTCTAAATATATAATTTTGATATTTCCTTCTTATTATTTACTCTTTATATTAATGGGCTTTAAAAAAACATTTTATATCTATCTATATCTTTTATATTTAAATCTTTCTCTATCTTCTATATTTACTCTATATATGATTAAGGAAATGCTCCTTATTTCTCTCCACGCCACTTAAATAGTATATCAAACCATATCCTCTTTTATACTATATTAAGCTAATAAATTTTATTTAACTCCACATCTCTAAGTGTATCGTTTTGATATTTCCTCCTTATTATTTACTCTCTATATTAATAGTCTTAAAAAAATCTTCTACATCTATATATATATATATCTTCTATATTTAAATCCTCTCCTCTATCTTTTATATTTATTCTATATATATAATTAAGGCAATACTCCCTATTTGTCTCCACACCAGCTAAATAATATATTAAAACATATATTAAGAAATAGTATTTGTTACAGCATATTTTATTTTTTTATTTATCTATACTTATATTTATATTATCCTTAGTAATGTTTTATCTTTATTTAAATAGTTATATTTATATTTGTTAAGCAAAACTATTTATTTTATATATACACATCACTGGTACGTTATTGACTAGTGTGTGTGTATATATATATATATATATGTATATATATATATTCATTTTAAATAGTAGAACTCAATTTTATTAACTATTAAAATTTCAATCCAATCCATATGAATGATTTTCTAATTTAAACTCGGGAAAAAAAAGGTATGATTTGGTCCGATCAATTAGAGAAAATCTTTAACCAAAGTATATATATATATCTTCTCAAGATATTATATATATCTGTATTTCTCGCTTCACAAAATAGGGGGAAGAAAACAAAATCAAGCACTAATTCTAAAAACCGGGGGCAAAACCACCCCCAAAAACCAATCCCCATTACCGACCACCGTTTCCACACACCTTGTCACTTACCATCAACCCATACTAACCCCGTCAGCCTATTTCCTGTTTTCCTCTAGCCTTATGAAGCCCATAGGTCCTCCTCTTTTGCCAGAGAAACCGGTGTACCATTACCATTGCATTTGCAAGTTCACCCAGAATCCCTTCACCAATATTTTTTTCACCATAGCACTGCCTCCAGCCTCATTGCTTTTTAGTATATACATCGTGAAATTATATATTTTTTCCCATTTTTATTTCCAATATAGCGTAGTTGTCTATCCCTTTATAAGAATTTCCTCCTATTAGAATACCAAACTTCCGTTGTCTTAGCACAACTTTTCATGTTAAAATATTGAAAACCCGACGTTAATATTAAAAAAAAAAAAAAGAACTAATGTGTTTGCTATGAATAGAATATATAATCCTTAGTATCTTTAGTATATTTCCTCATATCTCATTTATTCTCTTTCTCAAATTTTAAAAGTGGCATTTGGATATTTGAATTTTGCCTATGTTTGCAATTAATAACCTAAATATTTCTTATTTTTTATAATTTATTACCTAAACTTTATTCTTTTTTATAATTAACTACCTAATTTAGCTACTATAAATAACCTTGAAAGTTTATAGGTAATAAACTAATATTTTTAAATTTCAAGTACTTAATTATAAAAATAGATAAGTTTCATGTATCAAAAGCAATATTTGTTTATAGAGCTTTTTGAGATATAGGCTCCCTATGTCTATCCCGAGCTTTTTAGGCTTACAAATCGCCCTTAACCTAAGCTCATAACGTAGCCAATCATACTATAATAAGTTTCCAAGGACTAAAAGATTTTGGATGATGTCAATAGACCAAGTCAATAATTATTTCTTATTTATCCAAACTATGTTGAAGGTCATGATCTTACTCTTCAATATTTGCAAAAGTGACTTTGTCCTTTAACCGCTTTTCAACTGTTACAGTTACTCCTCTATAAAATACAAGATTATCGTTTAATAGTAAACTATTTAATACTCTGCATACTTAAACTTGCTAATTACTTTTAATATTCTCTAAATACTTATAACTAATTTAAATATTGAAGTGGTCATGCCACATAACTCATTTATATTTTTTATACTGTGCTCTTTTTTACAGGTTTCATCACTTATGCAAAGTCCAATTTCTCTTTAATCAATACTAGTAAAATTCTTCAGGCAACAATATTCATCCTTTTACTAATGCATGAATTTTAGTTTTACTACTTTTTATTCTTTACTAATGATCTTACAATTTAAGAGAAAAAAAATTCAATCTTAATTCATCTTAACAAATTATTAATATTTATATTATTAAATTATAAACATATACGTGTAGTTTGCTACCAAAGAAATTTCAACTTAACTTGATTCCTCTCAATGTCAAATGTGTTTTTTAGGTAATTCAGGGCATAATTTATTCCAATTTATTTTCACACATATAATTCCAGGCCAAAAAATAAAGAAAAAAAAAACATAAATATAAAAGAAAAGTTGTTGCGGAAATTGACAATTGTACAAAAACATCTAAGAAGGCCTTTAAAATCATTTTTAACGCCAGAAACCCGAACGCCTAGGCCATCCAACTTTTCTCTCTCTCCTCACTATCAACATCTTTTTCCCTCTCTCTCTCTCTCTCCTCCTTGGATATTAGAAGAAGAAGAAGAAGAAGATCGTTTCAGTTCTCATCCCATTACAATACTCACACCACATAGCCATATACTTCAACTTCCTTTTTATGTAAATAGTTCATATTCTTCCTAAGTGAAAATAAGGAAGAATTATCCCTAAAAAAGACAAAGAAAGGGGTGTTATTTTCTTTCTGTTGAAGATATGGATGATGAGTATGCTAAACTTATCAGAAGAATGAACCCTCCTAGGTAATAACGAAAAGAGAAATTAAAAAGAAAGGGGAATTCCGGTTTACTTTATGTAAAGTTAACATCTTTTTCTCGATTTTCCGTTGGGTATTGCCAATTTTCCTTTTTTGGCCTTTGAATGTTGTAAAAATATTAGTTTTTTAGTTGTGGTTTTAGGGAGTTTGTTTGTTTTAGGGTTTTGAGTTTGTGCTTTTGCTCATTTTGGGTGTTCACGAGTGAGAATGATTTTTTGTGTGTAAATGAGTGATTGGTTAGTTTTTTGTTTCATAAATTACTACTAATTGAATTGCAGTTACGATTAGGTTTTTGCTTTTTTTTCCCTGCTGTAGTGATGCTTGTTAAGTGATGTCAATGAATTGTACTGTGAATTCGAGATAAATTTTTCCTAGGTTAAGATGGTGTTGTTGTCCAGATACACCGATCAAAGATTCTCCATACATGATGTCATCTGGTTGGCGGGGATAAGATGGTGCACCATTTAAGGATAAGGAAACATGTTTGACAATTGGATCGTGTTAAAGCAAATAGTTGAGTGACATTTTGTGATTTTTGCGGAATTAGGAAAGTGATAGACAAAAGTAACCAGTCTCGGGTTGTTCTTTGAGTCAAGGATGTTTTATTTTCCCTTGATTCCTGATATCGTGGATGCATTTCCTTAACATTGCGTGATCTAGAGCACGATTAGAGAGATAAAATCCATACATGGCACTTATAGTTGTGGTGATATAATAAGCTTGTTGTTGGCAATGCTTGATTTATCCTATACATTTTGTCATAGATTTTTATATTTTAGCACTTACTGCCCAATATTGTGAGAAGTTTCTGCTGTGTGTTGTTTGCTTGCATGTATTTCATTTGAACAGGCATTAATTATATCATACGGGTTTCTTTTTCCTTTCTGGAATGAAGTAATGACTGGCGCTCACCGACATTGTCAATTGTAAATGCAGGGTTGTAATTGACAACAAGTCTTGCGAGGATGCAACTGTTATTCAGGTAATGTTTTGCATTTATTATCTGGTTTGAGAGTAATGGATTCTTTAACATTACATGAACTGGTTCTATTTCGTTCAATTTTTTGTACGGATGTTACATCTCAAGTTCTCTTCAGGTTGACAGTGTGAACAAACATGGAATCCTTCTTGATGTGGTCCAAGTGCTGATGGATATGAACCTTGTGATAACTAAAGCATACATATCATCAGATGGCGGGTGGTTCATGGATGGTGAGGCTTTAATTTCAAGTTGTTGATTGGAGGAACAATTTATTAGGCCTTCACTTAGCTCCCCCACTTTCATTCTCAAAAATTTCAGTGTTTAATGTGATCGACCATGAGGGGAAGAAAATCAGAGATAAGGAAGTCATTGGATATATTAAGAGGGTAAAAGTCTTGCTGTAGCCTTTTCACTAGCTTTTTTCTTGTAATGAGATACTCTGGCAAGTTTGCTATATTCACTTTCAAATTTTCATTTGGTAGCAGAAGTCCACGTCCTTATAGTGATTGCTCACTTAACCTTCCTTCACGTAACCTTCTCCATAAAGAAAAAGGAGTTTTTGTGGTGCTTGTTGGTCAATCCTTCAATGTAGCTAACTCTATGGTGTTATATTTATTTAGTGTTCTGTCAGTTGTATTAGCATATCCTTGTCTGTCTCATGACTCTTACTTTTCTAATAGGTGGAAATCAGTAGATAATCATTACAATTTCTAAGAGACCTGCTTTATTTTTTGGTAATTAGGATGTAATGAGCTTCACAATCATGATATATCCAACGCATTTCTTGTACTTCCAGCTCAGCATCTACCACATGTTTCATGCTCTACAACCTTTCAAAATAGTATTTTCTTTTGAGATTTCTGACAGCCATGGCATGTCCATAAGATGCTATATTAAGTTCTTACTTTTCTTTTTTTCTCCGTTGAACACTATATTAAGTTGTGTATCTTAATTGACCCAAAAAAAAAAGGTTGTGTATCTTAAATCACGGGATTACTAGTTTAGCTCTTAAAGCAGCATTCTCCACACAGAAAGGTTCTTCCCTCCACTGTCAGAAATCTCAAAAGAAAAGACTATTTTGAAAGGCCATACAGCATGAAGCATGTGGTAGATGCTGAGTTGGAAGCAAAAGAAATGTGTTGGATATATCATAGCATGTCCATAATATAGTATATTAAGTTCTGTATCATAAATTATGGGATTACCACTTTAGCTCTTAAAGCAGCATGCTCCACACACACGAAAATTCTTCCCTCCGCAATTCTCTATTGGAAAAACAAGTTGACTTCATTGCATGCATGCATTCTTAATTTTGGGGTGAAATTCATGCAGGCACATTTCTAGGATTTACTTGTTGGACAAATTGCAGTTCAACCCCCTTTATTTTAGAAATTTGCTTGTACCTCCTCAATTCGAAAAATGTGGGTTTATTTCTCAGAAACTCTCCAAAGTGCATTTCCATTAACTGTGTTAACAATTTTTCATTATAAACCAACCAATGTGAACTGCATGTGATTATCTTGAACTAAGAGAAAAATTGCACTCGACTCTTAGCTATTAGTTTGTTTATTGGAGTTACTAGAGTTAGACTTACCTTTGCGAATCTGCCCCTAACTAGTGTAATTAATGGATGTCCATCATAGGGATTTAAGTCCACGTATTCAGTTAAGGGGATAAGTGCACATTAAGTTATAGGGAACTAGAGAGAAATTCCCTCATTGTTCTTCCTTCCCATTTATTCAAAGTGCTTATTATCTTAGTGTTTCATTTATGAGTTTTCATCACAAATTTAAGGTAATTATCATTTTGTAGAGACTCGAATGTAATGCAAGTTTTTCGCAATCCCTGAGGAGGTCTGTGGGGGTAATGCCATCTGAGGACCACACTGCAATTGAACTCACCGGCACAGATAGACCTGGTTTATTATCTGAAGTATGTGCAGTTCTTGCTGGCCTTAATTTCAATGTAGTAAATGCGGAAATATGGACACACAACTCGAGGGCTGCAGCTGTAGTTCATGTCACTGATGAATTTACAGGCTCTGCAATCAGAGATCCAAAGCGACTTGCAACTATAAAAGAGTTGCTTAGCAACCTGCTGAAAGGAAATGATGACCTGAGGACAGCAAAGACAACACTTTCACCTCCTGGAGTTATGAATCGTGATAGAAGATTGCATCAGATTATGTTTGCTGATCGTGACTATGAAAGAAGGGCGGGGCTAAAGAAAGTTGATGAGAAGACCTCAAGACCCTGCATAACAATCATGGATTGTAATGAGAAAGACTACACAATTGTAACTATGAGATGTAAAGATCGACCGAAGCTATTATTTGACATAGTTTGCACTCTTACAGACATGCAATATGTTGTATTCCATGGGATGGTAAACACTGGCATGAAGGAAGCTTATCAGGTGAGTTTGGTTATGAGTGTTATTTTTTTTCCTTTTGGCTTGTGTCTGTGTGTGCAAAACATTCTTTATAGTGAAGAGGTAGACATTTGGGTGGGCAGTTGATTTGGCAAGTTTGAAAAATTATGATATAAGGTTATGGTATGGTAGTAAATCATGTCAAAGAAAATTCCAGCCTAAATGATCTGTGTAGAAACTTTGATGACATAGCATTAAAATGTGTGTAATGCTGTAGAAAAGCTCACTGGGCTGAGCCCTCATCTGAGGTTTAGTTGTTGTGACAACTAGTAGATGGGAAAAATGTTGGGATATCTGCATTTTGTACCGCAGACTCCTGTTACTATTCCTTCTTTGTTATCCTCTTTCTAGTTGTTTTATGTATTGTTACTGCTTGCTTGTCTGTTTGCCCAGTTTGCAGATTTGTTTAGTGTACTGGCTGATTAATTTGAAATGTTACACTTATATGCAGGAATTTTACATACGACATGTTGATGGACTCCCTATAGGCTCGGAAGCTGAGAGGGAACGTATTGCACAGTGTCTTGAAGCAGCCATCGAAAGGCGGGCATCTGAGGTGCAGTAGACTTTCTCTCGATGAACTTTTATTTATGATGGTTGTATTATAGAATTTGATTAATATTAATTTGTTATGCAGGGTATGGAATTAGAGTTATGCACAGAGGATCGTGTTGGACTTCTCTCAGATATAACCAGGATATTTCGAGAAAATGGTCTATCTATAAGAAGAGCTGAGATTTCAACGGAAAATGGAAAAGCCAAGGACACCTTTTATGTATCAGATGTGATGGGCAACCCAGTTGACTTCAAGATCATTGACTCTA
This sequence comes from Lumnitzera littorea, assembly GCA_024138015.1. Classification (NCBI taxonomy): domain Eukaryota; kingdom Viridiplantae; phylum Streptophyta; class Magnoliopsida; order Myrtales; family Combretaceae; genus Lumnitzera; species Lumnitzera littorea. The sequence goes on from JAMXBB010000010.1 coordinate 91,316,357, forward strand.
TTAGACAACAGATTGGACCAAGCGTGTTACAGGTAAAACATAACTCAAGTCTTTTGCCTAAACCCCCTGAGACGACAACAGTCGGATATCTTTTCAGCAACTTCTTCAAATTCCAGAACTTCAAGTTGATCAGATCCCACTCCTAACAAGCACATTTTCGATCCTAGCTAATTTCTGTAAGTAGAAGCTGTACAGGTCAGATATAATCCACCCCAGAAAACCATACACGGATAAAGGATGCTGTGAATGGTTATACACCTCGACTCCAATACTGGAGTCCAGGTATTATTGTAGTCAACTGTACATAGGGAACTAAAAGCCACTGTTGTGTAAAAAACTAGACATGGCTTTTTGTATATCTTTTGTTTCTGTAATTACCAGATATATAGTGTGCAGTTAATTGTTGGGTCTGTACTAAGGTAGAAAAAACTGCAAGCTTTGTGAAAGGTGATGTGAATATTGTGTATGATTTTCTTTGTCCATAGTTCATGATCTTTTGTTGTCTCTTTCCAATTGCTGTGCATATTTCCAGAAATTTTGAACTTCCATCTGCGAGAAATTGCAAAAATTTGGTGCCTGTTACAATTGCATCCCTATTCACTGCATTAGTGCTAGAGGATAGTCACTTGGGCGGATCCAAGGTTCCAAAAGGTAGAAGAAGAAAAAGAAAATTAGATGGTTAGAACCACTAACTTAACCAATTGTGGTTCATGGGAACTGGAACTGGCGGTTCCCCGAGCTGCCACTCATTCCTGTTGCCTCACAAGATGACACAAAACTTCAGGCTTTTTAGCATGAATAGATGATTTTATGGAATCCCTAGCCGTCCTGCTGCAGATACCTCGTTCATACAGTTTTAGTGGAATAAAGCAATAGAAATTGAGGAATGGCACAAACTCCATTCTGCGGTGAAGATGAAACTTATTCACATTATGGCAAGGTGTAGTTATCATCAGTAGTCGAAATCAGTAAATTTGTTATGTTTTATCGGAGGATGAATAAAATGAACGCTACATATACGTAGTTGTACGTTTTAACCTGCGTTTTATGTAAATCCAATTTCAAGAATCTAATTTGGTGGATTTCGGTTAACCATCAATTATTTGGTAATTTATAAAGAATGTATCTGCTATTATTATGTCTTTTTGTCTAGTTATGTTCAAATGAATATTGGAATTCTTTTTTAGATTTTATTAAGCTGAAACTAGCTATTCGACTTTATGATATATAATATATGATTTTTAAAGAAAAATGTATTAGGGAATATCCTTGTAAGAGCGCTTTCATATAGAATAAATAAATTTAATTGTCTTTGTTATTTTAAAGCACCCGTATATGTTTCTCTAGTAAATAATGATAATAAATATATACACATAAAGAAAGGATGCGAAGGAGAAAGAGAATAGAGCTTGCAGTGAGGTTGAGAGATGATTTTATTAGAAGATAATAAGGTCCATTTAGAACTTAGAATCCTAAAATAGGGTAAGAGTTAGAAGAAATAAGATTCATTTTGGAATGTGAAATCCTCGTAATAAGGTTAAAGTCATGGATTCTAATTATTAATTAAATCTTTTGTGGATAGAGTTTCTAAGTTTTTTGAGGTAAAACGGCTCTTGTTTAAAAAACTTGAATAGTCAAGAGTAGTTTCCTCCAAAATAAATAGGGAATGAGCCACTATAATAAAAAAGTGTTTGATATTACCATTTCGATATTTAAGTTAGCGAATAAGAAAAAATAGCTTAAGCATAATATAAAGAGTACGAGAGAGTGTGATTCTTCCTACTATTTAGACTTAGATAATAGGTTCAAATTATTGGCTCCATCTCTTATAGACTCAAAGGAGGTTATTTATAAGACCTATGTCTATTTGTGTAGTCTTGAGATCTAGGGGAATTGACCAAGCCTCTTATGGATTACGATGGAAATGATTGCTCCTTGAGCTTTGCGATTGTCCCATTCTTCTCATTATTGCATGATTTCATCCAATTGGGCTATGCTTAAGTGGTATGGGCTATGCGATGTGGATGTTGAATGAGTGGAAGCTCATGTCTAGTAGCTTGTATCAATACTAAGAAGTTTGGACTCGGCTGCTTATCTTTCATTATTAAATGATTGAATTAGATTTTTATAGATTTAAAATCTTATTTTAAATACACTGCTCGATAGTATTATGGAAATGAAATCTTATTCCTAATACATGACTAGATTGTATTTCATCTAATTAGAGACTTCACATTATTTTTTTTTCCCCCCAAATGAAGTTGGAGGTTAAGTTTATAGTTCAAGACGCAAACTAGAACTTGATTCGATCTTAAATATGACCCCCGCTTGATTAAGACTGTTAGTCCATTAAACCAAATACTAATCGAACTACAAACCAATAGGCCAGTATAGTATTTAACAAATACCTAAATAAAAATATCTAATATACTCTTTCGCTTGAATAAAGAAAGTATTATTATTCCATGCTGCAAGTTCTCACTTCCCAAGCGGAGGCCGGAAAGGTGATGTTGGGCGGAGATGTTTTCTAGCAGACGAGTGAAAAAGTTTGTCGCTATTCGCCAAGTTGAGGAGTGATAATAAGGTTTTTTCTCACATGTTGGACAAATTGTTTGAGAAATGTCGCTTTGGTATTAATTCTTCAGCAGCTAATTGTTGTTTTGCCCGAATGCATTAACTAGGTCCCATCCGAACCATCCATCTCTACTAACTTCCTTCTAAAAGAGTGTAATTTATACGTTCAAATAATGAAGCCCATAAAAGATCACCTTCCTTATTTATTTCCCTTATGGTTCTGATAAAGGGAATTACTGGTGCAGAGGGATTTGCTAGAGATGCGTATTCACTATTTTCTTTGAGAGATTTGCTAAAAATGCGTACAGAATTTTCTTTGAGAAATTCGTTAGAGATGCGCATATTCACTGTTTTCCCAATAGACCATACGGCTGATAATTTAATTTAAAATTTTTCCATTAGTATTCTGAATTTTCCTCCTCGCCCAATGAAATTTCCACATATCCACAAAATTATTAAATGGGTAACTTACTGCTTACACTTCTTATTTCTATAGTTTCATCCTTTTTTTTTTCTCTTACATACCTATATTTGGTTGTTACACCTTTCCACACCTCTTTTATCATTGCTTGTGAATAATAGTAAAATTTGACACTTGTAATTAGTACATAATAATTCATTTAAATTGATATTAAAATAAAATAATAATATAAAAAATATTAAAAAAAGGAAAATATCAAGAAAAAAAAGATTATAAAAACTACAACAGTCCACTCAAAGGCCAAGAATAGTCTCACTACCACTTATGAGAAGTTGCTAAGGCCAAGCTAGCTGAGTGGATTACAATCCTACCCTCAAAAAGTAAAAATTAGAATTATAAACGAGTTAAATTAAAATAACACAAGATTGAGTTCGACCTTAAGTTTAACTCAAACTTTTAAACTTTTAAAACTTGAGGTCAAAATTTTAAACTTCAACTCGACTCATAATACTTAATGAACTCGATTAACTTAAATTTATCTAAAAAATATTTTTTTATAATTATAATAATATTAGCATCTAAATTTGGCTCGAACTCGACCAATATATATATTTGACTCAAATTTAATTAGACTCGTAAACTAGTTGAATTAATTATTGTAAAACTCAAATTCGAAATCGACACGATTAATTATTTGAGTAAACTTGAATTTGACTCAATTTTTTTAGTCGAACTTTGATAAATATTGAGCCAAATTTGTTTAGCTCTCGAATGGTTTAACTCATATCACTAATGGAAATAAAGAGACAAACAAGCAAATTAAAAACAAAAACAAAACACAACTTAAAAACGGAAAAATGCCTACAAACTCATTTAAGATACGCAAACCATTCATGTCCCAACAGGTTTTTTAGACAGATTTTTTCTCTTTCTTTTTAACTATTAAAGGCTGTAAATAGCGATCCGTCCCCCTATACAAGTCATGCCACCCATGTCCCCCTATACAAGTCGTGCCACCCATGTTACAGTGATTGGGTCACGGACCACCACATAACGGGGGGTCTTTCTTTTCTTTTTTTGGGCTATTTTTCCTTTTTTATATTTTTTGTCTATTTTCTATTGAGTATTTATTTAAATATCTCTATTTGATTAAATACAAAGTAAAGCTAACCCGTATTCTTTCATTGGCATCAATAACTATTGAATAAAAAAAAAAAAAACTGCCAAAAAAAAGGACACGATCCAAAAAAACTAGCAATAATGGCCCGTCAACTTCTTCTTGTTGCCTTCATCGCCTTGGCAGTTGCCGGTGCATTTGCTGCAGAAGCCCCTGCTACCTCTCCCACCGCATCCCCATCCAACAACACCGCCTCATCCCCCACGTCGTCCGCCTCTCCCAAGAGTGCCCTTGTCCCGAAGGCAGACGCTCCTAAGGCAGCCGCCCCTACTACCGCCGCCCCCGCCCCTAAAGCATCTTCTCCAGCTACCGCCACCGCCCCCATCGCCAACTCCCCTACCTCCGGCCCATCCTCCTCCTCTGCTTCTCCCGAGGCTTCCACCTCTGCCCCTGATGCCTCATCACCTTCCGACGCTGACGCCCCCGTCGCATCCTCCCCGGAGGGTGATCTTTCTTCCCCACCTGCCCCCGCTAGCGATGCTTCTGCACCTGGATCCACAGCTGGCGATGCTACTGACACCCCAGCTCCTGCACCCAACGGTGCCTCCACTCTCAAGATCTCCACCGCTGCTGCTAGCGCCGCCGCTGTTGCAGGATTCTTTTACTTCTAAATGCACAATGTGATGATTTATGATGTTTTCTTATTAGTATATAGTATGAAGGGCCAATATGTATTAACCGTACTTCATGCAATATTCTAAATAAAGCATATTTGGCTCTTCATTTTTGTATTGCTTCATCATCATCATTATCTATTTTATTAAAGAAAAACCATCTTTTAAAACTATCATTAATTGATTATTTATTGTTTTCGATGTTTAAACTTATTCAAATATGTCTGCAAAGTAAGTGCATGCACCCATTACATTACACCTTTTTTCTTTCATACATTCTTTGTATATTCTTTCTTTTTAGTTGCATGTTTCTTGTAGCATATTTACAATATCCGTGGCCACCTCACGATCCGCGGTACCGTTACGGATTCCTCCGTCACACAAATCTGTTAAATCTAATATCTATGTTTGCAGTGGAAGTTATTGCTTTAATTGCTATGCTAAATTACTTAGCTTATGAGGAAAGGCAAAAACATAGAAAACAAGAAATCAAGTGAAAGTTATTATTATTTTTGTTTTCTTGGGATGAAATGAAGCAAGAGTTTGAAGAAGCAAACTATCATCTCGTGTATGTGTGAGGTCATCATTTATCATTTCAATTCATCGTTGTTGATACACGTTTTCGAATATCTTTTAATTTTCCTTAGCTTATAATTTTCTTTCTTATATTATTGATCTCAACGAGGATAATAAATTTGAAAGGAATTTACTCAACCAGCTCAATAATTGCTAGATTGGACATAATTAGTAGTTTTAAAATTTTGTTACTCAAGTATTTGAAAAAAGATTTCTCAGTTTCTCTACTTTTTCATGAAAGATATATTTGTATGCAGAATAAGAAGATATTGTTTTTTTCTTTTTGATCATTTTTTATTCTTCTCTTTAAACATTAATATGCCATGATAAGTCTCCATTTAATTTTTCTCTTCTATGCTATCTTAATAATTTATTTCTTACAACAATTGTTGTCTTATCACATTTGCGTTTTCACGATTTACTTTTCTCACATATTTTATGTTTTTCTCAAGTCAATATGCCAGGATAAATCTTCATTTAAGTATTAGCAATTTTAGAAATTTCTTTTGTAATTTTTAATTATGCAATATGAATGTCTTTTATAATAGTTTCTATACAAATAGGTGTCCAAATAAAAATATATGTTTTTGGAACTATCTGTAACATCCTCCATCTCATGTACAAAGGTTTTCCTAGGTATTACTTTGGTGGTCAATTTTTCTCTAACTTCGTTTTGTATTTTGAAGACCAATTACTCCCCTAAACAACAGATATGGCCTTAAAATGGATTTAAAAATAGAACATATGTGTTTAAAATTATTTTTTCTTGTATCCTTATCCTTTTTATCTTTCACATATAACTATTTCAATTAGTTTTTATTTTTACTCACAAACATCACATGTACTATGGGTGCTAGAAAAGGTAAACAATAGGGTAAAATAATTGTATAAATGGTTGTTTGAAAAATACAAAATTTTTAATCATGAAAAAGTACATATATGGAGTTAGTTAGATAATTACTATACTAGCGAATTGTGCATTTATAATGTATGTACCAAAAAAATAAATAACTAGATTAAAGTCCTTTCGAAAATTTTAATTTTTTTTACCATCAAATTGTAAAACTTTTAATTTTATTAATCAATTTTTAAAAGTTTTTGAAATTTTATGGATTAGATAAAATGTTAACAGTGTAGCAGTTAACTCTTAAAATTTCAAAACCATAAAAATTTTTCTAAATATTTAAGACACGAAATTTTGATAGTTTCAAGCTTTAAAAATATAGATAAAAAAAATACTAATATTTAATATTGTCAACAACAGTGCATTCAAGATTTTAAAAATGACAAACCATTTAAAAAAAAGAAACCAGCAAATTGAAATAGAAGCCTAACTTGATTTTAATACATATTTTTAGTGCACTATTAATGATTCTATGATATTTGGTGACGAGAATTTCCTCTAACGAAACTTCTCAAATATTATGAGGGAATTCTATAAATTGCTATCACAAAAGGAAATTATGCATTCCTTACTTTTACGATACATTTTCCGTTTATCACTACTGCAATAAATCAACTCCATCTAAGATAAAGATGCACAAATACTTGGGAAAAAATGATATCACTCTCATTGCCATTGGCCATAAAGAAAGAAAAAATTATCTAATAAAAACCATACAAACCGTACACGGAAAACGGAGCAAGTCTCCACTCGATAACAAAAGAGTACGTAAAATATATTCTTTCAGAAGTATTCGTAGAATCACTCATTAAGTGAGACCCAACAAAACAAGTATATTTGGATTTAAAAAAAATTAAATTATATATTTGCAAATATATTTGATAATTTATTATAATCACGCTGGGAAAGCATACTTGCTATATATATGCACGTGCAAGTTTAATAATATCAAATACTTTAAATACTAATTACGATATAATTATATAGTTAATTACATGTAATAGTAAGGACTAGAAATATGAAAAAAAAAAAGTTTCAAATATAAATTTTTGAATAACATTAACAACATAAAAATTAGATAAATATTAAGCCTTTACAATTCAACGTAGAACAATAATGCTAATGATAGCATAATTTAATCATTGTAGAATTGACCATGCTGAGTACATTATTAAATATGATTGTTTAAAGAGTGCATAAAAGAAAAATATCAAATTCGAAGGAAAAAAAAATGAGATTGAACGAGATATTTGCATGGTTGTGTTATTTAGGAAACTCTGCCCATATTTCTTTTGGTAATACTTGGAAGAGCTCTTTTAATCTTTACAATCTTTAGAAAGACTAAGATAATAAATTGCCTACTTATCCCCTACTAATTAAATATTTAGAGTAATCCTAAAATTACAAAAATTATGTTTATCATGATCTTCATTTATATTATTAAAGCTAAAAAACTATAACAACTGTTTTTTGTCTTTATAAGTTTAGTAAATATTAATATATCATATAACTGTTGAAACCTATAACTATTTGATAACTTATGGAAATAACAGGCAACAGATCTTGTGGTGCTTAAACTGTAACATTTGTTTAATTCTCTCCCATTATCTTTTTTCTTCGTCTAAATAGAGATAATGAACAATAGCTTTATATTTTTATATTTTTTCTTTTATATCTTATTTGGTATAAATTTTATATTTTTATTTTTTATTTATATCTTACTTGATGAAATACCGAAAAGAGTAATAAGATGACAAAAAAAGTTTACTATGTCTACCTTTTTCCTAAAATGCATCCTAGGTAATATATGATTAAAATTATATATTAATGTATTTTATGAATATTAATTTTTCATTTCTTGGATACGTAACGTAATAATAACATAATCAGATATTTACCTTTTTTAATACATAATGTGATAATAACATAATTATAAATTTACATTTTCTCTAAAATACATTATATGTTATATACAACAATGTTTTATGAATATTAATTTTTCATTTTTTGGATACGCAATACAATAATAACATAATCATATATATTATTATTAAGAAATTTATCTTAATTATTTATTTTGTGTCCAATTTATCTATACAATGGTAACCATAAAGCATCGTGAATCAATATAGAAAGCCATAACCCTCCCTTAGTTATCGTAGCAACACATCTCTTCTTCCTTTTTATTATTTCTTATTACCTATTCAATGAATTATCAAATATATTCAAATGAGTAGATAAAAAATGTCTCCTCAATTTTCATTTTATTGATTATGGAAGAAATAATTATAAGAAAAACAATTTATCATCATTAAAATCCTATCAATTCTACTTTTTTATATTTATAAATGATCATTATCCAACAATTAAAATCATGAAATTCTCTAAGTACAAAATATTTTCCCATTATAAATTGTCAATTATATAAAGTTTATTTTATCGGTAAATCATAAAATTTAAGTGAATATTTACATAAAAGTAACTTTAGAATCTTCATGAAATTGAACTTTCATTTAAAAATTCATACATCATCCAAAATCTTCCATTATATTAGTATAATTATATGAATATATTTTTCATCTTTTGTGAAAATCGTATATACACTTAAACATTATGTAAGTATATCATCACTTCAATTTATGACAATTGACATGTAGCTAACAGTGTAAACAAAAAATATAAGCGATCACTACTATTGTTTTATGCTATTTTCTAAAAGATAGATATTTATGCAATTCAATATTATCTATATTTTTCAATAACTTATATGTTTAATTTTTTTAATGTTTCTAATTCTTTATTTTGATGTGATTAACCATATAACCATTTTGCAATTACTATTTTTCACACTTGGATCTCTTTTTAAGGTAAGTTATACACTTGATGTTTTATATTTGCACACGCTTTGCAATACGTCGTCCGCTAGTTTGTTATCAAATAAAAACATATTTTGTTATTATTCATCATTATTTATTATGTAATTTAAGCTTCCCAAAACTATAGTTATATTCAACAATACCACTAAATTTTTCATCAATAAGCTTCTGATGACCCAGGGAAGCTTGGCCACGGATGGAGAAGAATGAGGGATATCAAGTGGGCTGTAAGTAGAACTATACGAGGAAAAAAGACTTGCACCGCGGCAAAACAGAGTAGCTTCATAATACCTAAAAATATTTTAATAAAATCCCATAAGAACTAAAGCAAAACGGTTCATAAATTGATCTCATTAACTTCAGAAGAACACTCAACAAATAAGCTACCGCTGTAAGAATCCAAAACACAATCAAAACGAAAGTACATGATCTAAGACATTCTCTGGGCAGCTTCCTTGGCAAGAAGTCTTTCTTTGGCCTTGGTCTTTGCCTGAGATTTGGAACCCATGATTCCGCCTCCCCATTTCTTCCTGTACTCTTCATATTTGTCATTGAAGTTGGCCTGCATTAGGCAAAGAGTAATGAAGCAAACAGAGGTAATCAATCAGTTGCGTTCAAAATTAAAATACAAATTTCCCTAGTCTTAAGAGTAATCCGAGATGCTGCATCACCTTAATAGCCTCCAAGATTCTGCTGAACTCCATTTTGTCTTCATTTTTCACTGTGGTCAAGCACAAGACAGATGCTGTCTTCTTATGGACAATCTGTCAAAATGAATTGTAGTTAAGTATTCCTCTCACGCTTTATAAATAATAAACTACTTTGTACAGAAAAATGCTTTTTACCGTTCCCAACCGAGCCTTGCCCTTGACAATACAGTAAGGGATTTCCATCTTCCGGCACAATGCAGGAAGCCATACAACAAGCTCAATTGGGTCCACATCATGAGCAATCACCACCAATTGTGCCTTGTTCTGCAATAAAAGGAACTCTAGTCAATTAAAGCTGGCTTGTGAGCACATTCATTCCTTCAGGAGGAGAACCATTTCAAAGAATGATTTTACATCTTGATTAATGATAAACAAGTGAATACCTGCTCAATCAGATAAGTTACGTGATTGAGTCCATACTTCACAACAATTGGCTTCTTAGCCTCAGAGGGTTTCCCTTCTGCCCTTGACTGGGCCTCCTTCAAGAGCCTCTCCTTTTTTGCAGCTTTGTCTTCAGGCCTGTACTTCAGAAGCATCTTGAACAAGTTGGTGGCTGCATTCAAATTGATAAGAGATGTTACCGTTTTGTTTAAATAAAAAAAGACTGAAACATGTAGTATTGCAAAATAAAACCAAACAAGGGTAGTAAAACACACAAGCTCAATAACGATTGCTTCCTAAAGGTGTCGATTAAAGCTTGAGGCTTAAATAGAAAACAATATAGCAGCTAAATGCGAAATTTCTTTTCAAAAATAATCTAACTGATTAACAAAAACTACAAGATAAGCTAAGGTACAATTACAAGAAAACAGCTACAGATGCAGAAAACATTCCTGATTCTCAAGGCAGCTCTTGCAGTATATGTCAGAGAGCTTTTTAGGATTATGATTTTCAAGGTCTATTGGTTTTGACCAATTGTGAAAAGTAGTTCCATTTTTAAGATGATAAGACTTTGAATTTCGAATTACAAGTGATCAATCAAAGTCACTGAGAAACCATTAAAGACAGGATGGTTTATCAGTCCAGTATAAATACAAATACAAATGCAGAAAACATAAGTCCACAGCTATCTACATACCCAAGTTCTTGTCAAGAGTCTTGGTAAATTGGTTTAAAGTTGGTGGCACCTTCAACCTCTGCTTGAGAATTCTTCTCTTCCTCTGAATCTGAACAGTTTTGGGGAACTTGACAAATCGTGTCAAATCCCTCTTTGGAGGAATTGCACCTCCAATTCCAAACTGCTTTGGCCTTTTCTCAAACAAAGGATTAGTCACTTTCTCCTGTCCAGCATGACAAAAAACATTAGATCCTCATTACAAACATAAAAACACATAAACATCAAATTCATTAAACAATTAAGGGCTTATTACCGGCTTCTTCTTTGATGCTACAGCCTTTGCACCTCTTTTAGGAGCCTTCATATAACAAATAATTATTGTTAGCATAACCTAACTGATAAACAATAAAGGAGAAAATGATGAAATCCAGCTAACATGAGCGACTGATACCCAATATTTAGATCATGAAGCACAGATGTCAGATGAACTGGTTTGGTGAAGAGATGTCAAAACGACAACTTTAGAAAATGCTTAATGATCAAAAGACTAATCAACGACTTAATCATCCGTCTCATAAAGCATCAAATCTTGTGCACCCACTTACACAGAATATCTACATACAAATTGGATGCACATACTATTTCATGAAAAGCTGCAGTAAGCCACAATTTTGCAGAATCGTCACGTAAACAAGGCGAAATGAGCTAAATCCTAACGTCTGTACAACAAAGCATTACTTCTTCATGTAACAATCAAATTAATCCAGCGCACAGATAAGCACTGCATGAATCAAGTCTAAAATCCTGACATCCAAATGAAAAAAGCCACAATTTTTCTATATCGTCATTTATTTCAGAACAAAACCCTGCTGTAATTTTTCCTAAAACATCGATTTTGAATAATTTCACATTACGGAAAATGATAAGAAACTTGCAAATGGAGATTTACTACGTATCGAATTGAAGAGAAGAGAGAAAAGGAGTAGAGAGCTAACCATGTTTGGGACGGGATGGCAGAGTCTGTGATCTCGTCTACTGAGGTACCTCCAAAATCCTAGAAAAAGAGTACGAAGAATATATAATGGTGTGAGATAAGAGAATTAGGGTTAGGGTTACCTGTCACCGGGCTTGATTGTGCGGATGCACTTCGTGATGGGCTCGTCCTGTGGAATTAAAAACTTCGGCCCAATTTTATCTTTATAAATTATTACATAAAACGTCTTGATTACCAAATAAGCAATTATCTTTCTTCCTTTATCTCGAACTTCACTCGATAATAACTTAATTTCAATTTATTAAAATCGAGTTAATCTCAAATTCTAAATATACATTATCAATCTGAACTCAAACTTTATTCCATTTAAATCCACAATCTCATAAGTCCATTGTAATCTAATCATATATTAAGATTTATAAGGTGAGCTTATGCTACATCATGAACTTAATTGAAAGAAAATGTGATACTCTTTTCTTAGTAATGGAGCTTAATGAATTTTTTTCAGTTTAAATAGATGAAGTAATTCCTCTTCCCATCAAAGTGAGGCTCGAGTTTAAAATTTTTTTAATTAATTTTGAACTTAAATTTAGCGATATGCAACTTGATTTCCTTAATTGACAATATTAATCTTATTTCTATAATTGATCTTAAAAAAACAATGTAGTGAACATGAAATTGCTAAGAAAAAGGTATGCATATGGAAAAAAAAAATTATATGAAACACCCCAAAAGAATTTAATTTTAGAAAATACATAATTATATGTGTTATAAAAATAGACATCCAAATGTACACCCCTAATTACATGAACACTTACACAAATTATATTTGACTTTTTGTATAATAAAAATTGCAACTACAAAATAAAATAAAGAGGGTTAATTTAAATGGCTTAATGAGAAGGTGATGATTTAAGCATCCTAATTAAATAAAAAAAATTGATATCACTTAGAACAGAAAACCAAAATTTAGCAATAGCATTTAATATGTTAGTTATAAAAAAAAAACATAAGGACATTTAAAAATTGCCATAAAAAATAAAGAAACACATAAAACCTAAAGAGAATTTGGACTGCAACTTATAATCAGAGAACCATAGGTGAATTCAAGTTCAGAAGAAGAAGAATTTGATTTATAAACATTGTTACAAAATTGTGTAGGATAAGTCTAGAGTAACTAATGTAGACTTAGAGAAAAGTTGAGTTTATCCTAAAAATTGAACCGAACTCGACTCATCGATTCAACGAACCAGCCTGTACATGGTTAATGGGGCTAAACCATAAGATGACCCATTGATTATGATGGGTCTCTACCGTTTAATGAGGTCAATTGGCCAAATCGATAGATCATTAGTCGAGATTGTTAGACTGGTAGGTTGACTGGTAGCTCTAACCTAGGTAACCTTAAAAGAAAGAAATAAATAAATGTGCTATTGCTGCATATGATAGTAGCTAAAGCTATCACACCATAATAGCTACAACATTGTTGCATGGTTACAGGCAGTAGGTAATAGTAAATGCTGTTGAGCTGTCCATATATGTAATAGTTGCACAACATGCAACAAACTTTAAAAAAAAAAATCGACAATGTTGTAAAACGTGGTACAATTAAAAAAAATATAATATTTAGATGAGGTTGCATTGCATTGGTATAATAATTCAAAGTTTGATATAAAAGCACAATTTCACATTAAATAAGTGAAAGGAGACAATGACAATTAGAAATTATGAAAGTATGAAAATTTGATCAACCAATGCAACTTCACATAGATTTAAAGGTGAGTTGTAGGTGACCATTGTAAATTTATAATTGATATAAAATATTTTCAAAACATGCATTGCAAAACTTTCATTCAAAATTTGAACCAAATCAACATGTGTAAAATTTGCACATTGTCACTTAAATTTCCACCATCTAAAAATTTTCTACACACGCTTCCCATTTCACTTTAGCTTATTTCTAACACATCTACTCTATGCTATACTTTTGTTCCAATTGTGAAATTTTTCATGCTAAACAGCATTTAAAATAGTTTTCTTACCAAGCACAATTTCAACTCCACACAATAGTTATAATATTTATCTATTTATGTATAATACTTCACACACAACTTCTTTGTTTTGCATTTCTAGTTGCACGTGTAATAAAAAAATACAAATAGATTATTTTTTTTATAAATCTTCCTCTAACAAGAAGGATTTAACAGGAAAAGGAAAAAATACCCAAAATGAGCAATTTGTCTTCATAGACAACAACAACTATAGTGTTTAGTATGACTTCACTAGTGAATGAATTGAGGATTTATTAGATTATCCAACGTTTCCTCTTGATTTCGAGCAACATACCTGTACCAATAGGATGACAATGTGGAGAGTAAGGAAGCTACAAATGTAGCTAAAGATGACATCAAGGAGTTGCAACATGACAATCGAAGTAAGCCCCTGTACCTATGAAGTCAATAATTTTTATTAAATATTTTACTAAAATTATAGACGAGAGTAACGATTCTCATGCATAATGTAACTGCTGTTTCATGAGCTATGCATGGAAGAAAGGGGATGGCTATAGTACGCTGATAAGGCACCTATAACAAAAGCATTCGTCAAAGTACAGCATCGACAAATCTTAGCAGCAAATTGCATGTCTTGGCAATTCTTAGTCATCCATTCTATTCCAATACAACAAAAAGAAGCAAAAGATGGCCCTTGTACAACATATCACAAATGTGCAACTCTCCCTCAATGCAAGTAAGTGGAACTCTTAAATGTGGTATGAACAAGAGTTATTGAATCCAAACTCATATACCTTTGACACCAAGACCATGCAGAAGGCCGATCAGTGGCTATATTATAAAGATAAGTGAGAGCTGACACTAGTATTTATTTATGTAGATATATGGACAAAAAGATGTTAGGGAAATTCTTATATGGGTGTTATGTATTACTGGATAGATGAAAAATGACAACTTAATAAAAGACTTTCGACCCTTAAGGTCTTTAATGAACAATATACGGCATAAGCAATATGTAGAATAATAACTATTATTCTAAAAGAGTGTATTTAAATATATAAAATTTTCTCCACAAGTTTTGATAACAGTAGCGCTAACACCACATCCATAGATGAACTGAAAAATCTCTACCAACCTTACTTAGGGGTATGTTTCTCACATAAGGTGTACATGTTACGTGTTAAATCTATGTGTTAAGAAGGGGATGAGGGCCTTTAAGTATAAAGTTACACTAATTAGGTTAGCGGTAAAAATGATAATGGAAAGGCCATCCTTACATAGAATGTGGAGATACTTCTACATATAAAACAAGAAAAAGTACAAAAAATTTTTAAAAAGACATCAAACATTGTTGGAATTCCACGTACAAAATATTACAAAGCACGGTTAACTACAAAGATCTGTTTTGTAAATTATGTATGCATGAGATATTAGAAGTAGAGATTTACATGAGGAATTGGGATATATGTAATAAGCTATTGTAGATACTTAAAGTTTTTCATAATGCCACTAACATTCTTTTCACAAGTTTACAGGCTTAGCATACATTACTTCATTATGGAGGCCATCAATATAATTGTGATTCTTCTAGATGCACATAATAACTCGATTTTCTAAAGCTAAGTGGTGAAATGGTGACCAAGTGGCTGTAGTATTATAGGGAAATCCCTTTTATTTATCTTATTGCGACAATTTTAGACTATGTTATAAATTAAGTATACTTCGGGATTACCTTAATATGTACTATCAAATAATTGATAACCTATTATATGCACAAGATTCGTATAGTGTAAATGAAGGCAACAAACTTCATTGAGCAACTGAGAAGATGAACGAGCTATTCTAACAATTAACCTATACGTACGGTAGCCAGACTGTTGTTACTCCATCATCTCCTCCGACAACACATAGATACTCCTTCGCAGATGAAAAATTATTGACCTGGAAATTAAAGAGACACTGGTCCAAAGGGTAACATACATAACTACAGCACTACCTTAACACCAATTTCAAGTTCTGAGATAATATCAGTATATAAGAGTTCGACATCCTAAAATGGTGGAAGTTGCAAAGAAAGATGTATCCTATACTCTCCTACGTAAAACGACAGGTCTTTATTACTTTGGCATTAATGGTCGCTATGGAGCAAGCTTTCAACACAGATAACCCAATTCTTAACAACCGTTATGCATCGCTGAGCACTGTCAACATATAAGCTATCACCTATAATGAAGATTAATGGAAGGTGGCGAACAAAGATCATGAGCCAATGGGAACATTAACGAAGGAGGACAACTATTTCAGCAACTTTAACTCTTTTAGAGGGAGTCAAGGCTTCACCTTGGAACAGAGCGCTCCACAAGTTGATAGCAACTAAATGGTAGTTTTCAATTACTTCTTTTTTTCCTTTCTAAAGAAATTTAGCACATAGAAAAGTGGTTTTCGAAAAAAAAAACCCAAAAAATCTAATAGGTACTTTTTGTAAAATGAGGCCAGATCCATATCTGATAGATTTTCAAAAGTTTAGGCTATTAAAAAAACCACTTAGGTGTTGTATAACATTTTCTTACAAATCGGATAAACTGACTAATGACATAAAGCGAGTGCTTTTTTGGGAATATTAAAATTAACTAATACACTAAGTTTTTTAAAAAAATAAAACCAATTATCAAACTACGGCAGTTTAATTTCGACTAGCAGATACATAGGTAATTACTCTTGTGGTGTGACCTTAAAATTTATTAAAAATAAAGAATTTCATTTGAATATACATTTACTATTGTAATCTCTTACATCTTGTGTATAAGATGCTTTCTTATATACCAGTTATTGCAAAATCCAATTTTGATATACAAGTATAACTTTACTATTGTAATTTATAATAGTAGCCATACGTAAAGGTTATGTACTTTTCAGTCCCTTCTCACAAATATGAATTGCTTGATTTTTTGTGTTAGTGTAAAAGAATTTCTTCATGTTACTCCATTGCATATCATTATCATGTTTTGCCAAACCAACTTTTTTAAAGAAACTTGTAAAAAAAAAGAGAGAACAGAGAAAGAGAGAATGAGAGAAGGACAAAATAGGAAAAAGTTAAAAAGAAAAAAGAGATAAGATAACGGCATGGAAAGAGATATAGAGATAAAGTAAAGATGAGGAGATAAGGATAGATGAATTAATGAAAGGTGGGAAAAGAAAACAATACAAATTTCCTTTTATAAATACTCCACTTCATTCCACATTATACACATCATAAACTCATGCTTCTCATTTCCTTATAAACAAATATCTTACACAATTACTTGTATTCATTTCCAAAAAAATGGATGAACTTTTCTTTGTGTTATTGGTTTAAGTTCATCCCTCCCATCTCCCAAGAGGATGTGAACAGAACTCAAAGAGATCGACATTTATGATTGCATAGAGAAAGAAATGATGTTTATTGAAAAAAAAAAGCATTGTTACAAATGAGGGGAGAGACAAACTTGAGGTAAACTAACCACCAACCGTCTTATGAAGTATTCGGTAGCTAAAGGAGGGAGATGGGTAATTTGGAAGATAATATAGATATAGATGAACTTGTACCGGACATCCTCGAAACCAAATGCGAGATATGCAAGCAATCGGACCAAATGGACAAAAAAGAATTTAAAAGATACATAAAACACTATCACCTACATGAGTGCAAAGCAACAAATGCACGATTCCACCACCAACAACTATTGGAAATGCGTAAGAAAAAATAAGTGTCCATGTTATTGTCTGGTTCAAGCTTGCATTTACTTTATTCTCTTTCGAAAATTGCCATTGTTGTTTACTGTGTATTTTTTAACTTGTAATGTTGTTAACCATATGAGTTAGTGTGACTTATATTGTTGGTTACTATAACATGTAACGTGATGCGTGTAATCTCCTAAAAAATCCTTTTAATGTGCACTTTCTTTTCTCAAAACAAGTTCTAATAATGGACTTATATAGAAATTATTTTTCATAATTATTTTGGTTAAGAAGTTACGAATGTAGGTTTGAAAATTACATAAAAGAAAATTAGAAGATATAAAAAAAGACATAATTATTTGAATTAAGCTATACATATTTTTACTAAAGAAACGAAGGAAAATTAAAAAAAAAAAAAGGATTGGCCGACTTATGGGCCATTGATCTAGCTCATGGATCTAGCGGGTCTAGGTTAGGTTACACTTGGCCCTAAGTTTGATTTAGTGTTAAGAGCTAAGGATGTTTTTTTGAAGCAATTCATCTAAATTTTTTCACAAAAGATTTGGTTAATTTTATACTAGCAGGCGATGTGCCAAATGCGTGTACAAAAATAAATACTATTAAGTTTAGAATATTTAGAAAATAAGAAACTCATAATGTAGAAAGTGGGAATTAAATTTGAAAAATATATCAAATGGTTTTGTCTTGTGTAATTTATGTTGGTGAACATGGAGTGGTTGAAATGGTAACATAAATGAGATTGAAAGGATTTAGTTGTAAATAATTTATTTGAATAATTTTTAGGAGGTGTAGGGTTCATTTATTTAATAATATAGATACATTAGATATAGATAATAATATATAGAATATAATTACTGATTCAAACTATATACACGTGTTGCTTGCATAAAAAATAACAAATGAATACTTTATAATATTCAAATTCTATATACTTAAATTTACTAATCCTATTTTAATGAAATAAATTATTCATATATTGCAACTTTTCACACCTTAAAAATAAGAGAAAAAAAAACCACAATTCTTGGATTTATACTTTCAACATGCCTAAAAGTGATCAAGATAAAAGAAATGATGAGAAATAATATATAAACGAAGAGTCCAATAAAAAGTTATTTGTTTAATATGTATAATATAAATATACATAAGATTAACAATTAATAATAATAGATAAGTAAATTATAGCAAATTAGATATGGGAGTTACCCAAAGTAAGGTAAAAAAAGAAGAAGATTAGATTATAGATGTGGCATCTAATAAAGGGTTATTGCCTTAAAAAAAAAAAGCACTTTAGATTAGCTTAATATATATAGAGTAGATATAAATGATGCAACCAAACTTTCGGTTTACTTTCATTTACACCTTATTTATGTCTTATTTTCCATTTTATAATAGTTTAGCACTTATTAGCTTAATGGACTATTAATAGGTTTTTGTTTTCATCGAAACGAACCTAATAATATAGTCGGTTAACAACTTTTTTGAACCTAATATTGGTTTGATTTGATTCTGATTCGATGAAACAAAGCATTTTTTTTTTGGCAAACCTATAATTGTATTTCATTAGTAAATAATTTGACTCTTAAGGCCAACCTTGCAAACCAAAAAGAAAAAAAAAAGAGCAAAATAGATAATTTGATTCAATTATGTGTAGATCACCGGACTAGAGATTTCAGGAGGTGTATTGTAGTAATTGAAATTACCTAATCATCCTTATAAGTCACTTATATAAAAATGCACTACACAAAAGGCAAAATTCCTAGAAATGATCCCTAATTTAGACTAATGTTTTCTTAAGGAGTATAATCTAAAAGCTAATAACCTCCTTCATAAGTTTAAGATAATGAAGAGATTATTAAAATTAATGAAATTAAAAATATCCACCCAAGTACTTAATTACCCATTAAGCAAGAATGGATGCCTTAGAGAATGAGATAGCTTTGTTTGCGAAACAACATAGCCCCTTCTTCTACAATCTTAAACTTAGCTGAACCATCTTTAAACCCTCTTTTAGAACAGTGTGATCATCAACACTCCACAATTTCTTCATCAAATCGAAAGCTTATGATAGGGATCTAAGACTAAGTAGAATTACCATTCAATGTCAAGCAAGTGAGATGCTGAGTTTGTTCTAGAGAAGATAGTTTGGAGGGTGACAATTAAAGAAATTCAATTCATTCAGTGGCATTGCATACATTTTTAAGGACCAAGGAGTAATTCTATATGGGCAACATGAGGCTCGTACACCCATGTTGTAAACCATGTCGAGGAGCAAAGAACATTCGAGAGTAACATGATCTTGACATGACCATATCTAATAATGAAGGATGAATGTTGTTTGAATACACGATTCTCTTTGAGCTATATGCTCTATGCTTTAAATACATACCGTTTATATGAAGAATTTGGTCATGTGTACATTGTTTATTGTTTTCTCATTATTTTATTAGTTTCCATATTAGTTATCACTAAGTTTCTTTTGAATTATAGTTTTGCTCTTGAGAACTTTAAACCCCATGAAAATTAAATAATAGTAAAAGAAAATAAAAGGGAAATAAGGAAGTAAAAATTGGGGCAATAATGAGTAAAAAACTCTTTATAATGAATAACCAAAAAAAAATAAAAATAATGGATCAAGCTAAAAAATTTTAACCGATTTAAAAGCGAATTTTTTTAACCCATCTCACTATAACTCGTGGGGTCCTTGACCCCCTCAACATAAAAAATTGCCTTTCATGTTGGCCATGAATGCAGGATGAGTTCATTGATCAATTTCTTCATATGCTATATGATAACATTCGTAGAGATCGAGATAGGCATCCTAGGGTCCTTGGCCCCTCTAGCATAAAAAATTGCCTTTTATGGTTATGCCTCCAACAATTCTAGGACATTATTTAATAAATACTTGCTTTGAATGGTAAACAAATAAGGGTCTGTATTGAAGGGCCCATGCTGCCTCCGGTTTGTAATTAAAACCGAAATCTCGCAGCAATTTCAAGTCGAAATAAAGGCACATGCCAAGTAGCAACAATCAATTATAACATTGCTCTCATTCATGCCTCGTTTTCTTTGATATTTTTCATAATATACTGTGTATGATTGAATCCTTTTTTCTTTTATTCATACTGTCCTTTATTACTTAGCATCATTCAAGCAAAAGATCTTTAGTTTAGATTTGAAAATTTTAGTTGGAATAGGTAAATGAAAAAAAAATATATTCATAAAAGGATTTACTTTTTTATTAATAAAAACAAAGAACTTCTTATATTTGAGTTTATCAAATCCAAATTCAAAATTATAACGTGCCATATCTATAACTTACCTGAAGGTTACATTAATTTACCAAACCGTTGACAAAATTAAAAAAAAAATAAACTTTTTAATAATATTTGATTGAGACTCTTATCCTTAAATAGATGCTTTCATAAAGGTAAAAGGAAAAAAATTGTTTCTTTCTAAAAAGTTTTTAAAATACGATAATTGAGAAAATAATCTAAAAAACATGACATGTGAAACTGCATGTTGAAGTGACAATTTCAAATTATATAGAAATCGCGACTTTAACACACAATTTTAAGGCATTAAATGAAAATATCTCTTGAAAACATGATTTCATAGTCAAAATTAATTCATATATTTAAAAAAAAGTGGCCACAAGAATGCCAACAAGAAGTGATCTAGTGATTCTAATATTGCTACCTCTACCGAATACAATAACCTTATGATGGAATTCCCATTCATTATGAATTGAATAAGTCCACTTGCAATGGTTGCTATATCATTCATTTGGACAAAAAAGATATATAAGAATAGACCTATATTATAAATAAAATAACCATATCTTTCACCTTTATGCTTTTTCTCTCATTGTTGTTTCTTGTCTTGTTTAACCTCACATCACTTACAGTTCACACATTGCATATGTAAATCTATGACCACCAAACCCTCTCCTTCAATTTAATTTGCCGGTATACTAAGATGACATCATAGATTGAATACCGCGACTGAAATTAGATCTAGACAGAAATTCGATTAAGACAATAATGATAACATGATTAAACCCTTGCAAAAGCTAATTTCGAATCGTGAATTAGGTCAAAGGGCTTATAAACTGGCATTTGAATATCTAGGCCTCAAGGGCCCAGGTAGTTTGACCATGTAGGCGTACTATTGAACTAACCAATTCGGCCTGTAACCAAAAGAAAAAAGAGGCTACATTTGAAAAAAAAAAATCATCAAAAGTGGTGGCATGGGATAGCCATGTGAGCCTATTAGCTGCATTGCTGATTGATGTAGATCGAGCATTGACTTCTCTATTTCCTTCTAATAGATGGTGAGGTACAGCCACTCATTGGATGGGAAGAATGGATAGACTAGAGCTAGAAATGAAAATGAGGAAGGATAGCTAAATTTAGGATGTCCCATTCTTATTCTAGACCAATAATTGGAAAATAATAGTTTATATTAAATTTAATTAGTTATTAAGATGTGTATATTATCTTGATTTAAACTATTTTTCTTGGCTGGAGAATGCTAGCTTCATGGTAGGCAATATTTTTTTTGTGCAATCATAGGAAAATTTTTTTGTTACGTGTAGAAGATCTTTACTGATTAAGAAGGCTATGAACAAATTATACAATTTGGTTGTATAATTTACTTTGCATAATATAATATGCTCAAACTCAAAATGTTAATTATACATGGGCCAAACCTATTATTTTGAAGCGAAGTAAAATTTTAATCGAAAATATCAGTCAATCACATACATGACATTACATGTTATGCTATGCAAATGTACACATTACATTATACAATAATCTTCAAAGTGAAATACAAGTGCAGGAGAGGACTAATAAATATTTCTAAGAACACGAAATTCAAGAATAAGTAAAAAATTAGAAATTATTAATGTAATTTAAAAAAAAAAACGGGGATTTGGTTCAAGGGCCAATTGAATCGACTCAGGATTGTGTCTAATTGGGTTAGTCACAGCTTGGCTTACCTAACAAGTCTATGCATGATCAATGCAAAAGATTTCATTGACTCTTATCTTTACTATAAGCTTATGCATGAAAAGATCGTCGAACTTGATGTTTATAGTGGTAAAATCAAGCACTTACTTGAATCGAGTAATCTTTTGCAATCTAATTGGATTTAGTTCCATCAACTTAATATTAAGCATGATATTCATCTTGAATTACTCATTAAATTGTCAAATTTAGTTTGTTTGAGCTCCACTTATTTAGTTTTGATCTTTCAACATCTTGTTCTATATTTAAATGCAATCATTTCACATAGTAATGGGTGGGTCTGGTGGAGGTGGATTGTCGATGGTATTATATTGGTATGTAGTGATGATGTATAGTGATGGCCTGTTATGACAATGATGAACAATGATGGAAAGGAAAAAGAAGAGAAGGGTAGTGATGTTTTTCTTTTTCTTTTTTTCCTATCAAATTGTCTTAAGAATTGTAATTTACCATTTTAAGGAATTGTAGTTCCTTATAAAGTTTTTATTATATATTGAAATATGAACTAAACACCATAATATCAATTCATGAGGAATAAGGTGGAAATAGAATAACCATTCCCTCAAGTGAATGAGTAGTAAATATATGTATACTCAGTCATTGTACTGTAACTTTAGTCATGTCCATTTATTATTGTATATAATTTTAGTCATATTTAATTAATGCACCTTGATATTTATAACCAAAAGCATCAAATGAACTTTTACAATAAAAAGAAAAACTAAAGAGCTACATGAGATTTGAAATTGTGCTTATCCATTCTCTCATAGTAATTCTTTTATTTATTTTAGTTTTTATCTTTTCTCTTTTTCTCTACTATAATTTGAACTCTCTCTCCCTCATCTCTTTTCTTTTTTTGCCCCCTTTGTACGACTTTTTTCTCATATTCCCTTATCCGTTCTTATATCAACGTTTCTTTTTCTCTCTCTTCTCTAAGCCTCTATTTTTTCTTTCTCTTTTTTCAACTCATATGCTTTCTTTTTATCCTTCTTTTTATTTTAAATAGAGTAGAAATTATTATTTGAATCACAATTTTAATGTTCAACAATAAAATCATGTTTTCAAGTTACAATTTCAATTCATTTCAAAATTATAACTTCAACATACAATTTGAATTGCCATAGTTTTAGGATTATCTCTATTTTAAGAATTGTTTTTTAAAAGCAATTTTTTTTCCTCTTCCCCCTTTATAGATTGGTATAATATGTGATATTCTAACTTATGACAAAGTATATAATGCCATAAATTAATTATATTTCATGTGATTTAATATACATAAATATAGTAGATTTCAACCAAGAAAACATATACAAAGAGTAGATTATATTATAAATTATCTACATAAAATTCCATAAACGCCACATTTGATACATATAATTTAAAATGTATAATATGTCTAATGCTCCGGACTAAAGTAGTAAATAATCAAGTTAACAAACATTAATATCCCTTTTTCAATTACTTAGTTAGTTGGCCTAAATGTTATGAATTTGTGTTGATAGAATATGCATCACCACAACTATATACATCAATATCAATTTTCTCTCACAATTCACATGAGACTTCACTTAACACAAGTATTACAATCTTCCTCCTTAAACACACAACATCCTCATTATGAGATCTTATAGTTGGTCCTTACTCCTTCTCTTTTTTCGATGTAAGACTTGGTTCATTTTTGCTACCATTAACCTACTAATCATCCTGTTAAAGTAGATTCCACTTCCTAAAGATGTTCTAAGGATTAATTGTGATGGAGTAGCTAGTGCTAATGGGAAAAGGGCTGTTATTGGTGTTGTTCATAGAGATGTAAATGGAAGTGTTATTGTTGGATTTGCCAAAAAGATTGCCTTTGCTTCTCCTCTCAAAACAAAATTATGGGCCATTATTGAGTCATTAATTCTTGCAAAGAGCTTGAATATAGATAAGATCATAATAAAGATTGATGCTTCCCTGCTTTGGATCTTATTATGAAAGAGGATCTTGTGTATATAAGTTGTTCGTATGTGTAAAGATTTTGCTAGCATATTTAGCTCTATTTCTTTTTGTAGAATCCTTCCCGATGCCAATAGAGTAATAGATTGGCTAGCTAAAGTTGGGCTTAATGTGCATGAAGATATTTCCTTTTTTGATTCCCCCTCCGAAGGATCTTATTTCTCTTATTACCAAGGTTTATAGTGGTTGTAATGTTATATAGATTCGAATTATATGCTCGGATAGACTTTATATTTTTTTTTTTCATTTTATGATATCTTTTGGTTCCACCTAAAGGAAAAAAATATATTGGTCATCCTATAAGTATGCTAGAAGTTATACCTTAATGACACTTTCCACTCTCCTCAAACCTCTTTTCTAAACATAATTAAAACAATCTTCGAATCATTCACCTATTAGTTGGAGGTTGGATCTAATACCATTTGTAATGCCTATGACAAAAGTAGCGGATAACTAAGCCAATAAACATTTATGAGTCATTTTCAACCACTTGACCCTAAAGAATATAATAGTATTGACGAGATATTTACTACCATGGTCTTATAAATCAATATCAATTTTCTCCTATCGTTCATGTGAGATTTTACTTAACATAGGGTAACACAATATGTATGATTTTGTTTTTCAAATTTTTCTTCTTTTTTGGACATTTTAAGATTGTACCCTTTCATTTATATAATCTCCTCCTCCCACATTTTAGTCTTATGTTCTTCTTAATGTGGAGATGCACTTGAGGCAGCACAAATCATTTGTCACTATGGGAGCATGTTACAAACAAGCAAATCTCTTGGAATCTAACATGGCAAAGAGATTACATAATGTATAAAAAATAACAAGTAGTTTGTACAAGCAAGTATTAGTAATTTGATTTTGGATTCATAAATAATAGGTATTAGTAGAAGAGAAGTATTACATCATTAGTACAAGTAAGTGCTTTATTAAAAATTTATGAATCCAAATACTCAAATTCCTTTCTATGTATACAAGCCATTTCAACATCTAACATTACCATTTCATCAAACACTAAATCTACACTTCAATTTTCCAAACCACCAAATTCGAACCTACTTTCTTTACCAAACACTGATACTATACAAACCAAACCAAATTTACCAATTAGACAAATGACTCCAGAACAAATGATGGCAAGAAGAGAACAGGGCTTGTGCTACTATTGTGGTGAGAAATTTAGTAAAAATCATAAATGTAAGTCCAAATTTCTACTATTTCTAAGTGAGGATGAAGGAGACATACCTATGGAAGAAGAGATTGTAGATTCTATGTAGCAAGAATATGAAAATCCTTTGACAATCAATTATCATGCATTGTTAGGGTCTTTAGTGCTTCGTATATTGACATTTCAAGGGTGTATTAATGGATATTCTGTAATGGTGCTTGTTGATAGTGGTAGCACTCATAGTTTTTTGCAAACTAGATTGGTTAGACATTTAAATCTACCAACTTTGCCTAGTACTCAATTTAAGGTATTGATGGGGAATGGAGATATGTTACAATGTGAAGGACAACGCAATAATGTTCCTTTGAGATTTAAAATATCACATTTGACACAAATTTCTTTATCCTGGCTATTCAAGGAGCTAAGATAGTACTAGGGGTTTAGTGGCTATGTTATGCCCCAAAGTTGCGAAGTTGCAATAGTTCCACCGTGTAAACTAACTTATGACAGTAACTAACCTTACAGTGCCTATTATAGATATGATCTACATAAGGCGTCTATGACTCATCGCTTTAAAGTAAATAAGTAAATAGTTCAATTAAGACTTTAACTAAAATTTACTATAAAAGTTAAAACCTTAAGTCAAGTTGTATATATATTTATATATACATTATCGTAGAATTCCCAAAAGATTCTACATATTATAATAGTCTACAAATTAAATATCATATATTAGTTCATAATCTTAGATATACTAACAAGTTCTTAGAAACTTGATTCTTTGGTCAATTGATCCTCAGTCCCCCATCACTTTAAAAGAGAACTAATTTGCGAATAATTGTATTGCGGCATAGTAATTAGAAGTTAGAACCTGCAAGAGAATCTATATAAGTATGAGCAACTATAGTTCAGTAAGTTAAGTTGGAAACTTATGAAAGTATAATAAACATAAACAAGGTTATCAAACAATTAATTATATGTAATGCAACAAGTAAATACCATCACACAACGTAGTCCAGTCTATTGTAAAATCAGAGTAATTTTACTCGCTCTAATCCAGGTGGAGAAGTTTTTGTTAATGTAACAGCTCATAACCAAAGTCAGGTTTGTACAATGGAGACATAACTCCCCCCAAGACTATCCTTCGAATCAATGCCCTCATCCTCATCATGACTTCCTCTCCTATCACTTAGTTTGGCTAAGGATGAGGAAAAGACCATTATGTTATCCAGCGCTATCTTTTTCAAAGGTGTTAGTATTTTATTGGAGAATTCTAATGATCCCCTAAAGGGTTGCAATGCATGTCTAATTAGGGTATTTAGGCCGGTTGTGCTTAAGTATAGTTTAGGGTAATCAAACAATTTCACACCATTTCATTTACGTTAATCACCAAATACAACACAAAATTCAGCACGAAATCAAATACTTAAGCATATGTTTACATAAGTACTCACAAACACAGTCAAATACAATTATACGTCTCCGAGTACTCTAAAATAGAACTCCAAATACAATTAAGTATTAAACCCAACTTACTTCAAATTCTTGGTCACTCACTCAATCAGTCGCAGGTTGACTCGTCTCCATGTGTCCTATAATATAAATACACTCTTTAGTATTTTAATCTTGATGATATATAATAGGTTATGATTTAACTCAATTTTTCATATATACATATTATTTACTACCGATTTATTCTAAGTTAGTTCTGGGTTCAATTTTCAAATCCGATTCCGATTCAGGTTTTAAATTAGTACTAACTATGAGTATTATATATAAATCCTAAAAATGTGATTCGAATACTAATGTGAAATTAATTACGTTAGATTTGAGTATCCTAATTATCACTTTTAGTCCTAAATCGGTATTTTATTTTATCCGATATACTTAAATCCTTATGTGTATTGAATTTACTTTCGATGTGAGAAAATTTTATATTTTTCCTATAATTACCTAAATTTAAGTTTCATACCAAATTTAATACATATTAATATTATTACTATATTATCCATTTTAACTTAATATTTTATATTTANTCATATATACATATTATTTACTACCGATTTATTCTAAGTTAGTTCTGGGTTCAATTTTCAAATCCGATTCCGATTCAGGTTTTAAATTAGTACTAACTATGAGTATTATATATAAATCCTAAAAATGTGATTCGAATACTAATGTGAAATTAATTACGTTAGATTTGAGTATCCTAATTATCACTTTTAGTCCTAAATCGGTATTTTATTTTATCCGATATACTTAAATCCTTATGTGTATTGAATTTACTTTCGATGTGAGAAAATTTTATATTTTTCCTATAATTACCTAAATTTAAGTTTCATACCAAATTTAATACATATTAATATTATTACTATAATATTCATTTTAACTTAATATTTTATATTTACTATAATTTCAATTTCACATATTATCAAAATTACCTATATTTACTACATAATACCCTTAAAAATCAATCTAACACCCTAAATATCACAATTATCATACTACATCATATATGAATATTTTAAAATCCCTAATTATATACTAAATCAGTAATTGTTCCATTAATATTAATTAACCTAAAAAATCCTTAATTATATATAAATTTTAAGGGCCTAAAAATCACTTAAAATTTTCAAAAATTAATTTCTGAAAAAAGGGCTTCATGGCATTATTTTATATCACCTAAATAGTCTATACAAAAATTTTGAGTTCAAAACTATACTCCTAAGCCTATTTATTTCTAATTTCAAACATGCTTGATTTTACATGATTTCTTAAGTACCTTATATTTCTAGATGTAATTAAATGTAATCAATATTTTTTCCTAAATCTACATTCAATAAAACATTAGAATAATAAAATTCATAATTTTTCGAATAAGATTAATAATTTTAATAAATCACACAAAATCACGCTAAATTTGGGACTCACCAAACTTTTAGACTTCTGGCCACTAGCAGTGGTCTAGAGTGTATCAGTTGGTCCAGGCGTTGGGTGTGGAGTGTAGTGGTGGCAGCAACGACGATTGTGTTCCAGGTAGTGGTGGTTCGTGGGTTCGGTCTACTTATCCCTACCGTACAAATTTTTTGTAAAACCCTAATTCTTTCTTAATTTCGATTCTCTTTAATTTTCTAAGATCCTAAACTAACAAATTAGCTTTTAGTGGAGTTTGACTATTTATAAGGCTCTTGGGGAATTTTAGTACATTAATTAGAGTTGACGTGTGCTTTATCCTCTTCTATTTTGACTTTTTAAGTGTGTGAATTTAATTGGTCAATTTTTTTCTCTTCTTCATTGACTTACCATGACTCAATTCTCTACTTCTTTGATTTTTTTCCTTGATTTTTTTATAATTTTATTTAATTATTTAGCAATTTTTTGGCATTTTAGGTAATTTTCCATATTTTTACCAACACGTAAATACATATCGAGTACAAGTAAATACTCTTAAATATTATTTATATTATTCTATGATTTTTAATATGTATATAATTTATCTTTAGTGATTTGTTAGTTATCGAAATTCATTTTACGCATTTCTGATAAATAATGAGTAATATACTTAAATTTTAATATTATAATATTCTATAATTTTATTACTTATTTTCTTAAATTCAAATCTATGGGATCACTTTTATTAATATTTTTAACTTTATTTTATAATTTAGGCTTGATCTAATCATTTAATAGATCGTCCTAAACTTTACGTACTGAATCAATCCTACAGTTACAAGGCTTATATTTAGAGCTATAGTAGCTTGGACTAGTTGCTATTGATTATATTACTTTTACTATAAAATTTAAATATCATGGTAGAATGGTAGAGTTGAATGTATATAAAGGGGACAATATTGCACAAATTACACATCATCAATTCAAGAGAATGTATGAGACAAATTTTGTAGTATCATATTTTCAGTTGTTGGCTCAGAATGTGCAATATAATACTTTTGAGGATTCTATCAATAGTAATGACGTTAAGAAATTGTTGAGTAGATTTCCTCATGTACTTGAGACAACTTTATCATTGCTACTTTTAAGAGAGATCTAACATAAGATACATTTGGTGAATGAATCAATGCTAGTGAATGTGAAGCTTTACAGATATCCACATTTTCAAAAGGACGAAATTGAAAAACAAGTTCGGGAAATGCTTAATTAAGGATTGATACAATACGATACAAGTCCTTTTTCATCACCAATTTTATTAGTTAAGAAGAAGAATGGCACGTGGAGATTTTGCATTGATTACAGAGCTTTAAATCAAGTTACTGTCAAAGATCAATTTCCCATTCCTACTATCGATGAGCTGTTGGATGAACTTAGAGGGCAATAATATTTTTGAAATTGGATTTGAGAGTAGGCTATCATCAAATCTGAATGTACCTTAGAGATATTGAGAAGACAACATTTAGAACATATGGGGGTCATTATAAATTTATTGAGATGTCATTTGGTTTATGCAACGTGCTAGCAACTTTTCAAGCCATAATGAATAGGATGTTTAAAGCTTACTTAACGAAATTTGTCATCGTTTTCTTTTATGACATACTAATATATTAACCCTACATTTCAAGAACATTTAGACATTTAGCCATAGTCCTTCAAACTTTAGCAAATAATCAATTTTATCTTAAGGAAAGAAAGTGCTCATTTGCCCAAATTACAATTGAATATTTGGGTTATGTAATATCAAAAGGGGGAGTTGCATCAAAAAGTTCAAAGGTAGAAGTAGTGAAGAATTGGCCAATTACAACTTCTATTAAACAAGTTAGGTTGTTTTTGGGACTCTCATGTTATTATGGAATATTTATTAAGGGGTATGCCTCTATTGCTAGTCCATTAATTGATTTACTTAAATCTGATAAGTTTAGTTGTACTAAAGAATTAGAGGATGCTTTCAATAAGCTCAAGGATGCATTAATTATAGCGCTTATATATTAGCTCTTTCAGACATTTCATAACAGTTTATTATTGAAACTAATGCGTCTGGAAGAGGAATTAGCTAGTGTTGTTGCAAAATAATTGTCCTACAGCTTATTTTAGAAAAAAGATGCCTCTTCATTTGCAGAAAGCATTGGCTTAATTTGTAAATTATATGCTTTAGTGGAAGCAATTAAAAAATGGAGGCAATATCTATTAGGCACACACTTTGTCATAAGAACAAATCATAAGAGTTTGAAAGAAATTCTTACTTAAGTCATTCAAACTTCGAAACAATAGAAATATTTAGTTAAGTTGCTTGGATATAACTATTTTGTTGTTTACAAATTCGAAGTAGGTAATAAAGTTGTTGACACATTATCAAGGTACGATATGGAATGGGGAAGTAATTTGGCTATTTCTATTCTTTCTTTTCATTTTGTAGACAAATTAAAGGAGGAATATAATACTTTGCTTACATTTAAAGAGTTGATTGATGATATTTATAAGGGTAAATTTGTGAAACCTGATTTACAGTGGAATAATCATCTCTTATTTTACAATAAGAGATTATTTTTGGTGCCTCAATCTTCACTAATTCCATTGATTTGATCAAAGCATCATGATGCACCTGTAGAAGAATACTTTGGATTACAAAAGACTTATAGAAGAATAGCCTAAGATTTTTATGAGGAAGGAATGCTAGAGAGAATTGAAGATTATGTTCAGAAATGCCTAACATGTCAACAAGTAAAATATACAACATCACCTGTCGGATTATTGTTACCCTTGCCTATTCTAAATTGAATTTGGGAACATGATACAAGGCAAGTGCACTTATCAATTTTAATATAGCAGATATGAGTCCGAGTTGATCCCTCAGAGATTTTGAGTACTAATATTAACCTTATCTTTATTATCTAACCGGAAAATTGTGATAAGTTGAATGAATTAAAAATACTGAAATTAACCATCTAAACTAATTATGAAACTTGATTAAACAAATTAGAAAGCAATAAAACTACGAACGACTTCAAGAAATTAATAACGTATTTAGGAATTATTTCCCCTAGTGTTTAACATGTGACCACTTAAAATATTTTCAATTTAGTTTCTATGATTCTTGACCGGAGGGATTCACAATTAAAGTTAATACCTTTCTCAAGAATATTAACCCTAATCCTAAATTATTTATAGGAATTTCTTCACTTAGTAATATAATTTAGAATTGCATTAATGTATAATGAATTCCCATACAAACAATCAACTTTCCGGAAGAAACATGTATCTTATCTCTAAGTATACATGTAATTCTCTTCAATTATGTTTAAATCTAATTACACATGCAATTTCTCAATCAACATGCATAATATCATAAATCGACACTCTAGAATTATCAATTAACAATTAAACAACATAATTGAATCAAGAAAAGATAGAAACTTTATTGAAATTATAATTCAATTCAAGGGTTCCATGAAACCCTAGGTTCCATAATCCTAAATACTCGAATTTTTAGCTATCATAATGAATCTAAAAACGAGTTCCATTAAAAACGTAAAATAAAACATAGAAAACCCCTTTAATTTGATGAATAATCTTTCTAATCTTGAAGTTGATGTTGTTCTCGCCTCTTTCTTGATATTCTCCTCAAGTCTCTTCTATCCTCTTATGTCTCTCTCCGTTTCTGTAATGTCTCTTCTCCATTTAAACCCTAAGATATCCTTTTATATATGTATTATAAGGATTTTATTTTCATCACCAGACATGGCCTGAGACATGGCCGTGTCCCCAGGTCGTGTAACTTTCTGCACTAAGGCAAAATTTTCTACATAACTTCAAAACTTCATAACTTCTTCGTTTGAACTCGGAATTGAGTGAAACTTGATTCCTTTTCTTCATTTTCGATCCTAGAACGCGTTCAAACCTAGAAATCAAAATTTTACTCAATTAAGTATCAATCTCTTTAAAAAAAAAACCAAAAATGTAAGGAAAATACTATAAAATCACCATATGAAATATGTTTAAAATCAGAGTTATCAGAACACATGTTCATGGATTTTATCATATGTCTTCTTAATCTTAAGGGTATTATGTTACTTTGGTTGTAATTGATAGACTATCCAAGTATTGCCACTTGGGTGCCTTAGACGAGCACTTTACAATAGCTAAAGTAGCAAAGTTATTTTTTGAGATTATAGTTAAGCTACATGGATATTCTAGATTTATTATCTTAGATAGAGATAAGATTTTTATAAGTCATTTTTGGTAGGAGCTTTGTAAATTGAGTGGTACTAAATTGAATTTTAGTATGATATATCACCTTTAGAGTAATGGTCAAACAAAAGTTCTCAATTGTATACTTCAACAATACTTACAGTGTTTTGTCATGGAATGTCCTTGGAAATGGGTGACTTATTTACAGGAAACCACCATCCATTGTTTCAAGTTATATTAGAGGTGCCTCACTTGTAGAAGCAGTAGATATAGAACTTCATAATAGAGATCATATGTTAAAGATATTGAAGGATCATTTGTCATAGGCTCAACAAAAGGTGATATGGTATTTGTCAAATTACAACCATACAAGCAGTTGACGTTGGGGTCAGTTAGACATCATAAGTTGGCCAAACGATTTTATGGACCTTTTAAGGTGTTGTCTAAGGTTGGGAATTGTGCTTATAGAGTTGAATTGTCTTCTCATGTCACGATTCACAACATGTTTCACATTTCATAGCTGAAGAAGGCACATGGGGAATCTATTCCAGCTTTATTATTAGCTATTGAAGCTTATAATAATCATCTTATTTCGAAGCCATTATAGATTGTTAGATCTAAGGTTATCTTACGACAAGGGATTCTAGGCAAGCAAATTCTCATTTAGTAGGAGGGGCTATTACTAGAAGACATTACATGGGAGGATTACCTATGTTGTACTCAAGTTTATCCTAATTTCGACCTTGAGGACAAGGTCCTTTTTCCAAAGGGAGAGATAATTGTTACAAACAAGCGAATCTCTCAAAATCCAACATGGCAAAGAGATTACATATTCTATAAAAAATAATAAATAGTTTGTACAAATAGTTTAGTAGTTGTAACTAAAAGAATGATAGTCAATTAGAATACTCAGATTTGGTTAAAGATATATCAAGATCTAATCGTAATATATGAGAAAAAAAACATGTAAATACAATAAGAGAAAAGGGAATTATCATTAAACCCTTTACAGAAATTGGTGCCTTTGGCATTTGGAGCCCCAACCTTGCTCGAAAAGGTTGCTAACTTACAAATCTCCATGTAAATACAGAAAATACATAAACAATTAGAGGAGTTAGTAGATACATCAAAGAGAAGAGACTTTACAAAGAGAAATTAGGGTTTCGTACCTTGAGAGAGGGTTTGAGTGTGAATGAAAAGAGAGGAAAAAACTTTTATATTTCGATCTAAAGTCTTCTAAATAGAATCTTGTATAGTAAGCGTAATTGATTGGGTCAGACCAACATTTATTTAGGCTTTGTGCTATCTTTGCATCCTTGGGTGGATGATGTAGCTTTAAGTGACCTGTTGATATAGATAAATAACACTAATCCTTGTTGTCTCCTCCTTTAATGGTCTAGCCACCTTGCGAAGGATGATGCAAAGAACCAAAATGGGGTTAAGAGTTCGCATTGCATATCTTGCTTTGTGCAAATTAGAGATTACTCATCCCTTGCCATAATTGGTCATCTTTTACTACTCGTACTCCCTTAATACATGAGCATCTAGACAAGTTGGGTTTATTAGCATAGTCTATACCTAAGACTTCTAAGATGTCATTGCTAGAGATCATTATCACATTGGATGAGATCATTTTAACTCTATAAAAAAGGAGATGTATAGATGATGACAGACACAAGAGAGGAGCTAATGTAAGTCATGCTTGATTTTGCTCCAGTACATGAGTCCTTCTTCTAATTCAACACATGAAGGCAATGATGATATGTAGATCATGCAAGTTATCACTATCGATAGGTAATAGGTATAACTTAATATGTACCGATCACTTAATTAGAGATTTAGCTAGTGTTGACAGGGCTCTTTAGACATGGGCCTCTCAAGCTTGTCCAGATCTGATGTGCCTTACCACTTAAGGCTCACCGCCTTGGGCTCAAGCCTTAAGCCTTAAGTCTGGCTTGACCGGCCTAAGAAGCTCTTTAACAGTTAGAGGATACCGAATAAGGATAAAAAACCAAGTCAATAACCATCTCCAGTATATGTGGAATACATTAGACACCACAAGCCCATTCTCCAATACTTGCAAAGGAAGCTTTGCCCACTAACCGCCCTCTAATTATTAACTCCACTTTATTATAAATACCAGATTACCACTTAACGGTAAAGCTCTTTATACTTTGCGCACTAAAGTTTACCTATTACTCTCAAGTATCCCCTACTCTCCAAAACATACTACTAATTTAAGTATCGAAATAGTCATGTTAGACAATATCTCGACGTCCCCTCACAGTGTTTTATTTTACAAATTTATCGATTACAAAGCTCAACTCTATTGGTAAATACCTTGAGACGACTGCTAGTATATACAATTTCTCATGTTACATGCAATTAATGCTGAAGAGATACAATTTTAATAGGAAAAAAATTCACATCAAAGAAATGTGGAATTAAGTGCTGAGTCATGACATGTTTCCTTTAATATTCTCCATAATAGTAGTTCTTGGGTGATGTAATGTGAAAGATGACAAAATAGAGACGGTAAAAATTATCCAACTATTGAAAGTATTGCATAGTGATTAATGATATTATGTCATTAAAATCTTGTAGTTATTTTGTGGATTGTAAAAATCAATATGATAAATGATTTAAAGCTTTTGTCGATTGTACCTTAACAATAGCAATATATTTGGATAATTTATAATTTTTTATTTTTCTCACTTTTACCTTTTTATTATTATTATTTTGTCATAATTGATGCA
Source organism: Lumnitzera littorea (assembly GCA_024138015.1). Taxonomy (NCBI): domain Eukaryota; kingdom Viridiplantae; phylum Streptophyta; class Magnoliopsida; order Myrtales; family Combretaceae; genus Lumnitzera; species Lumnitzera littorea. The sequence continues at coordinate 91,352,111 of JAMXBB010000010.1, forward strand.
TTCCATAATTTTCATTTAGACTTGTACAACTACAAACATGATAGGATCCAAACCTTACACCCAACCCAACCGCTATCAAGTAACTACAAAAGGGAAACAAGCAAAAAAACTATACAGAACAAAAATATCCCAAAGTGGAAAAAAGGAAAAAAAAAAAAAACCACCACAAACCGACGGATAACCAACGGAATCAATGGATGGGGACAAATTTTATACTATCATGTGTACCCTTTAAGGTCGCTTCTGTGGGGGACACACCATCACAAAAAAAGATAAAGATGTTTGCCTACAAAAGATTGATTACGATACCCGCTTCTGTGGTATATGTTTCCCAACAGCATCGGGGAGCTTGCAATAACCACTTCTATAGTGCTCTAGTGCAAAGCACAGTTTGTCTTATGACCTCTCGCTTTTCTTCTGCTCCATCCAAGATTAAACGGCTTTTCCTCTCGAGGGCCTCCTCCAACTCTGCAGCTCTCGATCTCAATGTTTCCACTTGCTTATTTGCTCCATCACGTGCAGCCATTAGCTCCGCATTCTTCGCATATGACTGCTCTACCTGCTTGTTTATTTCATCAATTTGACTGTCCTTGGAAGCGATTTCAAATTTGAGCAGGATAGCTTTAGCGCTCAGCTTATCCCTCTCTGACTCACACATAATCATACCTCGTATTCAGTTGTCCCATTAAATCAACTTTCTTAGCAATCTCAGCTTTCAATTGCCCCATGTCCCTGCTAAGTCTTCTCTCCATCTCTCCGCTCTCGACCTTGATTTTTCTTATTTCTTCTTCCAAATGACGATGGTGTTCTTCCCATTCCCTGAGTTGTTCCTCCATTCCGGTACATTCCTCCAACAATCTAGAAATTTCAGCCTTGATCTGAGATTTTTCCGGGAAAATATTCTCCTCAGCATCAGATATCGCAATCTTCAATTCTCTGATCTCATTATGTCGGTCTGATAAGCTCGTCTTCAACCTTGCCGTTCTTTCCTGAAGTTTCAAGACCTCTCTTCTCTCTGAATTGTACATGGTTTTCCACATTGCAACATCATTTTGAGCCAATTCAAGCACATCCTGATTCTTTTCTGAAGATCTCTTGCGGCCAAGTTCCTTTTCCAACTTATCGATCTCGGTTTTGGAGTCCTCAAGTTTTGCTTTCAAGTTCTTCGGCTCTTCCATCATAGACGGACCATTATGATCACTACGCAGTTCCAGCTGATCACGTGGCATCTTATTACCGGAGCGATTGGATTCGTGTCCATTTTGCACAAAGTTATATTTTTGGAGTTCAATCCTCAACTTAGAAACCTCTTCCTCCGCTTGACTTGCCTTGTTATTTGCAATTTCAAGCTCTTTCTCGTATCTTGCAAACATATTCTCAAAGTATTCAAAAGTATTAAACTTAGCTTCCCTCCGGGAACCATCTGCATTGTCTTCATATTGCGAGCGAAGTTTTTCTTTTGCTTCCTGTGGCTCATTCTCCAGTTCAAGTACTCTGGCATGCACACCTTGATCAAAGCTGTTTCCTGCAAAACCTAAGTATTTGTTTACTGAGGCAGAATCAAAATCAGTCTCAGAATTAACCCCACCACAACCAAGGAAGAAATCAAAGCCAGCAGCTTGTTGTCCCGACCTCCTACGAGCCTGTCTTAGATCGGGTGAAGGCAACAAAGAGGGCGGTTCATAACCAGGATCAGAAATGCCTGAGCTTTGAGATTGAAAATCTGAGGCGATATTTTTCTTCAGGTCACCTATGAGATGATCATAACTCTCTGCCGATGACTTGTACATGCGATAGAACTCCTCCACATTAGCGAGGAGCTCTGGCCTTCTCCTGTAATACATCTCAGCCCTTTATGCAAAAGAATCTCCATCCTCTTCAATAAGTTTCAGCATTTTCTTTACATTCTGGTCCATCTCCTCGAGATTGTCTGCTAGCCATTTAGAGTTCTTTTAACCAATATGAATATCCCACCACCAAGAATATGACTTCCTCGATTCCATTCGCTTCATGTTTCTTTCCCTGAACCTGTATTTAGCTTTGGTTTGTTCCTTTTTGGGTTGGATTGGACGATGCTTCTGTTGGGAAGGAGGAAAAAAAAAAAAAAAAGAGAAAGAAAGAGAAACTCTCCGTTTTTTACTTCTCTGACAATAACCAAACTGCTTTCTTTCTTTCTCTCTGTCTATCTGTCTAAGTAGAGAGAAGTTCCCTCCCCACTTGAGCCTTTTTATTACGAATATATATTTACCACTTATTTAAATATGTACTCAAGAAATATGTTTTCTATACAAAAGATGATACTTATAGAGAAGTTATAATATCGATATCATTTATCACAAAAAAAAAAAAAAAAAAACAAGAAGAGTTTTGGTATATCATATAATATGCAGATAATTTGAAAGAATGCAGCTCTTTAAAATTATATATATACTAGTTAATATCTCGTACAATATATGGGTTTTACTTTATTTATATTAATAAAAATAAAATATTAATGCAAAATATTATCATAATTAATATGTTAATAAATTCATATTTAAAAGATTATGTGAATACATTTGTTTAATTATATGAATATATCTTACACATTAGAATTTTTACGGCTATTGACAGTCATATAAAACATCATATTATTTTGAAACAAATTATAATATTTTTGAGTTATGGGATTATAACACTATATACCTAAAGTTGCATCATTTTACATCTAGTTATGTAAAAGTTGCGAGAATTCAATAAATGTCGTCCATATATAAAAAAGGGAACTTTTACAATTTTGTTCATATTTTTAACGAGATTGATCTCACATTTCATCTAACCTTTAATTTACCATCAATTAAATCTAAACTATTAAAAACACATTCATATCAATGATTGAGATCTAATAAATATAAAATCAAAGATTAAATAAAAAACGTGATCGATTTTTTCAAAAACATGAATATGACTGTAGAAAAATCTATGTAAAGAATATATCTCTTGAAAAATGAAAAGATATGGATAATAAAAATAATAAAAGTATTGTCAATGAAAATGTGAGAATAATAAATGCTTTCTAAAAAAGAATAAAAAAATGTTAAAAAATGGGAGAAGTGAAGAGTCATATCATTGTAAACTTACCGATTACTTATTAATAGGCAGTTATTTTTATTGTTTTGAAAGACAACGTTAATGTGATGACTTTGGGAGATTTTACAATTCTGCCCTTTATTTTGGCACCATGTTTTAAATTCTGAATCATTGAATTTACAAATTGTTCAATGGTTCAGATTTAAAGGTAATTAAATTAAGGATAAAAATAATGGTGATGTAAAAAAAAAAAAAGGATTGGACTGTAGAAAGATCCAATAACTTTTCATGAAACTTAATAACATGAAAATGTAATATTAAATGGGTACTATACCAAAAGATATTCTAAATTTATTATATTAAATAATAAATAATATACAATAAATAGGTTTCTTGCAATGCTTAAGAAGAATGATAAAAGTTACTCTTTTTTTGGGTCAAAATGTACTCCTTGGGAAAAGTAATAATTCCTTTCTCTCTCTTTCTTTCTTTCTTTCCTTTACTATTTCCCCAACAGCAGAGTAATAAATTTACTTGAAAATGCTATATTAACAATAACTACCCATAATTTTTTTTTAAATTATAGGATAACCGCACTATTGAATTTAATATAAAAAGATATATAATATATTAAAGTATAATGTTAATACCGAATGATTTTTATGAAATGATGCATGATTTAAAATGAAATTATAAATAATTTTATAATTTTTTTAACTATAGGGTAACCACTTCTACTAAATTTAATATAAAAAATATATAATATATAACAGTATTATGTAAATACTGAATTGTTTCCACAAGATGATATACCATCTAAAAAGAAAGTATAAATAATTATAATCAAAAGTGTTATATTTTAAAATGAAATATACTTTAAAACATAAAATATAGTTTACTTTTAAAATATAAAATATATTATGAATATGAAAGGTTGTGCTAATCTGCCTTAGATTATGCAAATGATATAACTATAAATATAAATATGATTTGATGTATGTAATCTTCCTTTTACTATAAATGAATAGGTATAGTAAATAAAAAGAAAATTCAATACATAAAAAAAAATTCCTTATAGAAGATTTGATTATTTAGTTTTGATTATGTTTGCCTATGTATTAAGGGTTGCACTTGTTTCTTATTGAATTAGATGTAATAGTATTGAAAAAATATTGCATAAGAGTTGAATTTGAAAACTAAAAAATTGAAATAGCCTTGTAAAATTAGCAATTGTAAAGAAGCAATGAAATGCATTAACTCGAACTACTACATCAAGATAATATTTACTAAATAAAAGTAAGAGATGTTAGAAAAATATCATTTTGTTTTTTAATGAAGGTGCAACGCTCCAAATAATTGGGCATACAATCACTAGATAAATATTTATTATCTTAAATGTGTCCTCACCAATCATGAAACTATTAAATATCATAATTTTATTTATAGCATATGATGCAATAACAATTCACATGAAAGTAATCTGTTTCTAACATTTATTTAAAATCATTAAAAATTAACATACTACTTGTCTTTCGATCGAATAGAAAGAAACATGTAATGAAAAGAATTTTTCATTTTTGGGTTTCATTTAAAACTATTAATAAAGCAAATGATTTAAAAAATCTACATAATATTTTATTGACATGTATCTAGTAGTATGTATAAATAATTATAATATCTTGTAGTAAAGGACTTTCTCCATTCTTTATATGAGATGTAATGCGGAAACTTAAAAGCATTATAGCCAATCTAAAAGTATTGATAATATGCAAGATTACAAAATTATTATTAGCAGAATCTAATGGTTAAGAAAAGTACACAATTATTCTTTGAAAATCTTCATTACTTCCTCTTAATTAATTGTTCTTATTTAACACGATAAATGATGGAGTGTCGACTACTCGACCCCTCACTCGAGCTAGACTTAGAGGCTTGCAGCGCTTGATTAGGAGAATCAAAATCTTATTTACTTAACTTAGCCCTAACAAGCACATCTAGCAAGAAGGGAAAATGTCGAACACTTTGAGTGCTCTGCTTGAACGCATGTTGGTCTATTCAGTCTATCATTCAGATACCGAATCCTCAGATGCTGACCTACCGAGTGTTGAGGATCTGAAGGTTGACATCTCTGCTCCTTCATCTTGTTGATGTCTTATAGCCTTCTTCGCTGATTAGCTACAGCTTGGCTATAGTGCCTTGAGATGCCAAAATGTAAACCCAATGATAAGCTATCACTTGTCCTTTACTTTTTTTACATTTGTACTATAATCTTTTTTATCCTTTGTCATATTTGCCCCTTTTTTGTTTGTATTAGGAATCTTCTTTATACATTAATCTTTATATAATTTCCATTATTATATTGTTGCCCTAAGTGACCCACTATAATAGTCCCTCGTTTTGTAGTTGCAGACAATTAATTTTGAATAGAGACATTACATATTATTCCTTATCCTTATGAGATACCCTCTCTAAGCAACAACCTACACTCTTATTTGATCTAGATAAGTAGCTCGAGATTAGTTGTTAGTGGACTTTAGTATTAGCTTGTGCGTTACATCAAGTGAAGTACTAAGTCGTGTTATGTTTGTTAGTGAGTCATATTTGATAAGTAGCTTTACGGAAGTTACTGTATTTGTCGACTAACCCATTTCCTCTTTCTTTGATATCTTGAATGACCCATTTGTTACTCTAGGGTAAGTCCTAGTGATTAACTCAGTTTTTAGGCACATCATATATTTTTGGTATTAGAGCTTGAGATTACAACTGAAAGCTGAGTGGTGTAGTGAGTGGTTCTTATGATAGTGTGTATGTCCTATTGCGCTCTATTTCTCTATTGAAAAACAGAGCAAGTGTTAAAGTTACTGTATGATACCCTGTTTAGTGGAGTTGTGTGGAGTCTTTAGTTGGATGATGAACTTATTGAAACTTTGTTAAGAGAATGTCGAACCTTAATGTACAAGGAGAGATAGGTGATGTTGAGAGTGATGCTCTTAGTCAAGGACATGTTGAGCAATAAACCCCACGAATTACAGATGAGAAAATATAGAACCTTACTGCTATTGTAGCTAACTTAGTCATATCTATGCAATGGTTAGTGGAGGCCTGAGAACTTAAAGGAAATGCTAAATGAAGACAAGGCATACAAGATAGACTAAGAGGACATGGTATGGAAATCCGAGCTCCTAGTGCTATGAATGTGCCATTAGTGTGACCTCTACTAGTTGAAAGACGTCTATGATAAAAACTTGAGTTGGAAGATGAGGATGAGGAAGATGTTGGAGATAAGGATGAGTAGTTTCCTGAGCTTAACTAGCGTCAACTCTATACGCATAAAGGAACTTAGCACATTAAGGTGAAGGTTTTGAGCTTCTTTAAAACTACTAGTATCGATGAATACTTAGATTAGGAAGAGAAGATTGAAAAGATATTTAACTTCCATGACTACGAAAACTCAATGTTTATTCGTATAGTAGCTTTAGAGTTTCTAGGTATGTAGCTATGTACTGGAAGAAGTTGCTGACCATATGTCAATGAGCACGATAAGAAATATGGACGTGGAATGAAATGAAAAGAGTTCTAATGACTATATTTATTCTAGAATACTATGAACAAGACACTTTTTAATGTCTCTAAGAGCTCAAGTAAGGTAGCCGTTCTATAGACGAGTATGTCTAAGAATTCCAATTGCTAATAATACGGTGCGATGTTGATAAGCCAAAAGCACGAACAGTGGCAAGGTTCGTTTCTGGACTAAGACCCGAGTTTGGTAATATAATAGAGGTGAAATTAGCTTAATTGAGCATTGAGTAGCTAACTTGGCTTCGAGCGAACCTGGACATGACCAAGCCCATTATAATCTTAAGGTGGACTACTAAAGTTAAGCTCCGAGTAGACTTGATGAGGGTCGAGGTAAGACTAAGGTTGAGGAGCCTGAGGTCAGGAAGGACCAAGGTTAGAGCTTAGGAAAGAAGACTAAAGAGATAAAGTGCTTTAAATGTCTTGGCTTTGGACATGTTGTTAGCTAATGCCTGCACAGGCGTGTGATGACTATTAAGGGTGAGACCCTATAAATCAAAGTGGAGAGTACAAGTGAAGGAGAAGAAGAAGTGGATGTTCATCATCTATTAGATGAGTTCCAGGAAGATTTTGACGCCACAATCCGACCTGAAATGGGAGAATATTATATGGTTATACAGAGATCTCTCAGTACCTTTACTTCTAATGAGAATGAATAGAAGGAGAATCTCTTTTACACAAACTACCAAGTGAATGGCAATCTATGTGCTTTGATCATCAATAGAGGGAATTGTACCAATGTGATAGCACAAGAGTAGTGAAGGCTTTGAAGTTGCCAACCTATTCTCACCCTTGACCTTATAAGATTCACTAGCTTAAAGAGAAGGGAGGACTATTTGTTACCGAGCAAGTTAGAGTGCTAATCACTATTAGCGATAGATACAGAGATGAAGTACTGTGTAACGTCTTACCCATGTGTGCTTCACATATACTACTTAGCTAACAATGGCTATTTGACTTGAGAGTACTCTACGATGGATATAGGAACACTTATATATTCTAGAAAGATGGGAAGGATGTTGTGTTGACCCCGATGAGCCCCAAAGAGGTCTAAGAATCGTAGTAAAAGGTTTCCAAATCCTTGTAGAAGAAGTCCTTCGTGATTTCCTGAGCATAATTTTCTAAGGATGTTAAAAGAAGGAGTTTGTACTCCTATTTGTTAGAAGACTTATTGAATTGAAGGAGGTCAAAGCATTACCTACTGAGGTGCAGGCCTTGCTCTAAGAATATGCTGACCTAGTTTCCAATCCAGCTACCAAAAGGTTTACCCCCTTTAAGAGGCATGGAACAATTCATTGACCTCCAACCTAGAGCTGCTTTGCCCAACCGACCTACCTAGGGGCTCAATCCCAAACAGGTAGTCGAGCTGAAGAAATAAGTTGATGAGTTGATTGTGTATGGGTATGTCAGAGAAAGCATAAGCCCCTATGCCCTACCAGTCGTCCTAGTATCGAAAAAGGATGGCTCTTGGAGAATGTATATCGATAGCTAAGTAATCAATAAGATCATTGTCAAGAATCGATATCTAGTCCCCCGATTGGATGATATACTAGATGAGTTGCATGTTGTATGGATATTTTCGAAAGTTGATTTGAAAAGTAGTTACCACCAGATCAAAATGAAACCCGAAGATGAGTGGAAGATTGCTTTCAAGACAAAAGATAGTCTATTTGAGTAGTTGGTAATGCCTTTTAGACTTATAAATACATCAATCACCTTTATGCGATTAATAAACCATGTTTTGAGACCTCTAATTAGTAAATGTATTGTTGTTTGCTTTGATGATATTTTGGTATATAGTGCCAACCTTATTTCTCATGTTGTACACTTGGGGTTTGTATTTGATATTCTCCATACCAAGCAATTGTTTAACAATTTGAAGAAGTGTACCTCCTGTCAGAGCGAGATAGTATTCCTCAAATATGTTGTTTCAAAAGGAGGTATTGGAGTTTATGATGAGAAAGTTAGAGCTATTCTTGAATGGCCGACGTCGATTAGTAATGTTGAATTTAGGAGTTTTCATGGTTTAGCTTCATTTTACTGGAGATTCATTTCGAACTTTAGCTCCACTGTAGCCCCATTAACTGAGTTGATTAGGAAGAACTCTAAATTCAAATGGTTCGAGAAGGCTTAGAGCAATTTTGAAGTGGTCAAATCCAAGTCAACTTTCACCCCAATACTAATGTTACCTAACTTTAGTAAGGTTTTTGAGTTAGAATGTGACATATCTGGAGTAGGCATTGGTGCTATTCTTATGCAGGAGTGCTGACCAGTTGCATACTTTAGTGAAAAATGCAGAGGTGCCACTCTGAATTACTCGACATATGACAAAAAGTTTTATGTCCTTATCTAAGCACTTCAGAACCGGTAACATTACTTACTACCGAGAGAGTGCATTATTTACACGGACCATGAATCTCTAAAGCCTCTCAAAGGCTAGCAAAAACTCTCCTAACGCCATGCCAAGTAGGTAGCATTTTTGGAAACTTTTTGCTATGTCATCAAGTATAAGAGGGGAAGTACAAACAATGTAGCCGATGCTCTTTCTTGTAGGCATGTTCTTATTATGTCATTGCAAGCTAGAATACTTAGGTTTGGTACCCTACTTGATTAATATGAGTACGATCCATACTTTGGACCTTTAGTGGCCAAGTGCAATATTAGAGAAGTAGTAGATGAGTTCTACTTAAGTTAAGGATTTCTAATAAAGGAAGGCAAATCTGTGTGCCGAGTAATTTTATTAAGGAATTACTTGTATAGGAAGCTTATGCTGGGGGCTTAACTGGCCATTTTAGCGAGAAGAGAAATACCGAGCTATTAGAGGAACACTTCTATTAGCTTAGGATTATAAAGGATGTGTACGGAGTTCTTAAATGTTATGAGGTGTGTAAGTAAGCCAAGGGAAGAAAGGAGCCCTATAGAGAATATATACCTCTACCCATACCAAACTGGCCATAGACTGATCTAAGCATGGATTTCATGCTTGACTTACCCAAAACACCTTGAAAACATGACTCTATTATGATGGTGGTCGATCAGTTTAGCAAAATAAGTTACTTTATCCATTACCACAAAATGAGCTACTTCATCTATGGCAATGTGGAATAACCTGTGTGAGTGTATGATAAGTTAGAGATTTCATTTAGGCAAGTAAAGATGCCAACATCAATATTTTGACACTTAATTAAGGGACCATTTACATGTGTTGTCATGGGAAATTAAATTAAAATACTTTACACATAGGTATAAAAGCATAATTTGACCTTCCCTTAGAAGTTTTAATCATTTGCAACTTTGGAAGAAATAGGGAGAGAGATATCGAATGAAGAACAGCGGGAAGAAAAATAAAGGAAGGAAAGGGTGTTAAGTTGACGTAATACGGGTTCCCCATCATTGGTAGAATCTGGAAGTGATCCATCACTACTAGCTAAAGGAGTGACCTATGCCCAATCTAGCTGACATACCCCTTCCCCCAATGGTGGCTAGAGCTTCAATTTCTTAATGAGTGCTTGATTTTATTGTTTTTAAGTAAAATTCACTAAAAATAGCAAACAAACTCCAAAAGTTTTGAAACTCAGTTTTCTTAAGTATTTTCGCATTAGGAATTCAAATCTCAAACCAGATTTTCAAAATTTTGAGTACTAATATAGGGTCTTTAAGAAAAATGTCCTACTTACTAATTTTCAATCACATTTTTGAAAAACCATTCAATGTAGTTTTGACTTTAAATTTTATGAGCATACTCTTGAAATGTTATATTTTGATGCTATTTGGTCGATTTTTAAAATTCAATCATTGGATTGTTGGAAAAATTCCATTTTTGCGGAAACATTATGCTAATGAGGTTATTTTACTAAAGAGACTTGATGAACTCTTTACAAAATCATGTTGCAACCCATACTTATCTGCATGCAACAGCTGAAAGTAGGTTATTTTAAGTTCTAAAATGATGATTTGCAAGTTTAAGTAGGTATTTGGTAGTTAAGAGCTCGATTCTAAAAGTTTCAATGAATTTGTAACTAAGTGGATGGTGTAATGGGAAAGTATATAAATGATTATGGTACTAAGTTATTAACATGCTGCATATGTAAGTTTATTTAGGTTTTGGAACTCAAGGTAAGTTGAATTATATGTAAGATAGTAAAATTTGGAAGTTGCCGCAAGGTCAGAAACTTTGTAAGAAATTAGGTCAAAATGTTACCTGGTGTTGAATATTTTGAATACATTAAAATTGGATCTAGGGCAGAAAGTGATTTATATTTGGTTTCTAAACCTATTTTAGAGTCAAAACATAAGTTAGAATCTTCTTGAACGATAACTTATATTAGAATGCTAGGTTAGAATATAAGTTAGAAATTCAATCAGAAAGTAGCTTGATAGAACAAGCTTAATGTGTCCTACCATAGGAGTAACTAGAAGTTTGATTAGAAGATAGATAGGAACTGAATATTAGATTACCCAAAGCCATAGTAGGTTAGAAAGTTGCTTGCATATAACCTTTAAGAATTTACTAGAGTCAAAACTTGGATTAGAAACTTATTAAGCAACAACCTATGCTAAAATATCAGGTTAGAACCTTGGTTAGGACTTACATTACTTAACTAATACCTAATAAATACTGTGGAAAACTCATTTAACTTTACTAAAAAACATGCTTAAATGTTAAAATGAACTCTTATGTTAAACAGTAGATGAAAAATTAAAGGAGATATATTAAATTTTAGGGATAATAGAGGAGGATGAGAGTAGCATACGAAGATAAGTGGGATCAATGTTTCACTGCACTTTGAAGTATTATTTTAAAATACTTGGAGATTTTGGTATATACTTGCTTGTGATTGTAGCTAGTTGTTTGTGTGTGTATGTGTGATGGGAATCAAGCTACTGGACCATTAACCCGCAGCTGAGCCTAAGGACTAAAGGCACTAGTAAAACGAATCCTCCTGCTCCAACCAACTCCTACCGATGCTGAGTACCTCCTTGCCCACCTGTTTTGTATGCCAAGTTGAATGATTGCCTATTTTTCGCAGATAGTGTGCTGAGAAGCTGAAGGTCAAGACAACAGCTAATCCTTATTCTTACTCATGCTTGACCAATTACTTACTCGACATCACCCTTATCGAGATGCCGAGAGAGAGACCCCGGATTGACAAAGTCACCCCTGCTTGAATAAGAAACCTGTTTATATACTTTCCTCCAATGACCTCACCAATGTATCATTGTCACGTGTACAGAACCATGCGAGGAATCTGCTCTACTAACCATTATTTTTCTAGAATATTTATTTTTTACCCTTTTGTATTCTTATACATTACTTTTTTAGGGTAATACTTTTTTTGTCTTTTCCTTTTTGGGCATGTTGCCCTAAATTCTCAAGTATAAATACTCTTTATACTTATAGCTATAAACAATCAAATTGAACATTGATACACTTGGCATTTGTTTCTTGTAAACATTACTTTGTTTACATTTATTTTACTTTTATCCTAACCCTTAAGAAAGCCTAGGTGGCGAGTAACCTCACCAACCCATCTTGTGTGTCATATTGAGTTATGTCATGAGTCTTCGGAAGTTCCATTGGTCCGTCATATCTATTTGAGCTATTTGTGGGTTTTGCTTACTTTTCGTTTGTATCTGTCCTTTTGTACATTCCTCATCATTTCCTTTTTTAAGCTTTCGGTAAGCTTAGACCCATCTAGCAACTGGGCTAGTCTATTCTTAGTTACAGTTCTCACCATCTTGGTATTAAAGCGGAGGTTTTGCTGCAGTTGTAGCTTATTTTGAAGTTCTGTCTATACTTTATTTTGCATGTGTGAAATAGAGTTGGTTACTGTGTTCATTTAATTGCTGTGTTTGTTAGCTGTTAATTTTCTAGTTTGCAAAAGTGTTTGTTTAAGCTTTAAATCTGTGAAGAAAATGACTGACCCAAGTGTGAATATTGGTGTTGGAGATAACAATAGTGGAGTTGTTTACCATAGCTGATAATTTTAGAGAACTCTCAGAAGCACTGACAAGAGATTGGATAAGTTGACCAACCTCTTGGTAGATTTAACCTGAGCTATTTATGCGTTAACTTACTGACCAACTGAGGCTGTGCAAAACACCCTACAAGCTGCTCAACTTATTAGAGGTTAGAACCCAGTTCAATTAGTTCGAGGTGGAGGAGTAGGCGGACGAATAAGACGAAGGATAAACTTGGGGGAACTAGATGAAGAGGACAAGGAAGAGTACTTCAAAGAAGAGCAACATTAAGCCCTTGACCATGTGAAACTTTGGATTTCGAGTTTCAATGAATTTGGGAATGCTAATGAATATTTAGAGTAGGAAGAGAATGTGGAGTGTATTTTTTTTTATTATTAGTACAAAGATTATGAAAAAGTGAGAATCATTGCTGTTAAGTTCTTTGAATATGCCGCTATATAGTGGAAGAATTTTCAGGCAACGAGAAGGCGAGAAGGCTACCAAGAGATTAATACTTGGCCTAAGATGAAGAGAATACTCAAAAATAGGTTTTGTGCCAGAAACTTATTTGTAAGACTCTTTTACTCGGTTTCAAGAGCTGAGACAAGGAGGCCAAATAGTTGACGAATATGTCAAGGAATTCTAAATGTTTATGATTTGATGTGAAGTAGAGGAGCCCCCAGTGCAAATAATCTCTAGGTTTATCGCGGCATTGAGAAGTGATATTCAGGACATTGTAGAACTCCAACGATTTACTACAATGGATGAAGCCATTAGAATAACCCAGCAAGTAGAGAGATAGAGACGGAGTTGAGTACTGACCAAGTTGCTGACTAGCCAACCAAGACAAATGAGTCATCGAGCTCAATTGAGCACCAAACTGATAAGAAAGATTGATGTTCGAGCTGAGTAGAAAGGCCAACCTGACACTAAAATGCCGACCTAAACTTATGAGAAGAGGTAAGGGTCTGGTAAGAAGACGAGCTAAATCAAGTGCTTCAAATGCCAAGGATTTGGACATATGGCCGCTCAGTATCTGAACTGAAAAACTATGATGATTAAGGGAGACATCACGAAGCTGAAGGCAAAGAATATAGATAAGGAACCCGAGAAGGAGGAGATCCCTGTCGAGAAAGAATAGATTGAGGAGGACGTATGATAGGGATCAAGGACCGATTACTCGCTCTTGAGCCTGAAGGCTTTCGCACATTGTCCGCCGAGCTGTTTGAAGAGTGGTGTTTTTCCCAATCCAATATGCCGAGCTACTTTACTCTCTATACCATTTAGGAAGCTATTAAGGTGATTAGCCCGCTTAAAGCCAACCGCTCTCCGTACCCTAGTCTAAGCACCAAATCAGGAAAACAGCCGTCTCTAGAGTGCCGAAACTGAGTTGACAATTGTGAAGGGTCGACCAGCCAAGGTCGACTTAAATGTGAGTTACCCCTGATCTAACTTCTGTCCAGCCCTAGTTGTTAGGGTATCAAACTGCTGACACCGAACAAACCCGATCAAAGGACCACCCTTATTCGGCTTACAATATTATCATAATCGCAAACTGACAGAGGGCGTTCTTTTCCACGATTTCATTTCCCTATAAATTATTCTCCTTTTATTTAGCAAATAAGGATCCATCTTTTTTTTTTTTTGTAATTTCTGTAGCTTAGGACTTGCCCTAACAGGGTACTATAAATACGTGCAAAATATAATAGTCACATCATCAATACACAGAAGAATAGATTGAACTTTTTTACTTTCTCTTGAGCTAAGTGTCCTTTTTGCTTACTCTTGAGCTACTCTTATCTAGCCCATTCGAGTGTGGACTAGTGGTAGGTGACCTTCGACCATGCTTATGCGTCATATCAAGTGTGACCAGAACTTGTGTGAGGCGTTGATGTGTCATATCCATAGTTAGTGCACGGGAATCCTTGTTCATCCCTAAACTATCATTTACTTTTCAAGCTATCTCACGGCTTGGACCTATCCCCTTTGGTTACACGTGATATTGGATTTGTATGTTCATTCATGAATCCGTATCATCTTGGTATCAGAGCTTAGTTACATTAGAAGCTGGATTCTGCTACTGTGTCCTTTGAGTAGTCTATTACTGCTCTCCTGAGATAATGGTTCTATTGTTAGCTTTGAAGTTTAGTAGTTGAGAAGTGTTCTATACTCTATTTTCCCCTGTTTTCGATATGCAAAATAGAGTATAGTTGACTGTTTGTTCGTTGTGTGATTATCATTGTGACGTAACCAATAATGTCATATTCTAGTGTTTAAGGAACTTTAGGAAACCAAGAAAGCGGTACTCGACATGGCCAAGGATAAGAATGAAGCTTTTCACCTTAGTCAGTAGGTGACCGCTTAGATAGGCTTATTGACTTAGTAGCTAATTTGGTGATTGTTATCCAAGAAGATAGGTGATAACTTTTATTTTAAACATATTTCACATGGTGATTTTATAGTATTTCCCTTACATTTTTTGTTTTCTTTAAAGAAATTGATACTTAATTGAGTAAAATTTTGATTTCAAGGTTTGAATGGCATCTCGGTTCCTCTTTCTCGGAATAGCTATTAGCTATTAAATTAAAGTAGCCTTGGCATCGGTTTTTATATATATATAAAAGGCGAAGGGCTTAGAAGCATAGGACTTTGAGGATATGCTTTGAGGGAGAAAAGGCCTTAGCAAGTAATCCATTTGGCATCAACATACGATTTGCCGACTCTTTCAGGGAAAAGGTACTCTTACGCTCTTACGCTTTTTGCAGGAGCATTGGTGCTTTCTATCTTGCTAAGTTCGGTATCGAAGAGTTCTTAAGTGAATCGATCGAAGGAAGGAGATTAAAATTTCATAGGAGAGAGTAGGAAGTGGGCTAGTAGACAGTTTCTATGGGGCGTAGGCCTCCCAAAAGGTAACGGAGGCGTGCAAAGGTTTCCAACTACAACTATTAGAGAAAGGGTAAAGGGCTTTGCATTCTTGGATTAAAAACGAAGAAAAGGAATCAAGTTTCACTCAATTTGGAGTTCAAATGAATGAGTTATGAAGTTTTGAAGTTATACAGTATAGGACACAGTCATGTCCTCAGGCTGTGTCCATCCAGGAAAATTTGCCAAAGTCAGAAAGTTACACGACCTGGGGATACGACTATGTCCCAGGGCGTGTCTGGTGACGAAAACGGAAACCTTACAATACATTATAAAAGGACATACTAGGGTTTTGCAAACAAGATTGGACATTCAAAAAGTGAAGAGACTTGAAGAAAAGGAGAAGAAAAATGCGAAAGCAATACCTCACTTCAAGATTGAAGAGATTTATCATCAACAAAAGAGGTTTTTCATGTTTTATTTATTAGTTTTGTTGGAATTCGTTTTTAGTTTCATCGTGATAGCTTAAAACTCTTGTATTTAAGATTATGAAACCTAGGGTTTCATGTGACTATTAGATAGATTTATAATTTTCAATAAAATTTCTATCTTTTCTTGATTCAATTATGTTATTTAATTGTTAATTGATATTTCTAGAGTATCAATCTATGATATTATGCATGATGATTGAGAAATTACATGTGTAATTAAATCTTGACATAATTGGAGAGAATTACATGTATACTTAGAGATAAGATATATGTTTCTTCCGGAAAGTTGTTCGTTTGTGTGGGAATTCATTATACATTAATGCGATTTTAAATTATATTACTAAGTGAAAAGATTCCGGTAAATAATTTAGGATTAGGGTTAATATGCTTGAAAAAGGTATTAACTTTAACTGTAAATCCCTTTTATCAAGAATAATAGAAATTGAATTAAATATCTTTTAAGCGGTCACATGTTAACCACTAGGGGAAATAATTCTTAAATACGTTATTACCTTCTTGAAGTCGTTTTTAGTTTTATTGCTTTTTAAATTGCTTAATCAAGTCTCATAATTAGTTTAGTTTGTTAATTTCAGTATTTTTAATTTATTCAACTCATCACAATTTTTCGGTTAGATAATAGAGCTAAGGTTAATATTAGTACTCGAAGTCTCTGAAGGATCGACTCGAACTCACATCCGCTATATTAAAACTGATAGGTGCACTTGCCGAATATCAATAGGTAACGAGCTAAAAATAGCCCCATTAAGGAACTTGAGCAGCAAGGACGAGGCAATAGTCAGTTTGGCCGAGTTAATACCCTAACTCGACCATCCCGAGCTAAAGGAATTTGTAGGGATGCTAGACGAAGGCTAACACTTGAAGAGATTAAGGAGGAAGCAGAAGGAGATGATGGGGCAGAGGAGTACTACGAGCTTGAGGAAAGAAATGTACGAGCCCTTAGGGTTGAAGGATTGAGGATACATATTCTAGGTTTCTCTGGAAGTGGTGATGCCAATGACTACTTATATTGGCTAGATTAGATTGAAAAGCAGTTTAAATACTATGAAGTGCTTGATAATACAAAGGTTAGATTTGCAGTGTTAGAGTTCGCTAGTTATGCCGCCTTGTGGTGAAAGAACTTGCAAGCCACTAAGAGAAGGGAAGGAGAACGAGAAATTAAGAGTTAGGATGAAATGAAGAGAGTCGTGTGGAGAAGGTTATGCCGAGCTATTATTTGTAAGATTCCTTTAAAAGAGTACAAGAATGAGATAAGGAGGATCAAGTGTAGACGCTTACGTTAAGGAATTCTAAATGTTAATGATCTATTGTGAAGTTGTAGAGCCTGAAGACCGAATTGTATCTCGATTGATTGGTGGGTTGAAGTATGAGATTGGGGATGTCTTGAAAACCCTAGACGTTAGAACGCTTGATGATGCAATCCGAGTCACCTAGATGATAGAAAGGCACCGAACAGGAAGATTTCGACCACCTGTCAGTCGTCCTAGCAGTAGCCAACTTGTTCCGAGTAGACCTGTACGGGCAGAACTAAGCAATGCCATTGAGACTCGACCTGCTCAGACTATCTGAGTAAAAGATAAAGAACCCTTAAGGAAGTTTGACAAAGGCCAAAGTTCAGGGAGGAAGATGAGTAAGATCAAGTGTTTCAAATGCCAAGGATTTGGACATATGGCCGCTTAGTGTTCGAATAAAAGAACAATGGTGATCAGAGGTGTGGCGCTGACCGTTAAGGTCGACAGTACTGATGAGGAAGTAAAGGAGTTGAAGGAGGATGAACAAACCGAGTTGTCTGAGGAGGAAGTCATCTATAGTGAGGAAGGCAACTTTATGCCGACCATTCTAGTGTTGAGGAGGACAATGAATGTCAGTTCTATACTTGAAGATGAACAGACAGAAAATCTCTTCCATATTGGATGCAAGGTAAATGACTCACCGTGTGCGTTGATTATTGACAATAAGAGCAACACCAATGTAACCTCTACATTTATGGTCCAGCAGCTAAAATTGCCGACCATGTCCCACTCGAGACCTTACAAACTTCACTGGCTTAGTGATAAGAGAGCCTTATAAGTGAATAAACGGGTGTCTGTGCCGATTTGCATTGGTAAGTATCAAGATGAAATGCTCTATGATGTGCTGCCCATGAGTGCATCCTACATTCTACTTAGATGACCATGGATGTTTGATTGAGCAGTTATGTATGACAGAAGGAGCAATACATGCTCTGTAGAGCATGAAGGAAGAAGGATGAAATTGAGTCCTATGATCATTGAATAGGTGAAGGTCATGTAGTCCCAACTGAGTCAAGCCTTGAAGAAGGAGGCTTTGGTATTGACCCAAGCTAAACTGAAGAGAGAGATGGAGCTTGAAAGACCGACTTGTCTGTTGGTCCAAAGAATTCTGGAGTCGAAGTCTAAAGAAGAGTTGCTTGCAGAGGTCAAAACCCTATTAGAGGAATTTGCCGACCTATTTCCAAAGGATCTACCCCCAATCCGAAGCGTTGAGCATGCAATTGACCTATAACTAAGAGCCGTACTGCCGAACAAGCCTACCTATAGGTTGAACCATGAACAGGCCACCGAGCTGCAAAGGCACGTAGACGACCTTATGAAGAAAGGGTATGTGCGTAAGTCCTTTAGCCCTTGTATCATTCCGGCCTTGTTAGTATCGAAGAAGGATGGTTCTTGGAGATTGCGTGTTGATAGCCGAGCAATCAATTGAATTACCATCAAGTACAGGTATCTCATACTTAGGTTTGATGACATGTTAGATGAGTTAAGTGGAGCAAGAGTGTTCTTTATGATCGACCTCAAATTTGGATATCATTAGATCCGAATGTGTGAAGGTGATGAGTGGAAGACCGCATTTAAGACACGATGATAGGGATCAAGGACCAATTACATGCTCTCGAGCCCGAGGGCCCTCTTAAGTGGTCCAACAAGTTGTTTGGGGAAAGTTAAGCACCGAGGAGCAATGCTTACCCCAGTCTAATCTATTGAGCTACTTTACTCTCTTTGTTATCTAAGGTGTTGCCGAGGTGACCAACCGACTTGTCGAATCAAACCCTTCGTTATGTACTAGCCCAAGCACCAAATTTGAATACAATAATCACCCTGGTGTCGAGGTTGAGTTGATAACTGTTAGGAGCAGACCATCCAAGGTTGACCCTATTGTGAGTTGTCCCTGAGCTAAGTGTAGTCCAGCTTAGTAGTTACGGTGCCAAACTTCTAACGCCTAATAGACCTGAACAGAGCCCACCCCTGCTTGGATCACAATATTTGTCAGAGTCACAAAGTACAAACGCGCGCACGCTGTCCTTTTTGACAACCATACTGTCCTGACGTTCATTATGTACGATTTCATGCTTTCCCCATAAAATTATTTTCCTTTTATTTAGCAAATTGGGATTCATTTTTGTAATTATCTGTAACGTAGAACTTGCCTTAATACGGTACTATAAATAGTCACATAATATAACAGCCGTAAGAATATACAGAAGAATAGACTGAACTTTTTACCTTCTTTTGAGCTAAGTGTCCTCTTGCTTACTTTTGAGCTACTCTTATCTAGTTCATTTGAGTGTGAACTAGTGGCAAGTGACCTTCCGCCAAACTTGTGCGTCATATTAAGTATGACCTGAGCTTGTGTGAGGCGTTGGTGCGCCATATCCATCATCGATGCACAGGAACCCTTGCTTATCCTTAACTATCATTTACTTTTTCGAGTCATCTTGTGGCTTAGACCCACCCATTTGGTTACGCGTGATATTAGGTTCGTGTGTTCATCCATACGTTCGTATCATCTTGGTATCAGAGCATGGCTACGTTTAAAGTCGAAATTTGCTACTATGTTCTTTTAATAGTTTATTACTGCTTTCGTATGATAGTGGTTCTATTGTTAGCTTTGAAGTTAAGTAGTTAAGAAGTGTTCTATACTTTGTTTCCCCTGTTTTCGATATGCCAAAACAAAGTGTGGTTGATTGTGTGTTTATTATGAAATTGTCATTGTGAAGTAACCATTAATGTCGGATTCAAGTGTGTAAGGAACTTCAGGAAACCAAGAAAGTGGTAATCGACATGGCTAAGGGCAAGAAGGAAGCTTCTCACCTTGGTCAGTAGGTGACTACTTAGATAGGCTTACCGACTTGGTAACTAGTCTGGTAACTATTATCTAAGAAGATAGGCAACGAATTAAAAATAGCCCTACTAGGGTACGTGAACAGCAAGGATGGGCTAATGGTCAGTTTGGTCGAGTTAACGCCTCAGTTCGACCACCCCGAGCTAAAGGAATTGGTAGGGATGCTAAACGAAGGTTAGCACTTGAAGAGATTGAGGAGGAAGCGGAAGGAGATGACAAGGCTGAGTAGTACTACGAGCCTGAGGACATAAATACACGAGCCCTTAGAGTTAAAGGATTAAGGATGAATATTCCAAGTTTCTCTAGAAGTGGTGATGCTGAGGACTACCTAGATTGGGTATATAAGATTGAAAAGTAGTTTAAATACCACGAAGTGCCTGATAATGGAAAGGTTAGACTTGTTGTGTTGGAGTTCATTGGTTATGCCGCCTTATGGTGGAAGAACTTGCAAGCCACCAGAAGAAGGGAAGGAGAACGAAAGAGAGGAGTTGGGATGATATGAAGAGAGTTATGCGGAGAAGGTTTGTGCCGAGCTATTATCTATATGATACCTTCAAGAGATTGTAAGAACTGAGATAAGGAGGATCGAGTGTAGACGCTTATGTTAAGAAATTCCAAATGTTAATGATCTAATGTGAAGTTTTAGAGCTAGAAGACTAAACTGTATCTCGATTCATTGGTGGGTTGAAGTACAAGATTAGGGATATCTTGGAAACCCTGGACATTAGAATGCTTGATGATGATGCAATTTCAGCTATCTAAAGGATAGAAAGGCGCCGAACAAGAAGATTCCGACTACCTGTCAACCATCTTGGCAATAGCCAAACTGTTCCGAGCAGACTTATACGAACGAAACTAATGAAGGTCACTAAGACTCGACCTGCTCAGACTACCCGAGCAGAGGAGAAGGAACCCCCGAGGAAGTTTGAAAGGGGCTAAAGTTTAGGGAGGAAGACAAGTGAGATCAAGTGTTTCAAATGCTAAGGATTTGGACACATGACCGCTTAGTATCTGAACAGGTAAACAATGGTGATGTAAGGCGAGGTGTTGACCGTTGAGGTTGATTATACTGATGAAGAAGTAGAGGAGCTGAAAGAGGACGGACGGACTAAGCTATTCGATGAGGAAGTCATCTACAGCGAGGAAGGCAACTTCATGTCGACCGCTCTAGTGTTGAGGAGAACAATGAATGTCAACTCTGTACCTGAAGACGAGTAGAGAGAAAATCTCTTCCATATTGGGTGCAAGGTGAATGATTCATTGTACGCGCTAATCATTGACAATAGGAGCTATACCAATGCAGTCTCTACATTTATGGTCCAACAGTTGAAATTGTCAACCATATCCCACCCGAGACCTTATAAGCTTCACTGGCTTAGTGACAAGGGAGCCCTATAAGTGAACAAACAAGTGTCTATGCCAATTTGCATTAGCAAATATCAAGATGAAGTGCTCTGTGATGTGCTGCTTATGAGTGCGTCCTATATGCTACTTGGATGACCATAGATGTTTGATTAAACAGTTATGTATGACGATAGGAGGAACATATGTTTTGTGGAGCATGAAGGAAGAAGGTTGAAATTAAGTCCCATAATAGCCGAGCAAGTGAAAGTCATGCAGTCCTACCTTAGTCGAACCCTAAAGAAAGAGGCTTTGGTATTGACCGAGCCGAACTGAAAAGAGAAATGGAGCCGGAGGGACTGACCTATTTGCTTAACAGGAGGCTTCTGGAGATGAAACTCGGGGAGGAAGAGCTACCTACTAAAGTAAAAACCTTATTAGAAGAATTCATCGATTTGTTTCCGGAGGAGCTATTAAATGGCTTGCCCCCAATCCAAGGTGTCAAGCATAAAATTGACCTGCAGCCAGGAGCCACACTGCCGAACAAGCCTGCCTATAAGCTGAACCCTAAATAGGCTGCCAAGCTATAGAGGCAAGTAGACAACCTTATGAAGAAAGAGTATGTACCTGAGTCCCTTAACCCCTGTACAGTTCCAGCCTTGTTGGTGCCAAAGAAGGATAGTTCTTAAAGGATGTGTGTGGATAACTAAGCGATCAATTGATTCACCATCAAGTATAGGTATTCTATACCCAAGCTTGATGACATGCTAGACGAATTGATCGGAGTAAGAGTGTTCTGCAAGATCAATCTTAAAGTTAGGTACCATCAGATTCGAATGTGTAAAGGCGATAAGTGAAAGACTGCATTCAAGACACGACATGATTTATATGAATGGCTTGTAATGCCATTTAGACTGTTTAATGTGCAGAGCACATTCATGCAACTTATGAATCATGTGCTTCGAGAATTACTAGGAAGATTTGTTGTAGTTTATTTTGATAACATTCTAGTTTATAATTGTAGACACTTTATTTTTGCCATTTTTCATTTTTCATTTCTGTTTTAATTGAGCCAAGTTAGTAAATAAACAAAAAAAAAAAGAAAATAACAAAAAAATATTAAAAAAATTAATTAAAAAACGAAAATTTAAAAAAATAAAAAAGAGAGTTGAGTTGTATCGGATCATTTAAAATCAAATCAGGTAATGTATGTGATTCATTTAATAAATTCTTAAGTCATTGGAGAATTGGGCTTTATTAAAATAATTTTGGTTCAGTTCAATACAAAATAGATTTTTTTATTTAAATTATATTGGGTCAGATTAGATTCATAATTGGGCTATATTAAATTATTTGATTGAATCAAGTCTTGAAAATAGAAAGCTCAAATTAAGTAGGTTTTCTAGAAATTAGGTTAAATCATCGATGAATCATAATCTTATCTTCCTTATCTTTGATATAAAAGATACAATTATGAGTTTATAAATAACACAACGACATATGACATTGAGGAGGTTTTTATTACCACAATTCATACAATACGTACACCGTCTTCAATACGTCGATAGCTAGATACGCAACAGCTATAATCACAAAACAAATCCTTCGTCCAAATCGCAATCCAAGTTACATTTCACAACCCACAATCTAAACTCCTCATTACGTAATCACGATCAATTGAATCCCCATACGCTTTAACCGATCAGCTTTGTCTAAAAACCTATGCTTTAATCGATGCAAGTCCTTAGCCTAAATCATCCAACTGAATCCAATTTGATGTCCTCAGTCTTCACGTCATCTAAGCCGCCGAACACAACTCCTTGACTAGAATTCACGCTGAAGCCAGCGCATCCTTGATTGTAAGTCTTACACAATCGACGAAGTCCTTTACGCCGAGCAGCCACGTCTTACAAACAATCCACTCACACGTCCTTGTCCCTTGATCCGAACACATCATATTGACATACGCTTGAGTCAACATCCATTGCACATGAACAAAAATCCATAAGCCACACATCCTCAACATAATCAACGAATACAACTACATGTCTTCAGCACAATTGGCCAACACACACTTATATGCAACTCTACATGACGATCAATGCATTTCTGAACACATGCTGCATTCATGAGTTCACTCGCCACAGTCACGCACGACTTGGTTCGTATAAGTAAAATTTATTTTATTGCTTAGTTTAATTTTATTTATTTACTAATTTATTTTTCTTAAGTACAGGTTTTTTATTATTATTTTCGTATTGCATAATGTTTTTAGATAATTCCAATGAAATTTAGTTTAATTGAGTTTTTAGTAAAATCATGTTTTTTTTTTAAAACAAATGTATCTTCAGCATATCTTGTGATTAAGATTTAGAAAATATATGTATTTTTCGGTTAAGACACGTATCTTGCAGTTAAGATTTAAAAAAATACATATCTTGTAGTTAGAATTCAGAAAAGATACCCATGAAGATACGTATTTAATCATATCTTTAATATATCTTATAGTTAGGATTTAGAAAAGATATTTTGATACGTAATGATTTCAAAAATAAAAAAATCTTGATTGAGTTTTTCAAAAAGTTGGTTAGGGGTTTTTTTAATTAAGGAAAATTAGATTTCTTAGTTTTTTTAAATAATAAATTGTTAATAAACATAAATTTAGCTCGGTTTTCGAAATAAAATAATCCACTTACTAAAACTTTTATAAAAAGAAAACTACGGCCGGTTTGATTTCGATTGGTAGGTATGTAGGCACCTTTAAGGCAACAATATAAAAAATAAATTAAAATTTTTTTCCCTTTTTTCTTAGAAATTTGTAATAAAAAATCAATTTAGTTATCTTTTGCTTATTTAAGTATATTTTTAGCATTTTTAAAAAATTATAAAAATAAAAACCCATCAATTTTTCTTTAGTGTTCACATGGTGACTTAGTCTTAATAGGTTAGCCCTTGAACTCGGTCTTTTCTGGTTATTTAATTTTCTAAAAATAAGTTTTTTGAATATTTGTAAACTAGTGGCCAAATTAGGGTTTTTTCACTCGAAAACCCTAATTTTATTTTTTGTCAGTTAAACTGGTTAGCGACTCCAATTTTTAAATTTTTTAAAAGTATTTCCTTAGTTTAATATCGAATAATTTATATTAAGTGTGCTGGGCTTAATATAGGTTGAATTAAGGAAATCGAAATATGGCTTGACAACAGTCCCAATCTAAAGACTCACCAAGAGCATCTCCGACAAGTGCTTGCAAAACTCCAAGCTGAACAGCTTTACGCCAGTATGAAGAAGTGCGACTTTTGCCGTTTTAAGGTGATCTTCTTAGGTTTTGTTGTGAGCGGAGGTAGCATTCGAGTTGATGAAGAGAAGATAAGAGTGATTATAGAATGGCTTGAGTTGACCTATTCTACCGATGTGAGAAGTTTCCATAGCTTGGCATCATTTTATTGTTGATTCATAAAGAATTTTAGCACGATTGTGGCTCTACTTAACGAACTCTCAAAGAAGAATGTTGAATTTAGATGAGTTGAAAAAAAAGAGGAGGAGTTTTGAGGATGTGAAGGAGAAGCTAACTACAACCCTCGTCTTAGCTTTGCCGAGCTTTTATAAGGTATTTAAAGTGGAGTATGATGTGTCCGAACTGGGCATAGGTGCTACGCTAATATAAGAAGGTTGACCTATTGCTTACTTTAGTGAGAAACTTCAAAGAGCCATACTCAATTATTCTGTCTATGATAAGGAGTTCTACTCCTTAATCCGAGCCCTACTGGTATGGTAACATTATCTGCTGCCTAAGAAATTTGTGATCTACACCGATCGTAAATTTTTGAGATATCTAAAGAGCCAACTGAAGTTGTCCCGGAGACGAGCCAAGTGGGTTGAGTTTATGGAGAGTTTTTCTTATATTGTAAAATACAAGAATGGAAAGAACAATGTAGTGGCCGATGCCTTATCGAGACTACATACCCTCTTAACGGAGTTACAGACAAGGCTAGTTGGTTTTTCAACCATCAAGAATTTATATGCTGAAGACTTACACTTTGGTCCTATTTACGCCCGTTATGAGGAAGAATGGATACTAGATGATTATCACAAGGAGAACAAATACTTATTTAGGATGAGAATGCTATGTATCTCGACCTGTTCCACGTGAGAACTACTAGTGCACAAGGTGCATGGAGGGGGATTGACAGGACACTTTAGCCAGTGCCAAACTTATGAGGTATTATCCTCTAGATTCTTTTAGCCAAGAATGAAGAGAGATGTCCAATCCATGTTAGAAAAGCGTGTGACTTGCCAAAAAGCGAAGAGTTGAGCTAAGTAAGGATACTACTAACCTTTGCCTATCTCGACCCAACCATGGTCTGAACTGAGTATAGACTTCATGCTAAGATTGCTGAAGACGTCCTGAAGAATGGACTCCATTATGGTGGTTGTGGATCGATTTAGCAAGATGGTACATTTCATGCCTTGTTTCAAAACTAACGACACTTCGATTATTTCTTTCCTTTTCTTATAGGAAGTAATTAAGCTACACTGAATTCCCAGGACCATTGTTTTAGATCGAGACCCCAAGTTCATAAGCTACTTTTGGAGGATGTTATGGAGGCGAATGGGAACTAAGTTGCTATGCGGGACATCCTACAACCTACAAATTGATGGACATATCGAAGTTGTCAACAGAATCATAGGAACTTTGCTGCTGGTTGCTGTCGGACGAAACACGGCCGATTGGGATTTGTGCCTACCAATCATTGAGTTTGCCTACAATAGGACTACCCACAATGTAACAAGCATGTCTCCATTTGAGGTCGCCTATGTGTTCAACCCCAAATTGCCATTAGACCAAGCACCTTAGCCAATGCTTGATGATGATCAACCAGCCGTCAAGAGAGTTGAGGCCATCAAAGTTATGCACCAGAAGGTTGTAGAGCAATTGGGTTGAGCTAATATTAAGCTTAAGAAGCGAAGTTGAGGATGGAGGAAGAGAGAATTTCAACTAGGCAATTTGGTCTGGATATACCTTAGCAAGGAACGATTCGCAAACTTGAAGAAGAGCAAGTTGTCTCCTAGAGCCAACGGACCTTTTAAAGTGCTTGAAAAGATCAATCTTAACGTTTATAGGATTGAATTACCTAAAGTATATAGAGTCTTAGACTCTTTTAACATTGCCGACCTCTAACCTTACACTCTCGAAGACGAGTAACCTGGACCTGAACCAGATTTGATCCTAAATCTTAAACAAGCCGAAGGAGATAATAGAGATCAAAGATCGATTACATGCTCCCAAGCTTGAGGGCTCTCTTAGGTGGTCCGTCGAGCTATCCAAAGTGAGTTAAGTGCTAAGGAGCAATACTTGCCTTAGTCTGATCTGCCGAGCTACTTTGCTCTCTTTGCTATCTAAGGCGTTGCCGAGGTGACTAGCCAACATGTCGAACCGAACCCTCCGCTATGCATTAGCCCAAGCGCCAAATCTGAATACAACAATCTCTACAGTGCCGAAGCTGAGTTGATAATTGTTAGGAGTTGACCATCCGAGGTTGACCCTACTGTGAACCATCCTTGAGTCAACCCCAGTCCAGCTCCGGTCATTAGGGTACTGAACAGACCTGAACAAAGGCCCACCCCTGTTGAATCACAATATTTGTTAGAATCGTAAAGTAAAAACGTATGTACGCTATCCTTTCGGACAACTGTATTATCCTTTTTGATAGATGACGTTCATTGTGCATGATTTCATGCTTTCCTTATAAAATTATTTTCCTTTTATTTAGCAAATAGGGATTCATTTTTGTAATTATCTATAATGTAGAACTTGCCCTAATAGGGTACTATAAATAGTCACATAATGCAATAGCTACGAGAATATACAGAAAAATAGATTGAACTTTTTACCCTCTCTTGAGCTAAGTATCATTTTACTTACTCTTGAGTTACTCTTATTTAGCTCATTCAAGCATAGACTAGTGGCAAGTGACTTTCGGCCATACTTGTGCGTCATATCCATCGTTGGTGCACAAGAACCCTTGCTTACCCCCGACTATCATTTACTTTTTTGAGTTATCTTGTGGCTTGGACCCACCTCTTTAATTATGCGTAATATTAGGTTTGTGTGTTCATTCATGGGTCCTTGTCACACAATATGGTTTATATGAATGGCTTGTGATGCCATTCGGGCTGTCCAACGCGTTGAGCATATTTATGCGCTTAATGAATCATGTGCTTCGATAATTATTAGGAAGATTTGTAGTAGTTTACTTTGATGACATTTTAGTATACAGCTTTAACCTAGAGACTTACCGAGAGCATCTCCGAAGATTTATTGCGAAACTTTGAGCTAAACAACTTTACGCCAATCTGAAGAAGTACGACTTTTTCGAATCTGAGGTGATCTTCTTGGGTTTTGTTGTGAGTGAAGGTGTGGCCTCCGAGTCGATGATGAGAAAATAAGAGCGATCATAGAATGGCCCGAGTCGACCTATTCTGCTGATGTGAGGAGTTTTCATGGTTTGGCATCATTTTATCGTAG
The DNA here is from genome assembly GCA_024138015.1 of Lumnitzera littorea. Lineage (NCBI taxonomy): Eukaryota > Viridiplantae > Streptophyta > Magnoliopsida > Myrtales > Combretaceae > Lumnitzera > Lumnitzera littorea. The sequence continues at coordinate 91,380,093 of JAMXBB010000010.1, forward strand.
GTTCATAAAGAATTTCAGTATAATTATAGCCCCATTCATCGAACTTTTTGAGAAGAATGTTGAATTCAAATGAAGAGAGAAGGAACGGAAGAGTTTTGAGGAAGTGAAAGAGAGGCTAACTACAACCTCCATCTTAGCTCTGCCAAGCTTTGACATGGTGTTTGAAGTTGAGTGTGATGCATCCGGATTAGACATAGGTGCTATGCTGATGCAAGAAGACTAACCTATTGCTTACTTCAATGAAAAACTTTGAGGAGCTACACTTAACTACTCTGTTTATGACAAGGAGTTCTACTCCTTAATTTGAGCCTTAATGGTATGGCAACACTGTTTGCTTCTCAAGGAATTTATGATCTACACTAATCATTAATTCTTGAGATATCTAAAGAGCCAACCAAAGTTGTCCCGAAGATAAGCCAAATGGGTCGAGTTCATGGAGGGATTTTCTTATGTCGTAAAATACAAGAATGGAAGGAACAACATAGTGGTCGACACCTTATTGAGACGACATACCTTCCTGACCAAGCTACAAACAAGGTTACTTGGTTTTTCAACCATAAAGGAATTATATGCTAAGGACCTACACTTTAGTCTTATTTACGCTCGATGCGGGGAAGGACAAACAATGGGCGACTATTACAGGGAAGATGGATACCTGTTCAAGAAGAGGAGGCTATGTATCCCGACTTATTCTATGAGAGAATTATTGGTGTATGAGGTACATGGAAGAGGATTAATAGGACATTTTGGCCAGTGCTGAACCCTTGAAGTACTGTTTGTAAGATTCTTTTGGCTTACAATGATGAGAGACATGTAGTTCGTGTTGGAAAGGCATGCGACATACAGGAAGGCAAAGAGCCAAGTTGAGCAAGGACATTACTTACCCTTGCCTGTCCCAACCAAACCATGGTCCGAGCTAAGTATGGACTTCATGTTAAGATTGCCAAGGACGTCTCGAAGGAAGGACTCCATCATGGTGGTTGTGGATTGGTTTAGCAAGATGGCATGTTTTGTGCCCTGCTCTAAAACTAACAATGCTTCAGCTATCTCTTTTCTTTTCTTACATAAGGTGATCAAGCTTCATGACGTACCCAGAACCATTGTTTCAAATCGAGACACTAAAATCACGAGCCACTTTTGGAGGATACTTTAGAGGTGAATGGGAACTAAACTATTTTACGGCATGTCCTGTCATCTACAGACCGAAGTTATTAACTGAATTGTAGGAACTTTGTTACGGGTTGTTGTTAGACAAAACATGGTTGATTGGGATCTATGTCTGCCAATCATCAAATTCGCTTACAATAGGACTACCCACAGTGTAACTAGCATATCTCCATTCGATGTCACCTATGGATTCAACCTCAAGCTCCCGATTGACTAATTACCCTAGCCGAGGCTTGATGACGACTAGCCAGCTGCAGAAAGAGTCAAGGCCATCAGAGCTATGCACTTGAAGGTTGTAGAGCAATTGACCCGAGCTAATATGAAGGTCGAGAAGCAGAGCCGAGGACGGAGAAAGAGAGAATTTCAACTAGTGATTTGGTCTGAATACATCTTAGCAAAGAGTGATTCCCAAACTTGAGGAAGAACAAGTTGTCTCCTAGAGCATACGGACCTTTCAAAGTGTTTGAAAAGATTAATTCTAATGCCTATAAGATTGAATTACTTAAAGGATATGGAGTCTTGGACTCCTTTAACATTGCCAATCTCCAACCTTATACTCCCGAAGATGAGTAACCTAAAGCCAAACTAGATTTGATCTTAAATCTCAAATAACCCGAAGGGAATGATAGGGATCAAAGATTGATCACTTGCTCTTGAGCCCAAGGGCTTTTGCACATGGTCTGCCGAGCTGTCCAAGGAGAGTTAAGCACCAAGGATCAATGTTTTCCTCAATCCGATCTGCAGAGCTACTTTGCTCTCCACACCATTTAAGAAGCTTCCGAGGTGATTAGCATACTTGGAGTCGACCCTTCTCCGCACCCTAGTCCAAGCACTAAATCAGGAAAACAGCTGTTTCTAGAGTGCCAAGGCCAAGCTAACAATTGTAAAGGGTCGACTAGCCGAAGTCGACTCGAATGTGAGTTACCCTTGATCCAACCCTTGTTTAGCCTCAACTTTTGAGTAAAATGCATGCGCGCTGTCCTTTTTGACACCTGTATTGTCCTGTTTAATAGAGGACGTTCTTTTGCACGATTTCGTTTCTTTATAAATTATTCTCCTTTGTTTAGCAAATAAGGATCCTTTTTATTTTTTGTAATTTCTGTAACTTAAGACTTATATTGTAAATACTTATAAAATGTAATAGCCGCATCATCAATACATAGAAGAATAGACTGAAATTTTTTATTCTCTCTTGAGCTAAGTGTCCTTTTTGTTTACTTTTGAGCTACTCTTATCTAGCCCATTCGAGTATAAACTAGTAGCGAGTAACCTCCAGCCATACTTGTACGTCATATTAAGTGTGACTTGAGCTCGTATGAGGCATTGATGTATCATATCCATCGTTGTATCATATCCATCGTTGAGGCATTGATGTATCATATCCATCGTTGATGTATAGGAATCCCTATTCATCCCTCAACTATCATTTACTTTTCAAGCCATCTCGTGGCTCGGACCCACCCCCTTTGGTTATGTGTGATATTAGGTCCGTGTATTCATCCATGAATTTGTATCAACGTATTTACTAAGGACTTAGATCAATTGATCATGGTTGTCTGATGCACAATGAACATGGAATCCTTACGAGAGGAGGAGTAGAAAGAGAATTTGTTTCATACTACATTTAAGGTAAATGATCAGGTATGTGCCCTTATTGTAGATAGTAGAAGTTACACCAATGTGGCATCGAGCGATCTTATTTTAAAATTGAAGTTGCCGACTGTTGTGCTTTTAGGGCCATACAAGTTGCACTGGTAGAGTATAAAAGGAGCACTATATGTCACTCGGCAAATACTACTGCCTATCACTATTGAAAATTACTCTAACTAGATTCTTTGCAACGTACTGCCTATGTATGCTTCCTATGTGTTGTTTAGTAGACTGTGGCTGTTTGATAAGAGAGTTATCCATGACGGCTACAAGAATACGCGCATGTTCAAGAAAGATGGCTAAAATATTATAATGAATCCAATGCTATCGAGAGAAGTTAACGAACTACAGACAAAACTTGGTTGCGGATCAAAGAAGGCTCTAGTAATGAGCAGAGCCAAGCTTCGAGATGCCATCAATGCTGACGAGCCGACCCTCATGTTGGTTAGGTAACTATTAGAAATAAAGGAGCGAGGTGAACTACCCCAGGAAATCAAAAAGTTCTTGGATGAGTATGCTAACTTGTTTCCAGAATAGTTACTTGAGGTGTTGCCCTCAACTAGGGATATAGAGCACTGCATTAACTTAGCATCAAGTGTCGTACTACTGAATAAACTGGCCTATCGGATGAATCCTGAACAGGATTCTAAGCTCCAACATCAAGTCAATGAGTTGCTAGAAAGAGGATATGTCAGAGAAGGTCTTAACCCTTGCGTTGTGCCAGCACTTCTAGTGCCAAAAAAGGATGAAACTTGGTGGATGTGTGTGACAATTGAGTCATGAACAAGATTACGATCAAGTACAGGTATGCTATCCTGAGGTTGGAAGATATGCTGGATGAACTAAGTGGAGTTAAGATTTTTAACAAGATTGATTTAAAGTCTAGCTACTATTAAATCTACATGAGGCTAGGAGACGATTGGGAAATGGCATTCAAGACTCAACATAGATTATATGAATGGATGGTCATGGCCTTTAGCTTATTGAATGCCCCAAGCACTTTCATGAGACTGATGAATCATATATTGAGACATCTGATCAAGAAGTGTGTCGTAGTGTACTTTGACGACATCTTGGTTTACAGTGTTGACATGCCGAGTCATTGTGAACATTTCTTAGCCGTTCTGGATATTCTCCATGCCAAGAGACTATTCAGCAATCTCAAGAAGTGCTGTTTTTATCAGGAGGAAGTGGTATTCTTGGGCTACGTAGTAAGTGGAGAAGGATTACGAGTGGATGACGAGAAGATCAGAGTAATCGTCGAGTGGTTGATTCTTATTATTTGTATTGACGTAAGAAGTTTCCATGGATTGGCTTCATTCTATAGACGATTTATCAAAAATTTTAGCATCCTCACCACACCACTTACTGAGTTAATAAAGAAAAACACTGACATTCGATGGGGAGAAAGAGAGGAGAGGAGCTTTGTCGAGATAAAAGAAAGATTAACTTTTGCTCGGTGTTAGTTTTACCTGGCTTTGAGAAAATATTTGAGCTGGAAAATGACGCATTAAGCATTAGAATAGGCATTGTCCTAATGTAGGAAGGCCAACCAATTATCTTCTACAGTGAGAAGCTTATAAGACCTCAATTAAATTGTTCTATGTATGACAAAGAACTCTTAGTGCTGATCCGAGCATTGGAAGTATGTCATCACTATTTACTGTCGAGAGAGTTTGTCATCTATATTGACTATGAGTTGTTGAGATACCTCCGAAGTTAGACCAAGTTATCTAAGTGGTAGGTGAGATAGGTTGAATTCCTTAAGGGATTCAATTTTATGATAAAATATAAGTAGGGAAAGAGCAACGTAGTTGTAGATACTCTTTTGAGAAAACATGTACTTCTAAATGAACTTCAGACCAGATTGTTTAGGTTTACGAGTATCAAAGAGTAGTATTCTGAGGATCTATACTTTGGACCCATAATTGTGCAATGTGTCGATAGAAGAACAATGGATGAGTATCATGTAAAGAATGGTTACTTGTTCTGAAGTGGAAAATTATGCATGTCGACTTATTCCTTATGGGAGTTATTAATCAGTGAATCTTATAGTAGAGGACTCTCCAGACATTTTGGAGAAAGAAGGACTTATGAACTGTTGAATGGTCAATTCTTTTGGTTGAGAATGAGGAGAGATGTGCACTGATTTATTGAAAGTTGTGCCATATGTAAGAGGGCTAAGTGCCAAGCCAAGTAAGGGAAAGCAATGCCTTTGCTTATTCCGATAAAGCCATGGATTGAATTGAGCATTGACTTGGTTCTCAGACTGCCACGAATTACCCGAGGTAAAGATTCTATAATGGTCGTCATGGATTGGTTCAGTAAAATGGTACACTTCGTACCTTGCTCCAAAACTAATGATACTTTAGCTATTGCTTCTCTATTTTTGCAGGAGATTATGTGGATACATGGTATGCCGAGAAGTGTAGTCTTTGACAGAGACTCGACGTAGGACCTTGTGGCGTTGGATGGGGACCAAACTACTATTTAGTACTTTTTGTTACCCCCAAATTGACGACCAAACAAAGATGGTTAATCACACTTTGGGATCATTATTCTAAGCTACAATGGGCAATAACTTGGCTGATTGGGATGTCTACTTGTTAGTGGTTGAGTTCATTTACAACCGAACAGTACATGACACCACTAAGTAAACCCCCTTCGAAGTCGTTTATGGTTTTAATCTTAAGTTTCCCTTTGATCACACCCTTGTACTTATACTCGCGCAAGAGGACCTTGATGTAAGAGCTCAAGCACAATTCCTTTAGCACATCTATGATAAAGTCACTTGGCACATCGACTAAGCTGTTAGAAAAATGCAAGAGAAGATTAAGGGTAGGATGGCTAAACAATTTCAACAAGAAGACTTGGTATGGTTGCACCTAAGTAAAGAGAGGTTTTCAAGCAAGAGGAGGAATAAACTATCCCCAAGGGTTGAAGGGCCTTTCAAAATCTTCTAGAAGATTAATGATAATGCCTATAGATTGGAGCTGCCCGAGGACTATGAGATTTCTGATGCCTTCAACGTTATTGACTTTAGTTTGTATCACCTTGACAAAGATCTAACCGAAGGCCATTTGGATTTGATCCTTAATCTAAAACAACCTGAAGGGAATGATGGGAATCAGACTATTAGACCATCGACTCGTAACCGAACTGAGCACTAGGGGGAGTAGCAAGACGAATCCTTCTACTCCAATCGACTCTTGCCAAGGCCGAGTACTTCCTTATCCACCCGTTTTGCATGCTGAACCGAATGATTGCTTATTTCTCGCAGATAGTGTGCCAAAAAGCTGAAGGCCAAGACAACAGCCAATCTTCATTCTCACTCATGCTTAACCAATTAGTTACTTGATATCACCCTTATCGAGATGTCGAAAGAGAGACCCCAGATGACCAAGCCACCCTTGCTCAGACAAGCAACCTGTCTATATACTTTTGTTTGCATCCTCTAACGGCATTACCAATGTATCATTGCCATTTGTATATAGCTACGTAAGGTATGCTCCATTAACCATTATTTTTCTAGAATATTCTGTTAGTCTCGTATAAGATATTGAGAGGGGGAGAAGGGGGCTTTTTCGATGTAAGAAAAATAAAATTACTTCTCTTAACAACTTATATTAGTGAATAGTGATATTTTAATAATTCAACACACAACGATTAATAAAGGAAATTAAAAGAATAAAGAAGAAGAATATCAAGCTCAGGATTTATAGAGCTTCGGCCTTCTGCCTACTACTCTCTTCCAACTCCACTACTAGGGACCTAGTCTACTTCACCGGTGCCATTTTACTTGATTTACTAAATCAAATTATAAAGAGATTACAAGCATATGTCACACATGGACTTTATAACACTTTGCTTTGCTTATTTAGCCTTTCTACAATTTAGGCTAATACAGATTTATAGAGTAAAAATGTACTTATCTTAACAAACAACAAATAATAATTACAAATTACAAGTGAGATCAAAATTATAAATCTCAAACAATTTCACTCAAAAGGAAATAACCATTGTTGTAATGTTTACTTCGGTGAAACTTTTTGAAAAAGTATTTGAAGGACTTTCTATAACTTTTCAGAAAGTTGAATTTGATTATGATTTTTTGTACACAAAAACTTTTCTTCAAAGTTGTAAAATGACGTTTTGAATCCCTTCTCTTTTATATTGAGATCTTCTAACGACTAAAAATTTGAACATTATCTTCACTTCTGTATTTATCAAACTGTTAGTTATTAAAGATAATTCCTCGGATATTTGAGAAGATCTCAATCATTTGAAATTAAAAAACAACTCTCTTTATCTTGTTTAGATCAAATATTTATCAATCTGTAACCACTAAAAAAGCTTCCGATTTAAATTTGAAGAGATATGCTTTTTATTAGCAACTTCTAGATAAGCCTCATGTTCAAAATTTGAAATTTCACAAAATTCGAATCAACCTTATCCTTATCCAATCTTATGTATATCTTAATTTATCTAAATAAATTTTTGCTTAAAAAAATTATCCCTAAGGATCATGATTTTATTTTGAGTGAAACGAGATTAAGTATATTTCTCTAATATACTCAATATAGTGGAGCTAAGCCTTATTGAATTTAAATACGATATAGATTAAAATTTAGCATCATATCTAGAGTAACTTTCTGAATGACTTTTTGAAGAGTATCAATTCTTCCTTTCTTTGAAGTTTTTGAGCAAGCTTTTGAAATACTATTCCATTTCTACTTGTAAAGCTTTTGAAATACTTTCCGAAGAATTTTAGATTATTTTCTTTTTCATTCAAGTCAGACCTTCTAAATAAATTTCTAAAGATAACTTAGTTTTGCGAATTTCAAACTTTCTGAGGAACTTTCGAAATATCTACACACTTGTTAATTCATTAGTGTTCTTTTCTTTTTGTTATCATCAAAATCCATGAGAGATATCTAACATATTTATTTTTTACCCTTTTGTATCCTTGCACGTTATTTTTTTAGGGTAACACTCTTTTTGTCTTTTCCTTTTTGGGCATGTTGCCCTAAATTCTTGGATATAAATACTCTTTGTACTTATAGATGTAAACAGTCAGATTGAACATTAATACACTTGACATTTGTCTTTTGTAAACATTACTTTGTTTACATTGATTTTACTCTTATCCTAACTCTTAAGCAAGGCTAGGTGGTGAGTAATATAACCGGACCATCTTGTGTGTCATATTAAGTTGTGCTATGAGTTCTCGAAAGTTCCATTGATGTGTTATATTAATTAGAGCTGTTTGTAGGTTTTGCTTATTTTTTATTTGTATATATCCTTTTGCACATTCCCATTGCTTCCTTTTTCAAGCTTTCAGCAAGTTTAGACCCATTTAGTGACCGGTCTAGTCTGTTCGTAGTCACAGTTCGCACTAGTATATGTGGTACATGTATTTGAGATCTGATTTATTGTAGTAGGAGCTAAGCTTCATTTTATGTTTGTTCTGTGAATGTGGTTTTGCTTGAATCATCTAAACGTGGTTAATTATCTTAAAAATAAACTAACTTGAACTCGGTTAAATGTTTAAGCTGATATGCATCACAACTCACTAGCAGTATCAGCTAGGATTCTCAAGCTAAATAGGGACCCTTTTGATAAGGATAGTTGAAATGGTTATTTTTCAATCCTCAGTTGAACTAAATGATAGGAGAGGAGGCTGTGGCAAAGTTAAAGTTCGTAATTTGAAGGTATTTTTGGGAGAAGGGTGTTCATAAATGCATAAGCCTCGATTTAGTTCCTATTTGCCAGTGTGTGGCATCAAGCTTTTCGATCTAGATTAAAGTGGATGAAATTTCTTTAACTTTACGACGGATTGGATAATGTTGTGTGATGGCACTTTGTTTAGACATGTATTGCATTTAACTAAAAATTTACTTGAAAACCTTAGTTGCTTGGTGTTAAATACATATTTTTGTTTCCGTTTCACTTATTGAGTAAGTTGTCGCTTATTTTACAGGTTTAAGATAGATTTACAGGCACATTACCTAATTCTAAAAGATTAGAAATGAGGTTAGGAAGTGAGGATTAAAAAGAATTAGCTAACCTTTTGCTTTGATTATCAATTTTGCTAACTTTAAGAAAACCACTAAAGTCTTTTTTTGTGGTCCTTTAGTTTTCCACAATTAACATATATATTAAGTTTTGTAAACTTGTAAACTTTTATAATCCTCCTCTTGAACTTGTTTATGTTTCCCATGTAAACATAATTTTGTAAATATTTGTAAATTTTGAATAGTTTGTTGAGTACTATTAACCAAGCTCAACTCTTTTGGAAAGCTTTGGTTACAAAATTCAATTTTTATATTTACCTTTGAAGATTGTACCATAAGTTTATAACATGTAGCTATAGAATTGGATGCTTCAAAGTAGTTAAGTTGGGTTGACATTATGTGAACCGGGTTTATGATTACAGCTATAGGGAAAGTTTTTATTTTAGGATGGTTTATACAGTGTGATTATTTTGACTTTCACTCTTCGAGGCATGATAGATATAATAGATATATCAAAACAATTTAAATATAAATTATTGATATGTTAAATGTATTGATCTCATAGTATATTTATTATTTTCATTTATATATATATATAATTTATCTTAAGTATGGGCATGATACTGGGCTTTAACTAGTTTAGTTATAGAGCTAAAGTTATGATGCTTATGTTACGTTTGGTACATATAAATTGATTAGAATAGAATAGTGATTTTGAATTTTATTCCCTTTCCCTATATTTAGATGTACTTTTAAAAGTTGAAATTGTTGATTCCAACTTTAAGTAGGGTCGACAATTTAAGACTCACATACAATGAATTTGGATACAATACGATGCAATTTAAACAGTTAATATTTAGAAAATTTTGACATGAGATACAAACAGTCAAACTCATTTAATCATGGTTAAATTCATGTTTAGTTTCAGATTAAGCTTCTAAAGCTAGCCACGGGACATGAGATCTATTATATATTCTTCTATATTTATATTTTATTGTATGAATAATTTATTTTTAAGTCAAAGATTTTAATTAAAGATATGAGATATTTTTAGTTATATATATTTTTATTGCATCGTAGTTTAAAAAAGGAAAAAATTATGAACTTTGGTGTAGATTTTTTGATTATTTTCCTTAAAAATTTAATAAATAGTGTGATCAATTTAAAAATCAATATTAGTAATAATATTAATATCCATTTAATCCATTGTTCAACTTAATTTAATAATGTGATATAGCTTAAATTTTTAGATTTTTTATATTTGGTAAGATTTGCTTTACTAAAATTTTTTGTTTAGATTGTAAGTTTTTATGAAGTATATACCTTTGTAAAATTTAAATATTATCATTGTTTTTATTTCTTTGTATTTATATATATTTTATAAATTTTTAATCAATAAATAATATCAAATCTAACATAACCGAAATATAATATAATAGCATAAATTATCAGTTCTAATATAAATGGGTTCAACCTAAATATGTGATATGTTTGGTCATTGAATTTATCTTTTCATATACAATTAATAAATGGATCGTATAATTACTTTAGATTTTTTTTCAATACAAACTCATTTAAATACAAAAAAAAAAGATACAATATAATAATATAAATTATTAACTTTTTTTTAAAGAAGGATTTTAGTTTGAATTTTAAAGAGTCGAAATTGAAATTCTGCTATAAACTCATCTCATTTTATTCCAACTTATTACATCCCCTTTCTTTCCCGCATCAGTGCAATATTTTTTTCTTTAATATTTCAGTATTTATTTATGTTTCAGCGCTGATGGCCAAAAGACAAATAACCGTGTTGTATAAAACCGGTGAGTTCATCCTTCTCTCTCTTTTACCCCCTTTGCCGTACTAACACGCTTCCCTCCTCGAAGCAAAATCCCAAACCCACTAAGAACAGCATACACCAACCTTCAACATCCTACACTCGCACATTCGCTTCACTCTCTCACAATGGACAACCGAAACGTCGTCGTATGCGACAATGGCACTGGGGTACTCCTCTCTCTCTCTCCCCAACCTTCGACGCATGTTTTCATTGTATCCAAGATTTCAACTTCAGTTTAACACTCCGATTGCTGTGATCCGTTGGATATCACGGATCTTGTTTACATTACAGATCACGACACGACAGAACCAACCAAAATATTATGCGAATTTTAGATTTTTTCTGGAAAATTAATTGTTCGTGACGTTTAGTAGAGTTTTAGACATATTTGATGCAAAATCAACGTGGAACGAAACTTAAACTGCTAGCCCTGATTTGGTTGTTATTGAATTTTGCTGATAGATATGTTATTTAATCATTTGTTGAACATGTATGTAATTGGCTGCTGGATCTTTTGAATTATGGGTTTTGATAGTGGAGTTACATTGTGCTGCCCAAGCAATCTAATACATGGAATAAAATGGTTGTCTATGATAATTCATCCAAGGTATCATGGCATGATTTACTATTTTGATTAAATAAAAGTTAGTGTCTTTTCAATTTTTTCATAAATTTATATGCTGCGTCTGTTAGAATCCAGAGAGCTATCTTATTAGTAATTTAAAAAAGTAGTATTAATAGTTGCATAATAAATAGCAATGGTGTATCTGGTTGCTGGATCTTTTGGTTATCTGGTTTTGCTATTAATGGTTTTGTCTCGGTATTTTAGCTAGGGAAAATCTGGTGTTCTTCATTGTTCTGTTCTTTGAGGCTTTAATAAAGTTAAGCATACGATCAGTGCAATCAATATGTTGAATATACCATAGTTGTTTATAATATCAGGGGAGAAGTGTTGGTAGACATGCATTCTAGTGGTAGATTTCCTGTGATCTTGCTTGGTTTGAGTTTCAAACAATAGTCTCAACTTGCCAAACAAAGAAAAAAATGGGTATAAGTGCTTCCCATTTGACCATCGTCTCATTATGTCCCTAGGAAGCAAAATTAGTTTCTTGTATATGTATACCGTGGCTGCTTACTGTCTTAATGATTGAAGGTGAGTTATCCGGAGTTTGATTCTTCAGATTTGTGAAAGCGAGAAAGCTTCTCATTTGGTAAAGGGGCATACCTGGCTGTGCCAATGTGCTTCCCAAGTCATGTCATGTGGGCTATTGGAGAGGAAGGTCAAGCCTTGGTGTAACTGCTAAGTTGCTCATTTAGCAATTGATGGAAAAATACCTATAATTTCATAAAGAAGAGTGAACTATACCTTTTACTTGAAGCGTGATGTGTTGTTGACCTAAGGCTCTATGGGAGTAGTTTTGCCTAATTATTGTTTAGTTTTTCCATACCATTAAATTCTGTTTATTTAATGCAGTATGTCAAGTGCGGCTTTGCTGGAGAGAATTTTCCCACATCTGTATTTCCATGCGTTGTTGGAAGGCCAATGCTTAGGTATGAAGAATCACTTACCGAGCAAGAGTTGAAGGTGAATTTCTTCTTCATACATAAACTTTACTGTGGCATCTTGATTCAATAGCTTCTGGGGCATCTTAATGTTGTGTGTAGTGTATGAATATGCCACTCTCAATTGCCTTCTTATTTTCAAAAAAATATGTTTGTTGAAAATGCATGCTCCAAGCGAAACCATGAACCCTGTATTCAATTCATAACATAATTAAGAAGATGGGATTCCTGTGCTTATGCTTTCTTCTGAGTTTAAGATGTATATACTAACCATTGCTGAGAAGTTGCATGTCTTCTTTAATTTTGACAAATAACATGCAAGTTGCTTTTGTCTTTAGGATATTGTGGTGGGGGAAGCTTGTACAGACCTCCGGAATCAGCTCAATATAACTTATCCAGTTAACAATGGCATTGTGCAGAACTGGGAAGATATGGGTCACGTGTGGGACCATGCATTCTTCAATGAGCTAAAGGTAGACATTCTGTGCTACTTATGCTTGTGGCTAGCTAAAACCCCTTTTTTTAAAAGTAACCATATTGTGCTAACTGCTCCAATCACTTCTGAATAGATAGATCCAACAGAATGTAAGATTTTACTCACAGATCCACCTCTTAATCCTTCAAAAAACCGTGAAAAAATGGTTAGTGCTCCTAACCTTACTCTTTTTTGGAGCCTTTTTGTCTGTCATCTGGAATACATGCTAAGATCAGCATCTAATGTTCTGAGTTCTCTTGATCTTGTAGGTTGAGACTATGTTTGAGAAGTATAACTTTGCTGGTGTTTTCATTCAGATCCAAGCCGTTTTAACACTTTATGCTCAAGGTCAGTAGAGAATCATATCTCTAATTTTCATTTGGATTCATGCTTCTGGAAAATTTTTTTGACGTTTCTGGTTACTGTGGATATGGACTAATTAGCATAATAGTTACTGTCTATGTTATTCAGACTTAGGACTGATGGGATAGTAGTCTGAAATCTGTTTTCTCGAGAGTGAATCATTCTTATGTTATTCTTACAGGTTTGCTCACTGGATTAGTCATTGACTCTGGTGATGGTGTCACTCATGTGGTAAATAATTGAAGAACAACCAATGCATTATTCTGCGTAAATTATTTTCTGCTGTAGTTAATGTATAATCAGTGGAAAAAATCACTGTGCACTCTCATTTCTTTTGGAGCAATGCCGCTGTTCTTAATTTCAGTTTCCATCACTTCTTTGGGTGAAATGCCCAGCCTCCTCGATAGAGGTCAATGTACTATGCATATAAACATTTCTCTTTCACAAGTGTTTTTTTTTTTTTAATTAAGTATTATTCTTTTATATATGTGTATATCTGCTTTTTGTAGGAATCACAGCCCAAATAGTGATATTTTGCAAGTTATTATTCATATTTTGTTTGTACTATTACAATGCTTTTTGTAAATGCTTGTTGATTTTATAGTTACATATTGGAGTCTGAAAAGATCTGAGCTTTACCAAAATAATTTTCTCAACAAAAAGCCTGAAGTTTAATTTTTTGATGGTCTCCTTCAGGTTCCAGTTGTTGATGGTTATTCATTCCCACACCTCACAAAGCGCATGAATGTAGCTGGACGACACATAACGTCCTATCTGGTTGACTTGCTCTCAAGGAGAGGGTGAGAGTGGCTCTTCTAAAGTTAAGTGAATACTCTTGCTTAAGTTATTGTCTCAGTGATTGAGGCCCTTGAGTTTCTCTGAAGGTATGCAATGAATAGGACTGCTGATTTTGAGACTGTTAGAGAAATCAAGGAGAAGCTCTGTTATATAAGGTACGAGAATGACTTGATTTTGCTTTATTCTTTGCACGAAATGTTTGACATTCATGAAATTTGCAGTTATGACTACAAGAGGGAATACCAACTTGGACTTGAGACCACCATCCTTGTTAAGCATTACACTGTGAGTAAATTTGCTTGCTTGCTCTCCATTATTGAAGATGGATCTAGAAAAGGTCCTTTTTACTGTAAAGTAGATTGTTATGAAATTATGTTTAAAGTAGCAATTAATTTGGTATTTCTTTACTTGGTTAGCTTCCTGATGGAAGGGTAATCAAAGTTGGCACTGAAAGGTTTCAAGCCCCAGAAGCTCTTTTCACACCAGTACGTCTTTTTCTGTCTTTTTATGTAACATTTATTAATATGTCAACTGGGTTGTATTCTTAGATAGACTGGCTCTTGACTGATTTTTTTGATGCAATCCTAGGGCGAACAATAGTCTATGTTATCGATTGAAAATGAAAATGAGTATGCAGCTTCCAGTTGGGGAGTTTTTAAGAGCTTATAGCTAATACAAGTGCTCCATAGCTCCTTTAGCTAACTACTCAAACTAGGAAATCTGATTGTCTGTGAACTAATATCCAACTGCTATCTATACTAACTACTATCACTAACTAACTGGCGACTTTAGAAGATTTCTAAACAAAGAAAAGTAAGGAAAATAATAGCTAATACAAACTACTACTGATTAAATATAACAAACAAGAACCAACGGTACAATGTGATCACTAGCTCTAGTGGTCACTACACCTATGCACATGCTTAACGGGATATGGTACCCTAGAAGACATTTTAATAACTCCCTCTCAAGATTGGCCTGTCACTATGGTCAAGAAGAAACAAGAAATTGTATCTATCCTTGACAACTTGTTCCTTTTTGATGCGGGAACAACATGGACCACACTCTACCTCCATCATGAACTTATTGAATGGAGGGGTCAGGCATATCAGAATTAGGAAAGAAAAAAGCCACCATGTTGTTGCTGCACACTTCCCAATGATAGCCTTGCAGCCTTTTCATGTCTGATAGAGTTGGCATGCTATTACATGTGTGTATTCTAGGAAGAGGAGGTCTGTTGATCATGTTACTTGATGTGTATGTCCAATTCCAGTAGTAGTGAGGGCATTTTTTGTTGTAAATAAATAAGTGATAGTATCTTACAAGTGTAATAGTGGGGGAGTGGAATAAATAGCATGCTGACATGGCATGCCTAGTGATACAACTTAGGGTTCCAACAACAAAAATTCAACAAGATCAGATTAGGTCAGATCACTTACTTGCACTTACAGTAGCAATCTTGCGAAGCAATACACCTACAGGTACTTCACAAGCCACTCGCGGCAGGATACAAGGTAAAGACCACTTGCTGCTCAAGTTTCTGACTTCCAGAAATAACCAACTGCTTAACTAACTCTTATTCCACCTCAGCCCCCATATATATAGTACTACCGTACTACAATTACTGTTCTACCCCTTCTTCTTTACAATACTCCTAAACATACATACACTCCACAGCACTGCACAACACGTACATGCCCACTAACCGTACAACAGACACATTGCACACATTACAACATATGCACACTACAACACACAACAGCAAACTTTACAACACAACACATACTTCTACTAATGCCTCTTATACACATGAAGTAACGGCTTATAAGGCTTAGGGTTGTATCAATAGTCTTCCCTGAAAAGTGTCCTTGTCCCAAAGGACAAAGTCAGGAAATTGCTCCTTAACATCAGAAATATCTGTCCAAGTAGCATCATCCACCAACTACCCTTCCCAAATTGGGGTATTTGAAAACCATTTCAAATCTCAAATCACTTGTCCAGAATTTGTTGAGGATAGGGCCAACTGGCCAAGTCATCAGAAGAGAACTCTGCAGATAAATTTGAAGAAACAGGAAATGTACCATTTGACTTCTTTAAGAGAGAAATGGAAAACCAGATGAATGTGCCACTTTGGAGGAAGCTGCAACTGGTAAGCAATAGTAACCACCCTAGCCAAAATCCGAAACGACCCAAAAAACTGTGGAGCTAGTTTAGAAGTAATCTCAATGCCTAACTTGGTATTTAGAGCTGGTTGAAGCCGTAAGAATACCCAATCTCCAACCGAATATTGAACATCATGGTGATGTCTATTTGCTAAATTGCAATTGCACAACTGAGCCTTCTCCAAATTGCTTCTTAAGCACCTCAAAACAGCATCACCAGAAACCAAAGCCACTAAAACAACAGGATTTTGAACTTCACCCGATAAGTAAATAGAGATAGAAGGAGGAAGACACCCATAGACAATCTCAAATGGCGTCATACCAGTAGATGAATGTTAGCTAGTGTTATAAGAGAATTTAGCCCAACAAATCCATGTAACCTAAACATTAGGTTCTTCGGATGCAAAACAACAAAAGTAACATTCCAAACTTTGATTTAAAACTTTGGTTTGCTTATCTATTTCTGGATGATAAGCCGTACTAAAATATAAATGAGTTCCTTACAAATTAAACAACTCCTTCCAAAAATAACTAACAAATAAAGGATCTCTATTTGATATAATTGTGTGAGGGAAACCATAAAGCCATACAATTTCACGCATGAACACATCAGCTACTGTTCTTGCATTATATGGATGTTTCAAGAGTAGAAAATGAGCATATTTCAAGAATCGATCAACCACAACCAAAATAGTATTAAGCCTTTTTGATTTAGGCAATCTTGTAATAAAATCGAGAGATATCTTCCCAAATAACTTGAGGAATGAGTAGTGGATTAAAAAGATTGGCATGGGATAAATTTTGAGCTTTATTGCGTTGACAAACTGCACAAGAAACAACAAAGGCAGCAACATCATGTTTTATTTCAGCCCAGAACAAATGTTAGCCAATAGCTTATACGTTGGACATAACTAGTGTGTCCCCCAATTGTGGAAGCATGAAACTCATGCAAGAATAACTGAGTCTAAGAGGACTTAGCGGGAATAACCAAATGACCCTTATAATGAAGGGTGTTGTTGATTAGTTCGTACCCAACACTAGCATCTTTTCCCTCAAGCAACTGAATTTTAGAAACCAAAAAGGAATTTTGAAGAACATCCCTTTTAATAGCACTAGCATCAGTCTAAATTGGACTTGAAATTCTCATAAAATCAATCTCTTCACTAATCTAAGAAAGAGCATTGGCGGCTCTGTAATCATTCCCAGCTTTATATTGGATGTTAAATTCATATCCTAAGAGCTTAGCAAGTCAATGTTGTAGATTAGGAGTAGTGATTCGTTGGTGCAATAGATGGCACAAGCTCTTTTGATCCGCTCGCACAATATACTTTCTATTAAGTAAGTAAGGTCTCTAATGAATGATAGCTAACATCAACAGCAACGCCAATGCTATTGCAATCGCCATCACCATTGCCATAAACTCTTTTTAATAAATCGATTTAGATAAAGTCTTAGGAAAAAGAGTCTTACTAAAATAAGCTATAGGCCTTGAGTCTTGCATTAAAACTACACCTAGACAAGAGTTGGAGGCATCACATTCAATAACAAATGGTTTTTGAAAATATGGCATGGCAAGCACGGGAGCTTGCTTCAAAGCTTGTTGTAGTTGCTTAAAAGCCAAAGTAGCATCATCATTCTACTCAAAAGAGTCTTTCTTTAAGAGGTTATTAAGAGGCCTAACTATCTTTCCATAATTCTTGATAAAATTTTGATAGTAACCGAATAATTCAAGAAACCACGAAGAGCTTTAAGAGACTTAGGAAGTGGTCAACTCAACACACTTTGAACTTTAGATGTATCCATAGCTATACTCTTAGCTAAAATAATATGGCCCAAGTATTCTAAAGAAGTTCTTCTAAAAGCACACTTCTTTATATTGGTCGAAAAGTGATTAACCCTCAATAATGTCAACAAATGTGAAGATGATCCAAATGCTAATGCATATCATGACTATAAATCAAAATATTATCAAATAATATGAGTATAAACTTGCGCAAGTATAGGCGAAAGATTTCATTTATGGTAGATTGAAAAGTAGTTGATGCATTAGTGAGCCCAAAAAGTATTACTAAGAACTTATAATGATCTCGATGAGTTTAGAAAGTGGTTTTAGGAATATCATAAATATAGATACGTATTTGATGATAACTGAAATGGAGATTAATTTTAGAAAATATAGATGTACTAAATAATTCATCTAAAAGTTCATCAATAATTGGAATAGGGTACTTATCTGGTATGGTGGCATTATTTAAGGCTCAATAGTCAACACAAAAATGCCACGAGCCATCTTTCTTTATGATTAAGATCATGGGACTTGAAAATGGACTCACACTTAGCCTAATGATGCTGGTTTTTAACATATCAGCCACCATTTTCTCAATTTTGTCCTTTTGCAGCTGCGCATAGCGATATGACCTAACATTTATAGCATCAAGCCCTTCTTTGAGTGGGATTCTATGGTCTGTAACTTGAGAAGGAGGGAGATTCTTGATTTCTGCAAAGACATCAGCATATTACTTAAGCAATTGATTCAATTGCCCATTTTGATCACTCAACTCAGCTCCAAAATTCCATGCTTTGATCTGTACCAACAAACTGCAATAATCCCAATCATAGTCAACCTCATGTTTTAAACTCTTGAAAGTTACTGCTGATGTATATAAAGAAGGGTCCCTGATGAATACATGCTCCCTTTCATCCTTATTAATCTTTGTACTCATCCTTCCCCAGTCAACCTTAACTTGCCTAAGTTTTTGTAGCCAAGCTAACCCGAGAATGATGTCAACAGCTCCTAACCCAAAATTGTAACAATCCACTATGATATCAAGAGTTCACACCTGTAGCTTCAAATGAAAGCTGACCCCACTAGAACTAACCATGCTTCCATCTCACAACTTAACATTAAACAGGATAGTAGGGTCAATTTTCAATTGAAATTGCTGCACTAGTTTGGAAGAAATAAAATTGTGGCTTGTGCCACTATCCACTATAATTGAAACCATTTGGCCCTCCAATGATCCTCGGAATTTAAGTGTTTTAGAGCCATTAAAGCCATTAATAGCTAATGCGGACACTTCCAAATCAACTGATAATTTCTCAGAATCTTTTCCAATTGGCTGGGGTTCTTGTAACTCCACCCAATGCTCCTTCATTTGGTCCTCATCTTCTTCAAGTATCAAAACCTTTGGAGTTTTATTTGGAGATTTATGTCCAGGTTGAAATGGCTGTTCACACTTGAAACACAATCCTTTGTTCTTTCTATCTAAATATTCTGCATTAGTCATTTGTTTTGGTCCTCTATGTTGCTGTGGCTGTTGCACACTACTGCTACTGGCAGCAGGGGCAGAAGACTGCATGGAAGTCCCCTCTCTACTAAACTGAGATGGACGTTTCTGCTGCAAGTTTTGAGTATGCATTCCTGTACTTCCAGCCAAAGTACTCACAGGTGGTTTCCATGCTACACCAAAACCAGAGTTTGTGTACACATGAGTAAGGTTTGTAAGTTGGGCCGAAGAAGATATAGTAAAGGTGTTGGATATAACAGTTTCATTTGATAGAAAAATTCCATATTCAAATTCTTTCTCAACACTCAGCACCAATTCTATTGCATCAGTTTAGGAAACCAGCTGTAGAGTTTGAACTCTCAACCTGAGATCCTCATGTAAAGTCCCCAAAAAGTACCCTAACATATGCATCTTAGTGATATGAGGGATTTGGGCCGTCAATGACTCAAATGACTCCAAAAAATCACTAGCCGTGGTTGTTTGCCGAAATGTAAAAATAGTCACGAAAGGATTTTCAGCTGACAACCCTATATATCTTGTCAAAAACTTAAGTTTAAACAGCTCCCAATCAAGATGCAGAATCCTTTTCTTGCGCATTTTGTGCCAATACATAGTTTGGCCTTTTAATCCCATAGTTGCAACAGCAATCTTTTGATCCTCCCTTACATTTTGCATCTCAAATTACTGCTCCATCATCGTTAACCAGTGCATAAGATCCTTACCCTCAAATGCTGATACAGCAACTGTTGAAGTCGAATTAGATCGAAATTCATCGTCTGATTCAACTACAGATGCTTCTTCGACAGTTCCGTTCCCACGCCTAGGTTTGGTTCTAATTCTAGAAGTGGATTCAACTTTCTCTTTTGATTTCTTGTTCACTACTTGATTTTTACTTAGGTTTTGTATAGCCGATTGAATGGATGTCAGTGCAGCTTCTGCTCCAGTAATTGAAGCCATCAATGAAGAAACATTAGCTGCCAAATTTCTATCTACAATTGAGATTTGGTGTTGCAATTCAACAAAACTGCCTTTCAATTCATCCTTAACCAAATTATACCTTGCTCTAAATCTCTTAGATTTTTCTTCAAATTCTCAACTCTAGATTCCATTCTAGTCATCTCAATTACTTAGGAAGAATGGAATTTCCCACGGATGGTGCCAATTGATACAACTTAGGGTTCCAATAACAAAAATTCAACAAGATCAGATTAGTTCAAATCACTAACTTGCACTTATAGTAGCAATCTTGAGAAGCAATATACCCATAGGTACTTCACAAGCCACTCGCAGCAGGACACAAGGTAAAGGCTACTTGCTGCTCGAGTTTCTGGCTTCCAGAAATAACCAACTGCTTAAGTAACTCTTATTCCACCTCAACCCCCTTATTTATAGTACTACCATACTACAATTACTATTCTACCCTTTTGCTTTACAGTACTCCCAACAACTCACACACTACGCAGGACTGCACAGCACACACATTGCACGCAACACACACTATAACATGCACACTGTACAACACACAACAGCAAACTTTACAACACAAGACACCCTTCTACTAACACCTTGTATATACATGAAGTAATGGCTTATACGCATGATATTGTGGATGATTTTCTAGGGCTTGCTTGTATTATGGAGAAATGGTAGGAGACTCTACATATAGAGGGGACGCACCTAACATTGACTTTTGTTGGCATGCAACTTCCTATTTTGTCAATGGCTGACTTGTTTGTTTCATGTCCCAAGGCAGTGGTGATCAATTCACAAGTTCACACAACAGTGTTTGTAGTGTCTTTACCAAGCTTTTATCCTGCTGATTCAGTAGTGTTAGGGGTGTTTGATCAAGATGCTGCCTCGTATACACATACACTACCTTTGATGCTGTTGTTGTAGGATAGTTATGGGTATTTCTTGACATGGTCCTTGGGGACAAGGACATTGTTATGGGGGAAGGAATTGTAACAATCCTAGTGTTAAGGATAATGGTTGAGTAAATGTAAATGATATATGCAGTATTGTATGTGTTAGAAGGGTAGAATATGTGTAAGGGCAGAATAGTAAATACTTACTTTAGTAGTGTATAAATACATAGGAGGGAGTGAGAGAGAGTAAGTTAGTCAATCTGTTAGAATTGTTGTGAGTTCTACGGGAGGTCTTCTCCATGTAGAGAGAGAGCGTGTGTTTAGGAAGATCGTTGGCTTGGTATTCCTACTTTAATTGTAAAAGTTCTTTACTTTATAATAGATATCGAGTGTTGGGATTTATCAAGTGATCTTCTATTCTCTATTGTGCAATTTTCTGTCGAATAACAAAAGATTGAACTCACAGGTTGTATCATCCGGTATGGAAGTAAATAAGGTATGCTGATGTGGCATATTAGTTGGCTATTCAGTTAGTTAGAGTAAATAAATTATGCTGATGTGACATACTTACTTGGTCATTCAGCTAGGCTACAACTTCCAGAAGTTTCTGTTAGTTGGAGTAAGTTATAAATTAGGAGCAAGAAGGATGGTGGAGGGCAGCTAGATATTTTCTTTCCTATCCACACACTTTAGTTGTTCTGAGCATGTAACTCAGGTGAGTTCTTATAGTGAACTATTCTCTCTTGTGCCTCGTTTGCATTCTTCTCGTGTGTGTGCTTTATTTTGGCATTTGTTTACTATCGATGTCCAAGGTTTGGTCACCACATGTTGATGAAAGCAAGTACAAAAAAAGCACCTTGCTGTGCGAATGCAGTACCAGTCACTTCCTCTCTTCTTGCTTTTTGCACCTTGCCATACCAACCAAGTCCGTCAATTCTTGCTTTTTGTACACAAGTTGAAGCGATGCTTTATGTGTTAAAAGGTAGGGTGATTTCGCTATGCCAACATCTCTTCCATTTTCCTTTGAAAATTTATGCCCAAAGCTGAACTCATCATACTATGATCGAATTGATCAGCTATAGTTGAAGTAGGGTTTTATGTGCCAAAAGTAGTTTTCTGGACATACCGGTCCATTCAAATTGGCCTGTGAAATTATTAGTTCTGGAATCAACATTTACTTGTGTAAGATCTTCTATTTTCAAGAAGATTGTTGAACCTTCAAAATGTAGTTGAAAAACATTGTAGTTCATCTAAGATCTCTTTCACTGATTTCTCTAGATCTGCTATTCTATCCTCCAAACTTGTCGTTGTTTGTCCTTAATCATGGATGTTGGATCTTGTAGAAGTTTCTCATAGATGGCACCAATTGATGTGATTGAGGGCAGACAATAGTCTATTTTATTGTCTAATAATGGAAACAAATACACATCTTCCAGTTATGGAAGCTTACAAGAGCTTGCAGCTCCCCATGCTAATACAAGAGCTCCATAGCTCCTTTAGCTAACTAGTTAAAGTAGGAAGTTTGATGTGATATCCTACAAACTAAGATCTAACTGCTGTCTGTACTAGCTACTATTACTAACTAACTACCTGACTACTTCTAGAGATTTCTAAAAGGTAAATGCAATACAAGTAAAGAAAAGTAAAGGATACTAGGTAATATTAAATAAAAATAATAAACAAGTACTAATGGTACAATATTTTCACTAACTCGTGGTTGCTGTGAAGTCAATGCCGATAGACATGCTTAATGGGATGTGGTGCCCGAGGGCACATATTATTATCACTTATTTCTTTTGTGAGAATAAAATTACCTAGTTTCCAGCTTCCAGACATTTTGCCCTGCACCAGCACGCTGTAATTTGGCTCTGAGCACGGATCTTGGATTCTTTTAGATATTCAATGTTAATCAGCAGCATTTCATTTAATATGCATGCATGCTTTTAGAAACTATGTAGCAGCATATTATAGAACTAAATTGCTATGCTCTGTACTTGAAGAACTTAAACAGAATTTTGGTGCTTCCCCATTAGAGGTCATTTTAGCTGGTAAATTAAGTAATGCGATAAAATACTGTCTGTCCATTGCTTGATATATATTGAGTGTAGTGTAGATGGAGATGGGGAAGACTTGTGGCATATTTAGACTGATGAAATTCTTTCTGTTTTCCAGAATTCTGATTAAGTTAGATTGGAGAGGCTATCTTAGATTTTCGTTTAACTAACATGTCAACTATGTCTGACAAACAAAACTGCTTGATTTAGCCGTAATAGTTTAATTTTGTTCTTTTGGGGGTTTGCCAAAAGGGTTTAGGCAAAAGACTCTTGGTTACAATACAAAGTGTCATGTTGCGTCGTCTGTTAGGTCATTGGATACTTTCTAGCCTTTTGAAGGCTAAATATTCTAAAATTTTGGAAGTATATTGCTATTTCAGGAACTCATAGATGTTGAAGGTGATGGGATGGCTGATATGGTGTTCCGCTGCATCCAGGAAATGGATATAGACAACCGTATGATGGTATGTTGATTTGAAAGATTCTTTATCCTGTATACGTCTGCTTTATATCTAAAGGCTACTTGGTTCATCACAAATAAAACCATGCAGTGCTGGCATATTAGTGCTTGATGTTGATGCATAGTTGAGTATGCCAAACAGCTTTTGAAGTATTGGATATCTTGCAATTGTATGGGTGAATGATATCATTGCTTTAAAAATCCATGATGGCATTTACCAGTGTCTTTTTTTTAGAAGCTCTTATATTGCAACTTTTTTTAATCTACTTGTTTGAGGTGGTTATATCTGTACAAAAGAAGGAATATGAAGCAGAGCCCATAACGTATACATTAAGGCATATGATTATATGTCAGGCAAAAAAAAAAAAAAAAAAAAAAAAGGAAGAAGAAAAGAATAAAAAAAAAGAAAGAACAAGTCATAGTTATAAGATGCACCTAATAAATTTTCTTGGGATTGTGTACTATGATGTGAATAACTGCTTCATAAGATGAGTATGAGTATGCTGCTTCATTATATAAAAGGATTCTGTTTTTAAGTTGCTTTACATTTTATGGTTGGCTAATGTATAGTATAGTCAAGCACATATAGCTCGGTGTTTTTTTTCTTTGGTAAGTAGTGTATAGCTTAATGTTGATGAGTGGATCCACTCTCTTTTGCAGCTCTACCAACACATTGTTTTAAGTGGTGGAAGTACCATGTATCCTGGGCTACCTAGTCGGTAATAAATTTCACTTGAAGCAAAAATATATGGTTTTTTTTCAGACAAGAACTTCATTTTTCTTTCTTTTTATTTTTTATGCTATCTAAATTCTCTTATGATTGTAACATGGGGTTCACTGGATCATATATCCTCTTTTTTTTTTTTATTGTAGGGGGAGGGGTGGGGGGTGGGGGATGGTGTGGTGTGGGTGGGGAAGAGTTTATATCTATCTTTCCTAAGGAATGTCTGAGATTTTGAATTAATAATGGTCAATATATACGCTAGATCTGTGAGGATATGGATTTCAGGACACTCTTCAACTTTAAACTGGGAATTAGAAATGACAGAAACCTTGATTGATAGTTAGTGGTGATGCTGACATGAGATTTCTGGTCTGTAAGCTTCATATGACGTGTGATGGGTGAGAAAATTGGTTAACAGTGGGAGATGGAGAAAGATGGCAAGAGGTACAAGCTTAGATGGAGTTAAAAACACATAGGGTCCAAAAATGACCGTTACTGGAGATGCAGAAAAGATAGCCCTCTGAGATTGACAAGATCACAAAACAATGTATATCCTTCCCTGTCCCTTTTAACCAGTGGGAGCTGTAAACCCAATATTAATGGATGAAATAATGCTCTTGGAAAGATAGCTGCCTCGGGCAGTCATGCCATGAAAATTCTATCACAGATACCAATGATCTTTAAATGGCTGAGTTGTTGGTTCAAAATTGAACTTCTGTTTGATGCTTATGGATCTAGTTATGTTAAAAGCATTTGAACATCCTTCATAACCCTGTTCTAGAAAGGTTGAATGACGTGAAGGTGCTCAGTTTATAGAATGCACCAGCACTGTTTTACTGTTTTGCCTTCAGCAAGTTAGAGCTGTAAAATAAATACTCTTCTGGATATGGTTCTAGTGTGGCCTAAGTTGGCATATGCATTTTCTTTCTGACACCAGTAGGAGAACCCTAGGTTGTGAAGTGTCATATTCATGCGTCTATGTCATCTTGGTTTAATGGATTAAAAAAAAAAATTCATCTTGGTTCTTTTTTCCCCCCCTTTTTGGTTCAATTTTGAATAATGGATTCTAGATGGATCTTTCAGTTTGGAGAAAGAAATACTGGATCGTTATCTTGNAATGGATTCTAGATGGATCTTTCAGTTTGGAGAAAGAAATACTGGATCGTTATCTTGAAGTTATCCTTAAGGGAAACAAAGATGGATTGAAGGTAAATTTGGATGTGTCTGATATTGATATTTCATTTTCATTGCTCGAAATTTTTCTTTATAAATTTCATATATCACCAAATAATCACTCTCTAACCCACTAAATTATTGGAAGGTGCAAAAGTGAGTAAGAACCTTGTGCCTGTAATAATCCTGTTAGCAGTTAGCATGCTTAGAGGCTTGGATTGCAGTTCCAAATTTGTTCATGGTAGTCTTCTAATAAGTTTCACTGAAAAATAGGTGCAGTGTATTTGCTACAATCACAATGATGCAGTCATTTTAAATTGTTATTAAATCCTGGCAAGAAGAAGAAGAAAAGGTTCTTTTGGCAACTCATGTCCAAATAACTAGCTCTAAGCACAATCAATTTATCTCATGTGGTCTACAGCTATTGGCTCTGATAGTTTGATAAGATGGAGAGATTATATTACTTGTTAGTAATTGTGTAGGTCCAGTGGGCATGGGCTTTACTACCATGAGAAAGAGTAACAGATAGACATCATTAGCAAAATGTCTTGTCATTCTTGTAATTCAAACATATGCTATGTTGTATTCATCTATTCTAGCAAATCTGTTGATGTTTCATCAATTTATCTGTAGCAATTGGAAAAGAAAGCTGCAGTATTCTCTTGAATATGCCAAAGTTTATAATCACTACTCTTTATTTTGCTGTTTATCATGGTAGAAACTCCGGCTACGAATTGAGGATCCACCCCGGAGAAAGCATATGGTATACCTTGGGGGTGCTGTGCTTGCTGGCATTATGAAGGTCAACTCTCTGTCTCTATCTCACATGCACACAAGCATGCATATGCATGTGCATGCATGTACATAAGGAAATGTGCACATATGTAGCTAGTGTGCAGGGTTGTCCACAGATGCACAATAAGAGACAAGAAGGAAAAATTGCAGGTCATAAAAGAAGCATGATCACTAGATCATCATACTTCATCCGTTAACATTCTGAAGGCTTACCTGTCCTGGAATATCATTAATGTTGTGATTTGTGAATATCTTGTGAAGGATGCACCTGAGTTCTGGATTAGCAGAGAGGATTACCAAGAAGAAGGTACTGGATGTCTAAGCAAGTGTGGCCAGGCATGACATTTTTGCATGGCATTTGGCATCTTCTGTTGCTTCTGCTTATAATATATACTGGGGTTATTTTTCTGCAAAAGAGCACAGGAGAAACAGGAGGTGGAAGGATTGATAAAATCACTTGCTTGTACAGTCTAGATGTATGTCATCATCACCTGTATAGCTGCAACATTGTGTTTTCAAGCAAACAAGGACGAATGATTGTTTGGTCATTTCTGAGATCACTTGAAAGAAATGGTAGGATAATAGTTAAAAAGGGTGAGGAATGTAAATTAGGAATTTACTTTTCCTTTCTTTCTTTCTTTCTTTCTTTCTTTCTTTTTTTTTTTAATAAAGAATAGTGTATATTAAAATAATGACTTATCTGGCAACTTGTCAACCTTTTGCAGAGTAATTTGAGGGTAATTGTTTAAGTTTCAATCTACTATATTATGCTCTTGTGTTGATGCAGTCAACGGCACTTAAAGTGCAGCGCAGGAGGTGTGCTTACATCTTCTGTCAACGATTTACTTTTGCAAATGCTCTCAAACTCTGTAATTGCATTTTGTGCTGATAATTTATCTAGTAATCTTGATCAGTCCTAAACGAATACTTCGTATCATTTTTTTGTTACAATAACACCCCGTGTATGGCCCTTGAAAAGATACTCAGAAGTGTTAGCATTGAACCACTTTGTCCTCTTATTGTTTCACATATTTATGTTAAAAACAGCTTCTGTTTGCGGGAAGCAGCTGCATTTAAGAGGATTATAATAAAGCATTGACATAATTCCAAGCAATGCACTTATTCTTGACTACACGCATATTATGAAAGGCGAACAGATTCAGCTTCCTGTCGCGTCAAGGAGGAAAAAATACAACCGAATTCAGCTTATTTTATTTTTGAAGTCAAAAGTATATGGGTGTAAGCTCATGAGCTATTTGAGTTCGGCTTGAGAAAAGTAGAGTCGAGTTTACTTGGTTTGATTAGCCTAATGGAGTTTGAGTTAAGTATAAATAGTAGTCAAATTCAAGCAAAATTTGGATACTAATATTGTTATAATTATTATTTTTTAAATAAATCAAATTTAAATGAGTTTAATTGAGTTAAAGTTTAAGTTTTTTGAGTGCTATTTTGAAGATAAACTTAAGCTTAAAATTTTGCTTGATCAAACTTGAGTCAAGCTGGAGCTGCTAAAGTTTGAGTTTAAATTTAATATTATATATGATTTTGACTTGAGAATTTTAGTAAAGCATCTTAGTATATACATATTAAAAGCCCTGTCTTTGCCTCTGCTATTTCGTGCTTCTAAACTGTATATTACTATGTTAACAGGAGTCAATGGTAAATGAGAAAAAAAAGAAGAAGAAGAAATTGCATTTGATGGTGATGAAGCGTACGGTAGTTAACATGGTTACAACATCTCAACCGATTTGGTATGCCTACTCATGTATTAAATCATTAAGTTGACTGTTGCTCCGTACTAGAATCTCCGAGGCAACCGACAGGCATTTCATTTTGGAAGTTAGATCGGGTACTAAAAAATGTTTGGATCAACTCTTAATGAATTCTTTCAAGTCCTTGAGATTTTTGCTTATAACTCCAATAAAAATAAACATGGAAAATAATTAGTATTTCGGCATTTTTGCTACCGTTAGGTCCAATGATTCGGATATTTGCTTCCATTGAATTTAAAGATGCAAGAGAGTGAGTTTCTTTTATAGGGACCGATCTATTTTACCTCCTAATAACTATCTTATAGGATTTTATAATGAGTTTGGATCTTATTTTAAAAACCCTATAGAGCTAGGAGCCAGGTCTCAGGATTAAAATAGAATCCAGTGAGATATTTACCCAGTAAAAAAAATAATAATATACACATAGACATAGTCAGTAGAATAATTTCGAACATTCACAAGTTGTCATAACTTTGAGGCAATAGCATTAACATGTCGCATAGACGAACCGCTATTATTTGTCCGTAGCGTACTGAGCACAATTTATTTTGAAAATCTAGTTTGGACGTAACTTGTTTTAATACGTCAGATGCTTCATGTTCCAAATCGTTTCATGTCCTGGAATTATGTAATGTATGTTTTTAGCGGGACTAAGAGAGTGTTATTTGAGTTGAATACGCCATCCATCATGTTTGTATATTTTGCAGGATACCCGCAAACGAAGATCAAAGAATTGGATAAACTTAGCAAGGAGACTAGAACTCCATCTTATGTAATTTTTAAAATGATATCCCAAGGTTATAATTCTAATTATCTCTGCATTCTTAATTGTTTGATAGCTGTGTCTCTTTTAGCGGGGATGTCACTAAGTGGGTAATTATAAGATACTTGATTCAATAAATAAATGTATAGGTTTAGATCTTATAGAGTTTTGAGATTGGTATTTGAAATTGATTCAAAACCTTATAGGATTTTGGGTTGAGTTTTAGGATTTACAAGCTACTCAATAGGAAAACCCGAATCTGGTAAAAAATTAATTAATTTATATATATTAATTAAGTATATCATACTAAAGAAAAATTATTAAAACACCAATATCATCATCACTTACGTTTCAATTCAACTAATCATTTCAAGAAAATTTTAACTAATTAAAGATGTTTTTCTTATCATTGTAAAAAAAATAACACGAATTATATTAATATAATTAGCATTCATTATTGTTTTTAAAAGGGAAAAAAGCATAAAGAAAATAACTCACGTTGATAATGTCATTCAATAAGAAATTTGGTGCCATGGTATGCTTCTTCTATACGGCCAAGTCAATCGAAGTTCCCAATTACGTAGCATTTCCTAGTAACATCAACTCCTCAATCTTCTCAAGTTTGTGTTTTTTAAGCGTGGCAGGTTGGTTTAGGTTCTTAACATGTTTAAAAAAACCCTATAAGGTGATTTATGAGAGTAAGATAAAACTCCTTGGATGGATTTTAGGAAACTATATGGGATATTGGGTTAGGTTCGAATTCGTCCCAAAACCGCCACATCCCTACTCTTTGTTGCCTACGCATATGTCAACATTAGGAAGGGGGAAAAAATGTGTTGGTTGCTTAACCATTACTAAGTAACTGAATCTTTCTCCATTTAAATTTCTATTCTAAAGTATTTTAAGAAAAAGATTAATAAATAATCAAGTAAGTTGAGTTAGGTTCGGGTTTTTCATGATCTTATTGGGTGGGGTTCTTGAAAAAACGAGTTTTATATAAATATGGTCTTTTTTCTGAAAAATATTACGGAAAATGGCTTGTTTAAAAAAAAATTACGAATATAGTATACTGAAAACGCATGCAGTGGATATGCCTTCAATATACCACCTATATAAAACTTAATTTGTGTAGCTAGAACTCATTCTTACTTATATCAGTTTTTAAAATTTTCAAAACACAGAGAAAATTAAAAAGAAGCTATAGTTGGAGTACCGAACAATTTTCTAACGGGAGTATACATCATTTATAGGTAATAATCTATAACTTATTTGAATTTTATTTATTTAATATTTTTTTTGTTATTTTAGTAATAATTGACATTATTCAATATTTTATTGTAGAAAAAAATTTATTAGTTAATAATGTAAATTTCATAATTATAGATGTACCGTAAATTGTGTAAATGATTAATATTTAATGAAAATATATTTTATGTTGTCTTAATTTAGGAATTTTTTGTGTTACGGTACATAAGTTATATGAATATAGATTTCGTAATTATAGATATATTGTAAATTATGTAAATTATTAATATTTAATGAAAATATATTTTATGTTGTCTAAATTTATGAGTTTTTTATGTTACAGTATATAAGTTATACGAATATAGATTTCGTAATTATAGATGTATCGTAAATTGTGTAAATTATTAATAATTGATGAAAATATATTTTATGTCATATAAAATTAGGAATTTTTTTTGTATTATGGTATATATATTTGTTTTTTTTTTTTTTATGTTGGGTCGAATTAAAAAGTCAATGTTAGGTATTTGTGTTAGCGACGCAATTTAATAAGATGACTAAGTGCATTTTGTAAAGTTGTCGCTCAGTGTGTAAATGATGTTTTTTATTTTATCTAAATATTTGGTTCATCGTGGCATTGCTAGCATACAAATGTAGATTACGTGAAAGTAAATGTCTATGCGAATGGAAATATAATGATAGGTAGTTGGTGTACTAAACTTATTTATATGTGATCGCAGGATAGATGGAGCTGGGACCGATTGATTCACGTGTACTTGCAAGGTAAGCCAGTCATCGTTCACAGGCTGTTTGGGAGGGCAGGGTGAGTAATATCATTATCATTTACAACCAATTCCCTTATTAACGATGTGTTACTTACTAATTTAACTGAACGTTTGTTTAGGAGGTGACATATGCATTACGAGTGTCGCATAGTGAGATATCAATATGCAAGGATGAGCAAGATATCCCTATTCATCCTAAAATAAAGCTGTATATACGAAAGGCTAGGTTCTGGAGAATTGCACAGCTCCCATTTATTATGTTAGATTTGCATTTGATTATAGCACTTGTCGAGAGATGGATGCCCGAGACACACACGTTCTACCTACTCATGGAGAGGCGACCATCATACTACAGGATATTGAGGTCCAGCTTGGACTTCCAGTTGAGGGGTTCGCATTAGCGGTTTGAACAGAGATGGATGATGAGGAGAGTTGGGTTGATATAGGAGAGAGGTTGCTGAACATGAGGCTTACTCAGATGAGGGGTGCTTGCTTATCTTTGATGTGGTTATGGAAGTATTTCCGGATACTTCTCGGTAAGGTGGATGACGAGATGGTCCTATAGTACCCGCGTGCGTACATACTTAGGTTGATGGGAGGATTTATATTTGCGGATAAATCCTCTAGCCTTATCCACTGATGTTCCTACCATTGTTGGAGGACTTCTCAATAGTTGAGTAGTTTAGTTGGGGCAGCGTGTGCTTGGCATGGTTGTACCGATAGTTGTGCTCTGCTTCCTCATTCGATGTGTCATGCCCTGAATAGGAAGAGTCGTAGCAGTCCCGTCGTGTAAACTAATCTAAGATAGAAGTTGACCTTACGGCTGCTATCGTAGATATAGTTTACACAAGGCGCACAACTCAACCAGCTTGAAACGTTTGTTCTGACACCTGTTAATAACCAAACCTGTGGTAGAGCTTTTACAAAATACCTGTTCTATATGACTTGCTATTTAGTATCACAACAGTATTTATACAAACATTTTATGTCCAAAGGTAAAGTTTACAATAAGAGTTTATTAAAAACCACAGGTTTTGCAGTCTATGTACAATAAGTTAGGAAACTAGTGGGCTTCCAGAGAATTCCCAATTAGTTTCCTCAAAACTCAAAGACAAAGTTAAAAGCTCGAGTTCAGTTGATTCCTCTATTCTCACTTTCCCAAACAGCAGCATACTAACCTGAGAACGGTGGTACTTGAATATCCTGTTCTTATTCAACACCTGCAAAAGAGTTTATAGAGATGTGAGCACAATTAGCTCATTAAGTGGGTTGGAGTTAGAAGATTACTATACAATCACAAATAAGGTTAATAATTATGATAAAATGTAATGCAATTACTCAAATGAAACATCGCACAGTGTTATCCGGTCCATTGTGAGATTAGAGAAATTACATCCGCTCCAACCCGGATTGAGAAGTTTCATCGCGACTCAAGTCAGACCAAACCCGAGCTTGTGCAATAGAGAACACCCTCTTCCCATGACCGCCTTCGAACCACGGCCCCCAACCTTGCTGTGACCTTTTTGCCTGTCACTTAGTTCGACTAAGGATGGGGAAGAGACTATTTCAGCTATCCTCATCGAAGGAAGTCGGTATTTGGCCTAATACTCTTAATCGTTTCCCCTAATGGGTGATTATGCATGTCAAATTTCATTTTAGTCTTATAACCTTTAGTTTTAATCAGGGGTGACCAACAAGTTCGCACAATACAGAATCCATGCAAATATGCAGAACAGTACACCAAGGAGTTGAACTCCTGTCACAACCGAGTATCATTCACACATACAGTATGCGCATAATCATCTAACTATAAACATAACCAGAAGTACTCTTGGGTCTCTGGATACTTTAAATAGTACCCAAACAAGCGGTGAAGCCATAATCCCAACTTACTTGTTTAGACGTTCGCTATTGTTGACTTGAATTATCAATCGTCTTTGTATTGGAAGGTCCTAATTACATAAAAGACCCAAATTCAGTTTTCATAATAATTACGAAAACATTAGGATTTAATCTCTAATGATTATATATATATATATATATATATTATTTCCATAATATACAGTCATGTTATTACTATATATCGAATTAAGTTATTAATTGTTGATGTCGTACATCATATATACTATTACATATTATATATCATTTCGATCGCATCGAAACGTATTTTTTATTTATTAATTCACGTTTTAATTTCGGTAAGGTTACCGAAATATTTACATTTTGAATATGATAAAGTTATAGGTTAAATTATTTAAGGTTATTTGATTTTAATAAAATTAGTGTCATTGGGTTCGTATAGACTTAACGACACATTTTACGGGTCCTATTTCTAGAGACAGCTTTTAACATATAGTTTGAGTTTTTTTTTTTAATACAGTTATACATAATTATATAAATATGATCGTATTATACGTAATTTACATTATTAAATTGTATTTCATCTAATTTGTTTATATATTGTTACAATATAAGTATTATCTAGTCTTAATATACCTAAAGTGTATCTCAATCATAAAATATTAAGAAATATAATAAAAATATCTATTTAATCCAATCTGAGAAGCAATTCCCACATATAGTTTTTATTTAACTATTTAATTTATTTTAGCTTATTAATATTACAAATATACCCGACTTGTAAATTGAGCTATTTTACTTAATAAATTTGTAATAAATAGTTTGGGTTACCAAATAATTCTCCAAAAATTTCTATAGACTCTTAAAAATATAAGGGATTCAGTTATCACTTAGTTTTAAGTTTCTGACCTATTGCCTATATATTCGTATTGATGATTTTATCCCTAAATTATCATAAATTACCCAATTATGATTCTTTGAGCACCAAATTAATTTCAATCTGACTTAATACTATTATTATTTATTATAGATCAGTACATGTCCATTTCATCCCTTAATTTCATAATTTCCTATTAAATTCATAATTTCAACCTATTTTCGAGCCTAAAAATGTAATAAATAATAAAAATATTCAAATCAAAATTCAGGCTACATAGCAATTATCTATATATCATACACATCCTACACAAAAATTTTCAACTAGAAACAAAATCATATAGTATATTTATTTTACAAATATAAATTCGGGTGAATAGTAGATTTCTTAATAAAGTATATTAAATATTACCAATTTTTCAAAAATAAAAATATCACATGAAAGCATGTTTAAAATAACCTAGGTACAATTTTTTTCATAATTTTCTGGGCGAATTTACTAATTTTTTAGAAATTATTGAAAAACAGGATAGGAAATTGATCTTGGTGTTCTTGGGTGCTTCAGTAGTTGGCGGTGGTTGGGCGGTTGTCGGTCGGTCTGCACGGTGGGTGGACCGTGTAGGGTTAACTGGGTTTCACAACAGAACCACTCTAGGTTAGGGTTCTTTACTTTCACGAAATTTCCTCTGTTTTTTCTAAATTTCTTTTTATTTTCTACGATTTTTTTCTAATTTTTCTTTCTATTGTTTCTAGTTTCAAAGATGAAAAATGATATGTTTCAACAGATTTATAGTGGTTTAGGTCGGTTTCCTTTTTTCTTTATTTATTTATTTTATTTTTTTCTTGCTTTTTCCCTTATTAATTGCAAGTAGGAGGTGGCATTTGCTTGTAGATTCACTTTTTGATTCAGCAATTGTCCAGCTTTGATGATTTCCAGCAATTTCCAGGCGTGAATCAGCAATTGGAAGGCTTTTGAATAATATTTTGCAATTATTTAGGTATTTTGAGTGTATTTTATTAATACTTAATTATTTACTTAATATACGAGTATATATTCCTTGTGAATATCATGTGTAATATATAACTATACTCATATAATTAAGTTTCTAGCATATCTTTTATTTTTCGGATATGTTCTAAAGTTAATTTCATGAATTCAACACAATAAATACATAATTACATAATTTAGGGTTAATTTACGGGTATAATTATTATTTATACCGGGTATATTTATAAAATTATGTGTACTTTTATATAGTAAATTATACTATATTATCTCATTTTATAGCTCAATTAACTTATCTCTAAGTTGCCGTTGTAATTTAAGTTTGATTTTAAGAGTTCCGAACATTTTAGTGCTATATTAAATATTCCAACTTTTAAGGGCAAAATTGGGATTTTGGGTCATTATTATTAAAATCTAACTTCACTATAATATCTCGACTAATTTTTTTATTCTAGTCGTAAAGTTTGGGCTCAATTGGATAAGTTTCCCTAAAAACCCTAAATCTAAGTTCGGTTATCTTAAACTCAATTTTGGGAGCTTATACGATGCGCATGAGTTAGGAAGGGCCACGATTCTACTACAGGTTTGGGCTTAGGATAGATTCCCACATGTAGCCCCACTTAGTCGATATGGGGTTTATTATCGACAGGGATAGGCCATTAGTAGCTAGATGAAGGGTAGTGCGGGATACGACTCAGCATTCGATGCATGTTATAGATGTGTATCGCACAGCTTTTGACATGCAGACGACACAGTAGTATGATATGATGAGTTATCCGCTTTGCTGTATTTGTCTTGACCGTAAGTAATAACTATCATTGTTTGACTAGTTGTTTAATTTTTTTTTTCTTTATCTTCTGCCCTTTAAGTTGTTTGAGAGCCTTATACAAAGGAATTGCTGCAATTGTTGCCTCAGTATTGTATTATTAGGCGATACATTTGGATTGCCCGAGTACCACTCATATGTTTTCACATCATTGAGTGGTGCTTTCCGGACCATGTCGTCCAGTGATTTGGAGGATATTAGTATATTCCATAGGAGATCGACACCTCAGAGCAACTCCACCAGTTGGACCTCCGGGGTAAAATGGATGTTGACTAGATCAATATATACTCTTCCTATATCTAGGCTTGGGCACAGAGATATGGATTCTTAGTACATATCCAAGGTCCTTGAGGGGTCAATGAGAGTTACTAGTTGTGGTATAGACAGATAACCCGGCGTTATATTACATACTACAGAGCTATCATTGGTCGAATGGTATGTATATATAAAATAGTCCATTATTTTATTTTTCACTCGTTTATACTTGTTATCATATATACCAACATTTATTTTCTTAACTTATTTTAGGTTGATTCGCTCAGGAATGTCAGACTAGCACCTGATTATCTTACAATGCTAGGTATTGTAAATGGGGCACTTGACTTTGTTGAGCAACACAGTGGCCTTATACTCTACTAACAATAATGGGGCATACATGAGCTACCCCACATGAACTATGGTGAGGATTAGTGTTACGCCCCGAAGCGGCAGAGTCGTAACAGCTCCGCCGTGTAAACCATTCTAAGATAGAAATTGGCTTTACAACCGCTATCGTAAACCTGATTTACACAATGTGTCTACGACTAACCCGTTTTGAAGTAAACAGTTTGTAATTTAAATAAATCATTTATCTAATAAAGTGAGGAAATATATATATACACTATAATTTAATTATTACAATTATCGTTTACAATATTTTTCCGTAATCTATTTCCTAGTTATTACATTATTCAGAAATGAAAATTCTAAAGTAAAAGCTTAAAATTTAGAAATATGTGTTTATTCTTCAAATGTTTTTCCTCATTCTCCAAAATCTAGCAGTTGCTAGCTTCAGAGTAGTTGCTAGCTTCAGAGTAGTTGCTAGCTTCAGAGTAGTTGCTTGCCGCTTTTTAGCCAGCACCTGCACGATGTCTATAGGGATGTGAGCAACCACAGCTTAGTAAGTTAGGATGGAGGACTTAAAACTATAACATAAACATAATAAGGTTATCAACTAATTTATTAAGTGCAATGCATGTTCAAGCAAATGCCATCGCACGACGTTGTCCGGCTTGTCGTGAGATTAGAGAAACTGCACCCGCTCTAATCTAGGTTGAGAGTTGTCATTAATACAACAGCTCACAACCAAACCCAGGCTTGTGTAATGGAGACCTTACTCCTCCTACGACTACCTTCGAACCATTGACTTTACCCTCGCTGCGACCTCCTCACCTGTCACTTAGTTCAATTGAGGATGAAGAAGGGACCTTTTGTAATCCTGCGCTATCCTTTTCGAAGGGGTCAGCATTTGGTTGGAGAATCCTAGGTTTCCCCTAATGGGTTGCCATGCAGGTCCGATTATGATTACAAGTCATATATTTGATTAGGTTCAGTTTAGGGTGATCATTCATTTCATACAAATCATATAATACATACCAGAATAACAAACAGAATCATAGTATCA
This sequence comes from Lumnitzera littorea, assembly GCA_024138015.1. NCBI lineage: Eukaryota > Viridiplantae > Streptophyta > Magnoliopsida > Myrtales > Combretaceae > Lumnitzera > Lumnitzera littorea. The sequence goes on from JAMXBB010000010.1 coordinate 91,417,279, forward strand.
CTCATAATTAAGCACATACACACAATCAACTATCTAATAAGCACAACTAAGTATAATCTCAAGCCTCCAAAATACAGCAACGTATTAATCCCAACTTACCTCGACTCCTCACTCACTCACTCGAGGTCCGACTTGCTCAGGTCATTGCCGATCATCCATATAACACAAACGTGGTTTCAGTTTTTATATAACTATTATAGGTTCGTTTTATCCTATAACGCTTATTGTTACGTCTTGTTTAGGGTTTAATATGCCTAATTATCTAGGTCTTAAGTCTTTTACAATTATTCTAGGTTTAGGGTTAGGTTCGGGTTCGGTTTCCGCATCGATTTCTAAATTAGGTTCTAGTTGTAGTTCGATTTCTAAGTACTGTTTTATACCTGAACTTTAGAAACTTATTTTTACTCATAATGTGAAATTAATCACTTTACTTCTAGATATCCTAAATACCATAATTATTCCTAGTTAGTATTTTATTATATCCAGTTTACTTAAATCCTTAATAGTATACCGAATTTATTCCTGATGTAAAATTTTTTTACATTTTTTATATAATTACATAAATTCAAGTTTCCTATAAGATTTATTGTATATTTTTATTATTATCATAATATCAATTTTTATTCTAATTTTTTTTTCTATTTATTATATTTCTAATAATTTTGTATTATGTACTATTACTTATTATGTATATAATATACATCTAATATTTTTATCACTCTAATTACTATCTCCCAACATCAATTATCATTTCAAAATATCTAAATTCATCCTAAATCAGATTTTACTTCTAATTACCTTAATTTACAAAATTAACTTAAAATTTACTATTTTCCATATTACTCATTTACTACATAATTAACTTAGTAATTACATCTAACACCCTAAATGCTACAAGTATCATACTTAATCAAATTTCAACATCCTAAAACATATAATTATTCACTAAATCAGTAATTAACTATTTAATTACTTTATTAACCCTAAATTACCCATTTTATGCCTAATTTTAAGGCCTAAAAATTATCTAAAAATTTTGAAAATTAATTTTTGAAAACGGGCTTCATCACACTATTCTATATCATCTAAGTAGTCTACACAAAAATTTTTGGTTCAAAACTATACTCTTAAGATCATTTATTTCTAAACCGAAATATGCTCAATTTTGCATGATTTCTTAAGGACCCTATATCACGAGACATATTTTCATCAAAATAATATTTTTCCTAAAAACTAAATGCAAAAATATTTCAAAATAAAAAAATTCATAATTTTCTAAGAATATGTACTATTTTTACAAAATTACACAAAATCGGGTTAGAAATCGAACTCACCAGTCTGAGTGGCTTCAGCCACCGCCGGCTGCCATGGCCTTGTTGGTCGGTCTGAGCGTTGCCACCACCGTGTAGTGGTGGTGGTGGCCGTCCACTCTCAGCTGCTCGTCTGGTCTGAGTTCTCCTTTAAGGCCCTAACTACATAGTTTTTATTATATTTTTTTTACCCGAATTTTTTCTTCCAATTTCAATGCTCCTAATTTTTCTTTGATTTCTAACTATCTAAATGATCTTTGTGATTTTTTCCCCTATTTATAGAGTTTTGTGGTAATTAATGTGCATTAAATTGGACAAGACATTGCCCAAATCTCTTAATTTTTAGCTTTTGTATTGCTCTAATTTAATTGGCTGATTTTTTTTTTATTTTCCCCAGCTGCCACGACCCAATTCTGGATTATTCCTTATTTTTTCTGATTTTTCTTTATTTTTCCTTAATTAATTATGAATTTTCTTTAATTATTTAGTATTTTTTAGCACATTATGTGTATTTTAAGTAATTACGCGTATTTCTACCTACATGTAATTTCATATATAGTACGAATAAATATTCCTAAATATTATTTAGGTCATGCTATGATTTTTAGTATACATATAATTAATCTTTAGCGATTCGTTAATTATCGGAATGCATTTTACGCATTTTCGATAAATAACAAGTTATATATTTAAAATTTGGAATTTTTATAGTCTTTTATTTTATTGCTTATTTTCTTAAATTCAAACTTATGGGATCATTTTTACTAATATTTCTGGCTTTCCTTATAATTTAGGCTTAATCGGATCTTTCAACCGATCGAAACCTTGAGTGACTGATTGTGGGGCTTACAATTAGGGACCACCTGTTGATGAGGAGATGCCAGCTCCTCGTGCACCACTTAGGAGTAGAGCTAGAGTTCGAGGAGGCAGGGCTCGAGCGGTATATCGTTGGATAGACCTCGGTGATGATATCTCACCATATGTCTGTCATTCCGCAGACCTAGAGCGTATCAGTGGGGAATATAGCACACACCTTAGGTCAGGTGTTGGCTCCACTTTGGGAGTCGAATTCAGCTTCAGGCTTAGACCTATTGCATACATGACTCCCGAGTTCTAACAGCATCTTGACCTCGTTACTCCATCGGCTCCTCAAAAGCGATGTTCTATCTCCATACAGTCATCTATGGGTGAGGACGTTACTCAGCTGCATCCGGGCCATCTAGCCAACCTAGTTCCTCTAAGGGAACTTGAGTTTGACGATCTACTAGCTGAGCCTACTCAGACACATGATAGATGGGGGCGTTCACTTCTTTTCCATGCTATGAGAACCTTTACATGGTGTAGGTGTCAGTAGATATGTTTAGTTTATTATTTTTGTTTTCTTGTTTATTTTTCCATTATACTAATGTTGTCATTGACTGATTACAAATTTTGTATATATACTGATTATTCGAAATACATTTCACTTTTTATCATATTTTACAGTCAATGTATTGTTTATTTATCCTAATATTACATTTTACAATTTACAATTACTTTTTCTTTTATTCAACTTGTATGGTCATTAAATGATTATCCCATGCGCTTATTTCTTCCCTACTTGTCATATTTGTTGAGATGTTCCACTAATTGTGATTTTATGTAAGGTGTTCCTCACTTCTCCACTTGCCTTCAGTAGACTATTGTAGTAGAAATTGAACTGAAGGCGCATCAAGTGAATGTGCCTTTAGTATAAATATTTACACTGAAGACATATATACTTGATAAGCCTTCAGTATCACAATTTGAACTGAAGGAAAAATAATTACAAATTGTAAAATTATGATAAATAAACAATGCATTGAATTGTAATATATGATAAAAAGTGAATTGTATTTTGAATAATTAGTATATACACAAAATTTGTAATTAGTCAATGATAACATTAGTACAATGGAAAAATAAACAAGAAAACAAAAACAATAACAATAGACTAAATATATCTACTGATGCCTACGTCGTGTAAAGGTCCTCATGATACTGGAAAGAAGTGAATGCCCCCTCGCAAGTATGCGTGGATCAATTGGTCCCGATTTCATCTATCATGTGACCACATATAAAAATGTTTAGTAGAAAAAAAATAAAAAATTATCAATCATAATACTTATGCATATATTATAATGTAATGCTTAGATAAAAAGGGAATATGTACTAGTCCTATTAATATCTAGACACCTCTTTCGATTATGTCCTTTCTACCCATATGCGTTACATCTAGTTTTGTTGGACCACTTATGAATGTCCATCTCCATGTGATATCATTTATACTTAGGTTTACCTTTTTTACGTAGTAAGTTAATATTCGGGTGAAGATAAGGAAAGCTAACTTGTGGCCAGTTTAGCTCGTCACCAATCGGATAGAAATGAGCTCGGTAACAATCTATTTGGTTTGCCCACTTATACCATGGCCCTATTGCCGATTTGCTGACCACCCTCATACTTACCGTAGTAGCACATGCATGGGAGCAAGGGATCCTATATATTTGCCACTTCTAACAAGTGCAAGTGCGACCTTTAAAGTTAACTGTATGTATCCTTCCTCTTCCCTTCAATCCTGTTATCATTATTCGACTATCAGTTAAAACCTCGAAAATACCATTTTGCAAGCTAAATGAAATGATTCTATGTGCACTTGCTCACCCCCGCCAAGTTTCATACATCTTTACAATGTAATCAGTGTAGGTCTTGCTAGAATCGATTACTTCCTTGGCGTCCTTATGCCTCTCTTCCTAATAGGCGACATAGTTGTAAAATATCTTCTATACTAATACAGTGACAGGTAATCCATGCGCTGATTTCAAAACGGAGTTATAACTCTCGACAATGTTTGATATCATGTATCCAAAACGGTAACATCCATCATATGTGAGAGTCTACCTGTTCAAATCAACATTATCGAACCACGTAGGAGCGTCCTCCTTAGCCTAAGCTAACTTTTGCATGAAACATTCAAATTTCCTTTGTTGTGCCTAAATACTTGTAAACCGTACAAGTTTCTTGCATAATTGGTTTTTGTGGACCGTGTTGAAGTTACTAGCAACGTGCCGTAGACAATAGCTCTATACTGCAAATGGTAGCTGCCAACTTACTGATGGTTCTTTGTATGCAGAGTTAATACTGGATGCCCTGTCGGATACAAGACATAAGGTTTTCCCCTTCTGGCCGACTACATGCACTTTAAGCTTTTGTAGGAACCATCCCCTAAGTTTCTGCCGATTTTGTGTCAACAAGAGCAAATGCTAATGGAACAATTGAATTGTCCCCATCCATGCTACAAGCTACCAACAACTTATGCTCGCACTTTCTATATAAGAATGTGCCATCGACACATACAATAGGTTGACAGTATTTGAAGACTTCAACACATGGCCCAAATGTCTAAAAAACCCACTCGAATTGGGATTGACCTTGCTTTGGTGAACTACTCCAGCTCCAATCCACTTATGTCCCTGGGTTGCTCAACTTCATTGCATTTAATAATCTCGACAACTCATTATACAGCTTCTCTCAATTACCGTATACCATCTTAACAACCTTTTGCTTAGCCTCGAAAACCTTTCTATTGCTTACTGTGTACCCATACATAGTTTGCATATTAGCTGCAAGATCAGGTAGCTTAATATCAGGGTTGTTCCCTACACTATTGATGAATAGTGAAGCCATTATGTTGCTGTCGAGTTGAGGATGATCTTGGTTTATCATTAGGTTTACACAAGTATGCGGACTCTCTAGAATTGTTATTTTGAAAAGACCTTCTACTTTTTTCAAACAAGCCCGTAGCCTCCACTTACAACCTTGTTCTTTCTTTTTACAGTAGATAGTGTATACATTTGGTTTCGAAATGTCTATATGAATATCACAATGGTTCCTTAGGTGGAATGACTTAACTGTATTTATGAGATCCTTCTTTGTGTTGAAACGCATATCGACACTTAAGTCATCAAAGTTGATGATGTTACTACACATTTTATTAACATCTCTCTCGAATATTGCATAGTCGTTGCCATCATACTGGCTATTGTAAAATGGGATATGATCTCTGATAAGCCTGTAAATAGGTTCGTTTATTTGCGGAAAGTTTTCAAACTGCATACTTGACAATACTTCACTAGTTCAATGGTATAGCTTACTTAGGCCGTTACCGCGAAGCGTCTAGACTAACATATTGCTCTCGCCAACATATGGTCTCACCTGAGTCTCTCCCAAATTCTTAGTATGGTCATCTTTGAGGCCAACATCATCTTTATCACCATCCCCATTATTCTTATCACCATCTACATTTGCCGCATTCTCCCCATCATCGACATTTATATCCATGTACATTCTCTCTACATACAGATCATAAGACTCTTCATGTTTGATAATGGGACCTAATGATTTGTCAAGCTGTTCTTCTGTGATATTCACGTGCTCATACTTAGATAAATCCATGTACGATTCATTTGATTGATCTACATTTGTTTGCTCCACACCGGTCATTGTTGAATGCATATTAGGATCCGGAAGGGTTAGATTGTCTGGCTCATATATTTCATGCTCATTCCAGGCACTCGATTCCCTAATATGCCTTATGTACACTTCTTGAATACTTTATTCCCTAAAAGATTCTGCCATCTCAATGAAATTTTGAACATTCTCATTATCTCTAATGGTCATCAACTTGTGGACAATTCCAAAATCATGGAAAAAGGGATGTCTGTGCATAAGTTCAACATTACTTGGGTCAACTCCAGTGCATCCACAAATTCTCTGACTGAAATGAGAGAAGTTTGAATTCTTCATAATTTTCAACTTCTTAACGGGTTCCTTATTATATTTCGGCTCTCAATTACCCATCACTATATTTCTATTCGTTTATATAATAACTTTCACAAAATTTGCCATTTCTACCTTGGTAATGCCACGATGAATTGAATATTTAGATGATATTATAAACTTCATATACGCACCAAGTGACAACTTTATAAAATGCACTTAATCATCTTGGTAAGCTGCGTTATCAACACAACTACCTAGTTTCAACTTTTTGATTCAACACAGCACAATAAAAAAACGCAACACATACACACACACATAACAATTTCCACTTACATTGTAACATTATTCATAACTACATTCGTATAACTTATCACCGCAATACAAAACAATCCTAAATTTATACAACATACAATAAATTTTTATGAAATATTAATAATTTATACCACTTACGATGCATTTACGATTACGAAATTTACGTAATAACGTAACAAATTTTTTTCTAAAAATAATAATTGCATAATGTTAATTATTAATAAAATAAAATAAATAAATAATATGCCTATAAGTTATAGATTGTTATCTGTTTCAGACGTTCACTTGTGTAAAGAAATGGTTCGATACTTCAACAATGGGTGTCCTCAAGTTTTCTTTGTGTTTTAGAAATTTTAGAAACTGATGAATTGGGGTATTTATACCTGGCATACTGAAGACACATGTACTGCATATACCTTCAGTTATAATTAATTACACTAAAGGCGCATGTAGTGGATGCACTTTCAGTATAAAAAACATGAGTAATTATAAGTGTATTCAGTTGATGTGTTTTCAGTATATTATATTCGTAATTTTTTTTGAAATGAGCCCTTTTTCATAATATTTTTTAGGAAAAAACCCGTATTCGTATAAAACTCTTAAAAAACCTATAGGGTTTAGGTTAGGTTTTGAGGAGCAATATAGGCTATTGAATCAGATTTAGGTTTTATAATACTTGAAACAAACTTACTCTGATTGCATTCCTAATGGAATTTTTGACTTATGTAATAATTGTTACAAAAAATTAGCAAAGAACACAAACTTATTAGTGACTTTCCAACCATTTCCTTAGGATTTGATGGAATTGATTTAGGGAAGCAATTGGGTAGGATTATACAGGTTTTCGATCCAACTAAACTTGATAAGATACTTCTATAGAGTCTTATATGGTTTTAGGTCTAATTATTTTGTGATATACTTTCCTATCAAATTATTTTTCCAATTTTAGTTTTCTATTAGTATATAATAACTTAGGAATATATAGTTGGCAAACTTATATATCGTAGTTATTTTTAGTAGCCAGCATATCCTTTTGCTTGATTTGAAATTTATTTAAATATAAATTTTAAAGTACTTTAATAAATTATATTAATTTATCAGACGGATATCTTAATAGTCTATTTGGCAGGTTTTAGGTATGCGGGAAAAAGCCTAGGAAGATTGAGATGAGTTTTATAATATTAAAAGGGGTATAGGTAAGGGTGTAGGTTTTATAGAATTATCCCCTGTGGTTGGGAAAATTCCTGAAATGTTGGTTAATGATGATATTGGTTCTCTAGTATGGCACCAGAAATTCTGACAATCAATTCCAATTTTACCATGAAAACAATGAAAGAGGAATCATCTAAATGAGGCAAAACCTGCTGATTTTCACTGTAACCGCAATCCTGCAAGTTTCAGCTTGCCATTATTTTCCTACATCTAGACTTGGTCTTCAAATTATTCTAGATGAATAATAATAAGAAGTAAGCCAACAACCTAATACTTGTACAGTTTCTCTGTTCTAATTGTGCGTGTGCACCAGGGTACAACTTTTTCACAAATTGCCACAATAAATGGAAATGTAAAAAAATAAAAAATAAAATAAATTTAAGGATATATATTATAAACATACCTCTTTATCTTTGTTCAATTTACCTTAACCCCATTATATAATTGAAAGCAAATCTCTAAACACTCAATCTTCAAAAGCGCACTTTCACAATTAAAAAAAAAAATTCATAAAAATAAAAAAGGAAATTCCCATTTTTATTTTTTAAGATCTTTTTGGATGATTTAGCATAATTAATGTTATTTCTTATTTTTAAATTATTTTCATCAAACACAAAATGTTGATGCATTATTTTTTAACATTTGAGGGGTTGAAATTCCCTTCTTTTCAAAAATACGAAATTAAATGCATATGGAGTACATATAAGATAATATATTTACAATTTATTGCAAATTTTTATATTAATCAATTACTGTGAATTATATACACGTTTTCTTCTCTAAGATTATCAAATCAATCAATTCTAAATTCTCAGCAATCATATTAGCTGTAAGCAAAATTTGGGATGCCAACCCCACCAAACCATCGAGGTCTAATGATCAGTGGCCTACCCCAACCATATTGGACAAAAACTATACTACTAACAAAAAGAAACGTTGGCTATAAGAAAAAAAGACATCCTAGTCCATAACCTTGTCTCCAATTTATATAATAATCCAATGAAACACAATTGACTTAGAACATAATACTGCAATCAGCCACAATCAGTGTCTCTTTCAGATAGTTATAAATTTGTTAAAAAGGTAGAACTATTTATCAACTTTTGAGCAATTTTGTTTCCTTATAAATTGTCCTCTCTCAATTTTTGGGAAGGAAACAGGTTTAAGAAAACCTTTTGCATCTTGTGATTTTTTTTCGACAGGCACCCGGGTTTTCGGAAATTCCCTTGTAAATCTCTCATCCTTAAAATGGTTTGTGTATTTGGTGTAATTTCAAGTAATTAGGTTGTTTCGGTGCATGTATAAGTTTTTTACTTATACTGTGATTTGTTCCCTCAGGTTTTGCAGCTTGAAGAATCTGCCTTGATGGAGAATTCAAAAGGCAATGCATTCAAGCTTAATGTGAAGCAAGGTGAACCAACACTCGTATCTCCAGCTGAGGAGACGAAAAAGGGGCTGTACTTCCTGTCAAACCTTGATCAGAACATCGCGGTGATTATACAGACCATATATTGCTTCAAGTCGGAAGAGAAGGGAAATGAGAATTCAGCTGAAGTGATTAAGGATGCCTTGGCAAAGGTACTTGTCCATTACTATCCTCTTGCAGGGCGGCTGACGATTAGCTCGGAAGGGAAACTAATTGTGGACTGCAATGAGGAGGGAGCTGTTTTTGTCGAGGCTGAATCGAATTGCAGCTTGGAAGAGATCGGAGATATAACGAAACCGGATCCCGAAACGCTTGGGAAGCTCGTCTATGACATTCCTGGTGCAAAGAATATCCTGGAGATGCCACCTCTAGTTGCTCAGGTCCAAAGATTCCCTACTTTCCTCTTCATTAGAATCAGATTTTTCTAGGAATGCCCATGTGGTGGGGGAAAAATTGATTACAATAATTCCCTGAATCAATGTGCCATGTCGTCGTGCCATATCGATTGATACTGAAGAGATTTTGAATTCTTTTCCAGGTGACCAAGTTCAAATGTGGAGGATTTGTTCTTGGACTCTGCATGAACCACTGCATGTTTGATGGAATCGGTGCAATGGAGTTTGTCAATTCATGGGGCGAAACAGCCCGAGGATTGCCACTGTCGATCCCTCCCTTCCTGGATAGGACACTTCTCAAATCCAGGAATCCGCCTAAGGTGGAAAACCTGCACCAGGAATTTGCTGAAATCGAAGACAGGTCCAACACCGGTGAGCTTTACAAGGACGGAATGCTTTACCGAGCCTTCTGCTTCGACACCGAGAAGCTTGAGGAGCTCAAGAAGAAGGTTATGGCGGATGAGGCTCTAGGCAAGTGCAGTACCTTTGAGGCTCTTTCAGGATTTGTGTGGCGTGCCCGAACAAAGGCATTAAACATGCTGCCTGAACAACAAACCAAACTGCTTTTCGCTGTTGACGGCCGGCCAAAGTTTGATCCACCACTACCGAAAGGATACTTTGGCAATGGAATTGTGCTGACAAATTCTGTCTGCGAGGCCGGTGAATTGCTCGATAAACCGCTCTCATATGCAGTGGGGCTAGTCCAGGACGCGATTAGGATGGTCACAGATGGTTACATGAGATCAGCAATTGATTACTTTGAGATGACCAGAGCTAGGCCATCTTTGGCTTGCACGCTTCTGATTACAACTTGGTCTAGGCTGTCATTCCACACCACTGACTTCGGTTGGGGAGAGCCTATCCTGTCCGGACCGGTGGCATTGCCAGAGAAGGAAGTTATACTCTTCTTGTCTCATGGCAAAGAGAGGAAGAACATAAATGTGCTTCTTGGTTTGCCTGCTCCTGCCATGAAGATCTTCCAGGAATTGATGCAAATCTGAGGGAGAAGTACTTATCGTTTGGTGTTTGTATGTTTATTCATATTTTCACAATAGAGTTTCAACTGGTGTGGTATCTTAAATTATTTATGCACCATTAATTTAGTTATGGATATTAGTGGCCATATTCATGTTCTTCTGCTAAGAATTTAATTTATTATTATCATTTTCATTATAATGAAGATCTCTTATACCCACATGGGGTAATACCCTTCACAAGACTAATAATATTTCCTATATCCTATATGTACTATGTTTCTTAATTTATAAGTCAATCAATTTTATCTCTCTAAACTCGTGATCAAACTTTGTACTATCCCTCTTTTATAAACCCTTTTCCCTTTCTCTATTGTTGACAATTGATCTTTGCTTTATTGACTTGCTTGTAGAGGTTCCTTGATCTTAGGCTTTCTGTAAAGAAAACACGATTAGTAAGCATTGGAGTTTACTTAGATACGATTACTCCAATACTTAAGTGAGGTGGTGAAGGAAGTAAAAACCCTAATCAAAAGCGAGTGAGAATGAAAGATCAAAAGGCCTCTATCTAAGGACCTCATCTCCTATTTATAGGAGAAGAAGCTAGGTCATTCTCTCGAGTGGGCTTGGCCTAGATCTTGGGTAGGTAGGCTTGGGCATGGGGGTCTCGGTATTAAAATACCCATCAATACTTGCTCCATCAATCTCTTTGGCGATGTGTTTGGCAAGAAGATTGAGTGCTTGTATAGGCTCTTAAGGTTCCAATCAAAGGGTTGCATCATAGGAGAGCATTGTGCGGGCATTTCCAACCTTACTTATGATATGATGGGCTGGAGTCTTGACTTAGGCAAAGTAACATGGCATGTGCAATTAGGATTTTTCTTGGGCTTTGATGGTAACAAAGAGATTCAAGTAGCTTGAAGAAACAAATCTTCTTTAGGCTAATATGCCAACGAGGGTAATTGAACGGCTTTAAGAGGAGAGTCGGACTTATCCTCAAGCCTATATGTCATCAAGGGTGATTCGAATAAGATTAGAAGATCTTTTTAGGGTATGAGTGCAATGGGGTTATTTGAGTGAATGTAGGTTTGCTAGGCATTATTTAGTGTAGGCTCTTGATGCCTTCATCAAGGTTTTTCTACGCTTTTAACACATTAGAATTCTCCTTTCCTAGGATCCCAAAGGATTCGAGGTATTTATTGCCTTGAGTTGCTTAACTATATTTGAGCTTACTAGTTCAAATTTTTGATTTGGGCATAAATTTGTGAATTGTCAAGCTAAACTTTAGTGTTTAGTAATTGGACTTAAGGGCTACGATCCTAGGATTTGCCTCGACCTTCTTTGCTTGTGGAGTTTTCACAATGCCTAAGTGTTTTAATTCTATGTTTACATGTTCTTAAGCCGAGCTTAGGGACCCATCTCTTGAGAGTTATCCCAAGCTTTGTTGCCTATAGAGTTCTCTGGACGCCTAAAATTTAATTTCATTCTTTGTATGTGGCTAGGTGTTCCTATGTTGGGCTTAAGGACCCAGCTCCTAAGGATCATCACGAGCTTTATTGCTCAAAATTTCCTTAGTGTTTACGTATGTCAAGATTATTCATGCAATTTGGATCCCGTCTTTCAAAGGGCCAAATTATAATATAGTTGGCGAAAAGGGAAAAAAAAGCTTATAAAAATTACATGGTTGAGAAACAAAAATTGTATTAGAATTTATAAAGAAATGATAAAAGGCGTAATTGGTCCTGCTTTTTAAATACTTATCCTTTCATAAGATTTTATAGGATTTTTTGTAATATTTTATTATTTTTATCTAACCGAATATATTTAAATAATATTTTATTTAATTAATTATTATTACCTTATAAGAAGTTGAAACATGCCATTTCTTTCCCTTTTTTTTATTTTTTTTATTTTTATTTTAAGACAGTAATGAGTTACTGATAGTGCTCAAATAGAAAAGTTTTAAAATATTGATGATTAAAATAGAGAAAGGAAAAGATTAACGGCTTAAAGTTAGCAAAGTAATAAAGGATTGAATTTTACTTTTCCCTTTAGAGTACTATAGTTCTATTAGCTAAATTTATAATGAATGAGGAACTCAATCCAAGACTAAGTTTGACGTAAACTCAAATTTTTGTCAAACTCAGTTACATTCGTGAGATTTTTAAGCTAGTTAATTAGACATAGAACTCGAATAATAAACTACTCAGAGATATTTGAATTGGAACTCAAAATTCGACTAGCATATAACACAATGTGGAATGTTTTTGGCTCTTCTCCATGTCTTAAACCAGTCATGACGGCGGTGGAAGAGACGCTACTACAGGCTGTCCACTTTGCTAGAACGCAATAATTCCAATTGGATATGATAACTTGCGGGCCTAACATTAGAAAATTGCAACATTGTTAACCATTATACTTGAACTTTTCCTTTTTTTCAATTGTGCACTTAAACTTTCAAGTTATCTTAATATACACCTGATTAAAGTTTTATATTTCTTAATATATACCTTTGTTAATATCTTTAAGACCGTTAGTCTAATAGGTAGTATGAGCCAGTAATTACATGACATGTGGTACATTAATATTTATATTTCCACATAGTATCTTTATTTCACAATCATCCATCCACATTAGTAAAATTGGAAGAGAAAAAATAAAAACAAATAATCAATAAGAAAAAAACCTTGGCCAAAAGAAAAAAAAAAAACAAATAAGAAAAGGTAGCATATTATAGAGATCGGAACTCATTCCTAGAAATCAAAACGTAAAGTTAGCCCTAAGTTAAACCTTAAAAAATCCATCTCCCATGAGTAACTATTCAATGAGCGAGATGACGGGACTAGGGAACAATGATGTAATTTGAGCTTTATTTTGCTAGTTTTTGTTAATTTTAGGTGCGATTTTGTGAAAAAGATGATGTCTTTTGTTGTTTGCTGTTGTTGAGGTCGTGCCTTATTTTGCTTGTTTTAGTTAATTTTGAGTACAATTTTTTCAAAAAGATTACCTATTTTGTTGTTTGCCATTGTTGCTATCGTGCCTTATTTTACTTAAGGTTTATAGTTTGTTATTGTTGCCATTTGTGTTTTGATTCTTTGTGTAGTTCTAACTAGAAAAAAGATATTGTCTTTATGTGTTCTGTTGCCTTTTTTTAATTTATTCTAGTTGCCTCAACTTGGAAAAATTTCATTTTATTAGATTCTTTTTCCTCTTTTTCATTTCTAGCTAACATGGGTTTTGATTTGTACTGATTTCTTACATAGATGGCTAACTTGGGAAAAAGAAAGTGTGATTAGGAGATTTAAAATAAAAATAACAAATGTTACGTAATGATTGGATGATTATGCTAACTCGGCTAATAGAGTAAACTTAAAATAACAAAAGTGTATATTATGACATGTCAAACTTCAATTAAGTGTATATTGAGATAATTTAAAAGTTTAGGTGTATAATTGAAAAAAATTGCAAAGTTCGAGCACATACCATGACATTAACCCTTAGAAAATTTCCATAAGTTTTCATCTGGTCTATGAGAAAGGGTAAAATATAATTTAGAGCCCAAGCGAAAACTCTCTCTTCATTTCGAGGGAATAGGGCTACAAATGAGTTGGGTTAAACTTTGAAAGACTTAGGTTCGGCTCGTTTAAAAATTATCGAGCTCAAGCTCGAGTCAAGTTTTTTATCGAGCTTGAAATTGAGGCTCGGGCTCAGCTCATTTATTAACTGAGTTCCAGCTTGAGCTGACTTATTAGCCTAAGGTAGTATTTAGTCGTGTAATTTTTATAGTATTAGATTGGATAAAAAATTTTATTTAACGATTCATTTGTAACTTTATTTGATAATTAGAAAAAAAATTAAGTTGATGGACTGAATAAAAAACTCAATTTTTGTTATATCTACACTATGGGACAAAAACGAAATTTACACAACAAAAACAAAAATATTTTGTATTCTCAAAAATACTTATTCATATTATAGTATTGAGTTAATTAACATTATTTTTATTAAATATTACAAAAAAATTATTTTACAATATAAATAAATAATTTTTTAATATAAATTTTGAGTTCAGCACTATGTAAAACAAAAATAATACAATAAACTTATGCCATGTTTTCTTTATACTTGTCTTATTCATTTTTTTTATTCAATTTAGTTCTTACAATTAAACGTTACCTAAGTATATAAAATGAAGAAATATATAAATAAATAGATTAACGAATAGTGAATAAGGATATATTATTATATTTATAATACGAATTCCGCGGATGAACACATAGATCTAATATCACGTGTAATCAACAGGATGGGGATGGGTCGCGAGATGGCTCGAAGAGTAAATGGTAATTGAAAGTTGGGTAGGGGTTCTCGTTCATCAACAAAGGATATGATGCACTGACAAAGGATATGATGCACTAACGCTTTACATGAGCTCGGGTCACACTTAATATGACATACAAGTATGGTTGGAGATTACTTACCACTAGTCCATGCTCAGATGGGCTAGATAAGGGTAGCTTAAGAATAAGAAGGACACTTAGCTTAAGAGAGTAAAAGTTCAATGTATTCTTTATATCTGATGATTACGGCTATTACATTATGCGAGTATTTATTGTATCCAATTAGGGTATGTCCTAAATTACAGAAAATTATATAATTGGATCACTAGTTGCTAAGAAAAGGAGAAATAATTTACAGAGAAAACACATAATCGTGCAAAAGAATATTTACTGTAAAAAAGGACAGTATGGGTATCAGAAAATGATAGCATGTGCGCGTTTTACTGTTTGTAATCCCAATAACACTACGAGTTGAGTAGGGGCGAATCTCGATCAAATCAGTTCGACATCAGTAGTTCGGTAGCTTGGACAATTGGGACTGTATTGGGTTGGTTTAGGGGCAACTCATTTTCAGGGGCAGCTTCGGATGGTCGGCTCTTGATCATCATTAACTCAGCCTTAGCACTTGTGTTTAGATTTGGTGCTTGGATTGGTGTATAGAGGAGGGGTTGGTATAGTACGTCGGCTAGGTCACCTTAGTAGCTCCCTAGATGGTGTGGAGAGCAAAGTAGCTCAGCAGATTGAACTGGGGTAAACACTGCTCCTCGGTGCTTAACTTATCTCAGACAGCTTGGCTAACCACTTGAGAAAGTCTTCAGGTTCGAAAGTGCGTAATCGGTCCTTGATCCCTATCATCCCCTTATGATTGTTTTAGATTTGGGATCAAATTTGGTTCAGCTTTAGGTAGCTCATCCTTAGGAGCGTAAGGTTGGAGATCAGTAATGTTGAAGAAGTTTGAGACTCCATATCTTTCAAGTAATTCAATCTTATAGACATTAGGATTGATCTTTGAAAGGTTTGAAAGGTTCGTCGGCTTTGAGGAACAACTTGCTCTTTCTCAAGTTTGGGAATCGTCCCTTGCAGAGATGTATCTAGACCAAATCGCTTAGTTGAAATTCTGTCTTCCTTCGTCCTCAGTCTCACTTCTTGAGCTTAATATTAGCTTAGCTCAATTGTTATACAACCTTCTAGTGCACGGCTGGGATGGCTTAAACTCTTTCAACAGCTGGCCGGTCATCATTAGGCATCAGCTGGGGTGCTTGGTCCATCAAGAGCTTGAGGTTGAATCTATAGGTGACCTCGATTAGAGATATGTTTGTTACACTGTGGGCGATCCTATTGTAGGCGAACTCAATGATTGGTAGGCATAGATCCCAGTCGGCCATGTTGCGTCCGACAACAACCTGCAGCAAAGTTCCCACGGTTTTATTGACAACTTCGGTTTGTCCATCTATTTGTAGATGACAAGATGATACGAGGCAAATGCACCTATTAGTTTTAATATAACGGATGCGAGTCCTAGTTGATCTTTCACAGACTTTGAAGACTACTATTAATCTTAGCTCTATTATCTAACCAGAAAATTGCGATGGATTGAATGAATTAAAAATACTAAAATTAACAAACGAATCTAATTATGAGATTTGACTAAGTAATTTAGGAAGCGATAAAATTAAGAACAACTTCAAGAAGGTAAATAACGTATTTAAAAATTGTTTCCCCTAGTGTTTAACATATGACCACTTAAAATGTATCCAATTAAATCTCTATTATTCTTAATTGAAGGGATTCACAATTGAAGTTAATACTTTTTCAAGCATATTAACTTTAACCCTAAATTATTTACCGGAATCTCTTTACTTAGTAATATAATTTAGAGTCGCATTAATGTATAATGAATTCCCACACAAAAATAATAACTTTTTGGAAAAATCATGCATCTTATCTCTGAGTACACATGTAATTCTCTCCAATTATGTTAAGGTCTTATTATTCATGTGATTTCTCAATCATCATGCATAATATTACAAATTGATACCCTAGAAATATTAATTAACAATCAAAACACATAATTGAATCAAGAAAGATAGAAACTTTATTAAAAATTATCAATAAATCTAATAGTTACATGAAACCCTAGATTCCACAATTCTAAATACAGGAATCTTAAGCTATCATGATGAAATTAAAAGCGAATTGCAACAAAATCAAGAAATAAAACATGAAAGACCCTTTTTATCGATGAGAAATCTCTTCAATCTTGAAGTTAGGTGTTACTTCTGCCTTTTTCTTCTCCTTCTCTTCAAGTTTCTTCTCTTTTTAATGTCAAAATTTCTTTGCAAAACCCTCACAAGTCCTTATATAATGTATTATGAAGTTTCTTTTTTCGTCACTAAACACAGCCTGGGACACAGTTGTGTCCTCAGGTTGTATAACTTATTGACCTTGGTGCAAAAAAATCATCCTGGTTGGACACAGCCTAGGAATATAGCTGTGTCTCAAATTGTGTAACTTTCTGACAAAAAAATTATCATTTTCTCCTATTTTTTATGTAACTTCAAAGCCTCATAATTTATTCATTTGAACCTCGGATTGAGTGAAACTTGATTCCTTTTCTTTGTTTTCAATCTGAGAACGTGTTCAAACTTTGAAATCAAAATTTTACTTAATTAAGTATCAATTTCTTTTAGAAAAACTGAAAATATAAGGGAAATGCTATAAAATTACCTTTAAAGTGTATTTAAAATAAGAGTTATCATAGGACGTGCTATGCAATAATTTGGTTCCCATTCGCCTCCACAGTAGCCTCTAGAAGTGGCTCATGAACTTTGGATCTTGATCTGAAACGATGGTTAAAGGAATCCGTGAGGCTTGATTACTTCCTATAGGAAAAGAAAAGAGATAGCCAAAATATCATTAGTTTTGAAATAAAGCATGAAATGTGCTATCTTGCTAAATTGGTTTACAACCACCATGATGGAGTGCTTCCCTCGGGACGTCCTTAGTAATCATAATATGAAGTCCATACTTAGCTTGGACCATAGTTTAGTCGGGATCAATAAGGGTTGGCAACGTCCTTGTTTGGCTCGACTCTTCGCCTTTCGGCAGATCGCACGCTTTTCTAGCACGGATTGGACATCTCTTTTCATCCTTAACCAAAAGAATCTGGAAGATAGTACCTCTTGGGTTCAGCGTTGGCCAAAGTGTCTTGTCAATCCCTCTCCATGCGCCTCGTATACAAGCAATTCTCTAGTGGAATAAGTCGGGATACATAGCTTCTTCTTCCTAAATAAGTATCCGTCCTCCTTGTGATAGCCATTTAGTGTCCGTCTTTCCTCACATTGGGCATAGATTGGACCAAAACGTGGATCTGCAACATATAAATTCTTTATGGTTGAGAACCTAAGTAACCTTGTTTGCAGCTTGGTCAGGAGGGTATGTTGTCTTGATAGGGCGTCAACCACCACATTGTTTCTTCCATTCTTGTATTTTACGACATAAGAAAAACCCTCTATGAACTCGATCCATTTGGCTTGTCTTTGAGATTGTTTAGGTTGGCTCTTCAAATACCTTAAGGACTCATGATCGGTGTAGATCGCAAACTCCTTAGGTAGTAAGTAGTGTTGCAATATCATTAGGGCTCGAATTAAGGAGTAGAACTCCTTATTATAGACAGAATAGTTGAGTGTAGCTTCTCGAAGTTTCTCGCTAAAGCAGGCAATAGGTTAGCCTACCTGCATCAGTACAACACCTATGCTTAGTTTGGATGCATCGGATTCTACTTCAAACACCTCGTCAAAACTCAATAGAGCTAAGATGGGGGCTGTAGTTAGTTGGTCTTTCACTTCCTCAAAACTCCTCTTCTCTTTTTCTTCTCATTTAAATTCAATATTCTTCTTTGACAGTTCGGTAAGTGGGGCCGCAATCGTATTGAAATCCTTTATGAATCGGCGATAGAACGACGCTAGGCCGTAGAAACTTCTTACGTTTGCAAAACAAGTTGGCTTAGGCCATTCTACGATCGCTCTTATTTTCTCATCATTGACTTGGATGCCACCTCTACTTACACTAAACCCTAAGAAGATTACCTTAGATCGGGAAAAGTTGCACTTCTTTAGATTGGCATAGAGTTGTTTAGCTCGGAGTTTTGAGAGGACTCTCCGGAGATGCTCTTAGTGAGTCTCTAAGTTGGGGCTGTATACCAAAATGTCATCAAAATAAATTACTACAAACCTTTCTAATAATTCTCGGAGCACATGATCCATTAAGCACATAAATGTGCTTAGCGCATTGGACAATCCAAATAGCATTACAAGCCATTCATATAAACCATGTCGTGTTTTGAATGTGGTCTTCCACTCATCACCCTTACACATTTAAATCTGATGGTATTTAGATTTAAGGTCAATCTTGGAGAATACTCTTGCTCCACTTAATTCATCTAACATGTCATCAAGCCTAGGTATAGGATACTTGTACTTGATGGTGATTCAATTGATCGCTTGGCTATTCACACACATTCTCCAAGAACTATCCTTCTTTGGCACTAATAAAGTTGGAATGGCATAGGGTCTAAGGGACTCACGTACATACCCCTTTTTCATTAGCTCATCTACTTGCTTTTATAGTTTGGTGGCCTGTTTGGGATTTAACCTATAGGTAGGTTTGTTCGGAAGTGCAGCTCCTGGCTACAGGTCTATTACATGCTCGACGCTTTAGATTAGGGGTAGACCTTTCGACAATTACTTTGGAAACAAGTCGATAAATTCTTCTAGTAAGGTTTTTACCTTAGCAGGCAACTCCTCTTCGGGCCTCATCTCCAGAATCCTTCAAACAAGCAGTTAGGTCGGACCTTCTAGCTCTATTTCCCTTTTCAGTTTGGCTTAGGTCATCACCAAAGCCTCTTTCTTCAGGGCTTGACTAAGTTAGGACTGTATGACCTTCACTTACTTGGTAGTCATAGGACTTAATTTCATCCTTCTGCCTTCGTGCTCTACAGAATATATATTCTTCCTTCCGTCATACATAACAGCTTGATCAAACATCCATGGATGGCTAAGTAGAATGTGGGACATACTCATGGGTAGCACATCATAAAGCACTTTGTCTTGATATTTGCCAATGTAAATTGGCATAGACACCTGCTTATTCACTTGCAAGGCTCCTTTATCATTAAGCCAATGAAGCTTATAAGGTTTCGAGTGGGGTATGGTTGGCAATTTCAACTGTTGGACCATAAATGTAGAGGATGCATTGGTGTAGCTCCCATTATTAACAATCAGCATGCATAGTTACTCATTCACCTTGCATCCAATATGGAAGAGGTTTTCACTTTGTTTATCTTCGGCTACAGGATTGACGCTTATCGTCTTCCTCAACATTAGGGTGGCCGGCATAAAGTTGCCTTTCTTATTGTAGATAACTTTCTCCTCAGATAGTTTGGTCTGTTTGTCTTCTTTTAGCTCCTCCACTTCTTTGTCAGTACTGTTGACCTTGATAGTCGGCACTTCGCCTCGGACCAATATTGTTTGCTTGTTCGGACACTAAGCGGCCATGTGTCCAAATCCTTGGCATTTGAAACACTTGATTTCACTTGTCTTCCTCCCGGAACTTTGGCCTTTCTCAAACTTCCTTAGGGGTTCCTTCTCTTTGGCTTAAGTAGTTGAAATGGGTTGGGTCTCAATAGCCTTACTTGGTTCTGTTTGCGTTGGTCTGCTCGGAACAGTTTGGCTATTGCCTGGTTGGCTAACATGTGGTTAGAATCTTCCAGTTTGGTGCCTTTCTATCCTCTAGGAGGCTTAGATTGCATTATCAAGCGTTCTAACATCCAAGGTTTCCAGGACATCTCTAATCTCATATTTTAACCTACTAATGAATTGAGATAAAGTTCGGTCCTCTAGCTTTATAATTTCACATCGGATCATTAACATTTGGAATTCCTTAATGTAAGTGTCCACACTCGATTCTCCCTGTCTTAATTCTTATAGTCTTTTGAAGGCATCCTGCAGATAATAGCTCAGCACAAACTTTCTTCGCATAACTCTCTTCATTTCATCCAAACTCTTAATCTCTCGCTCTCCTTCCTTTCTTCTAGTGGCTTATAAGTTCTTCCACCATAAGGTGGCATAATTAGTGAACTTTAACACAGTAAGTCTAACCTTTGCATCATTGGGCACTTCGTGGCATTCAAACTATTTTTCAATCTTATCTACCCAATCTAGGTAGTCCTTAGCATCACCACTTCTAGAAAAACTTGGAATACGCATCCTCAATCTCTAAATTCTAGGGGTTTGTACATTTCTTTCCTTAGGCTCATAGTAATCATTTGCTTCGTCATCTCCTTTCGTTTCCTCCTTAATCTCTTTAAGCACTAGCCTTCGTTTAGCATCCTTACTAACTCCTTCAACTTAGGATGGTCGAGCTGGGGCATTAATTAGGCCAAACTGACCATTGCCTTGCCCTTGCTGTTTACGTTCCCTAATGGGGCTATTTCTTGCTTGCTGTTTATCTTCTAAGATAATAGTTACCAAACTAGTTACCAAGTCAGTAAGACTATCTAAGCGATCACCCACTGATTGAGGTGTAGAGCTTCCTTCCTATCTTTGGCCATGTCAAGTACTACATTTTTAGTTTTCTAAAATTCCTTAAACATTCGAATCTACCATTGATGGTTACTTCACTATGACAATTATACAACAAACGAACAATCAATCACACTCTATTTTTGTGTATCGAAAACAGAGTATAAAACAATTCTCAACTACTAAACTTTTGAGTTAACAATAGAACTATTACCATACAAGAGCAATAATAAACCACTTCAAGAACATAGAAACAAAATCCGGCTTTGAACGTAGCCAGGCTTTGATATCGAGATGATATGGATTCTATGGATGAACACATGGACCCAATATCACGTGTAACTAATAAAGTAGGTCCAGGCTGCGAGATGGCTCGAAGAGTAAATGGTAGTCGAAGGGTAAATGGTAGTCGAAGGTTGAGTAAGGGTTCCTGTATACTGGCGAAGGATATGATGCACCAATGCCTTACACAAGCTTGGGTCACAATTGATATGATACATAAGTATAACCAAAAGTCATTCGCCATTAGTCCATGCTCAGATGGGTTAGATAAGAGTGGCTCAAGAGTAAGAAGGACACTTAGCTCAAGAATAAGAAGGACACTTAGCTTAAGAGAGTAAAAGTTCAGTTTATTCCTTGTATTTGATGATTGCGCCTATTACATTATGTGAGTATTTATAGTATCCAGTTCGGGTAATTTCTAAATTACAGAAAATTACATAATTAGATCACTGGTTGTTAAGAAAAGGAGAAATAATTTATAGGGAAAACACGTAATCGTGCAAAAGAATATTCACAGTATAGATGTTAGAAAAGGATAATACGTACGCATTTTACTGTTTGTAGTCCTAATAACTCTGTGAGCCGAATAGGGGCGGATCCCGATCAAATCAGTTCGATGTTGATAGTTTGATAGCTCAGACAATTGGGACTGGACTAGATTGGGTTGGTTCGAGGTAACTCATTTTCGAGGGCGGCCTCGGATGGTTAGCTCCTGATCATCATCAGCTCAACCTCGGCACTTGTGTTCAGATTTGGCACTTAGACTAGTGTATAGTGGAGAAGTCGATTCAGTACATTGGCTAGGTCACCTCAGCAGCTTTTTGGATAATGTGGAGAGTAAAGTAGCTCGACAAATTGGACTACAGTAAACATTGCTCCTCGGCACTTAACTCACTTTGGATAGCTTGGTGAACCACTTGAAAAAGCCCTCGAGCTTAGGAGTATATAATCGGTCCTTGATCCCTATCAATTTATATATTATATAAATATTAATTTTTGGATTTTAATAATAGATTAATATTTGTAACATATACGAAACTTGTAATTTGTAAGCCCACTCACGAGCCTTAACTATTCGGCTCGTGATCTTGAATTAAAGCTCAAGTTTGGCTTGTTTAGATAAGTGTGTTTCATATTGAGTTTGAGTTTAGCTCATTTACTAATTGAGCTCAAGTTGACTAAAGTCGCAAGTAGCTTAAATTGAGCTAAGTTGCAAGTAACTCAACTCGACTTGACTTAACTCATTTACAGCTTTACGGAGAAACATTTTCTTAGCTCTTTTTTTTTTCTTTTAATTTTTTTTTTTGAATTTTGGCCAAATAAAAGCTTTGGAATAGTGTAATAGTTGACGAGTAGTTTAAGTGGTAAATGGTCATAGAAGATGTCAGTAGCAGTCATGAAAAACTTTAATGATTTTTATTGTTAGCATCCATCATTTGCTACTATCTCCTCCATTCATTACTTGCTACGAAAAACTATTAACTATTGCAACCTCTTGAAATAACTATAAGAATATTTGATAATTTCAAAATTTGGTTACAGTTTATAACAAATGATGGAAAAAGTTGAGAAAATATTTTCCAATGAAACGAAATAACATAATGTTCGCTTAGAAGTAATAAGAATGGAAATAGAATAACTATTTCCTAAATACTTTCTATTACTTTATTTACTCGGAAATTGATTCACAAATTTTTTATTTTCGTGACTTTCTTGTTCCCTCTTCAATAGAGAATTGTCGTTCCCTTTTATAAGATGAAATAGAGAACAAAATGTTTAAGTAATGGACAATCATGCCCTCAATTATTAAGAAAAGTTAAATGACTTTTGTTTATTTTTCAAAAAACAAAAAAAAAAAAACAAATAGGAATATATAAAATTTATAATAAATGTGGAACTCAAACCAAATAAGATTAAATTTGACTAAAACTCGAATTTGTGTCAAACTCAATTACATTCGTGAGCTTTTTAAGCCAATTAATTAGATATAAAACTTGAGGTAATAAACTACTCCAGTAATTTGAGTTTGAACTCAACTACCAACCAAGCAAATAGCACAATGTGGAATGTTTTTGGCACCTCTTCATATCTCTCAAACCAGTCATGATGATGGTGGAAGGGACACTGCATGGGGTTTACTTTGATAGAACGCAATAATTCTTGTTGGATATGATAAAACATTCTTAATCTTAAAGGTTTTGAAAGTGCGGGCCTAACATAGGAAAGTTTCCTTAAGTCTTCATCCGGCCCGTGAGAAAGGGCAAAATATAATTTAGAGCCCAAGAAATAACTCTCTCTTCATTTGGGGAAACATTTCCTTAGCTTTTTTTTTTTTTTTTTGAATTTTTGCCAAGTAAGAGCTTTGGAATAATCGTAGTAATCTCTAGAGGTTCTGTTGACGGGTGCTCTATCCCATCGACTTAGAGAAACCTTGTAGTCGAGGTGTCAATCATGTTGTTTAGGTACTCAACCATGTTACTCGAGTGGTTAATTAGGTCTCCTTTGCATCAATATTATATTTTGTAGGTTTATATGGTTGCTCATTGTGTTTTACAGTTACATAAAATAATATGAAATTTAGAAAGGATCAGGATCCTTCAAATTGTAAAAATACTACATCATGCACCAAAAGATAGTGATATTATGTATTAAGTCAAGTAAAATTTGTTTATCCTATATAATTCTTATTATCGCTATTTGCATGAACGACATGTCTTTTGCACAACAATTTTGAAAAAAATAATTGTTAATAATCAAAAGATATTATTAATGATAAAGGTATAAGTAACAATAATGAAAAATTACAAACCGTCGAATGTATTACTAATGAAAAAGTATGAGGACATAAAAATGAAAATCACAAATAACCAAAATCAAGAAATATATGAGATTGGATAGTAATCTCTGGTTCCCAGTCGCTATCAGCTGTTTCTTCACCGTCAAATATATATATATTGTCATGCATCCACTGTCCTTTCTTTCCTTTCTTTTTTCTTTTTCGGTATTATTGTTTTTTCTTTTTGAAAGTTTTTAACATTTTTCTTTTGGCCGAATCATTATCTCAGGGTTAAAATGAAGCGAATGATTGAGAACTTGGCTTTTTATGGAAAACAAACGAAGGGCAAGTGGAAGAGGGACATAAGCTGTACTTTTTGTCCTTCTATGTATTCTCTGCAAGTGTGTATCTTGAAGATCTGCATCTCCACAGTGGACACTAGAAAAATGGATGAAGGGGAAAGTTTCTTAACTTTTTGAAGTGGTGAGTAAAACATTAGTGAAAATTTAAATTTTAGAAAAGGCCATACAGTAACTGTTATTAACGGAGACAACAACTGTTAGCTTCTGATTATTTTTTACTTTGACACGTGCCAAATTAAAGTGATATTATTTGGAGTAATTTTTCCTATTTCTAAACTAATAAATTTTCCTATGGCCAAAAAGAGAAAATAATAATAAAAAAAATTTTCATTTATAAACTGTATCAAACACCCTTCTGAATCGAACTGTTTTAATTTGTTCAAGATACAACACCGAACTGCTTCAAAACAATTTGATTCAATTTGGGCTAAGTTAAAACCTTTTTTATTTTTTTTCCTCTTTTAGTCTCTCTTATTGTTTTATTTCGATATCTTTTATCTTTATTTGCAGATTGATTTTTCGATCAAAAGTACTATGTGAGTGAAACCTTCGATTTTTTTCTCTTTCTTTATTTAACAGGTACGACCTTTTCTTTAATAGAGAACCTTTTCTTTTGTACCTATATGAATCATATTATTCCATTCCAATTCTTTTCTGATACCCTCAAGCAAAATCCCGAATTGGATTCCAAATTATTGGATTAGTGTGAGCTTATCCATGCGGTTATGTACTCTTCGAATAGGAATTCATTTTCTGAAAAATCTTGGCTTTCGTGCTTTGGTAGGTTTTCGAGATCCTTTTGATGACTTATATTGTGTTGAAGGGATATCTATATGATTGGCATATAAGTACGATAGATTAGTGTTTTCTAATGTCCTGTCATTCTCTACTATACACAAATTTATGTACTTTTTCAATTGTTGAGAAAAACCGTATACAAGGAAGTACAAATATCAAAGTTTTTAGGATTATATAGTTAGATAAAATGTAAAAGTAAAATAAATTAACCTAAACAAAATTAAGGATATAAAGGCCGAAGTAAAAATTCCACGTAATGTACATCTTTTGTTTTTCATTTTTAGTAACGCTTAGTTTATTTTGGTTCAAATCGATTAGAGTGTTAAATTGGACAAGTTTAAATGGTTTTGAAAGTTTTGAAAGAGAATAATGCATTCTTACGCCTTATGGCCACATGGTATAAATTTCTCCTATAGGGATGGAGCATGCATGCATCTGTAGTACAATTAAGGAAAAAAAACAAAAAAAGAGCATAATAAACTACCACACATGACACATATATTGAAGAAAACAGAATTAAGTGATATTAAATACTTCACTCGTTGGCTTCCAATAACATGAAACTCCCACTGGGGGTAAACTAAAAATTAAAGCTAGTGAAAAGCATGCAAATATGTGGGAGTTTTAAGAAAAATAAATATTTTTAATGCCCACATAGCCTCTTATCTCTTCTGGATGGTCTGAAATTGAGTGCACTCAAGCTATAGATGCAGAGATTGGCTTGTTTTGACTTAATTGCAATCTGATCAGAGGTGGTTTTGTAACCAGGAACATTGCATGAAGAAGATGAACTCCACATCAAACTTGCTTGACATGAAGAAACAATGGCTGATTCCTTAGCACATTCAATGCCATCAACTGCTGGTATTTCCAACTTGTAGACTCCATATTTGTTTGTTGTTCTCTTCACTGAGAACGATATCTCCTCTGAGGTCTTTGGTGATAAGGCCCTGATTTTGCAATCAATTTTCACCTCTGCCCCTGCAATTTTTTTGTTTTTTTTTTGGGGGAAGAAAATTGTCAATTGAAAGAGATTTTGATTTACACTCTAGTGTTTAAGTGGAAATTAGGAGTTATGATAAAAAGTAATAGAAAAATGCAACAAAAATAATAAAAAGATTCCGGTACATTTCTAAGCATATGGCATGAATAATATTGTTCTTTCATAGGGATCGCACATATTCGATTTCCGTCTCTAGTCCCTTCTGCTATGAGTACTAAATAAAGTGTGTAATATGGAATAGAATAAAATACTGTAATCTTAAGTATAAGACTAAGAAAAACATACATAAGCGTGACATGAGGACAACATTATTGGTCATCGTTACGTTGTTTCAAGATTATAAACACATTTGGCAATGATTGAAAGAAAAAAAAGGAGTGGATTACGAAATTACCTGGCAAGAAGTAGCTGTGCTTGGAGAAGCTATTATTGTTAGAGCAAGTATCACAGTAAACCATGCCCATTACAGTAATATGGGAGTTGGGTTTTGTTGGTTCTGTCTCCAAACAAAATGAGTGCATGAGAAAACAAGAAACAAGAATGAAAATAAAAGGACTAGGACTCCCCATACTCATTGAGAGCAAAATTTAGGGTTTGTTTGTTTTTTCACAATATAATCTTAAAATTCACAAGAGATTTAGTGGTGCTTTAAGAGTAATGTTGTTGTTGTTTTTCTCGGATGGAGAATGTCGTGTGGATAATGAGCTTAGTTTGGCTTTGGTTGGTTAGTGGAGATCTACAAACCAGGCCCTTTGTGCTCTTTGACAACAAACAAGGACACGTGAATGTCTTTTGGCTTATTTCAAGAGTGGAAAAAACAGAGAGAGAGCCTAGCTTTGTTTTGAGAGGTTATTCATGAGTGGTGGTTTTGGTGGACAGCGAGTGGAGTGGACTGGTGGTTGCTCTCAAGTGGTCTTTACTGTGGAACTCCAAAAAAGCTATTTATAGAATCTCATTAGGTTCTTCTCGGACATTTCCTATGTTATTTTCCATCGTATATACATCCATTTATTGTCATTTGTCATCGTCTGACCAAAAATACCCATATAAATTAACTTAGCGAGATAGTGTGGTAAGCGTTCACTGTAGTTTATGGGTATTATTTGTGTAATAACCGAAAAAAAAAGATAAAAAAAAATGATGGTTATTAAATAAATGAATAATAATAATAAAAGAAGATGACAAAGTGGGGATTTCATGGAATATATGAGGGCAAACTTGTCATGAAAATGTTTAGAGACATAATGGTTGAGGGAATTGGAACTTATATAAAATAAAATATGTATCTTTTTCTCTCTCCTTCCCTAATATAACTTTTCTAAAAATCAAAACAATTCTAACCCTTCAACCGTCAGAAGAATTAGAGAAGGAGGTTAGTGCAATGTTTTCCTTAATTTCCCTTTTGAACTTTATGATTGTAATTGTTTTAACACAACTTCTCTACCAAAAAAATAGATGGTTTCATGGGGTTTGATACAGAAACTTGAAGTTCTTAAACTGGGAAGTATAAACTTAGACATTTTAGGGTGAGAAAGAGTAGACCAATGTGATTAAACTAAGGATTGTTGATGTTACAAAATTATTTTATACGAATTTTTTTTTTAAGAAAACAAGAAAGAAGACAATTCTTAAAGAGATTCATTATCACAAGTAAACAGGTAAGTATAAACTTGGACGTTTTAGAGTGAGAAAGAGTAGACCAATGTGATTAAACTAAGGATTGTTGATGTTACAAAATTATCTTATATGAACTTTTTTTGGAAGAAAACAAGAAAGAAGACAATTCTTGAAGAGATTCATTATCACAAGTAAGTTTCCTTAATGATTTGGTTCTTATGTAATAAGTGATAATTTTGAAAATAATGGTTTAGAAAGGATTTTCTTAGTGTTATGAAAGGATTAGAAAAGTGGAAAATGAGTTTTGAAAGTTTGGAAGTTGGTTTTTGCTTTTAGGTTAGATGTTCATTGAAGAAGATGAACATCAACATGTGGTTGCCTAAGAACCATCGTGAGAGTTCCAAGGGAGAGTCGTCTTGACGGTAACGGCCACTCTTGTGCAATTTTATTTTGATTATATTTGTAGAACTGTCTTGATGGTACTACTCAATGCCATCCTGATGGTAGTTGATCAGAAACACCTAAAGAAGGTTATTTTCAACTCCAAACTTATTCTTATCAAACCAAAACATGATTTAACCCAAACTAACTTAGAATTTAACCCCAAATAGTTAAATTAACACTTATAAAACCACCTAATAGGAAGTTAGATTTTGATAGGAATTGAATCGAGATAACTTAAGTTTGACTTTAATATGGGAAAAGAGACCTAAAGTTTAGTGAAACACATTCTTATCTTAGGTTCTAGAGTCGATATAAGTTGTTTAAAGAATCAAGTGTTGTATGAGACTACTGATTCAGGTACGAGATTATATGCTTGTTGAATGTGTTTATTAGTTTAGTTATTAAATGAATATAATTATATTTGACCTTAAATACTTAATGTGTTGAATGTATTTGGCTAGGCCTAAGGAACCAAGAGTACTGGTGATCTTAGGGAGACACCCAGGGATTTATAAGTGGCATTGTCCTGATTGGAGTTGCTTATTGAGTTGATCCAGTTAGATTTTAGGATGTAAATGATTCCATTTATGATATTGAGTATGCTTGCTCATTTATGTGTGATTGCGTAACTCTCATACTAGGCAATTCTACTTACCC
Organism: Lumnitzera littorea; assembly: GCA_024138015.1. NCBI lineage: Eukaryota > Viridiplantae > Streptophyta > Magnoliopsida > Myrtales > Combretaceae > Lumnitzera > Lumnitzera littorea. The sequence goes on from JAMXBB010000010.1 coordinate 91,446,565, forward strand.
TTCGGGGATCGTTTTTAGATGTAGGTAATGCAAGAGATTAGGATTACTATGACAACCTAGGATACAACTTGGTGTATGACATGGAGAATGATGATTATATCTACTACAAAGAATAGTAGGATGGTTCGTTAATTATGTGTGTAATGTTATATTATGTATTTACTAGAGGCATAGACTCTTAATGTTATTATGACTAAGTTTCTACGGTATGCTATAGTACGAATAAGTGGGACTCTATTAATGTTTATTAAATATATTAGATCGTAAGAGTATGATAGATTCTATAATTTATAGTGTTTTTGTTGATGTTTTAAGGTGAGACTTATAAAGTCGCATATGTTTTAACTTAAAGATTCCCTTACTATTAGTATAGTTTGTGGTTTGTTTATTTAATGTACTTGAAGATAGTGGTAGGTCTTGAGCCTTTGCGTTTCAATATCTTGGTATTGGCACATGGTGGGTTGTAGCAACTCAGGTCCTGAGGTGTTACAGTTTGGTTGTAAAAATTTTATGGTATTAGACTGGCTAAAATTTTTTATCCTTTATTTAATTTATAATTTTAGATTAGTTATTAGATAAAAAAAAAGTTTGAAGGATTGAAAAAAATACTCGAATTTTGTCCCATAAAAAAATAGTACAAAAGTTAAATTCATTAGACAAAAATTAAAAACCACAAGTTTTTTGAAGTCTAAAAAATACCCTCTCACATACAAACACCTTTAAAAAACCACAAAAAACCATTATCTCAAAAATGCCCAAAAGCTTAAAATGAATCTTTTAAAAATGTAATTTCACATTGCCACTTAATTACTTGTCTATTTTAAAATTAATTTGACTTACAAAAAAATCGACTTTCAAATTATCCTAATATAAAGTACGGAATATTGAAAGAAAGATTTTATGTCTTTTTATACAATATTGTATTTAATTATGTGAATTCAATAATTTGTTCAAATTGTACTTTTTAAACAATTATAAAAAAGTAACTAAATAAATATTGTAGACATCCCATTTTGCCCTTTTTATTTTATTTTATTTCTTTAAGGATCCTAATTTAGGAAAAATACGAAAAAATGGAAAATTAAGAAAACAAAAAAAAAATTTAGAAAAATAATAAAAAAAATGAAAAATCCAAAAAATAAGAAATTTTAAAAAATACAAAAAAAAAATTATAAAAAAGGTGAAAAGTCACAAAAAAATATAGAAAAATATAGAGGATTGAGGAAGTTTAGAAAATAATAAATTTTTTTAGATGGTTTAATTAAATAGAATCTTTAATTTAGATAAAATAAGGAAATGACCATTGGACTTGAGTTTAAATTCAAATTTAGCCCACGTAGACCTAATTGCACATATAAATAAAACATATGTTAACGACTTAATGGATAAGTACTTGAATTTAGTATTGCATTAGAACTAAAGGTTATGGGTTTGAATCTTGCCAAGCATAAATGCCTTTTTCTTTTTGAAAGGAAAAGTATATATAATAATAATAATTAAAATCTTAGTGTGCAATTAAAATAGGACTTTTATGCTGCTTAGTTAATTTTAGTATTTAGTTCTTGAAAAAAAAAATATTTATTTTGGTGTAAACTAGAACCTGGTCTATAAAACAGGGCTTGAAGCCCTAACAGTGTGGAACATAGTAGGGGGTACGCTGGGTGTACCCCATTCTTTTTGAATCTCATGTGTTCAATGCACCCTGAATCTTCCTTCTTCCTCCTCGATTTTTCTTTCCTGATTCTAGTTTTCTTCCTTCCTTGGTCAGGCCATTTTGGGACCATTTTTGATTGATTTTATCACATGATTTTACCGAATTAATGGTGAAATCATGTAGTATGTATGGCTTATTTTTTTATTCACTCTAAAACCTGTCCAAATTCAGTTGTTAACGCATTTAAAATCAAAGTCAAAAATTGGTTTTTCAGGTCAAAATTCATTAACACATTTAACCCAATTTTTGAACTTTCCTAACTTGTTCGATGTTAGTTTAGTATAAATAAAGTCTTTTGATTTATTCCTAAACACATAAAAAATTGTATATCATCTCTCTCTCTCGATCTTCAATCTTTTCTCTCTTTCCCTCTCTCTTTCTCTAGGATTCTCTCTCTCTAGGTATCCTCTTTTAAAATCACCACCACGATTGACTTTGTGGTAGTAAAATAACTAAGACTCAACTTCCCATTCCCTTATAGTGATCACCGCATGTTACTACCGATAATCATCACAAGTCATTGATTCTAATCACTACTTAAACAACCATCGAATATCAAGGCACCAAGCTTACCCTTCCCTCCAAGTCCAATACGAAAGACATAAATCTCCCATTCCCTACTTATTTTGACATTGATAATTGTTTGAAACCACCTCGATCAGTCGCTACGGTTGAAAAAGATAAAGTTAACTTGGTTTGCTATATATTTTTTTCTTTTTCTTTTTTTTTTAAATTTTATATACTTATTTTTATTTTATTTCTCATGTATTTGTAAATTGTAAAAAAAAGGAAAAGCAAAAAAAAAAAAAAAAGAAAGGAAAAAAAAAGAGGAAAGAAGAAAAAGAAAAAAAAAAAGAGAAAGAAGAAGGGATGTATTAGTTTATTTTCTATTCCATCTAAAACTTAGGATTCTAAAATAAAAAAATAATAAAATAGATTAATAAATCGGGTTTTATCACCTAGAAAATAGTTTTTTCAATAAGGACAAAACAAAATTGACCTTTTTCAAAATTAAGGCCTTCTTTTGTTTTTTAGAATTTTCAAATAAAATTGACTTCAGAACCTTTTAGTGTTTTCTTAAATAAACTTGAATCAATTTAACATATAAATCCGACTGGTTTTTAGAAGTTAAAATCAACTCACTTATCTAAAGTTTTCAAACAAAAGAACTACATATATCTGATCTCGAATAATGGGTATGTAGGCACCTATAGGGTGATGATAAAAAATGAAAAACAAAAGCATTTTTCCACTTTAGTTTAAATTGTTCAAATTTGTTAGTCGATGATTAAATTTCGTTTTTCTAGAAAGGTGATTTTAAGGGATTAGATTTAAAAGTAGAAAGTTAATGATACCCGTAAAGATTTAAAAATTCTAACCCCTGAACCCTTTGTTTTGGTTCCTAAAACCGTTTTAAAATTTAGTATTGAGAGACTAATGGCTAAATTATAACCAACTAACCCAATTGATTATAATTTAACTTTCTTTTTTGACTCCGGTTAGGTAGCAACTCTAAAATGTTTTCAAAGTTAAAAGAATTGATTTTCTTTAAATTTTAGTTGAGGGTTAGTATTAAATGGGTAGGGTTTAATATTGATTGGTTTTAAAAAAACTTATTTATAAAAATTGGGAGAAAAAATGAGGCTCAATAGCTTGGTGACTCCATTGGGCATGTCAAGAGAGTTAGCCATTTAACTTTTCAAAATTGAGAATTAATCTCTAAAAATCACCTTACTAAAGTATAATTCATTTGTTATTACTTGTACCATAACGGCACTAACATTTTTTTGTAGGTTTAGTTTTAATTATTCAATTGTTTAGGGGGATGGGGATTTATTTTATGTACCATAAATGCATGATAGACATGGTTGAACTTAAGCCATCTTAGAATCTTAGGACGAGGAGTCATTGTATAAGTTTCGGGTGTAGTGGAGCAACTACCGCTCGGGGCCAATTAGGTTACCCCACTTAAACTTTGATATGACTAAAGAACTGTTTTTTAGAAACACGTAAGGTCATAGAGTTTAAGAACTTATAGAATCCACCCTTCTTGCGTGCATTTTTTGGGGTTGGCGAATAGCTAACAAAGCGACATTGTTATAAAAGAGAAGAGGAAAAAACAACGAACCCGAAGTTTCTTTTCTTGTATTTTTCCTAGAATTCATGGACATAGAAAATCTTTTGTAATTTCTTTTGATGTAAATGTTCTTCCCTTTGTAATTTATGTTTTCCTTGTAATCTTTCAAAAATGGCCAACTCATCTAACGTCAAGGTCTTCGCCAAAGAGATTCACTTCCACAAACCTACAAACCTGAAGTCCATACTTAATCAATGATTTCAAGCCTTCAACCCCATATAACAATAGTTTATTACCAATAAGATTAGGCCCATACTCTCATTATCTAAGGTGAATGTTAGCATTATGCTAGTGAGGGCCTTGGTCCATTTTTGGGAGCCCAAAGAAGTCATGTTTTGTTTTGGGCTACACTTAATCAGCCCAACTCTGGTAAATACACCCAACTGCTTTAAGCCCCTCCCTTGGATGAAATATGTGTTTCAGAGCTTAACATCGGCTCAGCCTACATTTTTTCAAAATTCTTGGGAATTTGTAAGTCTAAGATAAATGAAGTCATAAATAATTATAAGAAGTACGCTATTAAGATATGGGATTTAATCCATTAGTTCCAAACCAAACCTAGCTCTAATAAATGGGCTCTATTTCTTGGTAATTGGAGGGAGAACCCAATCAATGCCTATATATTAGCAGTATTTGCCACCATCCTATTTCTAAGCGAATTTTTTCTTATACACTTTAGGGTTGTAGAATTAATGACTCAGTTTTGAGAAGGGAAGTCTTATATTCTTGCCTTACTGGCTGAATAAGTAAGGAACCTTAATTTTCTTAAGAAAAGAGGATGTGAAGATCTTAGGTCAAGCATGGCACTGTTAATGGTATGATTTGTTAGCCATATCAAATGCCTAAGGTTAGACTTGGTAAGAGGTGCATTTGATAATAAGATTGATCTTATTGAGTCTTTTGTTGATAAGATTAAATTACCAGAAGATATCCCTACCTTTCTCTGGATAGAGGTTCTACAAGATTTTTGGGTTGAAGATATACTGTAGATTGCTAGATGGAGCAATCACACTAAGGTCATATTGGTTTGTAAAAATTATCATATCGTACCATTGATTGAAATGAGTTAGTGTACAGGTTACTATCTAAAAAACATGGTAAGGTAGTTTGGAGGCATCTAGGACATGTTCCACAGGCCTTCGTTGGAGCCATTCACTCTTAAGCTTAAAGAGCCTTACTTCGTAGAAAAGGTATCTAAGCTTCACAAGATCAAGGCTTGGTAGGACACTAAGACCATAAGCCCTAACATTAATTCGAGCAAATATCAAGTTACTAAAGAGTATTTATATGATTAACTTCACAAGGTAGGCATGCTACAGTATCGAGCACCAAAGGTCCTTCGATCTTCCCTTACGAATCCCAGCTTTGAATTGGTGACCTATATGGACAGAGTAAAAGCTCGTGTAGAAGTCATCTATGATGAAAAAGACATGTGGGAAAACCTCTTTTGAAGATGGCCTAGAAGATAATCCAAGAATTTGAGGAAATAATTGAGTATAGTTAAAAGAAGGGAAAAATAGTGGTCGTCAAACCTAGTAGCCAAAAGAAGAAAATGTCATTTAGCCCACATAAGAAAAGAAGATTATTTGTAGAGGTAGTAGTAGTAGGGTGTCGGATTGAAAGCGTTGTCTCGTCTAGCAAATTATAAGAACCGTTAGACAGAAGACTACCCTTTACTAAACCCACCATTAGTAAGCCTAGAGATGTTATTGTTGGCATGGTTTAATTCAAATACTAAACCCAATGCTCGAGTCTCTTTTAGGGCACATCTTCTGCTAGCTCAATAGCAATTCAAAAGCCAATTGTAAGTTAAAAGGGCCCTAAGGCAATTCACTAAAATACTCATTCCTCTCAGTCGGATATTTGAAAAACTAAGAAAGGATAATCTACTTTATTTTGAGGCTCCTAATGAAAGGTAAGGCTAAGAGTTTTTTATCTCAATGCAAGGTGTTAATATCATCTGGGGTAAGTGGGCCATTTAACAAACTCGAGTTGGAGATTAAGATATAAAATTTAGGATTTCATCGACGATGGCATAGTCCAATTAGACTTCGTAGAGGCTTCAGCTCCAAACATCAACAACAACCCTTTGCTTAACCATAGTGCCATCACCATTATGATATTTGATGACTTAGATCCCATCATCAATATGATCGGTTCTAACTGAGATCCCAGGGTCTATAGATTCTACAAACAAGAGGAGAAACAAATTCCACAGACCAAAAGGTATACCTTTCACGTGCCTTTATCCTTTGAAAATTATAAAACTGCCCTTTTCAATTACCAGGCAGTAAATCAGGGGTAATCGAGCTTACTTGTGGGAGGGATTACTCGCTCTGGTAGAATTTTTGACCCATAGTGATATGGATCAAAGAAACAGTAGCGGATCTCGAAAAACCCAAAATGGGTCAAATGAGAAGGTTTTTGATGGTGAATGTGAATAGATACAACTCACCAATACATAAACACTATTAGGGGTTTGAGCTTGAAATAAGGTTTGATACAACTTGCAAACACTAAATGTTGCTCAGGATTCAAATAAAGGTTAAATGCAACTCACTAACCGGTTCAAACGAAAGGGTTCACCACAATCTTAACGATAAGAACATGGGAAAGATTAAAGAGTTTAATTGATACTCAATAATTCGGCAAATGTTAGTTCAAGAGTAGCCTTGCTTAAAAAGGAAAAGATTCCAAAAGCATAGAAATATACTTTTTTGTTTGATTTGGTATATTGATGTCTATGTTTATATATACGTTTACAGATGTTGTTATTTATAGCAAGTCCTAAACCTTAGTAGCAAAAACTGTAAATAATGTACAAGGTCTTAAACTCTAAAGAATTGGGCCCATAAATGAAATAAAGGAAAACATGCATAAGAATACAAAACTGTACATTTAACAAGGGAAGTTGGCATGGAGTTACTTGGCATGTCCTGGAAGGAGTAGTATTCGAACTAGACAGGGTTGGTAGTTAGATGTACGGGTTTAGGAAGAAATACCTGAAGTTTTGTAGTGTTTGGTCGAGACACTAGAGAGATCGGCCCATAATTGTTGAGTGCTAGAATTTGTTGGCACTAGTCTCTTGGGACCATATCGAGTGGTTCTTTGGTCCTTAGTCTTCGGCTATATGCTCTCTTGACGTCTTGACAGATGGTAAACTTGTTGATGAGTGGCTTCTTTTCTTCCCCTCGGTCTTCTATTAATTGCTTGGCTTTGGAGAAAGCTATTCGGCCTCGAGTCTAAACAGGTTGGCATCTTCTTCTAGAGGGTCGGCATCGGCTTCAAATAGGTCAGCGTTAGCTTAAACGTAGTTGGAGGTTAATTCCCATCACAAAGGAAGACTTGAAAAAGGAAATTGTGCTGGAAATGACAAATAATGAATTGGTTGAATATGAGGAAGGATCATTTACCTTCACCAAAATAATTAAGTCTAGTGAGTATAAAATAATAAATCAGCTCGTTAAGACTTGAGCACAAATATCCCTTATAAGCTTGTTGATGGCGTCAGAACCGCATCGAGAAGCTTTATTTAGAGCTCTATGGGAAGTCAAAGTCCTTCGTAAGATACTAGCTGAAAGAATGGGGTCTATCACTAACTCCATCGTCACCTTAGATACAATTTCTTTCTTTACTGAGGAATTGGGTGAAGAAGGTAATCAACACACTAAGCCTCTCTTCATAATAGTAACAGTAAACAACATTATCACAGCAAGAGTCCTTATCGACAACGAATCATCCTTGATTGTTTGCCCCTTTGCCACCTTGAATCTATTGGGCATTGATACGACTGCAATTAAGCTAAGTTTAACGATAGTTAAGGCTTTTAATGGATCTAGAAGAGAAATTATAGGGGGAGATTGACTTACCGATTGATATTGGCCCATAGACTTTCAATATCTGATTCCAAGTCCTAAACATCTCAAGGACCTTTAACCTATTATTAGGAAGACCATGGATACATTCAGCAGGGGTCATATCTTTAAGCCTACATCAAAATGTTAAGTTCATCTCAAATTGTTAGGTCATAACGATTCTAGGTAATTAGGATTACGAAATATACAAGGAAACAACTATACCTTATATTAGCATTGAGGAGAAGGAAGAATTTGGGCTCTAAATGTTTGAAGAGGTGTGTATGATTATTGATCAAAAGAAACATGAAAGGCCCGTCCTACATGTCTTAACACTTGAATAATTGGTTCTTCATCCCTATGAATGGCAATATGTTTTCTCTAGAGTAAATGATGAATCACGGTTTAGTATTTTACAGAGTTTTGTAATAATTACCTTCATTCTACAATATTGGACTCAAAAGAACTTCTTCTAAGTAAGGATTAGTCTTCTTTCTCTTCACTTCTTCCTTACTCGTACTCTTTTCTTTACATACTTTTTACTCAGTTCTAATGCTTTGAATAAAGGCTATGGATACCTCGCGTAGATAGGTGATAAAAATATTGATATCACTTTCAGCTCTACTGGGTAAGTTATTGGAGTGATGTCAATGACTACAGTGATGTGCAAGAAAGTTAGCAAAGACATGAAATGAGTAGAATTTCCATTGAGAAACCAATTGAGATAATTAATGTTGGGACTGGTGACAACCCTAAAATATTGAAAATTTGAGGGAATTTGAAAGAAGAACAAAAGGTAGAAATGATCGCACTATTATTTGAATGTCAAGATGTATTTGCATGGTCTGATGAAGACATGTCCGAGTTGGATTCATCAATTGTGGTTCATCACTTACCCACAAGAGAAGATGTCAAACTTAAGAAGCAGAAGCTAAGGAGATTCCAACCAGATATCTTGTTGAAAATTGAGAAAGAAGTCAAAAAGTTATTGGAGGCCGATTTCATCAAAGTATTTAATTATCCTGAATGGGTAGCCAACATTGTGCCAGTAATGAAGAAGAATGGAAAAGTCATAGCATGTGTAGATTTTTGAGACCTCAACCAAGCAACCTTTAAAGATAATTTTCCCTTACCCCATATTGATGTCTTTGGCCAAGTATTAATCTCTCATCTCAATATGAAGAGAATACTCGAAAACAAATTCGTATCAGAAACCTATCTTCAAGATACTTTCATTCGGCTTCAGGAGTTGAGACAAGGAGACTGAATAGTTGGTGAGTATGTTCAAGAATTTCAAATGCTTATGATACGTTGCGAAGTGGAGGAGCTACCAACTTGAATAGTCTTAAGATTCATTACGAGGTCGAGAGGAGACATTCGAGACACTGTGGAGCTCCAATGATTTGATACAATGGACGAAGCTATTAGGATTGCCCAACGAGTAGAAAGGCAAAGAAGGAGCCAACTAACGGCTAGGGTATCGACTAGCCGACTTGGACAGACAAGTCACTGAGCTTAGTTGAGTACCGAGTTGAACAAAAAGATTGACGTTCGAGTCGAGCAGAAGGGCTGACCTAATGGTGAAGTGTCGACCCGAACTTATGAGAAGGGGTAAGGGTTTGGTAGGAAGACGAGCTAGATTAAGTGTTTTAAGTGTCAAGGGTTCAAACATGTAGCTGCTCAGTGCCCGAACCATAGGACAATGGTCATCAAAGGAGACCTCTCGAAGCTAGAAGTAGACAATATAGATGAAGAACTCGAAGAGGAAGAGGTCTTTGCCGAGAAAGAAAGTGCTGAAAAGGAGCTGATTGAAGAGGATGTGTTTATTGAAGACTTGGATAAGTTACTCATGGTTGTCTGACGTATTATGAATATGGAACTCTTGTGAGAGGAGGAGTAGAGAGAGAATTTGTTCCATACCACCTGTAAATTGAATGATCAGGTGTGTGCCTTCATCGTGGATAGTGGAAGCTACATCAATGTGGCATTACTCGATCTTGTTTTGAAACTGAAGTTGTCAACTATTGCACATTCGAGACCATACAAGTTGCACTAGTTGAGTGAGAAAGGAGCATTATATGTCACTCGACAAATACTATTGCCGATCATTATAGGGACTTACTCTGACCAGATTCCCTATGACATACTACCTATGTGCGTTTTATATGTATTGTTGGGTAGGCTATGGTTGTTTGATAGGAGAGTTATACATGAATACGTACATGTTTGAGAAGGATGATTAGAAGATCACATTGAATTAGATGCCATCGAGAGAAGTTAATAAGTTACAGAAAAAACTTGCTTGCGGATTGAAGAAGGCTCTAGTGATGAGTAGAGCCGAGTTCCAAGAAGCCGTCAGTGCTGATGAGCCAACCCTCTTATTAGTTAGGTGACTATTGGAAATGAAGGAGCGAGGTGAGCTATCCTAGGAAATCAAAGAGTTGCTAGATGAATATGCCGACCTGTTCCCAGAATAGTTACCTGAGGGATTGCCCTCAACTCGAGGCATAGAGTACTCCATTGACTTAGTACCTAGCGCTGCATTAGTGAATAAGCTAGCTTACCGGATGAATCCCGAGTAGGCTTCTAAGCTCTAATGTTAAGTCAATGAGTTACTGGAGAAGGGCTATATAAGAGAGAGTCTTAACTCTTGTACTGTACCTGTGCTTCTAGCATCGAAGAAGGATGGGACCTAGTGAATGTGTATAGATAGCCGAACTATGAACAAGATCACAATCAAATACATGTATCTGATCTCGAAGCTAGAAGACATGTTGGATGAACTCAGTGGAGCTAAGATTTTAGCAAGATTGATCTTAAATTTAGCTACCATCAATTTTGTATGAGGCTAGGAGATGAATGGAAGACTGCATTCAAGACTCGACATGGACTTTACAAATGGATGGTCATATCCTTCGGCTTGTCGAATATCTCGAGCACTTTCATGAGATTAAAGAACCATGTACTAAGACATCTCATAGGGAAATGTGTCGTGGTGTACTTTGATGACATCTTGGTCTATAATATTGACATGCTGAGTCATTGTGAACATCTCAGAGTGATCATATATATCTTTCGTGTTGAGAGATTATTTAGCAATCTAAATAAGAGTCGCTTTTACTAGGAGGAAGTGGTATTCTTGGGTTATATAGTCAGTGGAGGAGGCTTGTAAGTCGATGATGAGAAGATTCGAGCAATTGTTGAGTGTTTGACTCTTATTACTTGTGCTGACGTGAGAAGTTTCTATGAATTGACTTTGTTTTATAGAAGATTTGTTAGGAATTTCAACACCTTCGCTGCACTACTTATTAAACTAACGAAGAAAAACACCGACTTCTGATAGGGAAAAAAGGAGGAGACGAGCTTTACCTAGGTAAAAGAAAGATTGACCTCTACCTTGGTATTAGTTCTGTCTGACTTCAAGAAAATCTTTGAGCTGGAGTATGACACATCAGGTGTTGGAATAGGCACTGTCCTGATATAGGAAGACTGACCAATTGAGGAAGACTAACCAATTGCTTTCCATAATGAAAAGCTTTGAGGACTGCAGTTGAACTACTTTGTGTATGATAAGGAACTTTTGACACTTATATGAGCACTGCAAGTGTGGCAGCACTATTTGTTGCTAAGAGAGTTTGTCATATATATTGACTATGAATCATTGAGGTACCCCCAAAGTCAGACCAAGTTGTAAAAGTGGCAGGCGAGATGGGTTGAATTCCTTGAAGGATTCAATTTTGTAATAAAATACAAGTAATGAAAGAGCAACGTAGTTACAGATGCTCTTTTGAGGAGATATGCGCTTCTATCAGAGTTATAGACTAGACTGTTTGGGTTTGTAAATATCAAAGAACAGTACCCTGAAGATCCACACTTTGGACCCATAATTTTGCGATGCGTTGATGAGAGGACAATGGACAAGTATCATGTGGAGGATGGCTACTTGTTCTGAGGTGGAAAATTATGCGTACCGACTTGTTCACTAAGTTATTGATCAGGGAAGCTCACATTGGAGGACTTTCCAGACATTTTGGAGAAAGGAGGACTTGTAAATTGTTAAATGGTCGATTCTTTTGGCTGAGAATAAGGAGGGATGTACACCAAGTTGTTGAAAGCTGTGCCGTATGTAAGAAGGCCAAGTGTCGAGTCGAGCAAGGGCGAGCAATGCCCTTACCTGTTCCAACGAAGCCGTGAATTAAATTGAGCATGGACTTTGTTCTCAGATTGCTGTGTACTGCCTGAGGTAAAGATTCTATAATGGTTGTTGTGGATAGGTTCAGTAAAATGGCACACTTTGTGCTTGGCACCAAAACTAATGATGTTTCGCACCAAAACTAATGACGCTTTGGCTATTACTTCTCTCTTCTTATAGGAGATTGTATGGATACACGATGTGCCGAGAAGTGTAGTCTCCAACAAATACCTGAAGTTCTTGAGCCATTTTTAGAGAACCTTATGGTGTCGGCTAAGAACCGAACTACTCTTCAGTACCTCATGTCATTCCCAAATTGACGGCCAAACAGAGGTAGTTAATTGCACTTTGGGGTTATTGCTCCAAGTTGTAGTAGGCAAGAACTTGGCTGATTGGGATGTTTGGTTGCTTGTGATCGAGTTCGCCTGCAACCGAACAGTACATGACACCACTAAGCAGACTCCCTTCGAGGTGGTCTATGTAAGCCCCAAAGTTCAGCCAAGTAACCGTAGGATTGAACTTAGAACCCAAGGTTTAGGGCGATCGGTTAAAAGATCCGATCAAATCCAAATTATAAATTATTTAACAAGATACCAATAAAAATGACCCTGTAAACTTAAATTTAAGAAAATAAGTAGTAAAATAGGAGACTATAAAATTTTCAAATTTTAAGCATAATAACTGCTAATTACCAAAAAGGCAAAAAGTGTAATATAATAACTAATAAATTAGTAGAGATAGATTATATGTATACTAAAAATTTTAGAATGACCAAAATAATATTTAGGAATGTTCACGTGTACCCTACATGTATTTACGTGTAGATAAAAATACGCGTAATTACTAAAATTGGCCGAAAACTAAGCAAATAATTAAAGAAAATTATAAAATAATTGTGGAAAAATCAGAAAAAAATCAGAAGGATGTGGAATGATGCAAGGATGGTCGTGGCAAGTCAGAATCTGAAAAAGAAAATTCAACCAATTAAATTAAGACAACATAAAAGCCAAAAATCAAGGGATAAGGCAATTGTCTTGTCCCATTTAATGCACAATAAATTCCACAAAGCTCTATAAATAGCAGGAAAAATTACAGAGCACATTTGGACAGATACAAATTAGAGAAAATTAGAGAGAGTTGAAAATTCGAGAGAAAATCCAGAAAATAAAAAAAATAAGAAAAACTGTGCAGTTGAGGGTTTTAAAAGGAACCCACACCAGACGAGGAGCTGGAAGTAGACGGCCACCACCACCACACGGTGGTGGCAGCGCCCAGGCCGACTGACAAGGCCACGGCGGCCCGCGGTGGCCGGAGCCACCAAATCGGTGAGTCCGATTTCCAGCCCGAATCTTGTAAATTTTTGTAAAAATAGTAAATATAATTAGAAAATTATGAATTTTGTTATTCTGAGATATTTCTGTATGTAGTTTGTAGGAAAAATATTATTTTGATGAAATTATATCCCGTAATATATGGCCCCTAAGAAATCGTGCAAAACCGAGCACATTTCGATTTAGAAATAAATGACCTTAGGAGTGTAGTTTCAAGCCCAAAATTTTTGTGTAGATTACTCAGATGATATAGAACAGTGCTATGAAGCCCTTTTTCAAAAATTAATTTTCGAAATTTTTAGATAATTTTTAGGTCCTAAAATGAGGCATAAAATGGGTAATTTAGGATTAATTAAGTAATTAAATTATTAATTTCTGACTTAGTGAATAAGTAGATGTTTTAGGGTGTTAAGATTTGATGGAGTATGATACTTATAGCATTTAGGGTATTAGATGTAATTATTAGATTAATTATGTAATAAATGAGTAATAGGAAAAAATAGTTAATTTTGTAAATTAGGGAAATATGGAGTAAAATCTGATTTAGGATGGATTTAGACATTTTGAAATAATAATTGGTGTTTAGAGATGGTAATTAGGGTAATAGAAATATTGGAAATACATTATGTGCATAATATGCAATAATGCATAATGTGTAATTATTGAAAATATAATAAATAGAAAATATTATAATAAAAATTGATATTTTAAGAATAATAAAAATGCACAATAAATCTGATAGGAAACTTGAATTTATGGAATTATATGAAAAATGTAAAAAATTATCACATTAGGAGTGAATTTGGTACACTGATATGGATTTAAGTGTACCGAGTAAAATAAACACTGACAAAGGGTAATGATGGTATTTAGGTTATCGGGAAATAATGTGATTAATTTCACATTATGGGTTGGAACTAATTTCTAGGGTTAGAATATAAAACGCTACTTAAGAATCGAACTAAAAACCTGGTTTAGAAATCGATGCGAAAACCGAACCTGAACCTAACCCCAAACCTAGAATAATTGTAAAAGACTTAATACCTAGATAATTGGGCATATTAAACCTTAAACAAAACCTAACAAGAAGCATTATAGGATAAAACGAACCTATAACAATTATATGAAAAGCTGAAACCACGTTCGTGTTATAGGGATAACCGGCGATGGCCTGAGCAAATCGGACCTCGAGTGAGCGAGCGAGGAGTCGAGCTAAGTTGGGATTAATACGATGCTGTATTTTGGGAGGCTTAAGATTATGCTTGGTTGTGCTTGTTAGATAGTTGAATGTATGCATGTGCTTGATTATGGGTGATGCCATGATTCTGTTTGTTGCTCTGGTACATACTGTATGAATTGTATGTAATGATTGATCACCCTAAACTGGACCTAATCAAATATACGACCAGTAATCATAATCGAGCATGCATGGCAACCCGTTAGGGGATTTAGGACTCTCCGGCCAAATACCGACCCCTTCGGAAGGGATAGCGCAGGATTGCAAAATGGTCCCTTCTTCATCCTCAGTCGAACTAAGTGACAGGAGAGGAGGTCGCGGCGGGGATGAAGACAGTGGTTCGAAGGTAGTCGCGGGAGGAGCAAGGTCTCCATTACACAAGCCTGGGTTTGGTCGTGAGCTGTTGCATTAACGGTAACTCCTCAACCCGGATTAGAGCGGACGCAATTTCTCTAATCTCACGACGGGCCGGACAACGTCGTGCGATGGCATTTGCTTGCACATGCATTGCAACTAATAAGTGACTGAAAACCTTGTTGTGTGTATGGTATAGTTTTAAGTCCTCCGTCCTAACTTACTGAGCTGTGGTTGCTCACATCCCTATAGACATCGTACAGGTGCTGGCTAAGAAGCGGCAACAACTACTATGAAGCTAGCAACTGCTGGATCCTGGGGAGTGAGGAAAAACATGTGAAGAATAAACACATATTTTAAGGTTTAAGTTTTTATTCTAGAATTACTTTCCATTTTGAATAATGTAACAACTAGGGAATATATTACGGAGAAATGTTGTAAACTTTAACTGCAATAATTGAATGATAACATATATATATAATTCCTCACTTTTATAGGTAAATGATTTATTTAAATTACAAATTGTCTACTTCAAAGCGGGTTAGTTGTGGACGCCTTGTGTAGATCAGGTCTAGGATAGCGGTTGTGAGGCCAACTTCTATCTTAGGGTGGTTTACACGGCGGGGCTGTTACGACTCTGCCGCTTCGGGGCGTGACAGTCTATAGGTTCAATCTTGAGTTGCCCTTCGACCACACCTTATACTAATACCCGCGCAAGAGGACCCTGATGCCTTAATTAGAGCATAGTTCCTTCAGCATATCTATGACAAGATCACTCGTTATATTGACCAAACTGCTAGAAGAATGTAAGAAAATACCAAGGGTAGGACAGAATGTAAGAATGTAAGAAAATACCTAAGCTCAATGGTCTTTTCCTTATTTTATCTAGATTAAAGATTCTATTTTATTAAACCATCTAAAAAAAATTTATTATTTTCTAAACTTTCTAAATTCTCTATTTTTTTTTGTATTTTTCTAAATTCCTTATTTTTTTGTATCTAGATTAAAAAATAAACTAATACATCCCTTCTTCTTAGAAAAATAGAAAAGAAGAAAAAAAAAAAAAGAGAAAGAAGAAGGGATGTATTAGTTTATTTTTTATTCTAACTAAGACTTAGGATCGTAAAATAAAAAAAATAATAAAATGGATTATTAAATTGGGTTTTATTATCTAGAAAATGGTTTTTTCAATAAGGGCAAAACAAAATTGGCTTTTTCAAAATTAGGCCCTTTTTTTTTTTTAGAATTTTCAAATAAAACTGACTTTAGGACCCTTTAGTGTTTTCTTAAATAAACTTGAATTAATTTAAAATGTAAATCTAACTGATTTTCAAAAGTTAAAATCAACTCACCTACCTAAAGTTTTTAAATAAAAGAACTACGTACATCTGATCTTAAATTGCAAGTATGTAATTACCTACAGGGTGATGGTAAAAAATGAAAAAAAAAAGAAAAACATTTTTCTAGAAAGGTGGTTTTAAGGGATTAGATTTAAAATTGGAAAATTAATGGTATTTATAAGGGTTTAAAAATCCTAACCTTTGGACCCCTTCTTTTTGGTTTTTGAAACTGTTTTAAAATTTGGTTTTACCAAGAGACCAATAGTTAATTTATAACTAACCCACCTAATTAGTTATACTTTAACTCTTTTTCTTAACTCTAAAATGTTTTCAAAGTTAAATAAAAATTGATTTTCATTAAATCCTAATTGAGGGTTAGTATTAAACGGGGAGGGTTTAATATTACTCAGTTTAAAGAATACTTATTTGTAAAAATCGAGAGAAAAAATCAGGCTTGACAAATATTAATTAATATCGAGGGTATAAATGTTAAAAATATAATAACAAATCTAATACATGTGTATACCAAATAAGAGATATCACAAAAATTTGTGTTTAGTATTGTGAAATCAAAACATAGTATAATAAGGTTATATTATCTTATATTCCTTGTACTTATATTGTCTAATTCTCTTTCTCTTATTTAGTTTTAACAACCAAACACTACTATGTTATTATAAGATATAATATATATAATTTATAGAAAAAAAGGTATTATTTATATAAAATGACAACGCCATACAAGGAAAAGAGAAAGAAAATCCCATGCTAGATGAGTTAAAAATAGAAATGTATTCCCATGCTTTAATACATTAACATACCTCCTCAATCTCACTTTGTAAGAATAAATAAGAATGCAATGTTTATTAATAAAATGAGATATAGTAAAACTTTTGGTAATACTGTTAGGTTTGTTGATACTTAGCTAGAACCTAATGGACTAGGTTTTGACTGGAGAGAACTATTTTAGGAATAAAATAATAGTCGATGATAACATACTTGTTGTAATCATACTAAATTGGATTGATAGATAGACAGACAGACAAACAATAATAAAATTATCATAACATAGTATAATACAATTTTAAAAGGGGAATATTAGGCTTTCAAGAAATGTAACAAATCTTGGTAGACTTACTAACTACATAAGTAAGATTATGATACTTAGCTTTAGTGGAGTATTCAAAGACTGTAGGTTGGTTCTTAGAACACTAAAAAAATACTTCAGGCTTATGGAAGAAACATAAGTTAGGGTAGATTTGCTAGTAAGATAACCTACCTAGTTAGCATCAGCATAGGTTGTCAATTATATGGATGATTTGCAAGTTATAGGACGTCTTAGGGAAAACTGTGCCCCATATGTAATATGAAACTTGTTTAGTTACCTAGAAGAAGTTAATGTTTGTATTATACATGCATTAATCAATTGGTTAACCACAAATGTGATATCATCCTGTAATAGTTGGATATTGAAGGACACCTATGATTTTATGAAAGGTAGTTGGGTTAGACAAGGGAAGGAACCATGAGCAAGTAATTGTAACAATGGGATAGAGGTATATATATAGGTTTAAAGGGATCCATTTTGTGATACTTAAGAAGTTTTTAGGTATACTAATATTATAAGTGGAGAAGGCTATTGTAGAGGGCTAAAAATTTCTATATTAATTATTAGGTTAAGCCTATTATTTATTTAGGCTTGACTCCTTGGATTAGGTGACATGATCTAAGAAGTCTGGTTTATATTGAGATGATTCATGGAGAATTGGTTTGGTGGACTCAGAATATGGATTGTTGGACTGGCCCTCCGTATATAACCTTTTTTAGGTAGACTCATGTGCTCACAAGGAAAGCTACTGGCCTTGGGCTTATTAGCTAGCTCGTTCTGGATAACCATGAATTGAGCAAGCTTCATCTGATCCGTTAATTATCGAGATGATCTAATGGATGCTATTTTGCTAAAGAACCTATAAATATCCAGTATTTTCTCCTCATTAGGAACTCTTAGGGAGAATATAAAAACATGATTGTTCTGTAAAACCTTTGCTCTCTAAGATCAAGCAAGCGATATAAATAAAGAACTAGTCTTATTCGCTCAAGTTACAAGGTGAATACTTGAGGTTCCCTAAGGCTAACTTGTTTGTTATTTGTGCATTTGAGACACTGAGATTATCTGTTTTTCCTCTCTACCTTGTTTTCACCTAATCATTCTTTTTGGTGATAGTCTTACTTCACTTCTTTGAAGTCACGTGCAACGCCTCATTTACACAGTACGCACATGACTATATTTATAGTTATAAAGAGTTTAAGTGACCTTAAGTGGCCCAAAAAAAATTCTGAGTTTCCTAAATTCATCATAGTGAAGTAATGTGAGAGAAAATTAGGGAAGTGAAAGATGAGTTTAGTGTTATTTTTAGTGAAAATGGTGCAATTACATGGAGGAGAAAAACATGTGCTTGATCCGTAGGAATAAACAAACATAAATGTGTAAATAAACTCTTAAAGCTTGTTTGAGAGTTAAGACAAAGAAATTGTTTTTGATGTTTGAAGACACAAAGGAGATATTTGAGACTAACAAAACTAAGAGGTTGCTAAAAACTTGTCTAATGAGGTAGCTATGAAGGTATTTCTATAATCAAATAGATGAATGAGTAATTAAGAGGAGATAAAATGAGATAAAACAAACTAAATGGTGTAGGTTTGACAATGGGGCTAAATATATATCACAATAACGAATGCTTTCTTTTAGGTTAAACCTTATAAGAGAAGTTAGCATTGTAACACTTAATTTTGCCCTCATATTTATAGTTAACGCAAAATTTCTATGTGCTGCCCACAACATATTGTTAAGGAATTTAGGGGAAGGTGGGTATAAGAGTTTGAATTTTGCTTTAAAGTAAAGAATCAAATTCTTCTTTACTATAGTAGCTCAATTTGGACGTTAAAGGCCTTTATGTATTGTAGAGGTTCAATAGGAATGGTTAGGGTAAGGAGATTAAAGATTTGTTTCTATATGGTGATGCAAGTTTTGAATTAGGCATGAGAGTTGGGGTTGCAATTGGAGTGGATGAAGATGGGAAAGGTAAGGATGAAAGGGAAGCAAGGAGAGAAAACTGATTATGTTAAGAGAAAGGGATGATAAGGATAGAGTAGGAGATTCTCCATAGATGAGTGGTTTACTTTTAGGTAGAAAAAGTTGCTATGGTGAAACATGTGACAAGAGCAATGATAAGATGGCGTGATTGTACAATGACGGTCACTTGGAAAGTAGTAGGGGCTAGTGTGAAGGACAAAAGTGGTACAGTAATAGAAGTTACTACAGTAAGAGTAGGAAATTGGACTAGCGATTGTAAGGGAAGATAGATTCATGGAAGAGGACATGGTGATTAATGTTGACACTATTAGGGATCATGGCAGTGATGATCCATATGTTAGGTATAATAGTTTATGGGTACACAATGAGGGATTTGAGGAGTTAATTTTGTTAGTGACATCAGGAGTGCATATATGTTGGTATAGACATTGGTGAAAATGTTTAAATGGTGATTTTTGATTTAGGGAATTAGATAAAAGATTTTTCATGGTATAAATAGTGGTGATGGCAAAATTTGCCTAAAATTTAAGAAGCATATAGGCATATAAGCAAATGGTGGGGCAAGATAATAAATATATCAATTTTTTCAATTGGCAACACATTTTATTATTTGGTGTTAGGGGCAAGAGAATTAAGTGTAGATGTCATTTTTCTTAAGGAAGATAGAGAGAGTAGTATCGGCGAATTTACTACAACTATCACCATGGAATACTTTTATCTCGCTAGAAAAATTGATTTTAACATGTCACTTAAAGTGTTATAAAATAGGTAGAGCTTTCAATTTAATATGCATGAGAAGAATTCATAAGAATTGAAAGTTATCATCTTGAAGAGTACATAGTATTTGAACTTAAAGATAATTCAATGGGTAATTAGGTGGTTTTTCTAGTGTTGTAAGAATATTAAGGAACTGAAGATTAGGAGGAATTGACTTTATTTTAATGATGTCATTAGAGACAATTGAAAACATTGGGATGAGAATGACACAATGGTACATGCTAAGTATCTCATAAGAGAACATATGCCATGAGAGATTAAGGAGAGTGTAAGTGAGAAAGAGTAAAGTGATCACTTATCTACTCTTGAGGGCAAGAGCCTGACTCTTTAGAAAAATTCTAACTTGTTAGGGAACCCTTCATAGGAAAAGAACCATTGCCAAAGCTCATAGAGTATGGTGCACCCAAAATCTAGAGTATAGATAAAGGAGCAAACAATAGGTCTTATGTGTTTTTAAGGTTTAATATTGAATATTAAGAAGGAAAATGAATGCTTATCAATTAATATAATTAATTAGATAAACAAATTGGGAATTGAATACTATTCTGATACTTTCACGATAATAGAAACCGATAAGGGATAACTAAACTATTTGATGTTACTCATAGAAATAAATCTAATTATCAAACATGAAGTAGTATGTGTTTGCCAAAGAGTGAAAAGTCTTACTCGAAGAACAATGTTTTAATCTATGAATCTAATAGCAAAGTTTGAATAATTTTGTTTACAATGATGAAAGAAACTTAAATACTAACCTAAGTAAGATGGAAAAATCATAAATAAACTAAACTAATAAATAAAAGATAAAACATAATTAAATAAAAAGCTCTGCCATAATTATTAGCTAGCATTCGCATGCTAATAGCACTTGGACTTTGGATGTTAGGCCAGTATTGGGTAGTGTAAGATGGTAGCAACTTCTAGCATCTAGATACTAAGCTTATAATACCCTAGGCTAAAAGTAGCAAATAACCAAGCCAATAAACGCCAATAGGTCTATTTCAATTATTGGCCCAATAGTTACAACCTTGTATTGATAAAATATTTATCATTATGACCTTATAAATTAATATCGATTCTTTCTACAATCTATGTGAGACTTCACTTAACCATGGGTATTACAATCTTCTCCCCTTAAATATGTGACGTCCTCATTATAAGACCTTATAATTAGGCTTAATTCTTTCTCCATTTCGGTGTACAATTCAGGCCGTTTATTGCTTATAGGTCATCTTGGAAGTATGCTAAAAGTCACCACCTTAAAGACACTTCTTTCCTTCTTTGGATCTCTTCTCTAAATTGGAGCAAATCCATAGTCCATTTACGGATAGGAGTTTGGCTCTAATATCGTTTGTAATGCCTTAGGCAAAAAATAATGAATAATCAAGCCAACAAATACTAATGTTCCCGTTTTAACTAACTGGCCCAAAAGTTTTAACCTTGTGTTGATAAGGTATTAACCACCATGTTTTATAAACTAGTATTAATTCTTCGCACTATTCACGTCAGATTTCCCTTAACCATGGGATATCATAAATCTATTCTTTGTTTTGGTCATTTTGGTTGCTCCTAGTGCTGAATAGTATCTTGTATATTGTCTAAACACTGATCTAAAGACTCACTTCCTCTTTTTGAACCTTTAGCTTAGATTCATGGCTCCTTAGATTGCATCAGAGTAGTTATGATCATGAAATAATTAAATGGTAGATATGAGATTGTGCATAAGTAAGAGAACATGGAAAATGTTTGTTAAGAGTAAAGGACCTTACATGTGTAAATGGTGAGCTGTCCTATGTGAGCAATGTCATATTTATGGAGAAGATTATGAAAGGCATACTTGATGAGATCAAGAAGAGTGAGAGAGCGATTGATAAAAGTGAGTGGATTCTTGATGGGATTAAGATCCTTAAGGTAATTAATGATGTTTCTTGTAGAGGTAAAAGGACCAAAAATGTTTTGAGTTAAAATTCTCAAGTTATAAGGTTCTTGAGAAATTGTTGTCAAAGGGTAACTGAAATGTCATAAGTAGCCACATATCATGAATTTCATGCTAATTATTATTAGATATTTCATATTTCAGTAAGGAGGGATGCATTAGCTTTGTGATTCATGTTAAACTAAGGAAAAATTCAACGTTT
The DNA here is from genome assembly GCA_024138015.1 of Lumnitzera littorea. NCBI lineage: Eukaryota > Viridiplantae > Streptophyta > Magnoliopsida > Myrtales > Combretaceae > Lumnitzera > Lumnitzera littorea. The sequence continues at coordinate 91,468,733 of JAMXBB010000010.1, forward strand.
ACTATAGTTATCTCGTTAATATGAGTATAAATTCTTAAGGGGGTATAAATAAAATTGATGACATGGTGATAAAGGTCAAGAGAGATTAAGAACAAGGTCATTAGCATTAGCCCTTGTTGATGTTTCTAAGAAGATAGTTTACTAGGGGATAAGGTATATGGGAGTGATTGGACTTTTAAATTTGGGTGGTTTGGTGCCTAAATATTTAAAACTTAAATTTTAATACTTAAAAATTGAAAATTTGTTCATTTGAGTGCTTGAATTTTTTATTTCGAGTAGTTTAGCACTAATTATGTGTATAACGTTTGTTAAATGCAAACACTTAAATGAACAAATTTTCGATTTTCCAATACTGAAATTTAAGTTTTGAATATTTAGATACTAAATTGCCTAAAATAAAAATTTTTGCCACTTTCATATGTATTATCCTATTTATTAATAACCACATTAGTAAGATTAGCTAAGAGTAGGGAAATATAGTTTGAGCAATGTTAAGGAAGGAAAGGAGTATATAGAGAGAAGGGAGTAGAAGTACCGTGTAAAAGCAAATAGGAGGGAGTTATGGTATGTGTAGTTGATTATAAGAGGTGTATACGTGGTGGTATTGGTATGGTATCATTATGGTGGGAAAGAGTTGCAGGGGAGAGAGAAAGGGAAGGATCATAGTTTTGTTAGGATGGGGTAGCATCATGCTTATAAAAGAGCTGAGGATGAAGATGTCATAGAGTTGGTGAGTAGTTCTATGATGGTTAGAAGCACTACAGATGATAAAGGGACAGGAGATGGTGATAGTGTTGTAGATGTTGGAGTCAAAGAGAGCGAAGAAGTGAGTGAGATTAGGACTATTAATCAAACTAAACCAAACCAAATCGCAAAATATAGTTTTTTTTTATACTTCGATAAGTTCAAAGAAGATTCAAATGGTTTACAATTTATTTCAAAGGACTAAACCGAATCGAGCTGCTTGAATCCGAATCAAACTGTTCTTTATTAAAAAAAAAAACAAAATATGCAATATTTTGTTAGTTTAAATCCTCTCAACATTTCAATGTAAACCTATTTACCTTTTTTTTTTTTTTTGCCATTACTTATTTCATTCTTAGCCTTCACAATCTACTTTTTTTTTTTTCATCATTGTCTTTCTAATCTAGTTGACTTATATGCCTTCACTTCATTTAAGATGTGATAATGTGGTGAAATAATATTATTTGGCTTTTATTTTTGCATATTGTTCCTTAATTAGAACATTAATATTGGTTAGAAACTTAGATGACTATTAAAAATATTAAAAAGAAAATGGTGCTTTTAAAAAGTGGTTTAAATTGAATTGAACTAAATTGAATCACATTTAAAACGGTTTGGTTCAAAACCTTAAATCCTTAAAAGCGTTTTAGTTCATTAAGTGTTTAAATCGAACCATTTTATATATAGCTCGGTTTGGTTCGATCCCTAAACCGAATTGAATCGAACCACAAACACTTCTAAGTAAGATGGTGTCATAAGGTGATTAGGGTTACCAGAGACTAAGGAGACATTAGAGACGAAGAAGGCATGGTCATGTTACTTGAGGTTTAGCGGTTCCCTATTATTGGAGAAGGGAAGAGGTGCTCAAAGAGGGAGATGGATTGATAGAATGATGCTGATTGAAGTAGAAGAAGGTCTGGTTAGAGAAGGAGGAGTAGGGTAGTGGAGGTTATGTTATGTTGAGGGTATAGGTGTTAGTAGGAAGAAAAGAAAAAGGAGGAAGAAGGAGATATGATTGATTTAGTTAATTGAAAAAAGAGAGAAAAAACTAACTAGGGCTTTAATACCATGTTAAACATGATAATCTACTGGTATAATTTCATTAAAGTGGCAAATTATATAAGGTAGCTATGTTTGTGTAACCTACAAGGAAAAAATAAAATAAAAATTATAAAAATGCAATGAGAATTATCGGTCATAGATTTCCTAAACTTCGGAAACATACTTTCACCAACCTTTAAAATTTTTAAAACATGCACATATTTTTTACTGAACTTTTTTCTATGCTAAATGAGCTAAAGTACAAATGCATCCCCATACTTCGCACGTTTTTGACTATGCATCCTATAGTAGTTAGGAAAAATCTTGATGGTTCATTAAGGGCTTTAAGAAGAGGCATGATTGCTCTCTTTTGGAAGGGTAGGCTGTCGGCTGGGAAAGATGCTACACATCAACCAAGTTAAAAAAAAGAAATGGTTTTGGAAACCCCAAAAAGGCTAGATGCAAGGGAAGTGCATAAATCCCTTAAAGAGCAAAACTTCATCTCACATCTCTCTTTAAGAGACTCAAGAGTCAAGAATCAACGGTGAATTCTCCCTTTTCCTAATACCAAGAAAAGAGATTAGTGAACCACTTCCCTCTCCATTCAAGTAGAATAATGCTTAGATATTTTGGCAATTTAGCAAGTTAAAGAGAAAAAATATAACATTTCACCCATTATCATTCAAACCTATTTCCTTTTTCTTGGGATAAAATTTTTTCCTCCATTTCCTTTCCTTTCTATCTTTTTGCTTTTTTTTTTTTTTTTAACTTTCAATTTCTTTTCTTTGTTCCAAACATAATATAGGTATAACAAAATATGACTGAAAATCCAATCTAATTATATACCATATGCATATTTATACATCTACATATACTATTAACTCAAATAAATGGGGTAGCCACATTGCAAATTCAATCCGGCAAGCAACTATTTTCAAAAGGGATAAATTTTTTTTCCCCTTTCTATTTGATGTTTTCTTCTGCTTTGCCTTTTGTCAGAAAGAAAAAATTATGAAAAAATAACCTATATTTTGATAAATGAAGTGGACTTGAATTATTTCCATTTATTTTCCTCTATTTTTTTTCATTTATCTTTTTAAAATATTGATACGTGTAATCAGTAGTTAAAATTATAAGGATTATGATGACATAATAATTATATTGTATGATATTTTAAAAATCTAAATAATTTCAACTATTAATTTATAAATTAGGAAAATGATAAATAAAGAGAATCCATTTCTAAACGTGTTTAGTTATTTTAATTAATAAATAATGCTTGTTTCATCAACATTTGTTAATATTAATTATGGGACCCGTGTTAGTTGTTAATTCTTCTTCTTGGTGCATAAAAATCAAATTAAGAAAAAAACATTATTATATATAATTAAAAAATACTAAAAAAGTACAAAATCAGAAAAGTAAAAAAAAAAAAGAAAAAGAAAAATAAAAGATCAAAATTTGGTTTAAACCTATGTGGCATATTTCTGACAAGCGAAGGTCAGAGGCTGCCGGCCACCATTAATGGACTTTTTTTTTTTTTTTCTTAAAATGAATTTTCTTTTTCCATCTCTACCCTAGTCATAAAGCGTTTAGACGTATTCTATGCGCTGTGTTGATCATTTATAGACGGTATCATATAAAAAGAAGAGACATGGAGAAAAAGAAAAAGGACAAGAGAATTTTATCTTTCGAAAGAGATATAAGTTTTAGTGAATTAAATTCACAACGAATCGTCTAGTAATTGGAAGACGATGCAGTTTGGATGAAAAATTAATTAGGCGCGGATGGGGAGAGGAACGTGACACATGGTGGGAATGGTAAAGGCATCGCATTTATGCTCCTTCATGTGAAAGCTTTTAACTTCCAAAATGGAGAAAGTTATGAAATAGATGTACTTATTGTTATCATTAATGGCTTTAATTCAACTTCTTTTTTCTCGTGATTCTCATGTATATATCCATGGATGTTGTGTAATGTTTTTAGATCCGATTCAAGCAGTCCATTACATGTATGAAACGTGAGTTATAGGATTAAAATTGAGTTTAACTACGAGTGAATCAAAATTAGACTAGAATTAAAACAAACGGTTCTCCGATATGTTCAAATTGAACTAAATTAAACTGAAAGGATAACTTAGATAGGCAACATTGGTTATGTGTAAAGTTCTCTATGGCCCATGGGATGCCAACGGGAGAACGAGCCGGGAAAAATAAGGTGAAGGTGGAAAAGTTTCAACGCACTTGGCACAACTTACGAGTTTATGGCGCATGTGTATATTTATAATTTAAATTTTTTTACTGTTTCGTTCTTATTTTATCTCATCTATTTAAAAAACTATGGGTTTAATTGGTAATCTCCCGTTAAAAATGAAAGTTCTGCCTTCATTTTTTTTTTTCCCCATTCTAGAGAAAGCATTTCATCTTAACATGTGTCTCCATGATACGTATTCTCATTGTAAAGGAATTTGCTCCACTTATATTTCCAATTTCTTTCGATTTATTTTCTTAGAATGTTGTCACGTATAACAGTTGAGATTTTAAAAAATATAATGTTAAAAGAAAAAAAAAAAAAACATACCAGTTTGAAATAATAAAAAGCCAAACATGACGCATTCGAGCATTATGTTAGAGCTCGGGAGTCGGACACTCTACGTTTGTCTTGTATTTTTTTTGCTGATTTAATACCAAAGTCGTTCTCGAGATTAAATGTTAAATTTCACATATGAAGATCGAAATTACTAACTTTCAAAATCAACTGACCTTATCAAATTTCATATTTCTAATTTATATTCTTTGATTAATGAGTATTTATTATCCCGTTTAATAAATTTAAAGAAGTAAAAGTTTAATTCGATATATCACGTGACAAATTCAAATTGGAGATAAAGAATTTAACAATTAAAAGTTTAATTGCATATAATATTTTAGTAATTTCAAACTTAAGGATATATAGTTAATAAAAGGCACGCAAAACATAAAAAATAATAAAAGTCGGAGTAAATTATGAAAACTGAAAAGGTCTTTGGACTGTATAATAACCTTTCAGGATACCATTATCATTTTCCTGTTATGTTCTGCTAAGTGACTCTCGCATGGACATATATGCTCCGATATGTAATCCTTCTTTCAAATTAAAATTCACAGGCTATTTCCTGAAGGATGTGGAAATCCTTCCAAACGGAGATTTCCAACCGCCACCCCGCCACCCCGCCCAAAAACATCCAACCAAATCAAACGAATATTTATTAAAGAAGCGAGTTTTAGTAATTGCACGAGTCACGACTTTTGTGCGGTACACTGTAACGCCGTCTATACTATACGATGACGGCTGCATCTATATATTTGGATACGACTGTGTTTATATAAATAAAATTCAACAATTAATAAATAGATTGGATCCATTTATAAATACTTCCGTATTCAAGTTTGTCATCTAAAGCTACGAAGAAACCTGTTATAGAAAGGCCTACATTTATCAGTGCACGATTTTAAACTGATTCGAAATTGAAATCAGACTTAGACCTAAAGAAGGGTCGGATTCGACTTATGAACCGGATCAGAATCAACTTGGACTTGTGAGTCACGAGCTTGAACTATAGTTTGACTCATTGGGCTTGACAAGTTGGTACGGTTTATTATGTTGGATTCGTACGAGTCTAATCCTAGGTTGAAGGAATCAATGGTTCAACCAGCCGATTTTAACCTGAAAATTAAAAAAAAAAAAATAAAAAAAGTGTTTTATAAATTAAATTTAAGTATTTTTTCTAATTAAAATATAAAATAAAATCGAATATATATTATTACTTATATTTAAAAAAATATATATCAAGGAATTGTGAGCCAATCCTTTTAAAAAAAATTAATTTAAAAAATAAACTAAATTTTATATTTTAAATTAAAATTATTTGAGTCCAAGATAAATATTATTTTTATCTCATTTTACAAAATAGTTATTAGGGATATGTACTTATTTATATATAACCATATCCTATTTGATTATCATATTAGTAATGTGAGATAAAAGATATAAAGGTTATAAGAAAGTTATTTTATTTATTTATTTTTGGTCGACATAAGGGATAGGAGATTTGAATCCTAATATATTCCAATAGGAGATTTGAATCTTAATATATTTCAATAGAAGATTAGTGATAATGCTATTAGACAATAACAATTTTGGCAAGATTATGAAGAAGTTAAAAAAAAAAAAAAATTAGTCTCACATTACCAGGAATAGATTGATCTTTTGGCAAAAGTTTATATACATCAAACTAGATAAGCTTTTAAAATTACAACTATTGCTATATTGTTTATATCAATGGATTAAATGTTGTGAATGAGAAACGATTTTTTTTTATTCACATGAAATTAGTTAAAATTTTCAATTTTCATTATTATTAATTTTGTCTTTTTCTTTGTTCTTTTCTTCCTTTTTTTTATTTCTATTTTTTTTTTAAGTTGGTAATTCAAGAATTGCCTAGTCCACGTGTCTTGCTTGTTAACCTAGCTTAGACCCACCAATTAGACCTGTACGGTTAGGTCTGTGTCAAGTCTTAGACTTGGTGGGATAGTTCTGGGTAGTGTTAGACCTGACCCATGCCTAAGTTTAGGCCTATACATATGTTTGGGTTTGATCTATGAAACTGTTTACTATTAAGATTTTTAATATTTGTAATCTAATCATATTATTACTTTTGTCAATTTTGTCATTTTCGCTTGTGCATATCTTTCTCTCTCTCTCTCATACACACACACACGTACACACAAACATACATAGACACACACATGTCATCCTATTACTGCTGCTTTGTCATAAGTCTTACTAGTTATTGATATTCTTTCTCTAATTATCTTCCTCATCCACTTTGACTCCAATTTTATAAAAGTAACATTCTTAACTTTTTATTTCCTTCTTTAATCTAATTTCCAACATTTTTTTTTAAGCATGGTGTAATGCATCTTAAAGTTTGTTTTTGTATGCACATCCACTTAAGTATGCTTATTAAGTCCCATTCTCATTAGTGAAATTGCTTTGTATTATTAGTAAATATCAAATTGAATTTATAATCACTTTTCATTAAAGTTAGTTATGCAATGTCATGGATTAGTCCTCTAAACAATTATACCATAAATCTTTGTTTAAGTTAGACACATAGTACTTATAGTCGGATTTTTGAGCTAGTACATAAATAGATTTTACTGAACTTCTCCATACATTTAACAATAAATAGAAAGATACCATTGTAAGCATTAGTTAAGCTTTCAGAAGCTCTAGGACTTTCTTGCACACTTACCAATCCTCTCCAAGCTTGTCTATAGGATGACTTGTTTTTGTACTTGGCCATAAGTAACTGGGTGCTCTCTTCTATACTGGTCAAAGCACAAGAAGAACATAGGCTAGTCTATTACGTCTACCATATACTATAAGGGCCTGAAGTTAGGTATACTCGGGCAAAAAAATTTGCCTTAGTCATTGTTATCATAGCACAGCGGCTAAGGCCCTACTTCTAAGTGCATTAGATAATCATACTTACAAATCAACTACTATACACTATACTGCAGAAACTTAATGTGTTCGAATGGATGATGAACTATGCAATGGAATTGAACGCATATGGAATTCATTATTAATCACAAACGGCCTATAAGACACAGGTAATGGCTGATTTCGTGATAGAATATACGGAAAAGGAGGAAGTACCATCGGATGACAAACTGCTGTGGACTTTCCACGTCGATGGATCACCTACCTTAAGCGGTGGAGGCACGAGCCTTATTCTAGTTGGCTCACATGAGGTCACCATCTGCTGCACCCTTAAGTTTATATTCGATTCCATCAATATGGAATGGGGTCGTTTTGCCCAAATATGTGTACAAGTGGATATAGATAAACCCCTCAAACATACCGTGATTGTTAATAAAGTCCCATATAAGATTATCTATGAAGGCCTTCATTGTATTTGCAAAAAATGTGGTTGTATTAACTATGTTAACAAAACATGCCCTAGTTATTCACCTACACCGGTGAGAATGATGATAAGGAATTCCCTACTGATGGTAGGGATATTGACAATTTGAGTGAATTGAAGCATACTAATGTGGAGAAGGATGACTTGGATGATAATGTTTTAAAGGATGTGACCAATCAATTGGGGCAGGAAGGTGATAAAGGCTTGTCTGACCAAGGAAGGCGGACTGGGGTTAGACTCAGAAGGGATAGGCAGAGATTTCGAAGAGGAAATACAACTCTCGAGAACCGTAACAGGGGCGAGGTCAAATCAAATGTTTATAAGAATAATTATGAAGTGCTGCCAGTTGAAAAACCAAGAAGAGATGGAGGGTAATAAATCCTAACAAACAAGGCAGGAATAAAGAGAATGATATACCTATTGAAGATGCGGTTGTATCAAAGAACAAAGGGGAATCGATTTCTACACATGCCTTCTCAACTGGCGCCATTAAAGGCAACATCAGTTCACAAGATAATATCACTGAAGGGGCTTTTTCCTCGTAGAGTTTCTCAACCAAGCAATCAAATCAAGGAAAAAGGACTACTCCCTGAAAAAACTTGCTCGGAAAAATGCAATCAGTGGCCAAGGTCAAGGTTATAGTTCTTTTGCTAACGGATCATGGTCCCTTGCCGGAGGTACACTAGGACTCAAGGATCTGGACTACCCAAAATGGAAGGGAAGTGACAAGGCCACATGTCGAGATCATTCGAGCGGAGATTAACAATATGCGGTGGTGGCGCAAGAGGGTTCCGGAGGTCACCTTCAGACCAGCCGGACAACATCAACCAGTCTACATGATGCGGCAGGGACTAGCGGAGGGGTGAGCAGAGGGCATTTTGTTCTTTCGAATCCCAATGATGAAACAACTGATGACCAACATGGACTTTCTAGCACAAGTGGAGGCCACGTGCAAGGGCGCGGTCGAATTCCTACTGACTCCTCGAAGGGAAGTGCCGGACATCCAAAGAATGCCATTCTTCACGATGGCCTTAGAGGACATCCACAGCTCGTTCTTGCTCCCAGCAACGGAAACAGCCACGAGGATGGTGAAGTCAGTGGTGCGGCTATGCAGGTTGAACATCAAGATCAAGAGGGAAGGAGACAACCCCCGGCCTCTAACTGGTATAAGTTTCGTAGCTTCCTCATGCAATCGGATACTATGGATACTCTCAACAAATATGAGACCTAACCCTTTTAACGTATTTGCATGGAATGCTTGTGGAGCATCCGCGAGAGCACGTCAACTCGTCCTCAAAGACCTGCTGAGAAGGTATGATCCGCAAATTGTGATTGTGACGGAAATGGAGCTAAACTATGCAGGTGCGGATAATCTTAGGATTTTTCTTGAGTTTTATCAAATGTTGTGTGCTGAAGCAGGTGGTCTAAGTAGAGGAATAATCATGTTTTGGAAACAGCAAATGGTCCGTGTAAGGAGTCATTAAATTCAACGCCAGCAAATCCTTGTTGATGTTGAGGTAATTCTTTTTAATTTTCATTGGTATATTTCAGCAATTAATGCACACCCCAATTTTCAAATTCGACAGGGTTTATGGAATGAATTGTGTGAAATGTCGCATAGCATAAACGCCCCTTGGCTGCTTATGGGTGATTTTAATGAGGTCCTTAATCATGATGACAAATGGGGTGGTTTAAATGTTAACCAATGAAGGGCCCAAAAGTGTCAAGATTGTATGGATACATGTTGCATGGTTGATTTAGGATTTGTTGGACATAGGTATACTTGGTCTAAACGAACAAGAGATTTAGCCAATTTAGTGCAATCAAGAATGAATAGGGCTTGGGTGAACTCGGACTAGAGAACCCTTTTTCCAGAGGCCAACGTGTTTCACCTAGCTAGCACAAGCTCGGATTACCACCCCCTACTATTAAAGCCTCACCCGACTGTCCATTTAGGGTCTAAGGATCTTAGACCTTTTCGACTCCAGCTAATGTGGCTGGAGCACCCGACGTTTAGCAGTTTTGTCTCATCCCATTGGCACTTATCCTGTGATAATTTAGAAGAACATTTGAAGGTATTCATCAACAGTTTACGTACCTGGAACAAAGAAATAATTGGAATTATTCATAAGAAGAAAAAACCGTTGAAAGAGAAAATTAAGCAATTGATAAGTAGAATTAGCAGGGATCCCAGCCAAGCTCTTCTGAATAGAGAATCTATGCTACGGGAAGCTCTAAATTGTGTCCTGAACCAAGAGGGAAAAGTTATGGGCGGTGACAGCAAGATTGAAGTGGATTTTAGAGGGTCAACGTAACACAAAATTTTTCATGCTTCAACAATAGCACGACGGACAAAAGGAAGAATCTCAGGTCTCTACGACGAAATGGGAAACTGCATAACGGAGCATAGAGCTTTGGAGGATTTGACGGTCAATTTCTTCTCCAACTTATTCAAAGCGGCGAGAACCATTTCTAAGTCGAATGCCCCTAGCTGATTGCCCCGGTGGTGCTCGTTTGGCAATATAGTAGTACAGGAGCTGGAATGGAATGTCACGCATGAGGAAGTTAAAGCGTGCAATGGGGTGTAATGCCAATATGAAGTCCCCCAAGCATTGCCGGTTTGCACTCCCTTTTTTACAAAATGTTCTGGAATGTTGTGGGTGACTCAATCTTTACCGACACTGATAAGATTTGGAGATCGGAAAAAGTTCCTAGCGAGATCAATCAAACATTGATTGTCCTTATCCCAAAGAAGGATGGAGTGAATAAGCTGCGAGATTTTCAACCAATCAGCTTATGTATAGCCTTATCTAAGGTGCTCGGGAAGATTATGGTGAATTGCATCCGGCCTCTCTTACAAAACATTGTTAGCCTAGAACAAGCTAGTTTTTTTCCAGTCAAATCTAGTAAAGATAATGACATTATATTTCAAGAGCTCCTTCATTCATTGAAGCACAACAAGGGTAGGGAATGGATGATGATCAAACTACACTTAGAGAAGGCTTATGATAGATTGGAATGGAATTATGTTCATCATGCTCTTATAAGCCTTGGTTTCCCAAAGAAATGGATTAGCCTTATCGGATCCTACCTTTCTATTAGCTCGGCAAGAGTCATTTTCATTAGGGCGATGTTAAAGAAATTTCACCCATCGAAAAAGGAATTCGGTAGGGTGACTCGGTTTCACCATACTTGTTTATTCTAGCACTTGAATTGCCGAGCCGTTATTTCAAAAAACTAGTCAATAGTGGACACTGGAAATTGATTCAATTTAGAGGGACGCAGGTGGAACTCTCCCATATGTATTTTGCAGATGATCTCACTTTAATTGGAGAAGCCACAATTAAGAATGCAGGTGTTATGCATAATGTAATGAGCGGTTTTGATATTATGTCTGGCCAGAAGGTAAATAATGGAAAATCTTATGCCATTTTCTCTGCTAACAGTTCTGCAGGTCTACAGGAACAAATCTACCAAGAGTTTGGTATTAATAGAAATGCTACCTAGGGTAAATATTTGGGAATACCAGTGAAGACAGGAGGAGAGCTGAAGACAGATGATCTTGCGTTTCTTGTTGAAAAAACAAAAAAGAAGCTCTCGAGATGGAAAGTTGCTGGTTACAACAACGTTAGAAAGTATCGGTAACTATTATAGCCAGATCATTCCTTTAACCTCCAAAATTGCAAAACAGCTGGGGTAGAATCATAGGAAATTTATTTTGGGGGGAAAGAGGAGCAAAGGAAGATCCATTGGATTTCTTGGGATTGTATCAAGCTCCTACGTGAACATGGTGGCCTGGGTATCCTTGACATTATGGGGAGAAATAAGGCAAATTTTACTAAGTTAGCCTGGAACATCCACAGCAAAGATCTTTTATGGATAAAGCCAATAAGGAGTAAATATCGATGGAGGGATGGAGAATTTCAAAGGAAGAGCGAATCCGACTTTTATAAACTACTCAGGAAACAAGAAAGGTGGCTAAAAGAGAATGCGACTATTCATCCGAGTGGTATGAGAGATGCTCGTTTCTGGTATGATCCTTGGTCGAAAGGTGGTAGAGACTGTAGCTCGTATGTCCGGTTCCAAGGGAGGGAGAAGGTGTCATGGTAGCTCAGGCATGGACAGGGAATGGTTGGAATGAAGCTATAATCGAGTATCTCATTGATGACATGATATCGAGTAAACCGGGAGTTTTTGATCCGACAATCCAATTCCCAGGTGATGGCTCGAATATGAACAATATAATCTGGCCCCATGATGCAGATGGGAATGTACACACCGAAACTGCTTATACGATGCTCATGAAAGAGGAAGGCTATACAAGTAGTAATGAGAAGTGGGACTAGGTATGGTGAACACCTATGATTCCGGGTATCCAACATTTGCTGTGGAGAATATTACATGACGGATTCCCATAAAAAAAAAAAAAAATCTGTAGAAGAGATGTTAATGTGGGAACGAATTGTGTTTTCTATCATCATAGTGAAGAAGACGTGGAACACCTATTTTTGCATTGTCCAGTAATTCGAGAAGCTTGGAGATTTGGGGGATGGTATGCGCTACCAAACTTTGATGATCCAGGAATTTTTAGTAGCTTGATTAGAAGTTATGCTTACATTAAGAGAATTCCTTGGAGCATGATCCCCTATCCTAGAGCGGTGTGTTCCTTTTCACCTTACTTGGGACATGGAGAGAACGAAACAACAAGGTCTTCTGTACGGGAACGGTAACGCAAGATTGGAGATGGACGATTCGGAAGGAAGCAAATGAAAGTGCACTTGGGAATGACTCCCTGCCGATTTTATCAAGTGGAACTGTGAGGTTACGGTGACTGATAAGGGAGATAAAGTAACAGCGGCAATCGTGGCACGAGACAATCAAGGTCACGTCTTAGGAGGTTCAGTTAAGAAGTTGGTTGGAATAGATCCCATTGACGCAGAATCATGGGCGATAACATACACTATGCGACTAGCATGTGAGAAAGGATGGACAAAAATTATCATAGAATCTGATTGTCATTCAGCCATAAACCTTATTGAGAGAGAGGATGTGCTAATCCTAATATGAAATTAGTCGTTTGTTGCTCTTGCAGAAATCTTTCCAACAAATTTTCTTCTATTCACTTTTGCAGGATCTGGGGTAAAGCTAATCAAGTGGCTGATGCGTTGACAAAGGAGGGCCTTAGAAGAAATAAATATTTCTCTCTTGATCGTTTGTTTCCTTTATGTATTTTGGACTTTCTTGTTGTGACTTTGGCATTGATCGGAGTGTTTTCTCTGCATGGCACATGAGAGACGCTAGTTCTCAACCAGGCTAGTTTGCTTTTGATTTGTTTGTATTTGCTGAACACTTTGAGTTTCATGATGTTGAGTTAATAATATTTTCATTATAAAAAAATAGACTAAATATGAGATAACTTATAGAAATGTTTAGATATGCATTTGAGGTAAATTGTTAATACATTAAGATCTAGCTTAAGTTAAAAGGTTGGAAAAATTATATAAGAAAAGGTAAAGTTTGAAGTTAAGTTCAAATCGGAGAAATCCATTAATACACCATTCTTATATCGTTAAGTTGATATGATGTGGCTATTATCTGTTAGATGGTGCTAACGTGGTGCTTCCAGGGCCATTTGATTTCAAATAGAAAAAGAAAAAAAAAAAAATACTCATGTAAAACAATAAAAAAAAATTCTAAAAATAAAAAGAAGTGAAGGTAACAAAAAATTGGAATGAGTAACATTATAAGAACTTCATGTTATGGCATTGAAATATTATGGCAAAATGCATTTTTGCAACAATTTGTTTTTTCTTAATGCAATGAGTTATCGCATTGTAGAAAGGTATGTAAATTGTTTATTTTTTATTTTTTTTACACGATTGTAAAATGACATAGAAATATAGAGATTATATTCTATTAATTTTGTTGCTTAGATATAAAATTAAGAAAAAAACTATAGTTTGTAACAAAAAAGTTATTAAAAATAGGGTAGTATATATAATAGAGATTTTTCTATGGTAACGTTAGTAATATAGTATTATTATAACGTTGGTCGAGATAACTTATTATAGAAAGTTAATAAGTCACCTTCCCTCTCTCCCTTTTCCATTTAATTAATTATTCATAAAAACTATTGATATGTTGTTTAGATAATAGGTTAGTCTATTTTTAAAAGATAGACAGTGTAAATTAAGTTTTATTAAATTATTAGTTTAAATTAATTAATATTATTGTAGAAACCCTGTATGATAAATAGACAAATATATATGCACCACTAGGCTTGAATGTATAGATGCACTTTGTGATGTGCTCTTAAGTATAAATGAAGTAAACCCGAGGAATTACAAACTTCAGTCCACTTTTGTCTTTGTTTCTTTAGGGGAGTTAAAATTAAATTCTTTTAAGGCTTTTTGGTATGTTTTTATTTTATTTGCCATTGCTTCGTTAAATTATTACATTGAACATCTTGATTACCAAATAAGAAATTATCTTGAACTTAACTTATTATTAACTTAATTTTAAGTTATTAAAATCGAGTTGAACTCAAATTCAAGATAAACTACTTGAATACATTATCAACTTGAACTTGAGCTTTATTGCATTTAAATCCACAACCTCGTAAGCCCATTATAGTCTAATCATATATCAAGATTTATAGGTTGAGCTTCAGCTACATTACGAACTTAATTAAAAGAAAAAATCATTCTTTTTTCTCAATAATAGAGCTTAAACGAGTTTCTTTCAATTTCAACAGTTAAAGTAATTACTCTCCACATTAAAGTGAGGCTTAAGCTTTGAATTTTCTTAATTGAGTTTGAACTCGATTCCCTCAATTGATGATATTAATCTTATTTCTATAATTGATTTAAAAAAAAAAAACAATATAGTGAACATGAAATTGCTAAGAAAAACGTATGAATATGGAAAAAAATATATGAAACAGCCCCAAAAGAATTTAATTTTAAAAAATATATAATTATGTGTTATTAAAATAGACATCTAAACGTACATCCATAATTACATGAACACTTATACAAATTACATTTGACATTTTGTATAACAAAACTTGTGACTACAAAATAAAATGAAGAGGGTTAATTTAAATGGCTTGATGAGAAAGTGATGATTTGAGCATCCTAATTAAATAAAAAAATTAATATTATCTAACATAGAAAACCAAAATTAAGCAATGCCAATTAATATGTTAGTTATCAAAAGAAATATAAGGATATTTAAAAACTGCCATAAAATAGAGAAACACATAAAACTTAAATGGCTTTTTTGCTTCATTGAATGGAATAAAGAAGAAATAGGATTGGAATCCCTATGGAATGCACTAAGGGTATGATACTTATTATTTTGTTTAATTAAATTTATAAGTAACTTAAAAATAAATATATAGTAGATTTTTAATGAGTAAATTATCATCAGCCCATTTTTTCTTTCTTAACAAATCCTAAAGTAATAAGTACTAGCTGTGATGGTAGAGGCAGTGGTGGTTGGTGGCGATAGCATTGACTATGTTGGCAACGATGGGGATGATGATTGGTGGTGGTAGTTGGTGATTGTAATGTGGTAATTAAATTATACATATAGATTAGGTAAGCTTGGGCTAGATTCAAATTTAAGCTCAAGCCCAACGGTCCTTATTATTTTTTTATTTAAATTAAAACTCTACTTTTTTCTAAAGTTTCTAAATCTTCTATTTTTCTATTTTCTTAATTTTTTGACTTTCTTAAATTTTCTACTTTTTTTTTTTGTATTTTTCTACATTTCTTATTTTTCTATTTTTTTTGCATTTTTTTTCTCAATTTAAGACCCTTTATCTTATTCTAAAAATTCTAAAATGAGACAAAAATAGGGTATTTACAGCTGCCCTTTTTTATGGTGAAGTTTGAGTAAAATTTTACCATAAAAAAGACACTATTTTTGCCCTAAAGGTAGACCTCATCGTAAGAAGCACTACAATTATCCTAGGCTCAGTCTATCAGGGATTTAGTGAAGAGAGGTGGCGCTCTAAGAGTTGGTTGAAAGACTGAAAGAAGAATTGAAGCCTGGTCGTGCCTTTATGAGCTAATGAACTGGGTAAAGCGTTCTTTGAGTTGACTAAGACCTTAGGAAAAAGTTGAAGGCTTGGTCGTGCCCTTATGAGTTAATTGACTAAGGTAGGCAAGCAGGCAGGTAGCCGTTCTTTAAGCTGGCTAAGACTCTAAAGAGCTATTGAAAACTTGGTCGTACCTTTATGAGTTGACTAACCAAGGTGGGAGTGTCTTTAGAGTACTAGCAACCTTAAACTAGAATCTATTTAGAAAACCTTATCATGCCCTTTTAGGCTCACTAACCTAGTGGAAGCATTTTTAGGGGATTAGCAACCTTAAGTTAGAATTGATTTAGAGAACTTAGTCGTACCTTTCTAGGCTCACTAACCTAAGCGGGAGTATCTCTTGGGGATTAGTAACCCTAAGCTGGAATTGATTTAGAAAACCTGATCGTACCCTTTTGGGCTCACTAATCTAGGTAAGAGCATCTCTAAGGGATTAACAACCCTATGTTGGAATCGATTTGGAAAACCTGGTCGTGCTCTTCTAAACTCACTAACTTAGGTAGGAGCATCTCTAGGAGACTAACAACCTTATGTTAGAATCAATTTAGAAAACCTGATCATGCCCTTTTGGGCTCACTAACCTAGGCATGAGCGTCTTTAGGGGACTAGTTACCTTACGTTGGAATCAATTTGGAAAACCTATTCGTGCCCTTCTATGCTTATTAACCTAGGCGGAAGTGTCTCTAGGGAACTAGTAACCCTACATTGGAATCAATTTGGAAAACCTAGTTATGCCCTTTTGGGCTCATTAATTTAAGCAGGAGTGTCTTTAGAGGACTAACAACCCTATGTTGGAATTGATTTGGAAAACCTGGTTATACCTTTCTAGGCTCACTAACCTAGGCGGGAGTGTCTCTAAGGGCCAGCAACCCTAAGTTAGAATTGATTTGGAGAACCTGGTATGTTCTTTTGGGCTCACTAACCTCTAGATGGGAGCATCTTTTAGGGATAGGCAACCCTAAATTGGAATCGATTAAACGCCTTATGGGCTCGTTAAAAGAATATTGGTGAAGGAAAGCACCTAGTAAGCTTTCTAAGAGAATTTGGTGAAGTGAAGTAATCTATGGGCTCACTATGAGTAACGGATTGAGTCAGGATAGCATCTTCAAGGGCTGGCTAAGAGAAAACAGACTGACTCAAGATAGTGCCCTCAGAAGTTGGCTAAGCACCAAAAGATGGTACAAAAGGGTAGTGCCTTATGGGTTAGCTCAAAAGAATGTTATGGATAGGGTAATAAAATACTGGTTATATAGTTTAAATGCAAATACAATGTTCAAAAACCAATGCACTAACATCATATGGAAGTATTTACCTGGTCTTGTTGATAGTGCCCAAACTATAAAACCTTTTCTTGGAAAGTCCCATCAAAACTGACCAACTCATTCTCTGATCCTTTGTTTTCAACCCAACTGATTTTGATATGGAACCTCTAGGACTCTGCTAACTCTTTTAGAGAAATTACGGAAATTAACTCGATACAGAAATGCTACCCACTGTTTTTGTCTTTCTGGAACCTTTATGAATTGAAGCCCTTGTTCTTGACTAATAAATGTCTATTGTAAGGTGATTGCTTATCCGGATTTCGCATTTCTCTGAAAAATAGATAATAAAACTCCCCGTCAAGGGGGATGAATTCGTAATAAAGTATTCTAAAGAGTTTTGTCAATTACTAATGTCCTAGATCTCACTTCTTAACTTCTCTCGTATTTTTAGTGTATGGGTTCAATTAAATGGAGTAAGGGGAGTTAAACCTTTTAATGAAGATGGTGGTGATTCTAACATCAACAATTGCCAAGGATACCGACTTTGCTTTTAGATAATGAAAATTAGACCACAATGACATTTAAAATGACTGACATTTTCATATTCTAAGTAAAAAATTTCCATTGACTTCTCATGGATAATATAACTTTACAGTGTTAGCATTTACAGGATCTCTCAAATCTAAACTATCCATTTGAGACAAAATTAAAGCCCTTTCTAGTAATACTTGCTTCACGATGTAAGGGCCTCTATAATTGGGAGCAAAATTTCCTCTAGAGTCTTATGCATTGGGGAAGGCCTTTTTCAACACCATATCACCCTCTTTGAAGTTTTGGGGTTATACCCTTTTGTTAAAAGCTTAAGCCATTCTTTGTTAATAACGCTGATTATGATACAAAGCTGTCAATCTCCTCTCGTTAATTAGATTCAATTGCTTGATGCATTTCTTTACCCGATTGGCTTCATCTAACTGGGTTTTTGATAGTACTATGAGTGACAGGATCTCAATCTCTATTGGTAACACTGCTTTAGTGCTGTATACTAAAGAGTAAGGTGTTACCCCAATTGACGTTCTAATGGAAGTTCGATAGGCCATAAGTGTGAATGGCAATATCTTATGTTAGTCCTTATATGTAACAATCATTTTTTCGATGATTCTTTTGAGGTTTTTATTGGTTACTTCAACAGCTCCATTCATTTGAGGTCGATGAGAAGTAGAGTTCCTGTAAATGATCCTGAACTATCAGCACAACTCTGACATAAGCTTATTGTTAAGATTAGTGTCATTGTCAGTGATGATAGTTTCTGGAGCCCCATATCGAGCCAAGATATGTCTCTTGATGAACTTAACTACAACCCCTTTATTAACACTCGAGTAAGATGAGATCGTAACCCATTTGCTAAAGTAATCGATGACGACCAATATAACGCAATGCCTATTGGATGCTTTTAGAGTTATTGGGCTGATGATATCTATTCCCCACATTGAACAAGGCCGCCGTGTCGAGAGTGTATGTAATTCTTGAGGCAGGGCATTTATCTTATTTGCATAAACTTGGCATAAGTGACAATGCTTGACATATTTGATGCAATCGCTTTCCATTGTTGACCAGTAGTATTCTAGCCTCATAATTTTCTTAGCTAGAATGTAACCGTTCATGTGAGGGCCACATACTCCTTCGTGTACTTTTTTCATCAACATCTTAGCCACCTTGTTGTCCATACACCTTAAAAGTGTACCGTCAAAAGATTGCTAGTACAAAGTAGACTCGCTTATTAAGAATTGAGTGACCAATCTCCTAATCATCCTTTTGTCCTTTTTCTTGGCCTTTATAGGGTATGTACCTTGTTATAGGAACATTTTAATATCATGATACTACGGCTTTTGATCATTCGTACCCTCAATTGTTGAACAGAAGGCATGCTTGTCTTTAATTTCGATAGTGAGGGGTTGAATCTCGACTACACCGGACATCTGGATCATAGATGCTAGAGTAGCTAAGGCATCAGCAAATTAATTTTGAGTTTTCGGTACGTGATTGAAAGTGATTTCCTTGAATTTCCCCTTCAATTCAGTCAAGTGATAGTGATAAGGTACCGGTTTAGAATCTTTCATATTATAATCTCCTCGAGCTTGGCCGATAATGAGTGAAGAGTCCCCATTCACTTTTAATTCTTGAATATCTTTATTTAGGGCCATTTTGAGTCCCATGATGCATGCTTCGTACTCAGCAATATTATTAGTGTATGGAAAAACGAGCCTTACAGCCATGAGATATCGTATACCTTCAAGGGATATCAATATTGCCCTAATTCCACATTTAGATACATTAGCTGCCCTATCGAAAAACATCTTACACTTTGGTGGTTCATCATCTTCTCCTTTATTAGAACTTCCTTCGATGGCTAAGATATTTTCATTGGGGAAATTGACTTGTACCTCTTGAGGGATCTTATCGGAGGGATTTTCTGCTAATTGATTTGCTATGGCTTGCCTCCCCCTGACTAAATTCCAGTTTACATACATAATGTTGAACTCTGATAGTAACATTTGTCACTTTGAGATTCTGTCAATTAGGGCCGGTTTGTCTGCTAAGTACTTTAGGAGATCGTATTGAGTCAACAATTCAACCTGGTAGTAAAGTGTATATTGTTTGAGCTGATGCATTACCTAGACTAAAGCATAGTAGGTTCTTTCGATTTTTGAATATTTCTATTTCCCTTCAATAAATTTCTTGCTTAAGTAATATACAACCCGTTCTTTTCCTTCCTCATCTTTCTAGATGAGCATACACCCCATGGATTATAGTAATATTGTTAGGCATAGAAATAAAGGCTTCATAGGTTTTGGAGCTACCAAAATTAGAAGGTTCCTGAGGTACTCTTTGATCATTGTAAAGGCTTGCTTACATTCTTCATCTCAATTGATCTTGGCATTCTTTTTCAACAAATTAAATAGGGGATGACATTTATCTGTAGGTTGAGATATGAACTGGACTATGTAGTTTAAACAGCCTAATAAACCTCTAATTTCTTTGAGTGTACGTGGAGGGGGCAAGTCAACTATTGCTTTGACTTTATCAGGGTCCACTTCAATGCCCCTTTGGCTTATTATAAAACCTAATAATTTCCCTTAAGTCACTCCGAAGGTATACTTCTCTGGGTTGAGCTTCAACTTGAATTTTCTCATCCTATCAAACAATCTTATCGGATTTTCTACATGATTTTCTCCTTCCTTGAACTTTGCGATCATATCATCAACATTTACTTCAACTTCTTTGTGCATTATGTTATGAAAGATTGCCACCATGGCCCTTTGATAAGTTGCCTTCGCTTTTTTTAGTCCAAAAGGCATTATCTTCTTCAGACATTCGAATCTGATTGTATTTGAAGAAATCATCCATAAATAAGAAAAGATGGCTTTCAACTATGTTATCGGCTAAGAAGTCAATATGGGGCAAGTGGAAATTATCTTTAGGGGTTGCTTGGTTGAGATCTTGAAAATTTACGCATACTCTAACTTTTCCATTCTTCTTCATTATCGACATAATGTTGGCTACCCACTCGGGATAATTAAATACCTCGATGAAACCGACCTCCAATAACTTTTTGACTTCTTTCTTAATTTTCAACAAGACATTCGATCGGAACCTTCTTAGCTTCTACCTTTTAGGTTTGATATCCTTTCGTATGAATAAGCGGTGAACCACGATTGATGGATCTAATCTGGGCATATCTTCATAAGACCACGCAAACACATCTTAGTAATTAGATAGTAATGCGGTCATTTTTGCCTTTTTTTCTTCTTTCATATTCCTTACAATTTTCAATGTTTTAGGGCTATCATCAACCCTAACATTAACTGTTTCAGTTGGTTCATCAATGGAAATTCTACTCATTTTATATCTTTGCTAGTTTTCTTGCATGTCACTGTGGTTATTAATATCATTCCTAACGACTAATCTAGTAGGGCTGGAAGTGATATCAATACTTTCATCACTTATCCACATAGGGTATCCATAGCCTATATTCGAAGCATTGGATCTGAGCAAAAAGTATGTAAAGGAAAGAGTGTGAGTGAGGAAGAAGTGAAGAGAAAGAAGACTTATTTTTATTTAGAAGAAATTCTTTTGAGTACAATGTTGTAGAATAAAGGTAATTATTACAAAACTTTGTAAAATACTAAACCGTGATTCATCTTTTACCTTAGAGAAGACTTATTATTATTCATAGGGATGGAGAACTAATTCTTTAGATGCTGGGACTTATTGGATGGACTAGCTGTTTTATTCTTGTTGGAAGCGTCTTCTTTGGCAAGTTCTAAATTTTGGACTTTGGCCTAAATGAAAATTTCTGATAACAGTGGGAAAGTCATCGAGGCATGATATAATCTGTCACCTCTTTTGCCCTTTGCTTGCATATTTCGCAACTCATCTACTAGAGTTGGGATGTAACATAGCCCATAGGTTCCATACTGGCCTTCCTTAAATTTCAGTCTCTTATCTTTCTCCTGATCAGTAATCATGCATACCTCTTCGAACATTTGGAGCCTAAAGTCCTCTTGCTCCTTAGTACCAATATAAGGTATAGGTTTTTCCTTATATATTTCATAATCTTAGTTACCTAGAATCGTTATAACATAGCCATTTGAGATGAACATAACCTTTTGATACAGGCTTGAAGGTATTGCCCTTGCTGAATGTATTTAAGGTCTTCCTAATAATAGGTTGAATGTCCTTGGGATATCTAATACTTGGAATTGGATGTTGAAAGTTTATAGGCCAATATCAACCGGTAAGTCAATCTCCCCTATAATTTCTCTTCTAAATTCGTCAAAAGCCTTGATTGTCGTTGAACTTGGCTTGATAGTGATCGTATCGATGCCCAATAGATCTAGGGTGGCAAGAGGGCAAATATTTAAGGATGATCCATTGTCGATGAGGACTCTTGATGTGATGATGTTCTTTACCCTCACAATTAGGAAGAGAAGCTTGGTGTGTTGGTTACCTTCTTCGCCCAATTCCTTAGTAGAGAAAGAAATTTAATCCATGGAAAGGATAGAGTTGGTAACAAACCCTATTCTTTCAACCGGTATTTTGTAAGGGACTTTAACTTCCCTTAATGTTCTAAAGAAAGCTTCCCGATGCAGTTTTGATGCCATCAATAAACTCATGAGAGATATTTATTTTGGAGTCTTAATGAGCTAATCCATTATTTTATACTCACTAGACTTGATTATTTTGGTGAAGGCAAACAATTCTTCTTTATATTTAGCTAGTTCATTGTTTGGCTTTTCCAACACAATTTTCTTTTTTAGGTCCTCCTTCAGGTCGTAAATTCTACTAGAGTGAGTAATAGCTCAATTGTCCTTGATTTATTGCTTAGTAGTTGAAAGGGGCAGTTTTATAATTTTCGAGGGCTATAGGCACGTGAAAGGTGTACCTTTTGGTCTGTGGACTTTGCTTCCCTCTTGTTTGTAGAATTTGTAGACCTTGGGCTCTTGGTTAGAATTAATCATGTTGATTGCAGGATCTGAGTGATCAAATATCATATTGATGACCGGCCTATGATTAGGCAAGGGGTTATTGTTGATGTTTGGAATTGGAAACTCTACGAAGTCTAATTGGATTGTGCCTTCATAGATTAAATTCTAAATTTTATTTCTTAATCTCCAGCATGAGTCTGTTGAATGGCCCTCTTGCGCTAAATGATACTGATACCTTACATTGGATCAAAAAATCTTGCCCTGTATCTTTCATAAGGAGCTTCAGAATGGAGTAAATTGTCCTTTCTTAGTTTTTCAAGTATCTGATTGAATGGAATGGGTATTTTGGTGAACTGCCTTGGGGCCCTACTAACTTGCGGTTGGCTTTTGTACTGTTGTTGAGCTAGTAGAGGATTTTCCCTAAAAGAGATCCAAGTGTTAGGTCTAGCATTTGAATTGACCATGTTGATAGTAATTTCTTTGGGCTTGTTGGTGGTAAGTTTAGTAGAGGGTGGTCTTCTATTTGATGGTTCTTGTAGCTTATTGGAGGAGACGACAATTAATCGGACACCCTATTGCTACTACTTTTGCAAAACTAAAAGAGGCTTACCCAATCAAGTGAGAGAAGTAAGGTTTCTCAAGAGTATCGATAAAAGTCGAAGTTAGCTCTTTCTCAGTCATAAGGGTGGAAACCCTTGCAGCTAAGGACCTCCACCTTTAGGCATATTCTTTAAAAGATTCATTATGCCTCTTCCTCAGGGTAACTAAATCCATCATGGTTGGTGCCACCTCATCATTGAACTTATATTGCTCATAAAATGCCCTAGTATGCTTTTCTCATGTATTCACTTGATTTAGATCCAACTGGGCGTACTAAGTCAAAGCTAGGCTAGTTAGGTTGTCCTGAAACGTTTAGACCTTGAGTTAGTCATATTGCATATACTTGCCCATTTTGCATATGCACAGCTTGGCGTGCAGTTTAGGGCATCTGATCCCGTTGTATTTCTCGAAGTTCGGTACTTTTAATTTTTCTAAGAAGCTCCCATAATCGTAAGCAGAGAAGTCTATTATACTAGCTTACTCAAAACCATCATACCCTTTGAGCATTTTATTTTCTAAGTGATTTGTTAGGTCAATTACTTCTTAAGCTCTTTTAGTCTGTCTTAATCAACTTTAGGTTTTAGGTTGACTAGAAATGAGTAAGTGTTTGGCTCGAAAGTCGAATTGACCTTCAGATAGACCCCTTTTTATCTTAAAGGATTCGAAGGCTTAGTTGACTTTGGGTAGGCTTCTTCTACTTCAAGGGGTGGGGCTTCAACATTCTTTCCATATCGGGCTTTGGAGTTTTCTTCATTTGATGGAGCCATGAACCTGAGTAAGTCAATGCTGTCAACAAGGAAGCTCAATTGATCAGCAATCTTCCCTATTGTTTGCTCCAAAGAGCGGAACCTCAACTTGGTAAGATCAATGATTTTAGGGTTGTTGGTGTTGATGTTGTTGTTTACTTAGTTAGCCTTTCTGGTTTGTGAGCAGGTTCTGATAGGACTTCTTTAAAAGGTTTGACACTTGTAAGCTATCTTGGTGACCTGTTTAAGATCACTTCTCAACAAGTTGGCACATGAATATTTTTAAAAGAGACAAATGAAAAACAAAGAAATGCATGACATACAAATGTAGAGAGATACAATTAATGAATAACTAGCAAGATGGTAATTTTTATTATTTTTGTAACTTTTGGGGTTCCCTTTTACATTATTTGGAAAAAAGGAAAATACATTTGTTTTTTAAGACGAGTATTTTTATCTCTAAATGTTCTTTTGGCGCTTAGCAAGTGTTCCCTTTTTCTGCTTATTGAACCTTGTTGGTACTTCCTTCCTCTTTTTTGGGTTGGGCTCTTCAATTTCTTTGAGTCTTTTCTAGGTCATCTTTAATTGATGTTCTAAGGCTTAGGAACATCGTCTTGATTCCCGAAAGAGATCCTCTTACATGTTCCACTCTTCATAAATTACTTCTATACGGGCTTATACTTTGTCTATGTAGGTCTTAATTTCAGGATCTGGTTTAGTTGTTACAAGTTGGATGATTTCTAGTGCTCGATACTGGATCTCCCTTGCCTTATGGAGTTGATTGTACAAATATTCTTTGGTGACCTTGTGCTTGTTCACTTCTCCTAGCTAATCTCCTAAATCAATAGGATGATAATCTTTATTTTCCATAATTGTTTGATTGCTCGGAGTTTGGACATCTTTTGTGGTAGTGGGATCTGAAGGTTTTCATAATCTAAGGTCGTGATATCTAGTAGAGGCTTATAAACTATATATTGGATACCTCTAAATTGTTTGATCATATTGTTAGGATAATAGCCTATGCACAATTTCATCTCGATTAGGGGTATTGCTTGATAATTTTTGCAGATTAGGATTATCCTTTTGAAGTTGCTCTATCTTACTGTCCATAAGATATTAGCGACTTGGAAATTTCTCGATAAAAGAATCGATTAGATCAATATTATGAGCAAATTGTCCTCGGATCTGATCAAGCCCATAACATTTCATGTTGCTCACAAACCATACCGTCAGTAATGCCATGCTAGTTTTTAGTGCGCCATCGTTTTTTTCTTTCAAGATGTTAATGGTTTTGATTTGTTCTGCGAAGAGGGCTAAGACATACAATTTGCTTTCAAGAAATTGGCCTACTAACTTAGCGACCCTGAAATGGATGAAGAACTTTTCGTTAGGGAATAAGAGACTCCCGAACGTAGCTAGGATAAAGGCTTTTATTTTGTTTTGTCCCCAGTCTTTGAGATTGCCACAGAAGATGCCTCGTTGGTTGGATTTAAGCTCAATGGCGAATTAGGCTTTTAAGTCTTCTAATTTGATGCGGTTCTAATTGTAGCTTCTAAGGGCTTTGTTCACTTTAGCTTTTTTGATCCCTAAGAATCCTAAGAAGGCATTCATCGAGTTAACTTCCAAATTTGGAATGTATATATTTTCTAAGGAAGGAGCTTAAAGTAATTGGGTCTACTCTTTAAGTGTTGGACTAATTAGGTGAAGCCTAACTTAAAAAGCCATTTCCTCAGGTTCCTAAAAATTGGTTAGGGCCTTAATTAAATTAATTTCTATTTTCACCTTGGGAAGTGATAGAATGGGTCTGATCTTACTGATGATGGTCTCTTGTTCTCTTAGATTGAAGTGTCAAAACCATTAGTCCAAGATGGGCATGAGGCTGATAGGCATGCTAACAAACTTTTCCCTGAAGTGGATAGAGTTGGATGAACAAGCCATTTCCTAATTTGAATTATAAAAGAAAAAATATGTTACAAGATTGACCGACTATTATTTACAATAAGGAAACCTATTTACAACAATTCTATGTCTATAATATGTTAAAATTACAAGAGAAATTAAGGAAACTCCAAACTATTATATATTTTCATTCCCATCTCGCTTGATTATTCGTCGATTTCGAATGTTATGAATGCATAAAGGGTGGGTTTTAAAGGTTCTTAAGCTTGTGTGACCTTACTTGTTGAAGAACACTTTCATTGGTCACATCGAGCTTAAGTGGGGTAGCTTAATCAATCCCAAGTGGTAGTTACACCACAGCACTCAAAGCCTACACAATGGCCTCTCGTCCTAGGTTCCTAATACGGTTTGGGTTTGACTGCTTCTATCATATGTTTGTGGAAAAATAAATTCCCCCCTAAAAAAAAAAAAACAAAAACCTGCAAAAACGTTAGTTATGATACAAATAATAACGAATTAACAAATAAGTAAATAAATTATACTTAATAAGGTGATTTTTAGTGATTAATTTTAATTTTGGAAATTTGAATGACTAACTCTCTCTATGTCCCCAGTGGAGTCGCCAAACCATCGAGTTTAGTTTTTTCCTCTTGATTTTTTTATAAATTTGTCTTTTTTAAACGAACTAGTAATAAACCCTACCTATTTAATACTAACCTTCGACTAGGGTTTAAATGAAATTGGTTCTTTTATATTTGAAAACGTTTATGGAGTTATCACTCGACCGAAGTTGAAAAAAAGAGTCAAGTTATAATCAATTGGGTGGATTGATTATAACCCAGTTACTGATTTTTCGATAAAATTGATTTTTTTTTAAAACAATTTTAAGAATCAGAAAAATGAGTCAAAGGGTTAGGATTTTTAAACTCTTTATGGATATCATTGACTTTTCAATTTTAATCTTAATCTTAAAAATTACCTTTTAATAATTATCTTGGAAAAACGAAATTTAATCATTGATTAATGAATTTGAATAATTTAAACTAAAGTGGAAAAATGGTTTTTTTTTTTTTCATTTTTTACCGTCACCCCGTAGGTACTTACGTACTCGTTATTCAAGATTAGACATTGTTGAGCTTGATTTTTTGGTTTCTTTTATTTAAAATTAATTTCCTATTTCTTGATTAATACTAAACTCTAACCCATTTAATATTAATCATTGACTAAAGAAATTGAAAAATTTCAGTTTTTTTATTAAAAATAATTTTTGGAGTCGTCACCCAACTGGAGTTGGGAAAAAGGAAAGAAATAATAATCAATTAGGTGGATTGATTATAATTTGGCTACTGGTCTTTGATTTCAATTTGAATGAAGAACGAGAGGGTTCCGAGTTCGGGGGCTAACCTATTAAACCCTAATGGGTATCACTATTTATTTACCGAAATTAAGATTATTCTTCTAATTATAATATTTAAAAAAATAAATAAATAAAATCAAAAGAAAAAAGAATCTAAGTTTCTACATATTTTATCGTCGCCTCGAATGTGCCTACGTACCCTCTAGTCGGGATCAAACGATCGTAGTTCTTTCCGAAAACTTTAATGTGTTGGTTCTTTTTATAGAAAAAATAATTGGTTGAATTTGCGTTTTTATTAATCATTTCATTTTTATTAAGAAAAATCCTTAGAAGCCTAATTTTTATTCTTAATTATAAAAAAAAAAACCTAAAAACCTAATTTTTGAAAAGTCTCAAATTAAGATTTTTATTTAAAAACAACTAAGTGATAATTTTTTTTTTATTTTCAAGAAAAACCCTAAAGACCTAAAAATGCAATTTTTATGAAATATGTAATGTTCTACATGATGAATCTTTTATATAGAAAATATGCTTAAAACATAAAAAAGAAAAAAAATTCCTAATCATGAAAAAGACATCTAAAATATAGAAAAGACATCTAAATCATAGAAAAAATATCTAAACCATAGAAACTATAAAAAAGATATTTAAATCATAGAAAAAAAAATCTAAATGATAGAAAAGATGTCTGAATCATAAAAAAGAAGCCTAAATTATGGAAAAAACGTCTAAATAGAAAAGATGTCTAAACCATGAAAAAGATATCTAAACCATAGAAAAAAAATCTAAATTATAGAAAAGATATATAAACTATAGAAAAGAAGCCTAAATTATGGAAAAGATGTCTAAATCATAGAAAAGAAAACGTAAATAATGGAAAAGATATATAAACTATAGAAAAGAAGTCTAAATTATGGAAAAGATGTCTAACCATCGACAAAATGTCTAAACCATAGAAAAAATATTCAAACTATAGAAAAGAAATCTAAACTATGAAAAAGATATATGGAAAACAAGCCTAAACTATAGAAAAGATGTATCGCTGTAAAAAAGAAGTCAATTAAAGATTTTTTTTTTATTTTATGAACATCAAAATGATTTTTTTATCTAGAAGACCCTAACATGCCTAATGCAATTTTTCTAAATTAATACAATATACAAAGAACAAGATTTTGTAAAATATGAGATTTTATAAAAATGTCATTTTGAAAATATGAAATTTAGAAAACAAGAAAAATCGAAAATTTAACTTAATATATGTTCACTAGACACTAATGCTATAACTAATTATTAGCAATTAAAGACATGATTAAAAAAAAGTAGTACAAGTTTTAAAAATAATTGCGCATATACTAAGTGAGATAAAAATAAATAAATAAGATAAGCTATAGGCA
This sequence comes from Lumnitzera littorea, assembly GCA_024138015.1. NCBI lineage: Eukaryota > Viridiplantae > Streptophyta > Magnoliopsida > Myrtales > Combretaceae > Lumnitzera > Lumnitzera littorea. The sequence continues at coordinate 91,497,337 of JAMXBB010000010.1, forward strand.
ATAATTGAAAACCACTATTATGTACCTATAAGGTAAAACACGTAAAACTGATGAAAGGAAACAGATTGAATCCCTAATCCTATCATGAACACAACTATAGAATTGGTTTAAGGAGTGGGTTTGAGTGTGTTTTTTTAATAAAATGTGTAATTGTTCTTTTTTTGCTTGTACCATGAAACCCCTATTTATAAAACTCGAAAACAAATTTTTTGAATCGAATCGAATCAAATCAAATAGAATCTAAATTGATAAAGATCTAAAATAGATTCGAATCTTACAAATCTTGATTTTATTGGATTTAACGTCATCGTATCAAATTTGCTTTTTTTTTCGACAACTATTTAGTCAAGATTTTATCAAATTAATTTTTTCAAATTTCTTATTATTTATTTATTTTTTCTTTTTTTTTCAACAATTTTCTATTTTTTTGTCTTTTTTATCATTTTTCAACTTTTTTATTATGTTCTAAATTACAACCCTAAAAACAAAAATTATAACTACTATGGGCAAAAATCGAGTGTTTACAGATGTATGTAGTTCTTTTGTTTGAAAACTTTAGCGAATTGATTGATTTTAGTTTTGAAAAAAGATCGGGTTTACTTTTTTACCTGTTTCAATTTATTTAAGGAAATTTTTCTAAAGGTCCTAATTTAGGTTTTATTTGGAAAATTCTAAATAAAGTCTTAATTTTGAAAAAAAAAAGAGAGGATAGATTACTTTTATTTATTAAAAAAACTAATTTTTCTAAGTGATAAAATAACTTTAAAGTTTTTATGTTATTATTATTTATTACCAAAAACAGAAAAAGTAAAAATTAGCTTTTTCTCGTTCTTTCCTTTTTTTTTTCTTTCTATTTTCTCTTTCTCTTTCTTTTTCTTTTTCTTTTTTCTTTTTACAAGTTATTATTACATTTACAAAGAAAATAAAATAAATAAATAAAAGGCTACAAACCGGGTCTGCTCAAGTCGGGTTGGATCAGCTCGAGTCAACTCGGTCGGCTTTGGTCGGCTCTAGTCGGCTTCAGTTGGCTTGGATCGACTCGGGGAGTCAAATTAGAGTATCTAACTTAGGGTTTTTGGGTGTGAGGAATTCAATGGTGGTAGTGGTTTTCACAAAAAACCGCCGTAGAGGACACTATTGTAGAGAGAGAGAGAGATCGTGCTAGAGATAGAAAGTGTAGTGTATGTATTGCTTAGAGAGATTCTTGTGTTTTTGTGTGTTGAAAGTGAAGAGCAAAACCCTATTTATATTGTAAGTACAAGACTTAAACTAGGAAAGTCGAGAAAAATGAATTAATTCGTTAAAATTCATTAATGGGTTTTGACCCAAAAAATGAAAATTTCCTTGTTTTTGAGTTCAATTTTAATTGCATAAATGATTGAATTTGGATGAATTCAAAATTAGGCCACGCGTACTACATGATTTTACCATTAATTTGATGAAATCGTATAATAAATGGGGTAAAAAATGATCCCAAACCAAGCACATGAGAAATAAAAAAGGATTGAAATTCTGGAGCTGAACCTGTAGAGAAGGAGGAAGGGGGCATAGGCTACCTGCAAGGTACATGCTACATGTCCCCACACGCGCGTGCAATGCATGCACGCAATCCAAAAATAAAAGTGGTGCGTTGGACGTGCCCTTATTCTCCAATCAGGGCATTGCCTTGTTTAATGTTTTACAGACCAATTTCTGGTCCACATTGAATGTATTATTTTTTTAAATATATATTAAATAAATACTTGTTAAAAAGAAACCTTATCTTAAATGCATCCATATGTTTCCTTTCAAAAAGGAAAAGGCTCTTTACACTTGGTGAGATTCGAACTTGAGTCTCGTTATTTATGCATATGTATTGCTATCAAACTGTTGGTCTGTGCTTTATTCATATGTGTAATTAGATTGGGTCAACCTAGGATAGATTCAAATCTAAGCTTAAGCCCAATGGTCCTTATTATTTTTTATCTAAATTAAAAACTCTACTCTTTTCTAAATTTCCTAAATCCTCTTTTTTTCTATTTTCTTAATTTTTTGGCTTTCTTAAACTTTCGACTTTTTTATATTTTTCTACATTTCTTATTTTTGGGGTTTTTCTTATTTTTCTTTTTTTTTTTGCATTTTTTTCCCAATTTAAGACCCTTTATCTTATTCTAAAAATTCTAAAAAAAGGCAAAAATGAGGTGTCTACATAGAAGATAGGAACTTATTCCAAGGGGGAAAATTACTTATTAGGGAAGCCTACAGTGGTGGACTTTCTAGGCATTTTGGGGAGAGAAGGATCAATGAACTATTGAATGGCCATTTCTTTTAGTTGAGAATGAGACGAGACGTGCACCGAGTTGTAAAAGGCTATACCATGTGCAAGAGGGGTAAATGCTGAGCTAAGAAAGGGAAAGCAATGCCTTTGCCTGTTTCGATGAAACCATGGACTAAATTGAGCATGGACTTTGTTCTTAGACTACTACGAACTGCTCGAGGCAAAGATTCTACAATAGTCATCGTGGATAGACAGCACTATAGCACATTTTGTGCCTTACTCCTAAACTAACGATGTTTTAGCTGTTGCTTCTCTTTTCTTGCAAAAAATTGTGAGGCTATATGGTGTGTTGAGAAGTATAGTCTCAAACAAAGACTTGAAGTTCTTGTGCCTTTTTGGAGAACTCTGTGATGACGGATGGGGACCAAATTACTCCTTAGTACTTCCTGTCATCCACAAACGGATGGCTAGACAAAGGTAGTTAATTGTACTTTGGGATCGCTGCTTCGAGCTATAGTGAGCAAGAACTTAGCTGATTAGGATGTCTACTTACCAGTGGTCAAATTAGCTGACAACCGAACAGTACATGATACCACCAAGTAAACCCCCTTTGAGGTTGTCTATGGTTTCAATCTTGAGTTACCCCTCGATCACACCCCTGTACCTAAGATCGAGTGTAAAGACCCTGAGCGAGAGCTCGAACATAATCCCTTCAGTACATCTACAACAAAGTCACTCAGCAAATCGATTAAGCCGTTAGAAGAATGCAAAAGAAGATTAAGGGTAAAATGGCTAAACAATTCTAGTTAGGAGACTTGGTGTGGTTATACCTCAACAAGGAATTGTTTCCAAGTAAGAAGAGGAATAAGCTATCTGCAAAAGCTGAAGGACCCTTCAAAATCCTCCAAAAGATCAATGACAACACCTACAGGTTGGAGCTACCTGAAGATTATGAAGTTTTTGACACCTTCAACATTGCCAATGTCAATCCATATCACCCTGACGGAGAGTTGATTGAAGACCATTTGGATTTGATCCCAAATCCAAATCAACATGGAGGGAATGATAGGAATTAAGCTACTAGGCCTTTGACCCGTAGCCAAGCCTAAGGACCAGAGGGATTGGCAAGGCAAATTTTCCTACTTTAACTAACTCCTACGAAGGCCAAATATCTCTTTGTCAATCTACTTCACATGCCAAGTCATATGACTGCCCACTTTTCGGAAGTTGTGTATCGAATAGTAGAATGTCGAGACAATAGTCAATCCTTGCTCTTTGACTCACTCATGCCTAAGTTGACCAATTGCCTGACATCACCCTTGTTGAGAGGCAGAGAAGGTGACCCCAGACTAATTCCTACTCACCCTTGCTTGGAATAAGCAATTTGATCGTACTCTTTTATCTGCATCCTTCAACGACATTGCTAATGTATTTCTACCACTTATACAAGATCACATGTAAAATCTACTACACTAATCATTACTTTCTTCAAAATTTATTTTTATCCTTTTATATTTTATACATTATTACTTTAGAGTAATACCCTTTTTGTCTGTTCCCTTTTAGGTAAGTTACCATAACTTATCGGATATAAATACCCCTTGTATACACCTAATTTTTGCCCCGTATATTTATATTATTTTTCTTTCTTTTTTATAGGCCCTAAATTAGGAAAAACACAAAAAATAAGAAAATAAGAATACCCCAAAAATATGAAGTTTAGGAAAAAATACAAAAAATTTCAAAAAAATAAGAAAAGCATAAAATAATATGAAATTTAGATAAAAAATACAAAAATTGAGAAATTTAGAAATTAGGAAAATTTGGAAAAAAGTTAGAAAATTGAAAAATTACAAAAAATTAGAAAAATTGAGCAAAAAATAAAAGATTTTAGAAAATAACTTTTTAATAGGGTAGATTTTTCAATTAGATTTAGAAATTTAACCGTTGAACTTGGGCTTAGATTTAAATCTATCTTAGGTTGACCGAGTTCATATATGCAATTTTATACATATAGATAAAGTATAGGCCAATGACCTATTAGTTAAGCACATGGATTGGGTTTGGGTATTGAATGTGAGGTTTTGGGTTCAAATCTTGACAAAAGTAAGGAGGCCTTTTTTATTTTTTTGTTAACTAACACATTGCCATGTGTCAGGATTTGATTGTGCTATGTGTCTTGACATGTGATAGCGTCGGGTTGGATGACTTGTTAACGTAGCACCACGTGGCACGCCACGTGTCACGAGATGACACATGGCAGGCCAGGAGTAGTCAGCGTGGTTAACGTGGCACCACGTCAGTACTTTCTCTCTCTATCATCCTTATTTCTCTTGATTTTCTACCTTTTTCTCGGCTTAAGAACAGCTCGACCCCCTCACTTTGGCCTTTAATTTCGTGCTTTTTCCTTACTGAAACACACCAATTAATGGTATGAATTCATCCTCTAGATGGCCTACTTTGAATCAAACACAATAATACATCCAAATTCAGTCAATGGCACATTCAAATTGAGCTTCAAAGATTGGAAAAAAACTGGATTTTCAAACATTTTCATTCAAGTCTGATTTTTGATTTCCATGTTTGTTTGATCAATTTGTATATAAAGGGAGTATTGGGGGAGCACATTGGAACACAGAATGATTTACGAGCAACTCCTAAACTCTCTCTCTCTTTCTTTCACGGCTGTTTCTCTCTCTAACGCGCACTCTCCCTCATCGATTCTCTCTCTCCACTCCAACTCGAGCCCAACCACCACTGCGGTTGAGCTCCCTTTAGCTTAGGCTCTCTAACCTGACCTCTTTTAACCACCACCGTAGCCCATAGCAGCTTCCTCGAGCCACCCTCCATCAAACCCTAACTGTCACTTGTTGAGCCCGATTTTTCACCATCTCAATTCTTTTTATGAAATTAGGTCTTCTCTCAATCGATTAGTATTATACCCTACCCATTTAACATTGATCCTCGAATAGAGTTTAAAGAAAATCATTTTTCTTAACTTAAAAAGGTTTGGAGTTGTCACCCGATCGAAGTCGGGAAAAAGAGTTAAATTATAACTAATTGGGTGGATTGGTTATAACTTAATTACCGGTCTATCGATTAAAAAACCTATTTATAAATACGGCTTTTTGAAAATCAGAGATTAGGATTTGGGGGCTAATTTATTAAATTCTAAACGGGTACTACTTTTTAACTTTTCGAATTTAACTTTGCTTTTCAAATATACCCTTTTTTAATTTCTAAAAGCACTAATCATAATACACGCGACTAAATTGATTAATTTACATAAATATCTAAAAATGGAAAAAATAAAACTTCCATATTTTAAGTTGCCCCGTACTAACATATGGGTGGCTACATACCTGCTATTTGGGATCAGACTTCCGTAGTTCGTTTATCGAAAACATAGCAGATTGATTTAATTTTAATTTTGAGAAAACAGCCGGGTTTACGTTTTTACCCATTTTGATTTATTTGAAAAATTTCCTAAGGGTCCTAAATTGGTTTATTTTTGGAAAATCTAAAGTAATCTAATTTGGAAGGGATCCGTTTTATTTTTGTTTATTTGAAAAAAAAATATGTTTTTCTAAGTGGTAAAATGAATTTTATTTTGCTCAAATATTTTATCTTATTTATTATTTACTTTTTACTTCCTTTTTTATTTATGTTTTATTATTTTATTTTATTTTATCTATTAGGTTAAGTAAAATAACAAATAAATAAACTACATTTTCTTTCTTTTTTTTTCTTTCTTTTTCTCTTTTCCTTTTTTGTCCTTTTCAGTTTTTCTTCTTTTCTCTTTTCCTTTTTTTTTCTTTCTTTCATTTTATTATTTTACAACAAACTACAATAAATGAAATAAAATAAAATAAATAAATAAGATAATTAAAAAAAAATAGCAACAATTATTAAATTGGGAAATAACCAGACCAAGTAATAGGGATTCAGATCGGGTTAGCAGCGCAGGTCAAATCCTTAGGTCGGGTTTAGACCGGGTCGAATCGGGTTTAGACCGAGTTGGATGGTGGTTTCGGGTCAGTCACTCATGGCAGTTTGAACAAGATGCTCCCTAGGGTAATTTAGCCACCGAATCAAGCGGGAAAGGGTAGTTTTATGGTTTTTGTTTTGGGCTTTAGGGGGTATTTTCAATGCCATTGCGTTTGGTGGCCATTAGTGGTGGTTATGCTGGTGGGTTTGGTGGCGTGTACGTGTGTGGGTTTCGTAGCCAAGAGAGGGATGTTATGCGAGTGTGTGGGTTACACGGCTAAGAGAGAAGAGTTCGAGAGTGAGGGAATGGGTTCGAGTGTGGAGGTTGTTGCAGTTGGGTTTGGGTTTGGGTTTGGGTCTGGTGTTTGGTCGTATGTGTATGTGACAATGAGTGTAGCATCACGTGTTCGACCGTATGTTTGGGTCGTGGCAGCATTGAGGAGTGAAAGTCAGGTAGCATAGTTCGGGAGTGGGTATGGTGTAAGATGAGAGAGAGACGGTGGAGCTGTTCTCCAAGTAGGTCAGGTGCGGTGTTGGCCGAGAGTGGTGTATACGTATGTCGTAGTCATGCATTGGGTGCGAGAGAGAGATGGTGAGAGGGAGATAGCTGTGAGAGAGAGAGAGAGTAGAGAGAGGTCTACTGGAGAGAGGGAGATAGCCGAAATAAAGTGTATGGGTAGAGAGAGAGAGGGGTCTGGTGGATAGAGGGAGATAGTCGAGAGAGAGAGTGGATTTTATCCATCGTAGGACCCCTTGTCTATTCTAACCTTTTTTTTTTTTGTGTATGAATTCCCCCTCTTAGTTTCGAATGTCCCCCCTTTTGTTGTGTGCGTGTTTTTTAAAACAAAATTCCCCCCTTGTATGTGTCTGTGTGTTTTGATAAAAAAAGGAGAAGAATAAGGAAAGGGGAGGAAAAATTGAGGGGAACAAATGTATGTTGTCTAAGCAAATCATAATGCGCTAAGTGTCAGTTTCAAGTATGTGGCCAGCGACAGCATGACATGTGGCCACACATAGAGCTTAAGAGAAAAAGATAAAAAAACCAACTTTTATAACTCTAGTGAGTTTCGAACCCCTAACCTCAAACCAAACCTAACTTGATGACCTAGATCCCACCCGACCGACCTAGATTTGACTCGAGCATCTAGCTGCATCCATCCGGACCAATTCATACATCATATCGAGTTGTGTTGTGTGTCCTCAAAAGTTCAATTGATGCATCATATCCTTTAGAGCTATTCGTGAGTTTTGCTTACTTTTCATTCACTCTTTTGTGCATTCCTCATCATCCCTTCAAGCTTTTGGCATGTTTGGACCCATCCCTGTGATTGGCCTTGTTTATCCTTGGCTGTGGTTCGCATGAAGATATCCTTCTCCAAATACATTTCTTATACACTCTTATTTAATCCTACCAAGTAGCTCGAGATTAGTGGTAAGTAGACCTTAGTATTAGCTTATGAGTCATATTAGGCAAAATACTAAGTCGTGTTATGTTTGTTGGTGTGTCATATCCTTCGAGTAGCTCCACAGAAGCTACTGTGTTTGCCAACCTATTCATCTCCTTTTCTTTGATATTTCGAAGGACCTGCTTGGCTATTACTTCCTATGGTAAGCCTTAATGATTATTAAGCTCTTAAGTACATTATATAATCTTGGTATTAAAGCTTGAGGTTGTGATTGAGAGCTTAGCGTTGAAGCATTTCTTGTTAGATTGTGAATGTTCTGTTATACTCTATTTCTCTAGTGGAAAACAAAGCAGGTTCACTAGTCATTGTGTGAAATTATATTGTCACAGTTGTGTGTAATCTTCTATTAAGTAGTGAAATTTCTGGAGTTTTGTATTGAGAATGTCGAATCCTAGTTTTCAAGGAGAGATTAATGAAGTTGATGAGTAGTTACAAGACCTTGTTGCTATTGTAGCCAACCTGACTATCTTTCTATAAAGGGTAATCGAGACTAGATCATAAGAGAGAGTTGTTGTTGAGTAAGGCTAAGAAGATAGGTGAGTGAGCATTGAGCAACCAAAGTAATTAATGTGAACCTAGCTTCACCTCGACATGTTGAAAGGGTTGTGAGGAAGAGATTAGAGTTGGATAAAGTTGAGGAGTATGAGGAGGAGGAGCAATATGACGAAATATGACAAATTCAAGGAGTATGAGCTTTGAGCCCCTAGAGGAGCCAAGCATCTCAAAGTATAGATTTCAAGTTTTAATAGGTTTGGTAAGGCTGATGACTACATGAACTAAGAAGAAAAGATATTTGACTTCTATGATTACGAGGACTTTATTTGTATTTAGGTAGTTGCTTTAGAATTTTCTAGGTATGTAGCAATTCGGTGGAAGAAATTGTAGAATGTATGTTAGAGGGCCTAACGTGAAATTCAAACATAGAATGAGATGATTAGGGTTTTGAGGAGTAGCTTTGTACTAGAACAATATAAGTAGGACACTTTCCAATGTCTCCAAGAATTGAGATAAGGTAATCAATTAGTGGACGAGTACGTTTGAGAATTTCAATTGCTAATGATTTGATGCAAAGTTGACGAGCTAGAAGCACAGATCCTAACTTGGTTCATTTCTAGACTAAGGAATGAGATTAATAATGTAATGGACATGCAAAGGTTAGGAAGTTTGGATGAAGCCGTCTAAGTGCCTAAAGAGTAGAAATGTAGAGGTGAAATTAGATTAGCCGAGCACAAAGCAGCCGACTTGGCTTGTTGAGCAGAAATGGTATGCCGAAAAGACTTGGATATGATTAAGCATAATACAGTCTTCTGCTGAGGTTAGATGTTGAGCAGACTTGATGATGGCTGATGTAAGACTAAGGCTAAGAAGATTGATGTGAAAAAAGATCAGGGTCAAAGCTTAGGAAGGAAGACCTGAGAGATAAAATGTTTCAAGTGCCTTGGTTTTAGATATATGGCTAGTCAACGTCCTAACTGACGCATCATGACCATTAAGAAAGATAAGCCCTAATTTGAAGTGGAGACGCATCATGACCATTAAGAAAGATAAGCCCTAATTTGAAGTGGAGAGTGTAAGTGAAGGAGAGGAGGAAGAGGTAGATGTCCACCAACTGCTTAAAGAGTTTTAAGAAGATTCAGATGCTGTGACCCGACTAGAAATGGGACACTATTGTATGGTTAGGTGAAGGTCTCTTAGTACCTTTGCCGCTGATAAGAATGAGTAGAGAGAGAATGTCTTCCATACAAATTGCTGAGTGAATGGAAATTGTATGCTTTGATCATCAACAGAAGGACTTATACTAATGTAATAGCTCAAGGAGTGGTTAAAGCCTTGAAGTTGCTGACCTACCCTTACCCTAAGCCTTATAAGACTCACTAGCTAAATGAGAAGGAAGGTTAACCTGTTGTCGAACAAGTTAAGGTGCCAATCATTGTTGGTGATCGATACAAGGACGAGGTAATATGTGACATGCTAGTGTGCCTTGCATATGTTGCTAGGCCGACTATGGCTTTTTGATCTTATGGTACTCCTTGACGAGTATAAGAATACTTACATGTTCCAAAATGATGGGAAAAAGGTTATACTAACCCTAATGAGCCCCAAAGAGGTCCAGGAGTCACAAGAGAAGATTACTAGATCATTGCAGAGGAAGTCCTTAGTGATTTCTCGAGCCCAATTTTCTAAGGATGTTAAGGTAGAAGAGTATATACTCTTATTAGTTAGGAGACTTCTTGAGTTAAAGTCATTCGAAGCTTTGCCTACCGAAGTGCAAACATTACTTTAAGAGTATGCTGACTTGTTTCCTACTGAGTAGTGGAAAGGACCACCACTTGTCAGAGGGATAGAGCATTGCACTAACCTCTAGCCTAAAGTTGCTCTACTTAATTGACTTGCCTATAAACTCAATCCTGAGTAGACGACCGAGCTAAAGAAACAAGTTGACAAGTTGATTGAGCTTAGATATATTTAAGAAAGCATGAACACCTGTACTGTACTGGTTGTCCTAAACGTTGAAGAAGGATGGCTCGTAGAGAAGGTGCATTGATAGCCGAGCAATCAACAAAATCACTGTCAAGTTCCGATATCAAATCCTTCAATTAGATGATATCTTCGATCAGTTGCATGGTGCACGAGTATTTTTGAAGATTGACCTAAAGAGTGGTTACCACCAAATCCGAATGAGGCTTAGAGATGAGTGAAAAATTACTTTCAAAATGAAGGATGGTCTTTTTGAGTAGATGGTGATGCCGTTTGGTCTTATGAATGCGCCTAACATGTTCATGCAACTCATAAATCATGTTTTAAGGTCATTGATTGGAAAATGTGTTGTTATTTAATTTGATAATATTCTAGTATGTAGTGCAGACCCCATTTCACATGTTACACACTTGTGGTCTATGTTAATATCCTCCATACCAAGCAATTATTTAGCAATTTGAAAAAATGTGTGTTTTATTAGAGTGAGGTAGTATTCCTCAGTTATGTTATTTTTTAGGGAGATATCAAAGTTAATGACGAGAAGTTCCAAGCTATTCTTAAATGGCCGATGCCGACTAGCGTTGCTGAAGTAAGGAGTTTTCATGGTCTAGCTTTATTTTATCGAAGATACATTTGGAACTTTAGTTCCATAACTGCCCTACTGACCGAGCTGACTAAGAAGAACTCTGAATTCAAATGGTCTAAGAAAGCTTAGAGTAGTTCTGGTGAAATTAAGTCCAAGTTGACTTTTGCCCCATTACTTATCCTGTTCGACTTCGAGAAAGTTTTTGAACTAGAATGTGACGCATCTAGAGTCGCCATTGGAGCTATCCTTATGTAAGAGCACGAACCAATTTCCTATTTTAATGAAAAGCTCTGAGATGATATACTAAATTATTTGGCATACAACAAGGAGTTCTACGTCCTTGTCCAAGCTCTTCAAAACTAGTAACACTATCTACTGTCGAGAGAGTTCATTATCTATACAAATTGTAAATCTCTTAAGCATCTCAAAGGACAATAGAAACTTTCTTAACGTCATGCTAAATGGGTTGAGTTCTTGGAAACCCTTTGTTATGTCATCAAGTACAAGAAGGAAAGTTTTAACACTGTGGTTGATGCCTTTTCTTGTTGGCATGTTCTTATCATAGCATTGCAGGCTAAAATACTTGGGTTTTGCACCTTGCTTAATATGTATGAACATGATCCATATTTTGGATCCTTAGTAGCCAAATGCAATATTAGAGGAGCAACAGATGGGTTTTACTTGAGCTAAGAGTTTTTGTTGAAGGGAAAATAGGTTTATGTGCCAAGTGGTTTTGCTAGGGACTTACTTACCCAAGAAGCCCATGCTGGAGGCTTGGCCAGCCATCTTGGTAAGAAGAGAATGGCTAAGATGCTAAGAGAGCACTTCTATTGGCTTGGGATAATGAAGGATGTATGCAAAGTTCTTGAGCGTTGTGAGGTGTACAAATGAGCTAAGGGAAGGAATGAACCGTATGGAGAGTACACACCTCTACCCATACCTAAATGGCCATAGACCAATTTGAGCATGGATTTCATGCTCATCCTACTTAAAACACCTCGAAAATATGATTCCATCATGGTGGTCATTGATTAGTTTAGCAAAATTAGCCACTTCATCCCTTACTACAAAACCAATAATGCTTTATTTGTTGCTAATTTCTTTTTGCAAGAGATCATATGGCTGCTTGAAGTACTAAGGAGTATTGTATCTGATCGTGATTCGAAGTTTACGAGCTTCTTTTGGCAAACATTATGGAAGAAGCTCGGTACTAAGCTTATGTTTAGCACATCTTGCCATCTATGGATAGACAACCAGACAAAAGTTGTGAACAGAACAGTGAGTAACCTCCTTTGAGCTACTTTTGGAAAGAATTTATATGATTGGAGATCTATGCCTATCCATCATCGAGTTTACTTACAATTGCTCTACTCATAGCTTGACAAGAAGATCACCCTTTGAGGTTGTATATGGACTTAACCCAAACTTACCCTTAGACATGGTTATTAGCTTAACCTCTTAAGGAGAAAGTCAATTAAGATTACAGCGAGCCAAGGAGTTTTAGAGACTGCATTAGAAGGTTGCTGAGCAATTAGCCAACATTATAGCTCAATAGAGATAATAAGGAAACCAAGGAAGGAGACGATTCATTTACAACCTAGGAGACCTTGTCTAGATCCATCTTAATAGGGAGTGATTCCTAGGGAAGGATAAGCAAGTTATCTCCCAGGTCGAATGATCCCTTTAAGATCCTTTGCTGCATAAATGACAACACCTATGAACTAGAACTACTTGATGGATATGGGATGTCTCCTACCTTTAATATTGTTGACCTGATGCCTTATGTGCCTAGAGAGGAAGAAGAAGATCAAGATTTGAGGGAAAATCTTCAACAACCCTTGGGAACTGATGGATTACCAACTTGTAAACCCCTTATGCGTGCCCGACATTGAGGCTTCTAATCTCTCACTAGGAGGATTATCTCATGTCAGCTTGCCAAGGATGAGCTCCCATACGTAGAATAACTGTGGTCAAACTCTCTAAAGTCCTAGCTCAGACATACTAAGCTCTACTCGAACCCTTACTTAAAGGTTAACTTGCCAAGTGCTAAGTCCGAGGCTATTACACATAGAGTCCTCCTCTTCCAACCTACAGAGCTACTAAGTGTCGAGGTTGACCTGCCAAGTGTTAAGGCTGAGGTTACTACATGCTGAGCTTTACTCTCCTAGTATACAGAATTATAGCATTATTCAGCCACATCATCAACTTTAAGCATAGATTAACCCCAGCATCATTTTAGCCTAGATACATCACCCTAAGATCCCTGACTACGTACCTAGTGATAGTCCGCTAGTTGTCCCTTACTTTTCTAACAACATATTCCTTTTTGTCATTTGTCATATTTACCCTCTTTCGTACATCCTAGGAATCTCTATCTTATATTGTCTTTTATGTAATTTTCCTTTATAGTCCTTTTTACTATAGCCACAATCATCTTATACCTTTTACAAATATTGAATATACTTATTCTTACGAGATATCCTTCTCTGAGTACATTTCTTGATATGCCTAAGAGCTCAATAATTACTAGGACTTACGTAAGAAATAATAACCAATCAGGTCCTTCAAGGTATCAAAGAAAAAAAGATATGGATAGGTTAGTAAATGCAGTAGCTTCTGTAAAGCTGGTTGGAGGATATGGTGCACCAATGAATATGACACAACTCGACACTTCGCTTGATATGATTCACAAGCTAATACTAAGGTCCACTCGTCACTAATCTAGAGCTACTTAACAAGAAGATTAGATAAAAATGTAGGAAAAAGGTATACTCGGAGAAGGATATCTTACAAGAACCAAAATATTCACTAAGTGTAAGGTAGATGATGTATTGCGGCTACAATAAAAATAACTATTTATAATAAGTCCTTTAAGCAGCAACATAATAAAGAAAAATTACGTAAAAGAAAATGGGGAAAGAGATTTCTAGTATGTATGAAAAAAGGTAAATATGACAAATGATGAAAAGTAAAAATAGTGCAAATGTTAGAAAAGTAATGGACAGGTGGTAGCCTGTCAATGGGTTTGTATTTAGGAATCTTGGACTGTTGTGGTTGAGTCATATTAGAGTTGTAGCTACTGTAGATGAATGATACTTGGAGTTGCTAAGATGAATAATGGATGCTGTTGTTTAGTAGGCTGAATAAGTAAAGCTTAAAGTGTAGTAGCCTCAGCTTTGGCCTTGACACTGGACAGGTCAACTTTAGTACTTATCATTCCTGCAAGTTAGAAGAGTAGGGCTTTGTGTGTAGTGACCTCGGTCTTAACACTTGGTAAGTTGGCCTTGGCACTTAAGGGGTCGATGGTTGGACAAGTGTCCGAGTAGAGCAAAGTGCATCTGAGTTGGGACCTTACAAAGTTCACCCATAACTCTTCCATATACAAGAGCTCGTCTTCAGTAGGTTGATGTGAGAGTATCCTCCTTGCGAGAGATTGTAGGCTTCGAAGTCGGGCGTTAGTGAGGGGTTTAGAGGTCGACAATCCATCAGTTCCCTGGGGTTATTGAAGATTTGCTCTCAAATCTTGGTCTTCTTCTTCTTCTTCTTCTTCTTTTAGCACATAGGGCATTGGGTCGGCAATGTTGAAGGTTGGAGATACTTCGTATCTTTCAAGTAGCTTTAGCTCATAGGTGTTGTCATTGATACGTCGAAGGATCTTGAAAGGTCCAATCTAGGGGATAATTTGTTTGTCCTCTTCTCTGGAAAACGTTCCTTGTTGAGATAATAGAAGTAGAAAATATAAAAAATAAGGGGGAAAAAAGAGGAATGTTGGTGCTAACTTAGCTAAGAGGAGAGGGAAGAGTGAGTTAGCCATTATAAAACTTTGAGTTTGATTTAGTAATAACTTCCCTTTCTAGATTAAGTATCAAAATACTTAGATTTATAAAATTAAGCATGGTTAAATAATAAGTAAGATTGAAATCTTAAGTTTAAGCATAGTAGGATAACAAACGCAATAAATAAATAAGTGAGAGGAAGAGAGAGAGAGAAAGTTGAGTAAAGATATAGAGTTTTTACTTCATGCACCATTTTCCCTATCAATTCAACCATTAGGAATCCATCAGGTATCAATAAAAACAAGCCTCAATAATCTCACAATCATAAGAAAAAGTCCTATAGTTACTATGTCTTTCACACTTTTATAAGGTTCTTTACAACTCTCCTTAGTTTAACCTTCTAAGCCACTTCACTTATATAACTTTTCCTCACTTCTCTCACTCGTGACTAGAGTATCACTTATTTGCAAAGCAAAACCTCATTACGACACTCAAAATTACTCTTAAAACATCTTAGATGTATATTTCAAACAAAATGCATAAACTCTTTCATTAGTTAGTATCACAAACACTTACCATAATTAACTTAATCTTCATCAACTAATTTGAAATATGAATTAAGGGAAGATGGCAAACAATATTTTAAAAGTTTAAGCTTTTAATTCCATAGGATTAAAAAGTTAATCAATTGAACTTATCTAATTAGTGACTAAGTAATAGAAGAAAGCACTAGAAAACATCAAGAATACCTTTCATTTCATTAAAGAATGGTAACATCTTCAACTACTGTTAGTGTATAATTTTGTTTTCCTAGTTGAGGGATTAATTAGAGTGGAGAGGAAGAAAATAGATTGACCTTAATTCTTTTCTATAAATATCTATTTTCTTAAAAAGAATTATGTGAGAGGTTGTTGTTACTTTTAGAATTTGAAGTGACATAAATGGATTTTGATATAAAATAATTAATTAATGAGTGATCGAGGTGTTTTGAGACAAGTACGAGTTAAAATTTTGTTTAATAACCTGTTCTTCAATTAGGTCAAGAAGTGGAATTAAATTAAAGTTCTGGATTTGACTGTTTTGAAAAAAACTAGAGTTTAAACTTTGAGATTTAGGTCCTTTTTCTAGAGAAACCAATTTTGTTGACTACAATAATGTTTAGCCAATTAGATTTGACAAGAGGAAGAAGTTTACAAGTGATGTCCAATTCGATCAACTAAACTAAAGAAAAAGTTAATCAAAATGCCTAAGTTGAGCAGTATAATTTTAACCCAGCACAATCAACTAATTTTAAGAATGACTAAGCTAACTAAGAGATTTCGAGAGGTTGCTTTTCCCTTGTTGAAAAAAGTAGACTAAACTCCTTTTTACACTTTTACACTTATATATCTAAAAGAGATCATACCTTAATGAATAAGATTAGATTTGAATTTATAATAACGATATTATGTGGTATGACAAATAAGTGAGTTATAGGACCTATGGTTGTTATTTATTAATGTTTTTTAAACTATATTATTTAATCCATTACAACTTCCTTTATTATTATATTCATAATAATGAACCTAAAGGCAGTAGATTTAACTACTTAGTGGTTCAAAATTTGAATATTTGTGGAGGTAGATACTTGTTACATGCAATAATTAATTACTTGAATTTGGTGATGTTAATTAATGAAGATTGATAAGCTTTAAAGGGTCAAATGAGATGGATGGTAAATTTTCGTGTCATTTGGGAGACTCTAAGCATAACAAATATATTTAATAGCTTCTTTAGAGCAATGGAAAGGAGTTAAATATATTTTTAGTTACAAATGGATGTAGGATTAAAATTAAGAGAGATTGGGTTTTATTTGAGAGGGATGGGACTGCAATTACAATGTCATCAAAACTTCTAAGTGCATGGTATTACTATTGAAAGGAAAATGTACAACTTAAAATGTGAAATTAAAAGGAAAAAAAAAAAAGTCAAACTCTAATCTTTATTAGTATTGTAGTGTAACGTGTCATATATTGCAAATTATATAAATATATAAATGGTATGTATATAACTTTATCTATAGTCATATTATAATTTACTATTTAGATCAAATTATATAAAATATGATTAGTACCTATATAGTATTATTTAAAAGTTAACAATATTTAATTATATGATGCTGTGTTAAGGAAGCCTTATTATTGGGAAGAAAGCTTACGTGTTGGACTTGCAAAGGAACACATTTTTAGGCTTGACACCCATATTAAACCAAAAACCTTAAGTTATTAAGTTATGTGTTTTTTTTTATTCATAAACCATCCACTTAACTCATATTTTTTCAATTTGGGATTTCCCTTTTTCACCTACTTACACTTGTATCCCGACAATCTCCCTCTCAAGTGTGAGTCTCTTCTATATATGACTTATGTTTCGATTCTCCTCAAGTAGAAACCTCTTGCAGCTTCATCAAAGAGCTTATTAGTTGACTCTACAAAGCTTGTCTTATAAGTGTCTTGTAGCACATCTCATTTCCTTCATATCATGAATTTTACCTAAGTTACTATCATACAACTCTTCTTTTCACATAGACTGGCCTATTTATGGGAACTGAATCACTCCATTCATTCTGTCTCATGTAGTCGAACCATCAACTTTAATACCATTTGTTTCGTTAAAGAAGGCATATCACCAATGAGAAAATTTACATACTAACCTTGTGAAGGAACACATTCGTAGGTTGGAGCACCATATCTAATGAAACTTTAAGGTATTAGGTTGTCAGTCTTCTCATCCTTCACTTAACTTTTACTTTTCCAATGTGTAATCTTTTTTTTTCACCTACTTATACTTAAAATCCAACATATGAATTAGAAAGTATTTATCAGTTATAGTGTTTATAATGATTGGAATGTGAAAAAATACAAGCAAACAATAAACAAAAACCAAATTAAAAAGAAAAAAACTTTCACAGAATGAGATGAAAAGACCAAAAAGACAACATAATATAATTAGGATAAAGGCAACCAAAGTACCTATACTTTTAACTTTTGGCAATTTAATGCCTAAACTTTTATTTTTTATGGTTTAGTGCTTCTTCTTTTAATTTGGTTTCAATTTAGTGTCTTCATTAACGATAAAGTTAATGATCGTTACAATTTTTTACATTTTAGTACTTATACTTTAGTTATTATTGCATTTTGGTGTCTTTTTTCTGTGAAAATTGTATTCTAGTGTTTGTTCTTTAATTTTGATGCATTTTAGTGTTTATTCATTTAAGTCAACTTTTAATATATTATTTTCAAGATTAAAACAATTTATCTATATTTAATGATTGTAATTGTGCATGATTTCTATATGTGACGTTTAATTTTAGAAAATATTATAATTTTAAAGTCTTAAGATCTACTTTATTTGAAAATAAGATCTATTATTTGTTGAGTACACGAACCAAGTAAAATTTTAAAATAGTGATAACCTGTAAATCAAGTCTTGATTAACTTATTACATGAATTTTCTAACTTACCAAATAATATACTTTTATATAATAATATTTTATTGCATATTTAGTAGTATTTTGATACTGATTTTTTGTAATTTTACAATCTCATAATTTACAAATCAAATAGCTTACAACTATACTTATATATTCTTTACATTTTCTATGCATTACAATTGATCTTACTTTTATGGATTTATTTATTTTTATTTTAAATGACCTTTATATATTATAGATGTATTTTTATTATATAATTTTACCAAAATTTTCATGATCATATATTATTTATAAATTTTCATAGCTCTTAATGTAATCATAAAATTATAAGATCATATTCCTTAAAACTTTGTAATGGTTACAATCTTAAAGTCATATTGGTTTAAAAAATATATAAAAAATAAGAGATTTGGACAAGCTTTCTTAAGGAAAATGAAAATTTTTAAATATATAATTTTAAGGTAAACAAATGCATCAAGGGGTATAAAAATTTACAAATGATGTATTATTACAAAACTTTTTAGTAAAATTGTATAATAAAAAAATGTCTACAATATATAAAGGTCATTTAAAAAAAAAAAAATAAATTCATAGAAGTAAGGTTAATTGTAAAGTATGAAAAATGTAAAGATTTGGACATTTATACTTATAATTTTGAGTTAAAATTAATAATTTTTAGGTAGCATATAATTTAAGCTTTTCAACTACTAATCTCGTTCTACTATGTTTAATTTGTAAAAAATGAGATTGTAAGATTATAAAAATCAATATCATGATATTACCAGATATATAACAAAATACTATTGTACATAAGTATATTATTTGACAATTCAAAAAGTTTATGTTATAAGGAAAAACGAGACTTGATTTACAAGTTATGACTATTTCAAAATTTTACTTGATTTGTATACTTAACAAAATAATAGATTTTTTTCTCAAATAAAAGTAGATTTAAGACTTTAAATTATATCATTTTCTAAAATTAAACATCACAATTCACATGTAAAAATCATGCACAATTGAAATTATTAAGTATAAATAAATTGTTTTAATTTCGAAAATAATATATTAATTTAGCCAAATCAAAAATTGATTTTAAATAAATTAACAAGTGAACAAATACTAAAATATATCAAAATTAAAATGCAAACACCAAAATGAGATAATAACTAAAGTATAGACACTAAAATATAAAATGCTATAATGACCATTAACTTTACCATTAATGGAGACATTGAATTGAAACTAAATTAAAAGATCAAGTACTAAATTGTAAAAAATAAAAGTTTAGATATTAAACTGCCAAAAGTTAAAAGTATAAGGACTTTATTTACCTTTATCCCTGATATAATCATATAATGAAAAGAAAACTCACAAGTAAAAGAAAACATATTTCACTACATATGATAAAGATTACTTGCAAAGTTGCATATGGAAGCAATAATAGTAATGTCTATGTTCAAGTGACAAAAGATGGTAAAACTTAGTGTTTCAATATTAAGATTTTTATGATATTTGATTGATACTCTTGCACTTGGAAAGAATACTTTGCAGCTCAATATGCAATGGCTTGAATTTATGCATGTTATATGGTACTTAATTCTTTGCTCTATGTATAAAAAAGATTGAAAAAGTTATTCTTTTGCCAATAAAGAAGGATTTTATGGTGTATTAATTCAAAAGTAACTATATGGTATAATCACTTTATTATTATTATTATTCTATAGTAAATAAGGCTTGTTAACAGTAGATTTGCAATTGTCGACAATAAAAACAGTTTTCCACAAAGGTTATCTGTAGTTTCTTTTTGTTGTTAATGGGCATCATTTATTGTGATTTTTTTAGGTAGATTATTAGTATCTTTTAGGGTAGTTTTGAAATTAGATGTGAAAAGCTTTTTTTTTTTTTTTTTATGGGGGAAAAAAAGAAGAAGAGCTTTTGTATGGATTTTTTTAAACTATCCAAAAGAAAGATGGAAAGAAAAAATGCCATAACAAAAAATATCACGTTAGGTTAATCAAGGCGGCACTTTAATCTTCATTGCAAAGGAATGTTGTAATTCCTTAATTGCAAGCCATCACAATTGATCGTTCTATTAGTTGATTGATGGGTCTATTAAAAATATAGGCCATTATCTTTTACTTTATGGGTCGGTGGTGTTCCACTCGATTTTTCAAAGGTAGATTTGGGCTAGGGGTGGGGGTGGGGCGCCGGGGACCCTTTGGGCCCTAGTTGGGCCCGTCCCGTTTATAGGTTTAATTATAGAAACCAATATTTTTGCCTTATTTTTTATTTTGGATGCCTCTGCTTTGATTTTTTTTTTTTCTTTTTTTTTCTTTTTTTCTTTTTAATACCTGCATTATGTTAGATAAAAAAGCATGTTGAACATTACGTGAAGTGAAGGGGAAAAAATAATCCAAAAATACTTGGATTGGTAAATTAAAAAAAGGAAATGTTTTCAAACGTTTTTTAGCCCGTATATATTCCACATGCCTATTCTCAACATCCAAAATAATATTTGGAGAGAGGGAATCACAAGTATGAAAAGCAAATACGAAGTGAACAAAGTAAAAACATAGATATATTTTCTGTAATCGACCTTGTTTGTATATCGAATAATAAATACACGAACACCTTCGAACAAAAGGAAAAAAAAAAAAATACACGAACACAGATATGTTTGTAACATAATATTATATATAATCAACCCTGATGAGATATTTCTAATTTATACCTCACATGTATCTATATAATGAAACAATATATGATAAAGATTGGGTAGATCATCCTTGAAAATATTAAAAGTTATAGGAATCCATAATTTTTTTAAAAGTCAAACACTTATGACTCTTGAATTGAAACAAATATGTGCCTACTTATTTCTCTCTTTCTTCTTCTTTCTTTCTTTCTCTCTCTCTCTCTCTCTCTCTTTTTCCCTAAGCTGCCATATGAGAAACGAGTTTATGTAGACGTTTGTATGGGAATATCTGGTTAATCAAAATAAATTTATCCGTATATTTAAGTCAACATAAGTTTTCTTAGCCCTAGTCAATCTATATATATACATATATATATATATATTTATATTGCTAAGTACATTATAACATAAGGGAAAAGAGTTCCCAATTTAATCTATCTTATTAAAATATGAATATTTATGCTATTATGTTATAATAGCCTTAATAGCTCTAGTTAATTTAATTAATTAAATTTATGGATAAGTTTTCACGTAAATGTCTAAATGATTTTTTCTTATACTTGACAGCTTATTCAGCATTAAAAAAAGAAAAAATAACTTCGTTTGTTTTAAGAGTGGTAAGTGTCAACGTTTAAAAAAACTGGAAGCTCAAGCAATTTTTAAAGTTTCTAGAATCCGTAGAATTTAACCATGGCCGCATATGCTTATATACATTAGCAATCTATTTATATGTTAGGTTATTTGATTGTTATGATCATTACGAAACATGTAAACGTAATTAATATATTGTCCTCCCATTGTAATATTATATATATATATATATATATAGCCAAACTTTGTTGACTAAGCCTTATTTTTAATCCATCGTCTGTTGCACGATTGCTTTAATTGTCATTTTTGAGTTACTATTACCTTGAAAATTTGCCAGAGCCAATGGCATTGCTCCAAGACATAAAACAAGGGGCAAGGCTATGTATTGACTGAAGATACGACACACGGTGTAATCCATCTGCGATCCCGTATCACGAAAAGAAATCCAAGACCTTTTCCTCGTCTGAAGAATCATTTTTCTCTTTCCTTATATCCACCCATGTCGACCCAAGAATATTCCAGCTTTGGGATCATTTGAATTTCTTATTTTAGAAATGGGAGAGATAGGTAGATAGGATTTGTTTTTCAAACAATTTTTTTAGTAATATCTTTCATAAAAGTGTGATATATTTTATATATAAGTGAAGTATTTATTAATTAAACTGCTTTGAAGCAAACCAAGCAACAAAAACTATCATATAAGCAAATTTACATGTATACATAAACCAACCAACATGCGTATAATTCCCTTAGTGCCTAATACATCATGGACATAAAATACATTTGTTGTCTCTAACCTTTGAGTATAGCTAATTGTCTTGTAGTTGCATAAATACCAATACCAATAAGGAAACTAGTGGTATACAATAACACATAAAATAATGATTTTGAACTCAAGAGCCAAATGAGAAATTAAGGAACCAAGTTAGTAATAAGAAATCTTATAAGATAGTTTCTAATTGTTGTTTTTTTATAATATACATCAAGTGTTAACGTTGGACAAACTCTTAACATAAACAAAAGTGATGTTACCAAATTATTCACTAGATTTAGATACCGGACACATAGTTATTTACTGTGCTTGACTAATTTAGTTGATTAATTGGAATAAATTCAAACTCGGACTTATTAATTTCAATGTTGCTTATATTTCACTTTGACCTCTTATTGGTAGGGTTTAATGGGTTGGCGAAGCACATGGTGGTCATATGCCATTTATCTAATGGGGGTTTCGTATTAAAACGACTCAATTAGATTGTAGGATGGGTTACTTAGGTGATGGTAGGACTCACACCAATACTACTATAGGTATATATAAATATTACTTGCTTAGGGATCATACGTTACCTCATGTCCTAGAATGCTGGGACTATATTCTTTTGTTAGCTAATGAATCAGATAATTAAATTATGCTTATTGTATTAGTTTATTTATATTTGCATGTGAATTCTAATGATGTGTTAACATGTGCATGTGCTTTTGGTGTTTTGTACTGGACGTTGCTTACTCTTTGAGGACTTGTTGTTTTTCAGTTGCAAGTGTAGTTTCTATGGAGAATATTGAATTTTATCAAGAGTCTAATTACGATTGTTATTATTATGACAAGGAGACTGATTATTATTATTATTATTATTTTGACAACAAGATGAGATTCGCTTAGAGTTAGATTTGCTTTTATTGGATACTATTGGAGAGATGTCAACAATTATTTTGTTGTGAACTTAATTTATGGATTGTTCAAGGGTCGCTTGTGACTCCCTAGTGGATTTTATGTGTTGTTGGAGTACAAAACTCCTTATTTCGAATGAGTTTCACTTAAGTTAAATGTTAGATAAGTTTGAGAAGTTCTAGAAGATGCATACAAATGTTATATACTTGAGACAAGTGGTTAATTACACCATTCTTATTTAATATTTGAAGAGATATTAACGTAAATTAGTGGTATCCATTTACTTATAGATTATAGACGGATGATAGATTACTAAGCCAAAACATGGCATGACTACGATTTCTTGCATTACTAAGTCAACACATGACATGGCTATGATTTCTTGGATTTTAGAGCGTTACATATAAAATTATAAATTCTCTTGAAACCATATCATATGTGCCATACTTGTTGAGTATGGCTTGATTCTTCATAGTTTCTATACATGATTTTTGGCGATGCATAATGAATTTTCAATTTTCTGGACGTATGGATTTTGTATATCAATACAAAGGTCAATCAACATTTGTGGAGACAATTCTAGACTTAGGCAGTCCACTAACTCTATGGATTTCTACAACCTGCTTTCCTGTTGTACCATAATTTTCCTTATGTGATCTCTCTCTCTCCTTTTTCTTTTTCTTTTTTTTTTCCTCCTACTCCAGTATAGGCTTATAAATAGGCTTTCAACATATACTTTGTATCACATTACATTACTTGTGCCATGTCTAGATGGAGCACCCACAGTTAGAATCGTGATATTTGATTATGGCTTGTGAGTTATCTTGAGAATCTTGTAATTCTTATCTATTTTGCTACGAAAATGAGCTTGTATTCTTTCTCTCACGTTTTCTTTTTTTTTTTCTCCTGTATAGGGATTTTCTATTTAAATTGTTGTGTGATTCTATTCTCTCTTGTCTATTTGAATTATTTTTGCTTGTTATTTCATTTGCTATAGGCTTCCATCCCAAAAGCACTTGTTGGTACCCCTCTAAAGAATCAAATGTGAACATATTGGATATGTTTTTTTCCCTTGGCATGTCCACAGCTATCACCTCGAAGACAAATTGTGGAGACGTGAGCACACCAATAGCTTATTGAGTATACGAAAGCTAATACTATATAATCATGCAAGTTCAACTAAGATGAGCAACCATATGGACATCTCCATATTGTTTTTTCACTCTAATGTGATGTTATGGGAAATAAACCCACTCACCGGTTTAAGGGATTGTTGTCAAGGCATATGTTGCCGTGACTATTGACCTCAAATGGTACAATGGATGGCCGATGGCATTAGTTATGTATGTCTTAATATACTATTATCATGTATACTATCTAATGGGGGTAAGTACAGTTTGGCTCAATATTGATTTATCTTTCCAGATCAAATTGAACCTAAAATTATAATTCAATTCTTTCTTAATTTTTTTTTTTTTTTCATTTGAACCTGACATTATGCTTCAATTTATAATATTTTCAAACATTAAAAAAAAAAGGGTTTGTTTTGGTTGGGCTTGCTGTTCAAACTAGAAATCATAAAATGAATTGATGCAAGTTTTCTTTACCATCAACGGAAATAATATTTTTTCAAGACCAAGGACTTGAAGTTCATACTATTAATCAATTGGTACTTCAAATGTTAGGTAACATCCAAATCAACATGTGAAAATAAACAACCACTTGCTTGGTAATTTTTTCAAACTTTAGAAAAGGGTTCAATTTAGTTTGTAAATTTTTTTAAACCTAACAAAATGGTCCTAACCCAACTTGCAGTTTAGTTTGGTCTTGTCAAGTTGAGATCGCAGTTTGGTTGGTTGTTTCCCTAGCCTCACTACCAAAGTAGTATACACATAGGTAGATTATTAAATATCTAATATATACTCATAATATTTGTATTTTACTAGGTAATAAGTAATACGTAATATATTTAATATATTATACTACTATTTATATTTTAGAAAATATTTATTTATATGTAAGCAAATAATATTTTGGAAAAAATAATATTACTTTGTGATTGTATAACAATACCATTTCCATGACTAACATAAGTAGTAGTTGATACTTTTTTTTTTTTGAATAACATTATTGTGAGACCTGATTTTCAACTTACTACTTGGTACTTAGAATAATGAATTACTTTTACTAAATGTGAGACTTAGAAAGTATAGTTAGGAAAAATAATGAAAGGAACTTGTTAAGTGTAGACACCTAATTTTTGCATTTCCATAGTCTTAGTTTTTATTTTTACAAAAAAGGTCCTAATTCAAAAATAATAAACAAAAAAATTAATAAAAGATAAAAATAATAAAAAAATTAACAAATAATGAAAATATAAAAAAAAAATAAGAAAAGGAAAAATTATAAAGATTTCATAGATTTTTAGGAAGTAATTTATATTAGGAATAATTAGTTTAATGTTAGTGTTAATTTTAGTTTAGCTAAAAAATTTTAGTTTAGGAATTCAGATAGTTTAAATATAATTTAATTGTAATAAATGTCAAGATACAAACCAACAGTCTAACGGATAAGTAGTAGAGTATTTGGGTGGATTTAGTTAGAGGTCACGGGTTCGAGTTAATCAGTTTCATATATTTGAGTCTAGTTAAATTAGATTTGAATAATATTTGAATCTAGTTTAAATCAGATACTCCAAACGTTTGAAGTCCAACAATTCTAAAGTCAGCAGTTCTGACAGAAAAGCAACGTGACGCCATCCGAACTCCAAATTCCGAAGTCCCCATCCACGATCAGCTACGAAGCACCCTCCATCCTTTTTCAATTCGCTTAGCCCCTTGATGCAATAAGCCGATCTAATGTCCAGCAATCCGAATCCTTTTTCAATTCGCTTAGCCCCTTGATGCAATAAGCCGATCTAACGTCCAGCAATCTGAAGCTGATCGAACGTCCAACAATTGCGAAGCTAATCCAAAATCCGGACAATTGCAAGCCACGTTCCGCGTGCTTAACGACATCCGAATAATCGCAATCCTTGCTATTGGACGTCAATTTAACCGCACATTCTCAATCTAACGGAAGCCCTGCAACAGCAGCAGCAATCCACACAGGATTGACAATCCCCACACGAACAGCAGCAGTCTACGATCATTCCACGCAGCACCAGATCCTTCCACGCATCGTTCCATACAGCAGCAGATCAGTAGCCTACTGCGACAGGCACGACAACACGACGACGGCAACTGGTGAACGTTCAGCCCCCCTCTGATCTGAAAACAAACACGAGTACTCCCCTTATTACACGATCAGGTAAGTTTCGTTAGTTAGATAGTTTAATTAATTAGATAGTTAGTTTTTTTTATTTATTACTTATTATTTGATTATGATTATTATTGTTTTTATTATCATGTTATTAGTTCCTTGTTTATTGCATTAGTTTAGGAAATCTTCAGCTATTTAATATTATACATACATTAGATTAGCTTTTATATTAGATATATTCCCTGATATTGTTAATTCGTTTAGAAGGATAATTGTTAAATAGAAATAATGTAGATGCATATATATATATATATATATACGTTTATCTAGGATTCCTTTAGAATTAGTTTTTTTTAGAAATTCTCATATAGGAAATTATTTTTAGAAACAAAAATTAACAAAAGGAAAATTTTTTACAAAAAGATTATAGTGTTTTAAGGAGTCTTTTGATCACTTACAAGTTAGGGCCATTTATTTATTTTTGAATAAACTAAATCAGTTAAACATGTAAACTCAATCAGTTTTCAAAATTAAAATCAACCAACACACTAAAGTTTTTTTTTTGAAAGAACTACGATCGTTTGATCTCGGCTAGTGGGTACGTAGGTACCTTCGAGACGACGATAAAATATGTAATTTTTCTAAATTAAAAAATAATGATATTGATAAAATAAAATAAAAAATTAATTGACTTCTTTTCTATGATTAAACATCTTTTCCATAGTTTAGATGTCTTTTCCATAGTTTAGATTTTTTTCCATAGTTTAGATATCTTTTCCATAGTTTAGATGTCTTTTCCATAGTTTAGATGCTTTTTTCATAGTTTAGGTTTTTTTTTTTTTATGATTCAGACATATTTTCTATGATTAAGGCATTTTTTCTATGATTAGGAATTTTCTTTCTTTCTTTCTTTTTTAATGTTTTAAGCATCTTTTCTATATAAAAGTTTCATCATGTAGAACATTATATATTTCATAAAATCTTTAGGGTTTTTCTTGAAAATAAAAAAATTATCACTTAGTTATTTTTAAATAAAAATTTTAATTTGGCGCTTTTCAAAAGTTAGGTTTTTAGGTTTTTTTTTTTTATAATTAGGAATAAAAATTAGACTTCTAGGGATTTTTCTTAATAAAAATAAAATAGTTAATAAAAACGCAAATTCAACCAATCATTTTTTATAAAAAGAACCAACCCACTAAATTTTTTTTGAAAGAATTACGATTGTCTGATTCCGACTAGCAGGTACGTAGACACCTTCGGGGCGATGATAAAATATGTAGAAACTTAGGTTCTTTTTTATTTATTTATTTATTTTTAAAATATTATAATTAGAAAAATGATCCTAATTTCGGCAAATAAATAGTGGTACTCGTTAGGGTTTAATAGGTTAGCCTCCGAATTCGGAACCCTCTGGTTCTTTATTAAAATTGAAATCAAAGACCAGTAATCAAATCGTAATCAATCCACCCAATTGGTTATGTTTTTTTTTTCTTTTCCCGACTTTCGTCGGGTGGCGACTCCAAAAATTATTTTTAATAAAAAACCGGAATTTCTCAATTTCTTTAGTCGAGGATTAATATTAAATGGGTTAAGGTTTAGTATTAATCGAGAAATAAGAAATTAATTTTAAATAATTAGAAAACTAGAAAATCAGGCTTGACATTAAGGAAAGCTTGACAACAAAGTTTTTAAAATCAAACACTAATATAAGATTACAAAAGTTAAGTGAAGAGTCTTAGTAAGATTTATATTGCAAAATAGAACTTATAGAATATTTAATTTAATAAATTCAGACTTTATCGATATGGTCCATTACTAATAAAAAACTCAAAATTTAAGTTTTGAAATATAATAGAACCTTAGAAATAAATCATTTGACTTATGGAAATAATATTTTGGATTCGAATAGTATGTAATATAATTATAATAATATATACTCAATATGTATATATATAAGTATAATACTTGAAAATATAAGTGTATGGCATATTAAATCAATAAAATAAATAAATATATACATATATCAACAAATGGCATTTCTTTTATTATTAAAGTGTGCTGTTGTTAGGCGTGGCAGCAGCTAAAAGTCGAGCCAGAATGAATCATCATGAGAAGTGGACGAGGCATGGACATGAAATACATTGAAAATTGGGAATTTGTGAGCAATTGGCGTATGTAAAGGATTTTGGACTTACCCTCCTCTCCCACCGATCAAGTAGTATAAAAGTAGCAGGATGGTTCATATTAAACGGTTGGGAGGAACAAAAGGAAAAAAACATTAATAACTAAGGAACTTGAAAGGGAAAAATTAAGTAAATTAGGAAAAATAAGTAGAATATTTGGGTCCAGCAGGCGTCCTAGAGTTATGTTAAAGCTGTAATGAAGGCAACTTGGCTTCCCATGTTTGACACCATGGTGAGCCTTTCCGACAAGAAGGGGTGGTTGGACGGCAATTGGAGTGCGATGAACCAACCACCCTTTATTTTTCACTTGTAAGTTCTCTAATTTATTAAAATATCAAATATTGTTGGAAATTTATAAAACTTAGTTTTTCTATGTATTTTTATGTGTAGAATCTAAATATCAACCTAGAATTTTGAAATTAGGATTACTTATATGGGTTTTTTAAGAACATGTCTAATTCCAATGAATTTTGTATAAATTTTAAAAATAGTAAACGATGTTATTTTGAGCTAAATTTTGATCAGTATATTCCTCATATGATATATTTAATTTTATATAAAAATAATTTTTTGATAAACTAGATGTATAGAATTTATTAAATTTATTTTATATAATTTTCCCTGTTTTTCAAGTTAAAGGAATATTAGGTTTTTAATTACATTTCTTAATCAATTTGACTTGTTATGATTTATAGAGCTTAGTTATGATTTTGGAAATATTCAGTTCTAATCTTATAATTTTCTTTGATCATTTACTTAATTTAAGTTAATTTCTAGTAAAATCGAATGTAAATAGGACTTTTTAGGAAATATTATATATTACACTATTTTAGTACTTTTCATTATTATAATTTATTTAATATAATATATTTTTGTAGATTCAATGGAGTTTAGATGCTAAGTATTGTATATTTTCCTAACTTTTATGCATATTATGTCGAATATGATAATATAGGGTAAAATTGGTATAATTAGCAATGTAATATGGGATAGTTTTGGCTGCTGTTGTATTTAGAGTAGTTTACAACGATCTTAGGTTTTTTTGAAAAGTGGAAATTGAATAAGTGAACATGATATTCTGGGCAGGTCAAAACCTAATTTAGAAGCTACGAGACTTAAGTGTTTTTGGGTAAGTTGAATCTAAACAATTGAATAACATGTAAAATGAGTTTCTATAACTAAAACTTAAGAGAAAAGTGAGCAAATAAATTAATTATAGGAAGTTGTTTACGGGTAAAGCACAGTTTAAATGTTTTGGGAATGAATTTGGCACTATATGTAATACCCTTTACATGCTTGGAAAATGAATTCTAATCATCAAGACGCCTTTTGCTATAGTAGCTTGGAGTATGTTGAAACTCCAAAATTAAGCGTACTTAGACTGGAGTAATCCTAAGATAAGTGACTTCTTGGGAAGCTGTTGTACCCGAGGATAAAATCGTATGACATTTTATGTCAAAGTAAACAATACCTTAGTAGGAGGAGTTTCAACTAAGTCATTACAAGTGGTATTAGAACAATCCACTAGCCTGAAGGGTGAGCTTTACCTAGTAGTGATTTTAGACCTGTGTAATGAAACTGACAAGGATGTCAGTTCTGTAAAGAGGGTGGATTGTAATACCTCTTACATGCTTAAAGAATGAACTCTAATCATCGAAGCGCCTTTTGATGTAGCGGCTCAGAATACGTTGAAACTTCAAAGTTAAATGTACTCAAACTGGAGCAATCCTAAGATGGATGATCTCTTGGGAAGCTGCTACACTAGGAGACAAAACCATGTGACATTCTATACCAAAGCGGATAATACCTCAGTAGGAGGAGTTTCGAAGAAATCCACTAACCGAAAGGGTAGAGCCCTACTTGGTGGTAATTCTGGACTTATATAACGAAACTGATAAGGATATCAATTTGGTAAGGGGGTGGATTGTAATAACCCTTACATGCTTGGAGAATGAACTTTAATCATTGAGACGCCTTTTGGTATAGTGGCTTGGAGTATGTCGAAACTTCGAAATTAAGCGTGCTCAAACTAGAGCAATCTCAGGATAGGTGACCTCTTAGGAAGTTGCTACACCAGGAAACAAAACCATGAGATATTCTACGCCAAAGTAAACAATACCACAGTGGGAGAAGTTTCGACCAAGTCATTACAGGTGGTACAAATCCTATTCCCTCTAGGATGCAATGTGTAACTTGTGTCATGTGCTTCAATCATTATTTCATTCCTCAACTTTGAATCACCAGACACACAGACTTTATCCTTATATCTTAACACACCTTCAACATCAATTTTAAAGTTAGGTACATCACTTATATTTAACTTTTCTTTGATTTTCTTCAATCTTTAGTTCTCATCTTATTGAAGCTTAGTTTTTTTTTTTATTAGGGTTGGTTATACTACTAAACTCATCAATTGTGCTCTAATTTCATGCCATTTAAATTCAATTTCCAACTTTTCAAATTCCTTGATCAGTTTACGTTGAGTAGTGAGTAACAAGGCTACTTGTTTATAGTTCTTACGATATGACTCAACGCATCTATTATGACATTGGCTTTGCTAGGATGATAGTTTATGGTCAAATCATAATCCTTGATTAATTCCAACCAACGTCTTTGTCTCTAGTTCAACTCTTTCTAAGCAAAGAAATACTTTAAACTTTTATGATCTGTATGTATCTCACAATGTTGTCCATAAAAGTAGTGTCTCCAAATTTTTAAAATAAGTACTACAGCCGTTAATTCTAAATCATAAGTTGGACAGTTCCTCTCATGAGGCCTTGGTTGTCTAGATACATATGTTACTACTTTCTTATCCTGCATTAATACACATCCTAGTCCATTCTTGAAAGCATTACTATGTACACAACAAGATTTACTTGGATTTGGTAAAATATGTACTGGTGCTAAAATCAAACAATCCTTCAATTCCTAGAAACTTTGTTCTTATTTATCACTCCATTCAAATTTAACATCTTTTGGCAACAATTGAGTCAAAGGCTTAGCGATTTTGAAAAAAATCCTTTATAAATCGCCTATAATATCCTACAATTCCAAGAAAACTTCTTATTTCTATTACAATAGTTGGTTGTTTCCATTCAGCTACTGCCTTGGCTTTTTTGGGATCATTGACATTCCTTCGCCTGACACAATATTTCCCAAAAATTATATTCTATCTAGCTAGAATTCGCACTTACTCAACTTAGCATATAGTTGATTATCTCTTAACTTTTGCAAGGCTAAACGTAGATGATTGGCATGTTCTTTCTTAGTCTTGGAATAAATTAAAATATCATCAATGAATATCATAACAAATTTATCCAAGTAAGGATGATGGATCCAATTAATCAAATCCATAAACAAAGTTGATGCATTTGTCAGACCGAAAGGCATTACTGAAAACTCGTAGTGCCCATATCTAATTTGGAAAACTATCTTTAGTATATCTCATAACTGATGGTATCCAAATCTTAAATCAATTTATAAAAATACATTGGCGCCATGCAGTTGATCAAACAAATCATCAATCCTAGGTAGTGGATATTTTTTCTTAATAATCACCTTATTTATTTCTTGATAATCAATATACAACCTCATGGTTCCATCTTTCATTTTCATAAATAACACTAGCGCTCCCTAAAGAGACATACCAGGTCGTACAAATCCTTTGTCTAACAATTCTTAAAGTTGCTTCTTTAACTCTTAAAGTTCTGTTGGTGACATTCGGTATAGAGCTTTTGATATTGGTTTAGTTCCTAGTACCAACTCTATAGAAAATTCTAACTCTTGCTGTGGTGCTAATCCAAATATTTCCTTCGGAAAGATATCAGAAATTCACTTACCATCGGTATTTCTGATACTTTTGGGGTTTCCTTCTTTACTTCTATAGCAAATATCCAACAAAATTGCCATTCTTCAGTAATTTCATTCACTTCTTCGCTTACTTCAATTACTAATAATCTTAGACTTTATTTACCCATTTTTCCTTGAAACATAACCTTACCCTCATCTAAGATTATATTCTTATTTTGAAAATCCACTTTGGCTCTTTGTTTAGATAACCAATCTATTTCTACAATAACATTATACCCCTTAATTGGTAATACTATGAGTTTTATTGGGAATTCTTGTCCTTATATTTGCAATTGTCCATTATCTACTATTTCCCATGTTGATACTTGTTCTCCTATAGGTGTTCTTATTCTATATGTGGATTTAACTTCACTCGTCTTAATTCCATTTCTTAAGACAAACTCCGGACTATTAAATGAATGTGACACTCCAGTGTTAAAAAATGCATAAGCAACTCGTCCATTTACAAGTATATTTCCTGAAACAATTACAATCACTATAGTTATTTACTTTTGGAGTACTATACTTAAGTCACTTATTCTTACAGTTCTTAACACTATTTACATATACATAAATTTGCAACTAACTCACTGATAAGTAAAAGTTACAAGTTAGTTTTACATACTTGTTACCAAACTTTGGTTAGTTCCATCAATATCCATTTTATCATCTAAGCCATTATGAAAGTATTCCTTTATCTATTCATCAAAATCCTCAATATCCTCTTATGTACCTATGATTGCAAATACCCAAGCTAGTACAACAATTGTCTCTACTTCTCTAGATTTCTTACTCCTTTGTTCGACTTGACCATAATATTTGGAGAAATGTCATGGCATTCCATGCCTATAGCACTTTATTACTTTCATCTTTGGACACTCCCTTGACATATGATTCAGATCATCACATAGAAAATGCTTGCCCTTCAATTTAGCGCATTGCTTAGGGAAATGCTGAGCTCCACACTTTCAGCATCTCACATTTCCTACCTCATCATAAAATCTAAATCCAATCCTATTTGAAGCAAGGCCACTAGTTACAGCAGTTAGGCTATTTCCTTTCTGGCCCGAGTTATTATTTGCACTTAGGAATGGTCTCTTGAAAGCAAGCATGTATTGATTAACTCTCCTCAGTTTCTTACTCTATTCGTTTTGTATGGCTAGTTGATTATTCTCTAGTTGATGTGCCTTATCCACTAGTTGATGTGCCTTATCCACTATTTGATGATAAGTGGTGAATCCATAATCCATTAACTTGCATCTCATTGTAGCGTCAAATTCATTAAGAAAGAACCCTTCTTCAGCTCCTAATTATCCTTAGATGACTCAAGTACATATTGCAACAACCTATTAAATTCATTCTTATATTGTGCCACACTCATAATGTCTTTCTTTATTTCCATTAACCGTTGGGTCATATGATTTTACATACTAATAGGGAAATATTCTCTCTTGAATGCCTCCCGAAATACTTGACATGTAATGGGACTTAGCATTGTTCTTGCTATTGAGTCCTACTAGACTCGTGCTCCCATCTTTAGCAAGAAAGTGCTATAAGAAACTTTTTGATTTTAGGGAATCTTAAACGCCTCAAAATTGCACTCAATTTAAGTTAACCAATCATCAACTAAGGCAAACTTACCCATTTCATTCTTATATTGTGTCACACTCATAGTGTCTTTTTTTATTTCTATTAACTGTTGGGTCATCTAATTTTACACACTAATAGGGAAATATTCTCTCTTGAATGCCTCCCAAAATACTTGACATGTAATGGGGCTTGGCATTGTTTTTGCTATCGAGTCTTACCAGACTCGTGCTCCCATCTTTAGCAAGAAAGTACCATAAGAGACTTTTTGATTTTGGGGAATCTTAAACGCCTCAAAACTGCACTCAATCTGAGTTAACCAATCATCAACTAAGGCAAACTTACCTATTTCACCTTCAAAATACCAATTCGATTTCGTAAACTTAGGAAGTTGACTTGTATCTTAGGCTTAAATTACTTTGGGTTCAACCTCTACTGGCCTTTAGTTCATCACATTTCTACCTGTAATCAAATGTTGGATTAAAGTTCCTTGCTATTGATTCACGATATTCATATTAACCAACATTTGTCCAAACTGAGTTGGGTCCATCATGTTTAGAGCAGGAGGTAGTATATCAATTCTAGGTAATTTTGGTGGATTGGGAGGGTTAGGAGGTGGTATTTCTCCTTCAAGTCGATCATTTCAATTTCTTTTTCTATTTGCTTCCTTTTCCATATTTATATTTACAATTCACTAATTATCAACCTTGTACTTACAATATGTATACCTGAAGTTAGTATCTAACTTATGTGATTCATATTCACATATAGATTAATTATTCTCTACAGTAGCAATACACAACTATAGATTTCCTCATCAAGGATCTCAATCAACTTAAGACCTATAATATTTCATCTTTGTATAAGCGATGATGTATTCATATATTACTCATTACACACTTTATGTATGTTCAAATATATATCTGTACGTCCTAAGCTCATCGCGCTTTACTTGTAGCATTATATCATATTCATGGCGATATCTCATATAGATACTAAATAATAAGGATATCTACTTTACAATAGTCATAGGATAATCAAAACTTTACATTCAAAAGATCACGTTACTTTATTTACAACATCAAATTGCACATCTAATTATCTATTTACATCATTTACATATTTAGTAGGCACAACATTCAAAAGTACATTAGTTATATTCAAAAAGTCAAAAGCATATCAAAAGTTACTAAGGAGACCTAAATACATAAAAACAACTAGGTCGGGTGATTTCAAAAGCCCTAAACTTATTTTCTTATCATCTTCTTAACTTTCAGTTACTTACACTATCTGAAGTTGCTACATCTTCTAAGGGAAAACCAATCTCCCATCCTAGTCTTATCAAACCTTGAGCTAATATGCCTTGTATGGATTATAATGCTTCAAGTTGCTACATGACTCAACTAGCTTGAAGCATCCATTTTGATACCTATGATCAATTAAACCTGTAGTATAACTTTATAAAATACCTGTTCTATATGTCATGTTGTCTCATAACACGACAATACTTACATAAGTATCTCATATCCAGAGTAATAATTTACAATCAGAGTTAACTAAAAACCATAGGTTTTGTAGACTATTTACAATAAGTTAAGAAACTAGTAAGTGTTCTAGAGAATTCACAATTAGTTTTCTCAAAATTCAAAAGAAAATTCAAAAGCCCAGATTCAGTTGATTCATCATTCCTCACTTTCCCAATCAACAGCACACTAACTTGGGGGTGATGGTACTTGAACATACTAATCTTCACTCGGTACCTGAAAAAGAGTCTATAAAGATATGAGCACAACTAATTTAGTAAGTAAGATGGGGTCAAAAAAGTATTATTAATTATGATAAAATGCAATACAATCAATCACTTAGGACACCACACAATATTACCCAATCTATTGTGAGTTTAGAGAAATTACATCTACTTCAACCCGAATTGAGGAGTTTCATCGCAACTCAAATTAGACCAAACCTAGGCTTGTGAAATGGAAAACACCTTCCTCCTATGACCACCTTCAAATTACGGTCTTCACCTTTGTCATAACCTCCTCTCTTATCACTCGATTTGACTAAGAATGGGGAAAGAACTATTTCAACTATCCTCATCTGAAGGAGTTGGTATTTAGCCTAACACTCCTAATTGTTTTCCCTAACGATTGTTATGCATGTCCAATTTCATTATAGTCAAATCATTATTAGTTGTAATTAAGAGTGACCAAATAAGTTCACACAATACAGAAATGGTGCAATTATGTAGAATAGCACATAAAGGAGTTCAACTCCTATCACAACTAATTATCAATCATACGTATGGTATGTGCACAAACAACTAATTATAATCACAAACAAAATTACTCTTAAGTTTTCAGATACTCTAATACAGTATCTTAATAAGTGGTAAAGTCACGATTCCAACTTACCTGTTTAGATGCTCATTGTAGGAGACTCGAGTTATCAACGATTTGACTACTAGGGGATCCTATATATACAAAATTCAAATTTAGTTTTTGTAATAATTAAGAAAACATTAGTGTTTTATCTAAAATGGTTATATATATATATATATATATTAATAAAATATATTATAAAATTAATATTTATTTTTATTATATACATATCTTTCATTATTATTAAATATTAATAATATACGTAATTATACTATTACGTATAATATATCGTTTTAATCATAATGAAACATAGTTTTAATTGGTTAAAACACCTTCAATTTTGGTAGGGTTATTATAATACTTACATTTTAGTAATATTATAGAGTTATAGGATATATTACTTAAGATCGTTCGATTTTAGTAAAAATAGCGCTATTGGGTTCGTACAAATCTAACGATACATATTATGGGTCCTATATCTAGAGATAACTTTTAATAGGTAATTCGAGTTTTTAATACAATTATACATATCTAAATAAATATTATTGTACTATACGTACTTTATGTTATTAAATTATACTTTACCTAATTTATCAATATATCTCTATAATAAGGGTATTATCTAACCCTAATACACATATAATATATCTTATTTATTAAAATATCATTAAATATATTAAAAATATATTTTTTATCTAATCTAACATGTACACATATAAATAGTTTTTATTCAATTATTTATCATATTTTAACCTATTGTTACTAAAAATACGTCCTGATTAGTAATTTAAGTCAGTTTATTACACAAATTCATAATAAATAATTCAGGTCACCAAATAATTCCCTGAAAATTTCTATAGACTCCAAAAAATATGGGAAATTTATTCATCACTTAGTTTTGTGTTACTAATTCATCACCTATATATTCGAAATTACAGTTTTACCTCTAAATTATACTTAATTACCTAAATATAATTCTTTTTGCAAAAAATTAGTTTTAACTTATCCTAACATCATTATACTTCACTAAAAATCAATATAGGTTAATTTCACCATTTAATTTCATAAAACCTATTTATTTTACATTTTCACCCTAATTTCTAGTTATTTTTAGGCCAAAAAATACAATAAATATTAAAAATACTCAAATAAAAAATTGGGCTACACAGAAAATATCTATATATCATGTATATCTACACAAAAATTTTGAGCTAGAAACAATATCATTTCATACATTTATTTTGAAAGTAAAAATTCGGATGAATAGTAACTTTCTTAAGCAAGTGTATTAAATATTCAAAATTTTACAAAAATAAAAATATCACACAAAATCATATATAAAATAACATAACTATAAATTTTTCCATAATTTTTTAGGTAAATTTGCTATTTTTTAAAAATTATTGAAAAATAAGGCAAAAGTTTGACCTAACTATTCTTGGGTGCTCCGTTAGCCAGTAGCGGATGAGTGGTTGTTGGAAGGGCTAGACATTGAGAGTCCTCTGTGGTGGTGGAGTAATTTAACAGTAGGTTAAAGGTTGCCCTATGAATTAGTCTAGCTCAATGTATGCTCTATTTTTCCTATTTTTCTATCTATTTATGTATATATATATTTTTTTCCAATTTTTCTTTAGAGATTCCAAGCTTCCAAAATGTTAAATTGTTGGTTAAAAGTCATATTTATAAAGGTCTTAGGTTGTTTGATTTTTCTTAGGGACTAAGTATTTTTTTTATTAATTATCCTATAAATGTAAGTAGGAGGTAGCACTTTTATACTAATTTGCTTTTAAATTAGCAAATTTCATCCTCCATAGCTTACTACAGAAGATTTCCAGCCATCCTCAACAATTTCCAGACATTTTGAAGCCAATTGAATAAGCTTTTGTAGATATTTTGATTAAATATTATTATTATATATATTATGTTAATATTTAGTTATTTTATTAATATACAAGTATATACCCTATGTATATATCACGTGTAGTATATAACCATACTCGTATAATTATGTTTCTAACATATCTTGTATTTTTAAGATATATTTCTTAATTATTTTCATGAATTCAACACATAATATATATAATTAAGTAATTTGGGGTTAATTTACATATATAATTATTACTTATACCAGGTATATTCATAAAAATACATATATATATTTATATGGTAATTTATATATATTATCTTATTTTATAACTTAATTAACTTATCTTAAGTTCTCGTCGCATTCTAAGCTCAATTTTAAGATTTTTGAGCAATTTGGTATTATATTATGTAATTATACTTTTAGGGGCAAAATTGGGATTTTGAATTACTATTTTCAAAATCTAACTTTACATGGTCACTTCGACTAATTCTTCTATCTAATTGTAAAGTTTAGGTTTAATCAAATAACTTTTCTCTAAAGGTTTTAAATCTAGGTTCAATTGTACTAAACATAATTTTAAAGGCTTACATTTAATTTTAATACCCCTTACATACTTGGAGAACAAACTCTAATCGTCGAAGTATCTTTTAGAGTAGTGACTTGGAGAACATCGAAACTCTGAAATTAAGTGTGCTCAAACTGGAGCAATCCTAAGATGAGTGACCTCTTAGAAAGCTGTTGCATTAAGGGACAAAATTGTGCAACATTCTATGCTAAAGTGGACAATACCTCAATAAGAGGAGTTTCGGTCGAGTTGTTATAGGTGATATCAAAGCAATTTACCAGCCAAGGTTGTTAAACTCGCGATTCTACCTAGAATCGTTAAAAGGTCTGTAAAATCGAAACTTAAAATTGAAACATAGAAACGTAAGTTTCTACAACTTATGTGAAATAGCTTTAAACAATTATGCATATATTTATAGTAGTTATTCAGAACTTGAAATACATAATACAAAATTTAAAAATATGAAGAAATTAATTTTTTTATAAAAATTCTTAATATATAATCTAACTTATTTAGAAGAAAGACAAATGGAGTTGAAACTAAACTTTTTCTTAATTTTTTTTAAAGCTATAAGTTAAAGAGAACCAAACATTTCAACTCATTTTAAATTATTGACGGTATAAAATAAAGTATATAATTTTCTTTAAAAACTTTGTTATTGGAGTTGAAACTTAGATAAAAGTTATGAATATAAAATAAGAGATTAAGAGAGAAAGAAAAAAGTAAAAAATTGGAATAGAATAGCATAGATGTTGTAATGCCTTAATAGTTAATGGCTTGTAAAAGGCTAATTGTATTATTTTTTTTCTTTAATTTTTTATTCCATTCAACTCATATTTGTAAAATCGGTAAACTCGATAAAAAATAAAAAATGTAAGTTTTTACCGAGTTTATAAGTAAACTCGAATAAAAACGTAAGTTTCTATATGAAAAAAGATTTTACACCTGAGTTAACTCGGAAAAGATATCTAAAATCATAAACTCGTAGAATCGCATAGGTAAAATCGTGGTTTTAACAACTATGCCACCAGTTGGAAGGGCAGAGACCTGCCTAGTAGTGATTCTAGACTTATATAATGAAACTGACGAAGGTGTCAATTTTGTAACGGAGGTGGATTGTAATACCCTTTACATGTTTGGAGAATAAATTTTAATCATTGAGGCGTCTTTTGATGTAATAACTCAAAGTGTGTCGAAACTCTGAAGTTAAGCATGCTCAGACTGGAGTAATCTTAAGATGGGTGACCTCTTGAAAAGTTATTGTACCAAGGAACAAAACCATACGACATTCTATACCAAAGTAGATAATATCTTGGTAGGAGGAGTTCTAATTAGGTTGTTACACTATAATACTCATAGGATAGGTTAGAAGCAAAATTTGTGAGTTAAATAAAAAACAAGGGACTCAGAAGCTTGATTAAAGGTTGTTTTTCTTAAAAACTTTAAGAATAACAAAGTTAGAAGATAACTTAGAGGATAATTTAATAAAGACCTTAAATTGAAGAAACTTAAAAGTTGTGTTAGAGGATAAAACTAATATTATGAATGACCTTAGTATAGCTCATATGGTAACTCAAAGGATTTTCGACTAAAGAAAACTATCATAGAATCACTCAGAACCTAACTTAGAGAATTTGGCAATTTCAAGTAACTTATAAAAATCATTGATTAGACAAGAAATTATGATTTACAAAAAAGGATAGTGTAATAAGAAATTGTTCAAAAGCTAACTTAGAATCAAACTTGGAGACTCTAGCTTATAACGAACTAATTACCAACAAGCAAGTATTTAACTACTATATGTATATATATATATATATATATATATATATATATATATATATATATATATACTCATGACCAGTACTTGACCTTAGAAGTATTTACTCTTATTAGGTGAATTTGTGGAAGAGGAAGCTTACATTAACGAGTAAGATTAGGAATATACGGCTAGCCAAGTAAGTGGATATTTGTGTATGCTTAAACAGATTTATGTCTACTCCTAACTTTATATGCTCTATAATGTTTTAGCTTAGCTGAACATTAATTGTAAGTTGATGTGTTGTCCAATGAACCATATGGAGCTATTTGTTATTATTGTTACTAATTGAATAGTGACATGATATTAAACTTGATTGTTACGTTGATGCTGATGAATGCATATGTGAGATTTGCTAGGATTTGTGGATTAACTCTAGCTCTTAAGGTGTTCACATAAGTGAACTTGATACCAAGATCTTAGAACTGATAAAACTATAAAGTAAAGGCTAGGTAATAAGTGATGAATAAGTTTGCTTGGATTTATAAGGTTTTTCTTGGTGTATAATTTCATGCATTTATGGCATGACATGAAACGACACGAAAAAGACCTATAGGTCAAGTTTTCTGAAAACAGAGATGTTGCTAAGTCAGTTTCCATATGAAAAACTGGGTTCATCAAGTAAGTTACTTGATTTGTAAAAGCTGGATTTTGAGCATATAGAGACTGCATTGTATTTGTTGAGCTAGTTATATATTAGATTTTTCAACCACTTTATGTGATTATTACTAAGCTAAAATGTTTGCTAGATTCCTAGATATATTATCCAAATGCTCAATTTAAGTTGACCAAACTAGATGATTTGCTAAGCTAGGTTAGGATATCAACCGATGCATGTCATGTGTGTAAGCACCACAACCAATCACTCAAGGTTTCGATTGGCCGAAGGATTCGATCAAACCTAAATTATAAACTATTGAGAGGAATATTAGTAAAAATGACCTCGTAAACTTAAATTTAAGAAAATAAGTAGTAAAATAAGAGATTATAAAATTTTCAAATTTTAAGCATAATAATTGCTAATTACCGAAAAGGCGAAAAGTGTAATCTAATAACTAATAAATTAATAGAGATAGATTATATGTATACTAAAAATTTTAGAATGACCAAAATAATAATTAGGAATGTTCACATGTACCCCACATGTATTTACGTATAGATAAAAATACGTGAAATTACTTAAATTGGCCAAAAACTAAGTAAATAATTAAAGAAAATTATAAATTAATTGTGGAAAAATCAGAAAAAATTAAAAGAGGATAAGATGAATCAAGATCAGGTTGTGGCAGGTCCAAATTTGTAAAAGAAAAATTAACCAATGAAAATTAGACAACCTAAAAGCCAAAAATCAAGGAAAATGAGTAAAGTCTTGTCAAATTAATGCATAATAATTACAAAAATCGTCTATAAATAGGGGGAAATTTTCTAGAAGTCATTTGGACAGTTTAGAATTTGGGAAAAATAGGAACACTGAAAAAATCGAGAGAAAATCCAGAAAAATAAAAAAAAGGAAAATTGTGCAGATTGAGCAAGTGAGCCAAACGCACCTCTCACCACCACCTGGGACCGAGCCGCCACCACCACCCCACTCCAAACCCACCGTCTGGCCCGGCCAACAAGCTTGGACCAGGCTTGGACGGCCAAAAAGCATCAAACCGGGTGAGTCCCATAATTGTCCCGATTTTGTATAATTTAGTAAAATTAGTTATTTTGCCTAGAAAATTATGAAACTTGTTATTCTGAGGTTTTATTGTATGTAGATTTAGGAAAAAATAATTATTTAGTTTAATCATGTCTGGAAATATAAGATTTTTAACAAATTACACAAAATCGAGCATGATTAGAACTAGAAATAAATAGGCTTAGGAGTGTAGTTTGGTGTTTAATTTTTTTTTTTTTTTGTAGGATGCTCATGTGATATAGAACAGTGCTATGAAGCCATTTTTTTAAAATTAATTTTTGAAATTTTTAAGTTAATTTTTAGTCCTAAAATGATGGACATATACATATACATATACATATATATATAATATTATATATTCATATATTATTGATATATGATAATACTTGTATAATATGATATTATATCTTTATTCAGATGCTGTATAGTTTTACTTTATGATATTAAAGTATATAAGTGTACTAACTATTATTTAATACCTTAAATTAAAAAGATTGTACACTACCATATACAATTGTAGATGTATGGACTTTATGTTTAGGATCAATATAAATGTACTAACTATTATTTAATACTCTCACATTAGCTTGTCGAGGACAAGCTCTTGTATATAGAAGAGTTATGGGTGAATCCCAACTCGAATGCACTCTACTTTGCTCTAATATTTGCCTAATCACCTACCCCTCAAGTGCTAAGGCCGACTTATCAAGTGCCAAGCCTAAGGTCACTGCATACAGAGCCTTACTCTTCCAACCTACAAGGATGACAAGTTCACAAGCTAAGGCCACTACATGCTAAGCTCTACTCATTTGACCTATTAAACAGCAACACCCATTATTCATTTCGGTAACTCTAGGTACAAATCATTTGCACTAATTGTAACTCCAATACAACTCAGCTACAGCGATCTAAGATTCCTAAATACGAACCCATTGATAGGCTGTCACTTGTCCATTACTTTTCTGATATTTGTAATATTTTTACTTTTCGTCATTTGTCATGTTTACTCTTTTTTTGTACATACTAGGAATCTCTTTTCTCATTATCTTTTATGTAATTTTCCTTTATTGTGTTGTTACCCTAAAGGACTTACTATAAATAGTCATTTTTACTGTAGTCGTACTACATCATCCACCATACACTTAATGAATATTTTTGTCCTTATGAGATCTCCCTCTTTGAATATATTTTCTTCTATACTCTTATCTAATATTGCTAAGTAATTCGAGATTAGTGGCAAGTGGGCTTAGTACTAGCTTGTGAGTTATATCGAGCGAAGTGTTGAGTTCTGTCATGTTCATTGGTAAGTCATATCCTCCAAGCAACTTCATGGAAGCTACTATGTTCACCGACCCCTTTTATCTCATTTTCTTCGATATCTCAAAGGATCTACTTTGTTACTATTTCCTAGGTAAGCCTTAGTGATTATTAAGTTTCTAGGCATATCAAATACTAAGTTAAATGTAATAATAAGATTTTTTGAAAAATCATAAATTCTTTTAAATGCATATAAACCTAAGGATAAACAAAAATTAACCTACTCACTATACCTATGGCAAAGTTAAATGGAAACTTAGTGCGTAACTTAAGCTTAAGAGTTGGAATTTCTTGGTACCTATCATGTCTCATTTAAGTAAATCCACCAATGTCGATATGGCTATAGCGAAATACTATAACTAAAAACTAACGATTAAGTTAATAAAGGTAAACAAATCACTTGTTTATTTTACTTGTAAAATACTAGTGACTACGCTTATGAAATATATGTATTTTGATGCAGATCCATTAGAATTACAATACATGGAACATTACAACAATAAAAAATAGAGGATGAATTGGGTTAGAAGCCACAAGGATTGGAACTAAAAGTTGGTCACAAAACAAGTAGAAGTAGTAAAAAAACTCATAACTTTTGATTTTTTATTCTCATTGAAGAGCCAATTGTGAGAGGTAATAACTTTTTTTGTATGAAGAGTTATAGAGCCTATCATATGTTAATAAGGACTGAATTTGACTCTACAATAAT
Source organism: Lumnitzera littorea (assembly GCA_024138015.1). NCBI lineage: Eukaryota > Viridiplantae > Streptophyta > Magnoliopsida > Myrtales > Combretaceae > Lumnitzera > Lumnitzera littorea. The sequence goes on from JAMXBB010000010.1 coordinate 91,541,536, forward strand.
TTGGAGCAAATTGTTTCGCTATTTGACACTATTTAGAAAGATAAATTTGTGCATTTTGGCAAGATATTAGGCTATTGAAGATTTAATGATATTTTAATAAAGTATATCTTACTTATATTTCATTCCTAATTTATTGGGATTTAGATTTTATTCAGTTTCCTTAATAATTTCTAAGGTTATTAAACTATAAATATTGTACATCAATTGTGTTTACAATTATTTTGAATTAGCACAAGTTTATTCCTCATGTATTTCTATTATCACACTTATACTATATCATATTTGAAACTAGTTTCCTAAATGAATACTCTCATTAATATAAAATTTTGTTTGTTAAATATGCATTTAGATAATTATGTATAATGCTAAGGATTTGCAAATCACCTTGGCCTAATGAGAAGATAGGTAATGGTGCTCTTGAAATATTAGTTGACATGCTAGGATGTGATACACACTAAAGGAGGACAAAATCTTCTTGTTGATGTTATTAGTTTCAAACTAAGAGACCTAAGATAGTTGTGATGTGGTTAGAGGCAAGTTTGAATTGAGTCCATTGATAGGCATAGCTCCATAGAGACAAGAGATATCCTATGGTCATCCATTACACAACATGGGTTTCGCAACCTAATTATAACTTAACTGGAAATCACCTCAAACTTAAGGTAGAGAAGTGCTATTCTTATATTACTTCACATTAAACTAAAAAATGACATAAGAATGTTCATGTAGTTGTTTATGTGTGGCATAAAAAAATTGGTTGACAACTTGATTGATATTGCAAGTTATAGGATCTAAATTTCCACACATTTGATTGGTTGAGATTTTGCTTTTACTCTTATAAATTTTGAAATCAGGTACACTAAATAACCACATGGAGGGTGTCTTAACATCAGTATTCTTACACTAGTTTTGTGGATATAAACAAATTATGAGCATACTTACGGTATTTATAGGAGGCAATTTGATGTTGTATATTAATAGTGTTGGGATTTCCTATAAGGAGAAAGCATAAATTTAAAATATTTTTCATGAAAATGTTAGATTTATCCAACTTGTACTAAGATTTATGTGATAGATAATTATGTCATAAACATTATCACATAATAATAAGTTTGGGATCAAAGATCACTTGCCATTTACTAATATCATAATAATTTGTGATTTTATACTCTGATTTTGGTGTAAACACCAACATACCAATACTTACAAAGTTTAGCCTTGCTACCACTTGCCATTAACAAGCACTACTTAGAGTAGATGAACTCCAAGTACATAAAATCAACTATTTACAAGATTAAGCCAACTTAGTTATTCCGGATTGATTCAATTCTAAATCGAGCTTATTATTTCTATCTAAAAAATCTTGAAATTTCTTCATGCATAAGTAATTGGGAATTTATTTATTAATACTAACTAAGTTGCTAGATACCATTACACTATATTGGGGAATTTGTTTCTTAAGATTGGATTTGAGGGAGTTGTAATTAAATAAATAAAATAAAAATTAATATTTTAATAGTAACCAACGTAATATATGTCTACTGACATTTAAAAAAAAAATTACATAATTACCAATTTTGAAAAAAATATTATCAAAATACTATTACTATGTTGCATCTTAAAGATGTGAATGCGATATTAACATTTGTATATATGTCGTATTTTTAAGATGTAACATAATATTGATATACCAAAAGTAATGTCACATCTTGAATATCCGACATATATTCAAATGTATTTTTAAAAATATCATATTTTCAAGATACAATATAACATTGGTATTTTAATAATATTTTTTATATAATTTATAATTATGAATTTTTTTTAATTTTGACTGTAAACATACAATTTTCTCTAATAGCATGTGTTTATAATTCAATTTGCTAATGCTAGTAGTTTGAATTGTTAAATAAACAAAAATTTGCCGATAATTACTTAAACCAACTTTGACTTGGTCTCAAGGTCTATTTTGGTGATATGGATGCTAATTCATCTAATCCATTAATACTTTAATCGAAAAATTAAAAAGAAAAAGAAGTAACACATCATCATTAAAAAAATGATTAGAGGAGATATAATTAATTTTGAAAATTTGGGAATTATATACTTTCCACTAACTGGAAAATTATCAAATAATAATCCATGGTGCTTATAAGTTGTAATACATTGGTATGTGTGGTGAATCATTCCTAGAAGTATGAACATATTTTTGGGAAAATCTCTTTTAAGTAAACTCTATTTTACAATAGCCAAAATAATCTAATATTATAAATATTAGTTTTTTAAAAGGATATACTAAATTTAAATGCCTTTCATATGTGATAATTCCATTATCCATTCTCCAAGAGCTACCGATTTAAGTTTGACTAAAAAATAAATAGAAAATTTGAAATTATTCTTCTTGGTAGGTTACATTTTGCAGCTTCAACTTAAGTATATTTGCTCTAAGGTCTAGTGACACAATTACTAGGAAATCACTACAAAAAATTTAAGTTATAATAATGAAACATTACGGCAAAAATACTTTTATTGTAATAATGTATTTTTCTTAATACTATTATAGTGACATGATAAAAAAAATGCACAAATAAAATTTTATATATTTCGATACTTAAATATCTATGTATTTTATTGCTTTGAAAGAAAATATATTTTATAACTAAAAATATTAACAACAAAGTAGAGTATATATGATAAAATAAATAATTATAAATTATTAAAAGGTATCACTAGTAAAAAGAAAGTAACAATAACAAAATATTATTCCATAGAGAAAAATAAAGTGAATGTTACAAAACATTAATATAACATAGTAATAAATGACAAAATATAATCAATGGATGCCTTGTAACATAGATAAGGATATGTGGCTTATGGTAATAACACTAAAAGAGAGAGTCTGTGTCTCTTTGTACACGTGTGTGGTGTGTACATGTGACAGAGAAAGAGAGAGAGGATAAAGGCCTGGTGATGTAGAGACAAACACTTAGTTCTTGCTCTCTTGTCAAATCCAAGGCAAGGCGGCGCCATCTATGCCACACTCAATGGGTTCCTTTTTGTCTTCTCTACTTTCCTTATCGTTTTAAACTTTTAATTTACCTTTTCACTTGTTCTCCGTACTTTTTCGTGTAACTTTGTTTGTGTGACTATAGATTAAGTGATATTTAATTTATAAATATATGTCATTCTTCTAGAACTTTTTTTTTCCTGTTTCATCTTTTATTTAGCAGTTTTAGCAACTAGAAAAAAAATATTCATTATGATAGATAATATAAATATATACGTGATATGTAAATATAATAAAATTTCACACAGTTATAAAATGTATAGTTTTCAAAATCTACCATTCATGTTTTATATATACTATATATATATATATTAAAATATTATTAGTATTTACATATCATTTGATCTATAATATATATAATTGTTGAGGGAAAAAGAATGATTTTATATACTATGTCTACATTTATATCTCATGAATTTAAAGTTGAGTATATCGAAAACTATGGCAAGTTAAAGTCAAGTGGCAATAATTATGCAAATAATTATTTTTTCCTTTTTCTTATTCTTAATATTTTGGTAGATCTTAAGTCTACAATTCTACCCACAATATAACGGGTATACGTGTCATTTGTTATGACATAAGATCATAATCCGGGGTTTTAGACAAAGGGGTTTTTCATTTTCCAAATTTATATTTTTAAAAGTTTCAATTATGTGCCTAAAAGCTCTTATGGCATCTAATGGTTCAATCCACTAACATAATCATTACTTTTTATATGTTACATATCTTTTTATACATTCGTTCGATCATATTATTCTGATTAATACAGTCTACGAACTCAACAATTACAATATATTTCCTGTTTGACCAAAATTTAATTCAATGTTTATCTATATTTTTGTATCTATGTTTTCGCATCATGTATTTCTCTCCATTTGTATCTCCCATGACCATATACATGGAGGAGTTATTCGGTTTGTGATGACACAAATATAAACAATTTAAATGGGTTATTTAAAACATAGAGGACACCATTATATCTTGTCACAAAATTAAATAATATGAGTGAGTCCTTGAAAACATATATAAACCAAATGTCATGTGCTTTAACTCATGGGCAAAATATAATTTGCAATCAAATTAAAAATTTAGATATATTCTTGAACTTCATCGATCACATGATTAGGCTAAAGAATAAAAGAAAATACCAAAAGTAAAAATGATTTATTACGAATATCTACATAGTCTTTTTAACAAATATATTTATCTTACGTTTGATGTATATATAAATAATTTGGAATAGAATGAAACAAAAACTGAAAGGATAAATCTTTTCCTATATTTAAAAATACTACTTAAATATAAAACATGATATTAGAATATCTAATAACATTTTCCAATTTACATATCCATTACTTTTGCCATTCCCGTTCCCCGACAAAAGTTCAACCATCTTGTATAGCTGTGTCACAACTTTGTAAAACACAATGACCAGAAGGCATCATTTTCTTTTGATTGAAAAACCTATGTTTTGTGTATTTAGGATTAAGGTTTCACCAAGTTTTAACCAATCTTTTTCACTCTCCTTTTGGCCATTGCATGCAACTGCAGTCTTTCATCCGTCTTCATTCACAAAATCGACCCATTTGGTTTTCGTCATCTCTTATCCTTTCAGATACGAACTGATGACCAATAGGACATTCACAAATAATGAAGTAATCACATTCTTTACCATTAATTTAAGCACGAAAAGTATCAACATTGTTCTCGGAGGGGCCGGCCCAAGAAGATGTGGACCCCAACAACTAAAAAATTTTGTCCTGTTCTTGAGAAACAATACTTCCAAAGTATAGGAGAAACGGTTAAAACATGTAGCAAAAATGACAAATTTGCCTCTTGATTACAGCTTAAACTTTGTGGAGGTGATGATTTGGAGGTGAATACTACATAACTCTAATCATATAAAATCAAATTACTTTGTTTGTCTCCATTTCTCTTTTGTTTTCTTAGGCAATCTCTACTCTAGAGACAAGGAAACCCTAGCACCTAATATTAATACAAGATACATGTTACGCATGTAGTAAAAACATCCGTTAATATAAAATTAAAAATAAAAATCTAACCTTTTATATGCATTTATTTTATTTTATATTTTATAAATTATGTAATGAGTGTTTAAAAAAGTAAGAAGTTACTTTTTAGAACTCTTATTAAATATCCTATTAATCCATGTTATATAAGGATCTTATTAATAATTTTCAACAGCCACATCATTTTTCTCGTCTTAAATAAAAGTCCACCATATGTACTAGCAAAAGAAAAGACAAAGCCATTATAGTAAATTCTCCAAAATTGATTCAATTCCAAGTACATTGTATATATTAATTCTTTGTGGGGCATGAAAAATTTTATGATCAATTCTTTGTGTAGAACCATGGGCTCTCTCAAGAGTGATAATTCATCATGCACTATGTTGCAACCTACTTCTCCAACCGAATCAGCCAATAAGTCAGAATCCAAAAAATCACCTTCATTGTCTTCTGACATGGAAACCAGTAGCTTAACACCACCAAGCCTCAAATTTCCATCTCTCAAAGTCCTATTAGAGAATGAAGATGTTGAAGTCCAATCCCCAACAACAGCCCTACTTGAATCCTTTTTCTCTGACCAAATTGATGGGGATTTCATGATATCTTCACCGGTTCGAGTTAGTTCGCCGCAAGCCCCAACTTATTACAGCAACCATTATAATCACAACATGACACACCAAATGCAAACAGGACAGTCCTCTCTAGGATCATCAAGTTTTAGTACTAATAACATCTCCTCTAGTCATAATAATAAAGGCAAGGGTCTTAGTCCTCTTAGTAGATTCTTCAATTCTCCTAATAATAACCACTTTATGCAACCTAGTGATCAAAATCATGCCATGCCCACCATTGAGGACTTCCTAGAGGATTTCCAAAAGGCCGAATTCCCGGATTACTCGCAATGTTTCGATATGCCGAGCATGGGGCTAGGTGGTGGTTTTGATTGTTTGTCTATGGAAACTAATGATGGTGGTTCAAGATTTTGTGGATCAGTGAGTGAGACTTCAGGTCATGGAGGATCCCAAGTTACTCAAGATAGTGATGTCGACTACCAAATGAGGACCATATCCAGTTCAGGATCTTTTTCACAACTTCCACAAGAGCCTCACCAGGAGAAGCAACATCATCAACACCACAACAGTATGAACAGCTTGATGATGCCCTCGATGCCTGTCGGATCAGAACAGGTGATTATACAACTTGCTCAAACATGCATGAATGTCTACTCTATACATATTTAAATGCACGGAAATTTCTTATATAAACAAGACAGCATGCTTTACACCTTTAAATTTGGAACCTAGTGTTCTTTTACGGGGCTCGCATAAAGTACCTATCCAATCATGGGACGATTTTTTGAGTTCTATATGGAGCATTGTGCTTCAATTTGACTAATTAAAAAGCATGGGAATTGATTACTTTAGGTAAACTGTTTTTTTTTTTTTTTTAAATTATCCGATCACATATCATGATGTGATCTTCTTTTCTTCGTATAATTTCAACTATAATCCACTATATCTTAAGGGACACGTTTAGGAAAATTTTATAAAAGTAACTTTAATTTCAAAATATCCTCTCATATGGCTTAGAAATTTAAACTTTTATTTTTATTTATTTTCTTCTAAATTAATGATACGAATAGTCTAAATTTTGTGATTGTTATGTTTTTTTATGAATAAACCATGATAATCGTGAAAAAAGATTCAATGGTACTATCTTATTATATGAATCGATAAGTGAAATGCACTTATCAATAATATTTAAATTCTTGATAATGAAAAATTGTATTTTTTAAAAAAGTATTAATTATGTTTTTACGTATTAAAATTTTATTAATATTTATATATCACTCATCAGATCATACAATATATTAGTACCATTGAAATCTTTCATGATAATGATTCTTCCTATCATCCTCGCTGTTCCACATGTTATTGTAATATTATCCAATCAAACGGTGATGCTCATGCACCTGACTCTAACGTCCTAGGTTCAATTATAACAACCACGTTAGATTGCAAAAATCTAAGAATCACCGGCCGCAAGTTTAGATTACATCAATCATCTTGACCGTTCTTTTCTCATAATCTACGTTGAAACCAAAAAAAAAAAAAAAAGTTCAATAATACTAATAATACTAACATACTAAATAAATCAATGAATGGCGTATAAATATCAATAATATTTAAATAGTTTATAATAAAGAAATGTATCTTTTAAAATGGTATAAATCATGTTTCTATGTATAAAAAATTTATTAATATTTATATATTAATCATTAATTCATATAGCGTATTAGTATTATCGATAAAGTTATAACGATGTTATAATATATTTAAAAATATCCAAACAATGTTAACCGTTAGTTTAGTTTAGTAATAATAAGACTAAATGCTTAGAACCATGTCGTAAAGAATTCACCTGCTTTCCATACAAAGTTTGTCATAGGAGTTTGATTAAAGATTTTTAATTTTTGGAAAAAAAAAAAAAGAAATTAAGAATAAACCCATGAAAGAATCCCGTGTCAACCAAAATTCCAAAATTTTTTCTAAGTTTTTATGTCCAAGGAAACTCGAATATACTGCTGGGATCTCAATCTCGGTAAACAAATTTAGAGAATCAAGCAGGCCTAGAGGACGGTAGGATATATTCGTATCTACAATTAGAAAGAAAATTCAACCTTTTTTTTTTTCTTAATATGATATTAATCATTAGGGGGGCTCTTAGATGTAAGCCTAGATGAGAATAGAATATTTGGGTTTTTATATACGAATCTTTTTATTTGTCATTAGTAAAAAATTGTCCATATAAAACAACACGAGTTCATCGCAATGAATGTTTCCTTGTTATCAACTAATAATCCTACGATTTTGTCTCTTTCAGGAACAAGACAGTGGCTTGCAACTAGTACACTTACTACTAGCTTGTGCAGAAGCCGTGGCAAAAGAAGATTACATGCTAGCAAGAAAATACCTCCACCACCTCAACCGGGTGGTGTCGCCGCTCGGCGATTCGATGCAACGTGTTGCCTCCTGCTTCACGGAAGCCCTAAGCGCCCGCCTTGCCGCCACTCTAGCTACTAGGCCAAGCGCCCCACGACCCTTCTCCCCATTTCCACCAAACTCTATAGAAATCCACAAGATCCACCAAATCCTCTACCAAGCATGCCCTTACATAAAATTCGCACATTTCACTGCTAATCAAGCTATTTTTGAGGCGATCGAGTTCGAAGAGCGTGTCCATGTGATTGATCTAGACATCCTCCAAGGTTACCAGTGGCCAGCTTTCATGCAAGCCCTAGCGGCCAGACCTAATGGCCCTCCGTTCCTCAGAATAACCGGGGTCGGCCCATCTCTCCAATCGGTACAAGAGACGGGCCGATGCTTAACAGAATTAGCCCACTCTCTCCACATCCCATTTGAATTCCACCCAGTTGGTGAGCAGCTTGAAGACCTAAGACCCCATATGCTCAACCGCCGTGTCGGTGAAGCCCTGGCCGTGAACTCCGTCAACTGCCTCCACCGAGTACCGGGCAATTGCATTGGAAACTTACTAGCAATGATACGTGATCAAGCTCCAAACATCGTAACCCTAGTGGAACAAGAAGCGAGCCACAACGGCCCTTACTTTTTGGGGCGGTTCCTAGAGGCATTGCACTACTACTCAGCGATTTTCGACTCGTTGGACGCGACATTTCCGTCCGAATCAGCTCAAAGGGCGAAGGTAGAGCAGTATATATTCGCGCCGGAGATACGGAACATAGTGGCATTCGAAGGGGCGGAGAGGACGGAGAGACATGAGAGGTTGGAGAAGTGGAGGAAGATAATGGAAGGGAAAGGGTTTAAAGGAGTGGCATTGAGTGGAAATGCAGTGACTCAGTCTAGAATATTGTTGGGGCTTTATTCATGTGATGGGTATAGATTGAGGGAAGACAAAGGGTGTTTGCTGTTGGGGTGGCAAGATAGGGCTATCATTGCTGCTTCTGCATGGAGGTATTAAGATAGAGATTTGATTTTCATGTGGTTATTATGTTGTTTTGACGTTTGCATGCATGATTATGCATATTCTCCATGCTTGTGTTCAATTTCTTTCTTTCTTTCTTTTTTTTTTTTACCATATATCTTTTCGAAAATCGATGGTATTGTTCTCGAAATGAATCAAGGTAGATGTTAACAATGAAAAAACGAAGATTATTATTAAGAACATTATGTATGTATATGACGCCTTGATCTCATTGGAACAGAATTTGATTGAATCGGAATTGCTCTTAATCTTATTCTCAACATAATTTTTATTTTATCCGTATTTAGAGCTGCAAATATGGGCTTATGGATTCTAAATTCCTTGTAATCTGGTTCCTTTCTCGTTTGAACATTAGGATTTCTATAAAAAGGAAACTGCAAACTCATCTTTCATAATTGTTACGTTTACTATATGTTCGATCGAAATCTCAGTACGAGCAATAATAATTGGATTCCATAAAATCCTTGTTCTTTGGATTATGCTAAACGAGCTTGGGCTAATGATATGTTGTGTTATTTTAATATTTACATGTTTTGTATGGTTAAAAAGTCCAACAAGAAGCACCAGAGCCTTCATGGGCCAATGCTTGAATACATTCTCCAAGCATAAGCATGCTTGAGGCAAAAGCGAACCTACGCTTTGCGTGCCCCTACTTGAGCTTTTAATTAACATATGCATTGTGGAGAGGTATATATACATATACACACATACTTTCAGCAAAAATTTACTTATCCTCCCCTTACCGCTAAACTTGAACTCCAGAAACTATGTTTTTGTCATGGTAAAACTTTTCTCTTTTAAGGCCAACTTTACTCCTGGTTGCTTAGCACCGCACGCAATACCTGAGAAACGAGACATGTACTTTTCCGTTAATCGGTGTTCCTTGACAAGAAAAAAGATACAATGATATTAATATATTATATAAAAATAAATGGTATATAAATATTAATAATATTTAAATATTTAAAAATAAAAAATTATATATTTTAAAAAAATATCAATTATATATCTATAAATTAAAATTTTATTAATAGTTACATACTACTTATTAATTTACATAATATATTAAAGTTAACGTATCTTATAAAAGGAACTTATTAGTTTATTTTATTTTATTTTATTTGATTGGTGAAAGTATTTATTAGGGTCAACAAGAATAAAAAATAATGTTAAGAAACTTTTGTAAAGTAATTAAGGGATAAAATCTTGAGTTTCTTAAAAATAGAGTTGCTTAATATGTTGATATATCATCTAAGAACACCAAATAGATTCCTTAGAAATAAATATACTCTAAAGCTTATAATTAGATTAATGATTAGTATCCACTCTTTCTCTTGTCTTGTTTACTGAAAGAATGTCACTAGCGAATAACATATACTATAGTATCGTCCCTAGAATCTTTCTAATTGAGTTTGTTCATGACTAACGTGAATATATGAGGTCTTAAAATTGAACTTTAAATGCAAGTCTTTCTTTAGTAATTAAAAAATAAAAGTAAAAAATAAAAAATAAAAAAAAAAACAAAAAGAAGAAGAAAACTTGTAAGCCATATGACAACTTCTTACCAAGACATTTAGTCCAGCCTCCTTTTAAAGTTTTCATCTTCTTGAATATGTCTCAATCTGTTACCTTAATTATTATTATTATTTTGCAAAATGCTAAATTCCTATTCTCCATAGACCTTAGCTCCCCAAAACCGGGTTCCATTATCCTTGTCGTCTTTGGATAGTTGATAAAAATATATGACTCGCATCTCTTCATTTGCCTTATCATTTACTAAGAACTTATTCCTTTCGTCCTAGAAGGCATTTAACTTTAAATAGATTTCTTTTCGTCCTGTTTCTCGCTCGAGCAATTTTATATACATCTTACTCTTCCTAATTGGCATTGAGCCACCAATAAGTTTCTTTAAGAGGCTTAGTTTTAACTTCATGCCGTGTAAAAACCAAACTGCTACTCATCATGACCCAAAACTCTCCACCTCAACCCTCTTCGTTAACTTAAATCCCCTCCCTTTCAATACTGAAGAAGAAAACGCAATGATTAAAACTAAATGAATTTCATGACTTAAGTCTTAACGGACAACTCCTTTTCGACCCCAAATCAGATGGATACGGAAGGCAACCTTCACTCCGACGCTTCAGCGCATGACCAGGCCGCTCCTGTAAAATCAGAACAGTTTGACAACCTACAGAAGCAAAAAGAAAAGAAATCATACAGAGATATAGCAGCAACCATCAATCTTGAAGCCAACGCTAGAAATTTCCACTTGGTCGAAGGACATGAAGACATGGAGGAACGTTTAGATCCCTCCACAGAACCCCAACAAGAGGAAATAACTAATAATGAGCCAAACTAACATGAAACGTTTCGGGAAGGAATCAGGAAAATTTCCTTCACCGAAGATGAAAAGCAAACAACTCATAAACCATGGAGAAACACTATTATCATCAAAATTTACAGACAAACTATGAAATATCCTCTATCCAAAATCGAAAGCACTATGGAAATTTCAAAATGAATGATTAGCTTAGGATTGGGGTACTACGCGATCACCTTTCAAACATCCAAAGAACTCCACTCCGTAATTGAAAAAGGCCCTTAGTTTATTTCCGGACACTTCCTCACCGTCAGGAAGTGGGAACCTAATTTTCAAATATCTCGAGCGACTTTTGACTCTATTGTAGCTGGATCCCTATACCAGAGTTGCCATTAGTATATTATTTTGCAACTGCACTACGGAAAATTGGCAAAGCTTTTGGGCCGGTTTCGAGATACAGTATCGTTACATTGCTAGCAGAAAGACGATGATTTGCTCGATTATACAGTCAAATTAATTTAGCTAAGCCGCTAATTCACTACAATATGTTGTATTAAATAATTTTTGTATTATTTGTGGAAAAACATGACACACAAAAATATCATGCCAAAAAACATTTGACAAGGCACTAACAGATTAAATGAAGTGGACCCTATGTCACGTCATGAGAGGCGGCCTGATTATGGCATGTTGCCATATATAAATCGTATATTGATTTTTCTTCTAATCAAGCACCTTTTATATGACATACAATGCTGCTGTTGCTGCTGCTGCTGCTATAATCAGTTACCCAAAAGTTACACAGATAAAGATAATATCTTAATACATATAATAACATAAGATTTCATATAGCCACGGTAAATGAGTAATACAAAATTATAAGTCTCAAAATACTAGTCAATTTATAGTAATAGAGAGAGTAATTCTATATAATTTCTAGATATCGTAAAATAAAATATCATCCAAATACTAACTAAAAATATCTTTACACATCTATATTCACTCAAACTCACTACTTCCACACAAGTCCTTAAAGTACCAAACCAACCTTAGGTATATTACGACCAGATAGAATAAACAAGCTCTCCTACATCAAAAGTTTATAAAGGTGTTAAGTTATAAAACTTAATAAGTTATCCCTTAACTATATAAACAAATAAATTATTCAACAATTATTTACAAGTATATGAATGCATGGTTAAGCAAAATTCCACACAAATACATATAGTTGAGGAATATACAACTCAAATTTAACATCTTCTAAAATTAGGGTTGAAGAATATACCATACTAGTCAAATCCAAGTATCATACCTAAACTTACACAGCGAAACTCCACGTTTCGTATTTAAGTAAAAACAATCTGTTTAATTTTGGTTAAAAACTAAATTCAAGGTATGATTGTGGGTAAACTCTTATAATTCACGCTCATTCCTAAACGGAGGCCTCTAGACTCGACACTTAACTAACCGATTAGTGTCTCCAACGCCTAATAATCCCACGGATCAGTATAAAGTCATATTGTACGTATGTACCGTACTAAAATACTTAAATTTCTAATATAAATATCAACCCCCTCATGGTCTCTCACTATTTCTATATAATATGATTGCTAGAATCATTATAATGTGATGCATATATATGCGTGATTCAGTTTAATTATTTAAAGTCAAATATTCTTAAGTTTAATTATTAAGTAATCAATCAATATTACAGACAGTCAAATTTTTTATAGATATCTATAATGCAACAAACAGTTCATTACCATAATTTAAGGTATATTCACGATATAAACAAGCAATAACAGTCACATATATATCGTAACCTCACACATCATTCAATTATCAATAATATTTAAATATCACTATCTACAAACACAAATAAGTATGGAATCATTAGAAGTACTCACCCAGCTATGGTAAAGCCGAAGGATCGTAGTAATCAGTGGGGATATTAATATCCGCGTCAAGATCACCTAATAATTAAAAAATATGAAATATAATAAGTATTTAAGCGAAATAGTTGTTATACGTAAATATTTATCTAAAATTCTACCTAAGTTTCCCATTTATCTTACATAATTTCTTAGTTTGAGCTTTTTCGTCAATCAATTGTAACATTTTCTTTTTAATTCCGATTTTATGAATTTATAATTGATCGTTTTTTGACATATTTTCACGTAGCATGGTCCATTTTGGACTCTGAAACTAGTATTTTTCATTATAAACCTAAAATGTTACAAATTTAGTTATTTTTAGCCTAAATAGTTTTATTTATCAATTTAATTTTTTCTTTATTGTTTCATCACTTAATTAATTTCTAAATTTTATATTTTTAAAATATTTTATTTTTTAGTTCATTTTACAACAATTTCTTTATTTCACCATTTTAAGCTTAAATTACTAATTATATTAATTTTTGTTATAATAGTAATTTTCTAATTAATTAATTTTTATTATTTTGTTATTATTTTTGTAAGTTGTGGTTTCAATTAGATAATTAGGAAAGTTAATGTGGTAACTTCCTATTGGTTCACTTGGCAAATTTCTTACTTCTTTTAGTTTTTATATTTTTCTAATTTTGAAATATTAATATATATACATATATATTATTATAATTTATTAAATATTGAAAATTAACTCCTAATTTTTTTTAAGGGTCACGTCCCATATGTATGCATATATATATATATATATATATATATATACTTATTAACTTATTTTAAGGAATTAGGGTATTATTATGCATGTACTTGTATTTTTAGGTATGTACATGTACTTATACTTATACTATGCTTATATTATACATATACTTATATATGTACACATACGTATATATTTATTTTTCCTTATTGAATTTTTTAAAAAATTAGATACTAATATACATATATATATGTGTATTTCTTGATATATATATATATACTTAGACTATTCTATGTGTATATTTATTTAAATATTGCAATATACACATAGGCACATATATATATGTATTCCTATATTTTCCTATTTATTTATATATAAATTTACACTATTTGGTAGTATATTTATATATATATATTGAAGTGTATATTTTTAGCAATACATGAATTTACATATACTAACCATTTATAAATATTTATGAGTTATCTCTACTCATTCATTAGTAATTTTACGTGATTACGTGAGTTGGTCGATAACCGTATCTAATTAAGGTTTTATCACCGTTAGAGTAAGTTTTATACATTTTATATACTTAAAGTGTTAGTTTTAAGGTTTTTATCAAGTTTAAGTTCAATTTCTTGCTTTTACGAGTAGATAGGGTTTAGGGTTTTATATGTGATTAAGGTTTGATTAGCATATCAAGGTTTTTCTCATTCACTGTATATTCGGGGGTTTATAATTTTAGTTAAATGTTTAGTTGGTTTGGCTTTATTGACACGTGAAATTATCTAGGGCACCTAAATCAAATTTAAAGTTTAGACTAAAAGTTTATGGGATTTATATCTTTCCCCTCTTCAAATAAGTTTTGTCCTCAAAACTTGAAAAGTGTACCTAGTATTTCAAACAAATGCAGATATTGATGCTTCACTTCATCTTTCGCTTCTTAAGTCGTGATTACCGTATATCAAATCTCCTTATTCCTTAACTTCTATACCTTACAATCCGTAATATCTACGAGGTGTTCTTTACTAGTTCCAACTCAACAATATAGTCAAAATTAGGAACATGTCTCCTTAAAACAAACACGTGAAGCACATTGTGGATTCACAATAAATTAGGTAGTAGGGATAACCGATAAGCTAAATTCCCGACCCATTCCAAGATTTCAAAAGGACTAATATATTTTGGATTTAGCTTAGCTTGAGCATTTAATCTCTTTTGTCTATCTTATACCTTTTTCATCTCTTGTCTAATAATAACAACCTTATCAACTACTTCTTATACCTGATCCAATCCTATTATTACCTTCTCTACATCATCCCAAAACAATGGTGATCGGCATCTTCGTCTATATAGAGCTTTATATGATGGCATTTGAATATTGGAGTGGTAGCTATTGTTGTAAGCAAACTCTATTAAAGGTAAATAAGCATTACAACTCCCCTTAAATTCAACGGTACATACCCTTAGCATATTCTCTAAAGTTTGTATAGTCCTCTCAATTTGTCCATTAATTTGAGGATGATACGTTGTACTAAATTGTAATTTTGTTCCTATGACTTTTTGTAAGCTTGCTTAAAACTTTAACACAAATTGGGGATCTCCATCTAACACAATCCCTGCTGGTACACCTTGTAACCTCACTATCTCCTTTATGTAAATTCGAGCCAACTTTTCCAAAGAAAAGGTCATTTTAATTGGTAAAAAGTGAACTGACTTAGTAAGTTGATCAATAATCATCCAAATTGTATCAAAACCAATAGTTGTCCTAGGTAAACCACTTACAAAGTCCATAAATATTTGATCCCATATCCATTCAAGGACAAGTAGTGGTTGATGTTCAACTTTTATTCTTTGGCAAGTTTCACACTTTAGTACAAAATCAGTGACTTGGTCCATAAATCACACTTAAACAATTTGGCATATAACTTATGCTCTTGTAATGTCTGCAACACCATTCTTAAATGTTCCTCATGTTGTTTAGGTGCAGCAGAATATACTAAAATATTATCAATAAACATAATCATACACTTATCCAACAATAGTCTGAATATGCGATTCATTAAGTCCATAAATGCTATAAGTGCATTTGTTAAACCAAAAAGCATTACAAGAAATTTATAATGGCCGTACTGCGTTTAAAAAGTAGTTTTTGGAATATCTTTTGGCTTAATTCTTATTTGATAATAGTTTAACCTTAAATTAATTCTAGAAAAGACACTTGCACCTTATAACTGATTGAACAAATCATCAATCCGTGGTAGTGGATATTTGTTCTTAATAGTCACTTTATTTTGTTCTCTATAATCAATATAAAGCCTGAGTGATCCATCATTTTTTTTAACAAATAAAACTGGTGCAACTCATGGTGATACACTCAATTTTATAAATCCTTAGTCCAACAACTCTCGTAATTACTTTTTTAATTCTTTCAACTCAATCAGAGCCATTTTGTATAAGGCTTTTGAAATTGTTCCAAAAGTCTGCTACGGTCTTTGGCTTGCTCTTTGCAAACAAGCGATCAAAAGAAATCTCCCAAGGGTCAGATGCTAACCTGTGCAGCATGGATAGCAACTCCCTCATCTTACTAAGGGATCTCGACCATGTTGTTATTGAACTAAGCTACGTAATCGCACAAGGACTCACCTTCACCCTGACTTACTAAGTACAAGGACGATGTATCCTTAGATAGGGGCTTACTAGCCTTGAAGTAAAGGTTGAACTTCCTAGCTAGCTCATCGAAGGAGCTGATCGAATTGTCGAGAAAGCAATTAAACCACGTCCATGCTCCCTTCCTTAGCGTACCCCAGAAGGCCTTGCACATTATAGCATTCCCATAACTGTAAAGGTTCATGAGGGTGTGAAAGTGGAGAAGATGGTCGTCGAGGTTGCTCGTACTGTCATACTGGTCCAGGGATAGAAGTTTGTTGTTAGGGGGCAACGCTTCATCTTGGACATCCCTGGTGAGAAGGGTCTTGTTGCTGGCAACCAGCTTGATGTCGCCTGCAGGCTTGCTCCCCTACTGCTCAGAGAGCTACCTTCTTATTGCACAGAGCTTGTTCAGGTCAGCATCATTTGCTAGGTGAGCTCGTCGTACGGTCGAATGAGCTTGAACTACCTACAAGTCGGCTTCTTGCTTGTTGTTAGCCAAAGTTTGGTCACGGGTAGCCGCAGATCTTGCTGGCTACTAATGCAACGGTGGATCGGGTTGTTGATCGCTTCCATTCTGCTGCTACTGCTTGATGTTATCCCGTCCACTGCGGAAATTTGAAGCTTTAGGGTAATGAGTTTGTATACTACGGCGCTCCGCCTCACCAGGCGAGCGCAAAGCTCCTTGTTTTGCTCAGCATACTGCTTAACTAGGTGCTCTATGTGCTCTAAGTGCTCTTCCAGCATTACTCTTGGGAGGGGCTAATTGCCTCCAGGTTGATTGTTCACTAACTGTTGATTTGCTTGCTCATCATGTTGAGGCATGATATAGAAAGGCAAAATGTGGGTTATGTGTTTGGTGTATTTAGAATTTCAGGTGTAAGAATTCTACTTCCCACAGACAACGCCAAATGTCGTTTCTCAATTCTTACTGGTTGTCAATTAAGGTCTACAAGTATTGGGTCTGCAAAACAATGCACAGTGAGAGAATGCCGAAGGGTTGTCTGGCATGGCCATTCTGTTACTTAAGTTAGCAATGGGCTTTTGATGGAGTAGAATACGTAATACATAGGCTTAGAATACAGAGTTTATAGAAAGAGTTACTGTTGAGTAGTGGCTTAGTATTTATAGTGGAGTGGAGCCGGTAATTGAAGATTAGTTGGGGGGGAAGAGATCTTCTCCCAAAAGTAGGGAGAGTGAAGCTATCATGCTTGACGTATCCCTAATATTTAGGATGTGGCCGTTTTATCTTTATCTTGTGGATAATGGCCATTACAGTGCTTTATGGGCCTAAGCTGTTCCCAAGGCCTACGAAGGTGAACTTAGGGCGACGAGGCACGGCGAATCCGGTCGGGCTTGAGGGATCCATACCTAAAGTATCTTGTTAACAAATACCATAGGGAATTAGATAATGGACTCTTCCTTTCTAAAAGTGTTAAGATTTAGGAATTTGAAAAATTTTTTTCTCAGCGGAATTTTTTTTATTTTTTCTAAACAAATATGAATCACTAAAATGCCAGTAGATTCATGCAATAAATTAAATTGATATGTGATTAGATGTTTGACCTTATGCGCATTAGTGATGCGAATCTATAGATGTTGCAATCTCATGAGCTCCCTCTATAGTATCTACACTCGAATGAACACACTAAATAAATTGCAATATGCTAGCACCAAAATCAAATGCAAGAAACCCTAACAATATTTCACATATTACTCTATATTTTTAGTTTGTAGAGTTTCTCTACAGGTCTAGTGTTAACGATATAACATTAACATCACTCTATAATCCTAATAGAGAGTTATTAATATCTTTGTATAGATTAGCGAAAATATCTTCTATAAGATATTATGTGATTGGTGAGATATTAAAGGATATTAATAATATTAAATATGTTATTGATTATTTTTCACCAAAAATACTAAACATAATTATTTGTCATTCTTAAATCATTGAGAATAATAAATATTTCAATACTTCCTACTAAGTCTAATCAAAATAAACCCATAATCTATTTTGTTCGTTCTTTATGTACAACCCTGTAGGTTCACTTAATATTAATAGTAGGCTTAAACTCTTTTCAGGCCTACCAGACACAAGTGGCCTCTAGCAAGACATTATATCTAGCCAAATTAAGCGAAGATTGACAATCCAACTTTACTTAATCCATAAATTATGTCATAATCCTTTTGTTACACAATATCTAGTTGAACATAAGGCACGAATAGTGTCACCTTTATATTCTTCAATCTTATCATTTCTTAATCCCTAAGTAGACTGATATGATAAATGACATTGATCATACTATCAATTCATTTGAGTACGGCAATGCATTTCTTAACTTCACTTATTGAGGAGCCTAGAAATATCTATCTCATAATGAGACGAACAAATCCTATCGTAATTACTCGTCTCCTTCTACATGATTCACACTATGCCCAGTCACAACCTTTATAATTATCTAGTTAAAGATAATGTTTGAATGAGTCGAATCATAATGTTCCTCATGTTAGAATCCATAGTGATTTCAAGTCTAAGGATACAATGACATCGTTATAATGAGAATCACTTATGACATTAATTCATGTAGTGACCTCATAGCGGGTCGGTCTAGTACATAGTTCTCTAATATGTATCTATGAGTTTGATTTATATCTTTATATAAATAAACATCCCATAATTATCATCAAACTTCATACTAGATTTAATTTATTATTGTTCCCACAATAATAAGTATTTACAAATATTTAGAATAACTATATAATTATTCAAGGATATAATTATAGAGTAAACATGTAAACACTATAATAATGAATATCTCTTGATTCATAAAATATAATAATGACAATATCTAATAATTGACCTAGGCCATAATCACTAACAAAAATAACATATACAAAGTCACTTTAAAACTTATACTCTACATCTAAAACCTAAATACTCATCAATAATGTTATCTTAGCTAAACTTCATGGAGGGATCAATCAACTCCAAAGCTAGAGTTTACTTGAGCCCATCACACTATATGAATCTAAAAGCTCCCTCTTTAGCATAAGCTCATCCAAAGCCTCATGTAAGGGGATTTCATGCCAAGTTTTACAGAAAGTGTTGGCCTTTGATGAAAGACTTTGTAGTTACTTTATCTCAAAACATTGTTTCCAATTGGTCAATCCCTTCTAGCCTAACGAAACACTATTAGTTTTAATTCCAAAATAACTAAGAGCCAACCAATTAACACTTTTCTAACCAATAAGCCTTTGCAATAAAATGTATAAAGCAATCACCAAAGCACTGCTCAATAGACTTGGTCCATATCTAAATGATATCATACATTCAACCTAGTCAAGTTTTCTACCTAAAAGGAGTGCCTTTGATAATATCTTATTACTCCATAAAATACTGCATTTGCTAAGATCAAAAAAAGGAAAAAAAGATTCATGACTCTAAAACTTGGTCTCGAAAATGCGTTTGACCATATCGAATGGGATTATCTTCTATGCGCACTCAAAGTCTTAAAATTTCCTTATCAATTATCAAGTTTATAAGATCATGTATCTCATCAGTTTCCACACAAGTGGTGGTCAACAAGAAATGCTTGAATCTTTTCACCCTACAAGAAGAATAAGGTGAAGCAGCCCCCTATCCCCTTATCTATTTATCATGGAAGTAGAGTTTTTAGGCCACCTTATAAAATTAAAAGTAGACAAGAGCTCATGGAAACTTGTAAAAATTAAAAAATCATCAATTAAGCTTACTCACCTGTTATTCGTTGATGACATCTAGCTACTAGCTGAAGCAACAACTAACTTCGCATAAAAATCCTGGAGACACTTGAGCCCTTCTAAGAGTGGTCTGGATTAAAAATTAATCATGATAAATCCTTTATCTTTTTTTTTTTTTCACCAAATACACAAACCCCCACCATGGAGGCCATCTCCAAAATCCTAAAACTAAAATGCAAAACTTCAATAGGTAAATACTTGGGTTATTCCATACAAAACAGACTTCAACCGAAGCCAAAAGACTTTGAAGAAGTGAATAAGAAGACTCACATGAAACTATTGGAATGGAAGGGAAAGCTCCTTTGCACGACAAGAAGCGTCATAAATTCCATCCCCATATACTATATGCAAGTTATGCCTTTACTCGAGAAGACAATTGATTCTATTGATAAGGCAAGGAGAAATTATTTTTGGAAAGGAGGCACGAAAGAAAAGAAAATTCATTGGGTAGCTTGGAGTCAAGTGTGTTAACCACAAAAAAATGGTGGATTGGGCTTTCTTAATCAAAAAATCAGAAACAAAGTGTTTGAAATGAAAAGAGCCTGGGCACTCCATAAAAAACATAGCTTATGGAGCTAATTTTGTGTAAAAAAAATATCAAAACTACATTAGAGGCAAGGAGTTGTTAATCGCCACCTCCTCTTCCCCTTTATGGAAGAGCTTAGTGTAGGGAAACAACAACCACCCCGCTTATTGCCAACCAAAACTGGGTAATGATAAGACTATTAGTTTTTGAAAGGATAGATGGCTAAATGCCAAAACACCAAGGGAACTCATTTAAGGCTCAATAGGAAAAAAATAAAGAATTTCCTGTAGCAAGAGTGTGGACGTTTGTGAATTCTTGGAATGATGAGCTAATAGGATTTGAAGCCTCTAAACTCATATTTGAAAATTTTTGTCCATGTGTGCTGATGGAGAAAGCAAGAGACAACTACGTAAGGATTGAACCAAACTTACCCTTTGATATATATAAAAAAAAAAAAAAAATCTATTTAAAATTGCTTTATAACAATGATGAAAACATGTCATCACGGAGTTATCAATGGATATGGAAGCTTCACCTTCCATACAAATTGCAAATGTTTCGATAGAGGGCATGCTCAAATAGCCTACTTGTTGCTAGTACATTAGCGCAAAGAAATATAAGAGCATCACCCTGTCCTAGGTGTTTAGAAGCAAATAAAGATGTTGAGCATGCTTTAGTCTTATGTCTAACTATTGCAGGATTTTTGCTATAGCAACAAATCTTGGTGGAACATGTACAAATTCCAGCGGCATGGATTAGGCAACAATGCACTTTTACAAAAGATTCCTTAAGGAAATTATTCTAATCTTTTTTTTTTTTTTTTATGGAAATGCTAGATTCAAAGAAATAAACTTTTCTTTGGTATAGAAAATATACATAATAACGTGAATGACTTGGTCAAAAACTAAAGTTCTTGTGAATGAACGTTAGGTTGCAAGGATAAAGCTACCAAATATATCCGAACTTTTATATTTTTTTCATTTTATTATATAAAATTTAAACTTATTCATTTTAGTATCATAACATTTTAAATGAATAAATTAGTATATCTATCATAACGATCATTATAAAGAATATTTATTTTTTTCACTTTAAAAAGTTGAAGTATTAAAATGAAATAAAAAATAAAGTTCAAGCACTAAATAAAAATAAAATAAAAATTGATATACTTATATTAATATTGCAATATCTTATAATAACGACCATTATAATGGAAATACTAATTTGTCTCGTTTAAAAAGTTGAGATACTAAAATGAACGAATTTAAAGTTTAGGTATTAAAATGAAAAAATATAAAAGTTCAAGTACTTATATTGGCTTTATCCCCTTAGGTTGCAAATGTGTTTAGGAAAGCTAAAGAGAAAATATGGGCCTTCTTAAACAAAACATAGAGACCTCGTCAAGATGGTTGGCTTAAATTGAATATGGATGCGTCATTTTCTTCCCTAACAAATTATGCTACAACTAGTGGCATAATAAGAAATGACAGGGGATAATGGATAGCAGGATTTACTTGCAAACCTAGTTCTATAGACATTTTAAATGTAAAACTTAGGATTTATGGTGGGGATTAAACTTATGCAGGAATATAAGAATACAAAAACTTCAAATCCAAATGGACTCCAAAGTTGCAATAGAGATGTTGCAAGGAAAACACCATGATGCGAATTTTACTTCACTAGTTCTTTCTTTTTGCAAGGCAATGATGTGCAGTTGACTTTTGAAACAAGGGACTCCAACATGGTAGCTAATTATTTGGCTAGAGATGCAAGACTAATGGAAGCAGACGAAGCTTTCCTTTTTGTACCACTACATGGTCTCTTAGATCTCCTTGAGAAAGACACCATGCCTTTCGTAACAGCAAAGAAAATAGTTAAAGTAAATGCTTGCAATAGTTGAATGAGTCTCGCTTTTGATTTCAATGGGGGGTATTGCCCCCATAAAATGGTGTACATGAACTTGCTTTAGTATACATAAATAATATAGTCTATACACTAAAAAAAAAATAAAATCATGCAGTGTGCCATATTCTAGGTTTCCCTCATTTCTACATACGTAAAGTGTCTTATTAATAGGTTGTCTTTTAACTTTCACTTTATCTTGCATTTCCATTATATACTACCAAGACTTTTTACCTATAGGAGCACATTATCTCAGCACTTCAAATATGTTCTTAATGGCTAATTTACATGTGAAGACATGTTCTCCTAAAAAGGAAAACACTGTCTAACTTAACACACTTTCAAAACAGCACTCTGTCTCTCATCTCTTAATTCACCATTCAATTTTTTATATTGTGTGCAATCTTTTCCTTTTAACTTCTCATAATAAATACATCTAATACCACTAACGTATTATAGTTAGACTTTTTGTCTCTGTTTTTTTTTTTTTTTAAGTGATTACATTAAGGGAAAGGATATCTAAAGACTAAATCTAATCCATCCTATTGGGATCTATAAACCACTTGACTATGAGGGCCTTGCAATTATAGTTAGAGTTTCTTTCTATACAAATTTATAGCAATTATAAGTTTCACATAAGATGAAGAGGTCAATCTATCATTACACCTACTTTTGGAGGTTATCAAGTGTTTCTTTCTCTTCTTAAGAACATATGACTAGCATTAACTCATACGTTATTGTGAAATCTCGAATATCTTTTCCTTCCTCATTTTTGTAGTTAGAGCTAATCTTATCTGCATATTCATACTCGCTATTCCTATTGGTTCATGTCTTAAATACACACAAGATGGTGTTATGGAAGAGAATGTGAGTAAAATTTCATAATTACCTAATGCAATTATTTTAACGAAAAATTCCAGAATCTTAGAACTTCATAATTTTCATGCAAATATTTAGATTGAATACATACCTTTCAAATTGTGTATAAATACTTCTTCACTAAACCGATTACTATAAGATGCGCTAATAATGACATGGCTTTAAACGATTTTTAAATTGTCATTGGTTTTGATAATATCTGCACCACTGTATTATGAAAAAGAAAGCTAAAACCTGCAAAGTAGCAATTGCTCTCTTTACAGCAAAACCTTCATCAATGGATGCCTATTGTTCACAAAGCAGTGATCTTTGAAAGTCTTATGACAAACTATTTGCAGAAGATTCAAAGTTACATAAAC
This sequence comes from Lumnitzera littorea, assembly GCA_024138015.1. NCBI lineage: Eukaryota > Viridiplantae > Streptophyta > Magnoliopsida > Myrtales > Combretaceae > Lumnitzera > Lumnitzera littorea. The sequence goes on from JAMXBB010000010.1 coordinate 91,565,711, forward strand.
CACAAGACCCATTACTCTCAATGGTTTTTGTCCATACATGTTAGACATTGTAGATGGTCCTGTGCAGACAATCTAACATAAATGTTGTAAAGTCAAAGACCGTGTCTTTTAGGATGGCCAGCAAGAGAAAGGACTACTCAATCCAATGGCAAAAGGATGAAACCTAGAATATTTTACTTAAACGTGAAATGAAACTAGATATGACCCATAACCTGAACCACCGATAAAAGTGAATGAAACCAGCAGTGATGGTTAGGCAAAAGCTTTGGATAATTTTTGCTATAAGAGATCAAACCCATGATTAAAATTTGGAAATTGCAAATCCCACCAATCCAAAGAAATAGCTTGTGAGGATAGCTCAAGGACAAGGTAACAAGAACTAGACTTCTCGCAGCAAGCCCCCCATTGCAGTGATGTTATTCGAATTCCTACAAGATTTTAGTTGCATAACTAAAAGCAATTAATTCTATTACAAACATAAACCATTACACGTCTAATTTAAGGGAACCCTCGTGTTTACATTGAAATGCAAGTGATTAGAAAGGGACCTTAAAATTGTTATATGGAAATATAAAAAGGATGAATACATCCTCTTCTAAGTCATGGATTTTTGCTGCTAGTTGATTAGCTGTAGCATTTGCTTTGTTAGGCACAAAAGAAAACTTTGTCTCTTCAAACAGTTATATCCTTTACCTGCAAGCATTTGCCACGTGCAAAATTTACCGTAGCAATCCAATTAGACTTAAGGAAAGCGACAACGATTTAATATCTATTTTTTTCGCAAGAGAATTTAAGTGAGCTTCAATATTAGTCTATCCTATTTTTAAACAGAAATTATTTTCCAATAGAACAACTGGTCTATTTTCAGTCAGTTAGTTCAAGAAGATAATTATTTTCTTCTTGTGAATCTTGTTCATTGAGTATGACTTGATAAAAACGGTGTGCTAGTTGTAGTGTTGTTTACTAAATCAATTGTCGTAAAAAGTGTTAGTGATGGCACGATCTTCCTATGATTTTAAATGAAAAAGTTACTTGTCAAAGGATAAAGACATGACATCAGATTCAAATAAAGTACAAAACCTTTTAATAGTTCAAATAAAGATAAATGCTATGTAGGTAGTGTAAATAGAAAGATAACATCATGTGAAGTAGTGGAAATAAAGGATAATGTTACCGTAGCAATTTAGATGTTGATTCTCTAATATGTAATTTTTCCAAAACTTTACTATCAATATGTCCACTACAATTAATATGCTTTTGCGCATTGGATTTATATTGTCCGATGCTTTATTAATCAATTGCTTGATAAAAATATATATAAAATTCTTATAATCATATATTTCATTGGCGGACTAATTACAATATTAGAGCTCCTATTATCTATATTATATTATTAAACTGGATGGACCTATTTTGATGTCTAAAATATTTTCTTAAAAGTTGTATATGTAATTATTTTTAATTAAGCATAGGTATTAAAAAACTAATACAATCAAAATGATCTTTTCAAATTAAATGGAAAGGTGGTTATATTATAGTTTCCTCCCCCAAGCCAACTTCATTGAGGATGGTTACATCTACGTAGGTGCATAAAGTATAACTTCTCTTATTTGAACATCCAACAAAAGATTAGAGTTATTCTAATATCCTCAATGCAAATATATCGTCCACTAGTATATTATTAATAGAAGATAAAGAAAAAAGTTTCCAAATAAAAAATATTGCATTGAGCTAACAAAATCTTAATTGGAGGAAGAAAAAAACCAACAAAATTTAGAAAATTGAGTAAATATCTAGTAATAGATATTGCATATGTAAAAAAATTGATGGACATAATAAAAAATATACAGTTTCACTTTATATATATATATATATATATATATATATATATAAAATTAAAACCTTTAGAGATTTAAGTAACCATTATAACTAAAATTATTATTTTGATTGATATCAAATATTATTTAATAGAAAAACTAATATTAAAATAATATTATGAAATTATATATAACTTATGTTATGGATAAAATTGCCTTTATTTATAATACCCATATCTAATTTCTCTCTCTCACTCTCTAAAACTGCACTCTACTTTTTTCTTTCCGCTTTCTTCTCTCTCCCACTTTCTTATCTCTTTTCTTTTATAATTTTCAGTAAAGCCCCTTTCTTTTCACAATTTCCATAATTTCTTTCATTAATATGATTTTTTGAAAAAGTCATTATAAATTATATAGGTACATTAGAAGTAAAATTTGTAATGTTTAATATAAAATGTTTTACTATAAGCTTGAAATAAATATATATTTCTTTTTTTCATTAAATGAAAAAAGAAAAATTTACACACGCAATACAAGTGTACTCATAACTACTATATTATTAAAGTCGATTGAAATTTAAATAATCGTCAATCGGGATTTAAATAACCGTCGATCATTTATGATTCCTTAAAATTACCTACTTCACCCTAATATGATATAATTCAATAAAAATACCATTATTAAAATAAATTTCTTAAATTATAAATAGTATTCATGATGGATAAATCTCCTTTCCCTCTCCCCTGCCTTCTCCTCTCACCCCACGTTTTGTCAACGCCATTAACTAATCCTATTTCCAGAAATTGTTGCTATCCTGAACGGCTCCTTCTCTCTCTAACGTTACCTTTTCCTCTCTTGCCTGTCTTCCAAAGACCAATCTCAGATCATTTAAACCCTGCAATTCTTTTTGTCAAATCAAACGCACACTGTAAATATCACATATACGCTCTCCCTTAGGCATAAATTTCCAAATTGTTTATGTAGTCTAGGGCATGTGGTTTTTTTTTTTTTTTTCCCGTTAAGAGAGAAAGAAATTGATTCTTTTTTTGTTCCAGACTTTATTGCTTCAATTGATGATGAAATTGTATAAAGTGATGGTAAATACTCGAAACCATGGCTAAGTTTTGAACTTAAAGATCTCATCTTTTATATTTCATGATTCCCTTTTTATTATGTTTTTATCTTTAAATTTCATGTTATTTATTGTATTGTAGCTTTAAAGTTAATTCTTTAATGTATTTAGGAAAATTGATTTTTGAGTAAGGGTACACAAAAAGTTATTCATGTGAACTGTAGATGAAATTAATAACTTTTAGTATTATATTATCAATATCTCATTTTTAATTGGAAAAACAATTAAGAATTGAGATTCCTATTGAAAAAAGTGATTTTGACTTTTGATTATTGATTATTGTTCGTTCCTTGGTGCAAATCACTAAAAGATTTGGTAATATTTTGACACATTGATCCAATTCATTTTACACGTGAAAAATTTCATAAGAACTCGATGGCATCAGCATCTCTTTATTGGTTTTAGATTATTATCCTCATATTCCTCAATCCAATCTCTCAAAAACCACGATTTTAATTTTTGCATGGCAAGTTTTATCATATTCAATTGAATTGTGGTTCGAATGTATTTATCTTCTCCTACATTACTAAGAAAAAAAAAATAAAAGGATTGCATTCGTCTTAATTATTGTGTATAGATAAGTGCTGTTGAAAATTACAATTAGGATTTTGTGTTACATTTACCACCACTTGACTTATGTTATGGTGTGGATTGAAGACATGCAACAGCATTCTTGCTTTTGTCTTGGTTCCTAACAAGAAACAAATTCCAACCATTACAATCATTTGATCATCATCAATAAGCTAATGTTTTGGTATTTTTCTTTTTGAAAAGAGAAAATAAAGTTTGTCTTTAATAAATTTCAACTTTAACATGTGTGTGATTTGTTGTTGTAGATAAAATCAAAGACTTTAAACTCATGATGAGGAGTAAAAGGTATCCATTTGCACTTGGTACTATAAAGTGTAAAGTTTTAGTCTTTTAAACTACGAGTTTCAATTTTTATGTTATCTTGGTTTTTTTAATATAAAATTTTGTATTTTTTTGTTGTTGCTGGTGTTTTTCCCCTTCTTCCATCCATGACATTTATTTATTATGTTAATTCAAAAATTTTTATTGAGTTTTTTTTTTATATGTTTCTTCAAATTTTGAGTTCTATTGTAGATTTAGCATTAAGATGGACTTTTGCATTTACAAACATCATTTTGATAGAGATTAAGTTATAACCCCACAATGACCAGCCAATTAGATTCATTAACGATGTGAAAGTGAGACAACAAAGCTCTTCAAGTACATGTTCTATGTAGATGTTAGGATAAGTGGTGGACATCAAGGTGCATACTCTATGGTAGAGGTTCATGAATTCATGTCTTTTTCAAGGGTTTTTCGATGTTATCCCACGGATATGACTCCTTCCTGAGAGCGAATGAGGGTATTTTAATTTGATTGGAATTGGAAAAAGTGCAATTGAAGTTACTTGCTTCTGCTTATACGTAGAAAAAAGACTCACTTTTGTAATTTTTAATTTTTTAGAATAACTATTGTTTATTTTAGTCAAATACATACACTACATAATGCTCAATCATTGTTGTATATTCAACTTTATATGCTTTAATTGTGATTCAGTATCTCAAATATCATCAATTTCTTTCCTTAGTCTTGATTATTATTAGCCTTCTTCTCCGTTAGTCATTCTTTTTTATTTCTTCTTCTTCTTTTTTTTATAGTCTCATCTCTTAATTTATAGGCTTATATTAGTTAGAATTCAACTTATTTTATTTACAAAACATTTATCATATTTCCGTAAGTGTGATGATTGCTTAATTATCCGTGTTGCATATGTTTGTATCCAATTTCTCCTTTTTGAGAAATTTACACAAATGATATTTTTTTGAGTAATAATAGTCTTATTTAGTTGCCTACATCTATTCACCAACTCCTATTTATTTGTTTTTCTTTACTTTTCACTATGCTTGCTATTTAAAGCTATCTTATAAGGTAACTACATTTCCATCTACTATTCAATATATTTTATTTTTGGATCTTATTTTTAATCGATTTATGTACCAATTAAACTTTAATTTTTTTTTTCCTATTTGTTTAAGTATTCTTTTTTTTTTCTTTTGTTGGAGGAAAATTCATTCAAATATTCATTTGTTTAGATTTTTCTTCTTAAATTCTCCAAGCAAATGTTAACTCCTTCAATATGGTAAATTTGTTATAAATAGCATATCTTTAATGTAATATTTTATTTCCTCTTTCTAATATGCATTTTTACTAATTGTTTATGATAAGCAAACATGAAGTGGACATAACTCTTATAAATGATATTATTGAAATTTTATATTAGTATGCTACCCATCGAAACATGATAATGAAATCTTCCAACTTACATGATGTAAATATGTTATTGAATAATGAACTATTATTTATCTATATAAAAATCAATAAGTTTGTCAATTATGGCAGCGATCTTATTTTCTCACTATTTTGAAATGTTGTATGCACCATAATTCTATAAAGAGTTTTATGCTAGCCAAATGTATTTGTAAACATAATCAATATTATGTAAGAGAAATTGATGGATGTGAATAAGTATAATGAAAAAAAAAATAGATGGATTAAAATGTTTACTAGCACAAGAAGCTTAATGACTTAATTATTGAAATAAGAAGTTTAGATGGAAGAATATCCTTTTTTAATGTATTGTTTGGTCTCTTTCTTAAATCATTGGTAGCATTTCTATTTGTATTCAATAACATGAATGTTATTAATTTTATTGTATGGGTTAGACTAATTTTTGACACGCATCGTGATTGTCCATCTATTTTAACAAATAAGTATAATATATCATCACAATTATACATTTCTTTTCTTAAATGTTTTTTAGACAATTTGGGGATTTTTTTTCCTTAAATAATCAATCGCGTATATAGTTTGATAAATAATTATTTATGCATTATTTTATTAGTGTTAGTCAAATTTAATTTTTGTAGGTACAACGCGGGCACATTTGCTGCTAATATATATATATATATAGACAGTTTGTTTGAGTTTTTCTAAACAAAGTATAGACATAAAATGAAAATGGTAAATACTCACTGATTGATTAGATTGTGAATGTCCCCTGTTAGTACGATTTTTTTTCTCTCCTTTTCTACTCTGAATTCTGAAGCACTTTCTTTTGCTCAAAGGAAATAAAATAAAATAAAATAAATAAATAAAAAAAAAGAAGTATTCTGAAGCAATTGGGAAGGGAAGCCGTCGTAAGCATTTGGAGAGGGTTGCTAATTAATAATGGGCCACTGCTCAACCTGTAGCCGGCCCACTCAATTTTTCGGCAGCCCACTAACTAACTACTGATGGTCATCTAGACTGATAGTCATTTGGGCCACGATTGGAAGCTGATTATAAAATGCTTATTGCTACTATAGACTTGGCTTGTAGTTGAGTACTAATCTACAAGTTTAAGCTTTACTTTTCAATAAATTGTTAAGATTGTCTTAATTTAATGGTATGATCACTTAGTCGATAAGTTAACTATAGAGCTGAATGTGACATCTTCAATACTTTGTTTGGGAAAAAAAAGAAGCATAGGGGGTATCTTTCCATATTCTCAAAAAATCTTGCGACCATATTCATAAACGAGCCTTTTTAAAGAAGAAAAAACTGGAATATAAGAATAAAATCTTTTCACTTAGGACAAATAAACGCAATGACATGTGTCGGTTCGGATTCATATCCCTCCCGATTCCGGTATTGGAATGTCAAAAGGACATATTCTGGTGGTTATTTTCTAATGGAAAATGAAAATAGGTATTTTGGTGCATTTGTTAATAAATCAAGTAATGAATAATTAATAGTTTCTTATACATTTGTTTTATGTCAAAGCTTGAAAAGTATAATAAATTCCTTTTCTTCTTTCGGTGGTATATATAAATTAAGGAGATCTTTTAAAGAATCGCGGTGTTGAATTCTTCCCTTATTTTTCCTCATTATTTTCAAGAAAAAAGAATATCAATACATCCTTATCAACACTTATCCGACACCCAAGTCGACCTATACACTTCAACGGTATTCTTGAAGTCGCAAGTGGAGGTAAACGTAGAGTGGAATCAAATAATATTGTGGACAAGGATAGTTGGGACTCAAAATGATTCTGAAAATAATTTATTTGGTTCTTAAAGAGATTCCTCTTTCTCCCCACTCATTCTCATATTCTTACACATCACCAATGAAGGCTTGATCCTTCTGTCAAAGAAAAAAAGAAAATTAAAGAAAATGAAAAGGAATCTGGATTAAAAACAACCTTATCTTATCATATTCTTAAGAGAAATCAAAAGGATTTGATAGACACGTCATGACACTCAATATGTGAAGCCCAAAAAATATAAAATTCTTGTTTTATCTTATTCAATTTTTATCCTTTATATTTCAATTTTAGGGTCATCAAATATTAATATAAATATCAAAAGAAAATTGAAATGTCTTAGAAAAATAGAATTATATATTTTTTTTTTGCCAAAAAAATAAAATAAATTCCTTGGTTGTTTTATTTAATTGTGGATATAAACTAAAGAGAATGTGTATGCGGTGATCTCCTCCCCCACATGATCTTTCGCGGATCCTCACCTTACCTCAGTTCAAAGAAAAGAGAGCATTATGCCACCTCATTGTGGTCGTGAGAGACAAGAGAAGGTACTACCCTCTCTCTCTCTCTTAATTGTCTTTCTTTGTTAATTTCAATAAAGAACGGATTCTAATTCAATCTAGATCCTATGGATTAGGAGTTTAAACAAGATTTTGTTAGAGCTAACAAGAGATCTTGAAATTTAAGGGAATTCTTAAAAACGATGAGAGACTACACTCTTAAGCTTTTTGTTACATATGGAGTCAGAACCCTATTTGGACTTTTCTTTTTCTTTTTTTTTTTTTTACAAAAGAAAATTGCAAGATTTTGGATTGGTGGAGTTAGTGTAGGTATGAGAGTTTGTTCAAACCAAGAAAAAAATTCAATCTTTATTCTATAGTTTTAGTCACTGAAGAAATCTAATATCTAAGATAGGTTTCGTATTTAAAACTTGGTTTTGCGGTTGTAGAATTAAGATTGGGATCAGTAAGTTTATGAAAGGGGGGCCGAAATTGTACTACGTGATTGGAATAAACAATAAGTGTAAATTATGAATCGACAAGACTCAATTTTTGAGATTTGATAAAAATTGTCTCAAGTTGATCATCAAATTATGGATCCTTGATTTATTGTTATTTTTAGATTGAGATTGTATAAAATTTGGACTGTCAATGGAGTAATCATATGAAATATGAAATTATAAGTTGAGTTGCGAATTGTGTTGGGTTTATAGGTCCCACTCATATATGGTTCATAATAATTGATAAATAATAAAAGAAATATATAGAAAAGAAACCCTAATATATAAACATATATATATTAATATTATAGAAGACAAATTACATGAAAAATATTTTTGTAAAGAAAAAGGAAGAGAAATCGAAGAGTTGCGACCGCGATCGAGAAGAAGATCGAGACTAAAGCTCGGTCGAAAGGAACGAGTGAAAAGCACTTTAGTTTGTCTGGAGCGTTAGAGGATTCAAAATCATTTTTTATTTTATTGTTTACGAATTCTCAACGAAGGAGATTTTATTTCGATGATGTTGACTTTAAACCTATAATCGACTGGTCTATTGAATCCCAATTATAATAAAATTTCAATTATTAGATTCATGACATGGAGTTTTGAAAGATTATTATTTTCATTTATAGTAAATCATTTTCAATTGTTTAGATTGAATTTGCGATTTCATAAATTTGATTTTTATTGTGATTTTGTTTCAATCCACTGTTTGTTGCGCTAGTGTAACTGGCAAAAAAAAAAAACTCTATAAGTCCATTATTGATAGTAGAAAATCTTATACTATGTAGTCTCGTGATTTTTTTTCAATTAAAGTTTTTTACATTAAATCCCGATGTTCATTGTTTATTTTTATTTTCAATGGTACCAAAAATAATGGTTTGGCTTAGACAAGATGGAATGAATACGGCATTTTAGCTTCCATGGCAAGAGTTGGGTGATGGCAACTTAGTAAAAAGCCCATGATATAAGGTGAGTGGGGTGAGTTGCAAGCTACTCATGAGGCAAGTTTCATAGAGTCAATTGACAAAAAGCTCTTGATGAAAACACAAGCGATTTCCACTAAAGCAGGAGACAAATTGTAAACCCAATATGGAAGTAAATTACACTTGAGAGAGAGAGATTATTGGGATACAAGTGTAACTATGTAGAAAAAGGAAATCATATATTGGAAAAAATCTCACATTGAAAATATAAAATTAAAGTGAATAATATACAAGTAAAAAAGAAACATTAACTTAATATCTTAAGGGTTTAGGATGGATATGGTATCAAGTCCACAAGTCTATTCCTTTTTAAGTTTTCTACCTGTCATTAAAGAAATCCCCTTCTCATCAAGAAGTTGTTAGCATTGGTTTATTTCCTTTTATATTGATGTTCATAATAGAAAAGTGCCTTTTGGAAGATGGAGAATTAGGATCTTATGGAAAACTAAGAAGAAAATGTGCATGGCAATCAACCGACCTAAGGATACCTAGTCATTGGCCTCATATGTATGGTCAACTAGCCTTTTATGGTTAGTTAATCGATTGGAATAAAGACGGTTAACTAGTTGTTGTGGATCAATTGATTGACCCCTTATGGATAGTTACATATATATATATATATATATATATATAATAGAGTAGTAATATTATATGGCTATATATGTATATACAAGTCATGAATATAATGCTAATACATATAAGTAAATATGAGGAAAATAATAAATAGTAGTAATAAGTAAGAATAATGAATAAGAATGATTAAGTGAATACATTATTATAGAAAAAAAAGAGTAATTTAATAAGTGTAAGTATATATATATATATACACACACACACATATGGCTTAGAACATATATCTAGATAGAATAAAACAGAACAGATAAGAAGGTAGTTCTTAGTATTGGATCATATGTAAATGGGTAGGGTAAACCTTAGCTTTAGGTTTTAATCTAGACTAAAAGGATACAAAAGCTTAGTTTCTAGAATTACTCTAAAGGGTTTTCCTTAAGATTAGACAATTAGGAATTTAACTAAAACCATATTATAAGGTGTGATATTAATTTTTCGTTAATTGTAAATACGTGATGTATATATTTATTAGATATTGATAAATCATTTGATTCAATAGAATCAATTACTCATGAGACAAGTATATAACCTTTTGTTCATTGTGTTATGCATGTTATGTTTTAGTTAAATAATGAACTCAATGGAAAGTAAAACAAAAATTGCTTGCTGCTTATACTTAGGAAATGACAAAATAACTTAAGTGGCCAATTATTTGTATAATCCACCTAATGATTGATACAATATGACTAGTGCTAACCTTTAAGTAGCCTTAAGTGATCTAGTTAATTAGCTTGTTGATGTTTTTAGTAGGATGGTGAACTCAGTGACGTTAGGAACTAGTTTAGTGTGATAGGGAAAAGCTATTGATAAGTCATATTGGTAATTATGAAATGCTTTTATAGATGCTTATAGTGGATTAGCATACTAATGTTCGATTTAGTATTGTTTGGAGATGATGCAACCAATGGTTATGGTTTCAGATTTATATCGGTTTTGTATAGTTTAAGAGTTAAGTTATATCAACCCTCATTGAGTCTAATTTCCTAACTTCTATCACCATAAGATATTGATTGATTGCATTAAATTGAATTAAAAATCTACTTATCAAAACAGTTCTTCTCTCATTTTTTTTTTATTTTTTTCTTTTAAGTGGATGTATCTACACAAACAATTGCAAACAGAATTGTCTCTTTTTGAACCTTAATGCTAAGGATATCAAAGCATCACGTGAAATAGGGGAAAGCAAATACTACTGCTGGTCAAAGCATATCATAATATCATATTTCAACCGTCAAATAACAATAAAACGACAAGGTCTTTTGTGCAGAAACGACGCCGTCGAGTAGGACCCCTCGTGTTACTTTAGGTTTCTTCTGTTTGTTTTGTTTTTACTAATAAATAAGAAAGTGGGTGTTGTTTATTATGATGTCATTCTCTCCGGGGAAATACGTGACGTGACAGATTATGTCAATGAGTGCTAATGTCACTTACAAAGATCACTTTGATATTATATATATATATATATATTAAAAAAGGTGCAACTTTCAAGACATGATTACAAGCTTTGTAACTAAAACAAGTAGATTGGAAACCCTAAAATTTACTTTAGCAACTTTTATTTAAAAAATTCCATGTATTAATTAGCTATATTGCTTAATAATGTAAACTCTTCTTCTTATATATATTTTTAAATAGTAGACTTAAATCAACCACCTAAGGTAACACATATGACCAAGGTATTATTGGAAAGGCAAAACAAAATACTTCTAACATTTTTATAGTGAACATTTTTAAACACCCTTTAATATAATCCTTGAGGATTTAACCCGCATAAAGATTAAAAAAAAAAAAAAAGCAAAGTAAACAGAAATAACAGAACTGGAAAAAGAAAAACAAAAATAAGAGGAGAGAAACGAGAATATATCACAAAGTTTTTTTTTTTTTTTTTTTTCCTTTTCTATACGGAGGAGGGAGCAATTACAATTTCTTTCTTTGACCCGCATAAGCTATACCAATGCAGACCAAGTTCGACCAGTGAGTAGTGACGACTTTTTCAGAAAAAGGGAAGAAAATGAAAAGGACCAAGTGAAACGGACAGAAAACCTAAAAACTAACGTGATTGATACCTAAATTAGTATGAAAAGAGAAAATTCCTAAACTAGGAGACTTAATTCCAGAAATAAGCCCCAAGACCACTCCTCTTCCTCTGCCCTAACTTAAGTATACACTATCTTTTTTTCTTCTTTTTTTTCCATTTTTTCTTGAACCCAAAATATTTCCTGAAAAATAAGAAATATTTTTGTTCATTTTCATGTAGCGTGATATTGAAAACTAGAGCCAAAGAGCACCAGCTTCCTTGAGGAGTGGGACCAAAGTGCCATTGATATGAGAAGCCATGACTCTATCCATGGCACCCACAAGTTTCCCCCCAATGAACACCACAGGAACAGCATTGGAACTCCCCATTAGTCTCTTTAGGGCTTTCTCTAACTCAGGGCCACTTGGGTCTTGGTCCAGCTCATAAACCGTAGGGTTCACCCCCATTCCACAAAACAACCTCTTTATAGAATGGCACATGCAACATGTGCTAATGCTAAATATTACCACTGCATTCCCGGATGCCAAACGTTGTAGCCGGTCCAAGCCATCCGGCATCGATGCCGCCGCGCTCCTCGCCGCCAAATAGTTCGGGCCCCATGACGACTCGGTTTGATACATTTTGATTAAGCTTATATATGTTTAGGAGGAGAAAATGATATACTTAAGAAAGAGTAGCTAGAGATTAAACGGTTGAAGTAATGTTTGGGATGGATGGATGAGGCAAGGAATGTTTGAGATGGGTTTGGTATTTATAAAGGTGAAGAGAGAGAAAGGATCGAATAATCCGGGTTAGAAAGGAGTAGAAGGAGAATCTGGAATTTAGTTTTATTTTAACATTCATCTATCATCCGGATTCATGATAAAAAAAAAAAAAAAAAAATTCATCTTTTTATATATATAATTTTTTATTATCTTAATTGGCTGCACAATATTAAAAAGAGAGAAAAAAAATTATCTTTTAATCCTTAATATGTAGATCAAGAGCACTCGTTATGAGATCTTTTTTATTCTTTATATATATATATATATATATATGTGTGTGTGACGTGGTTTTACTAAAGTTTGGTCTACAAGTTGTACTACTTGCCACTCGTCAGCCTCGTGCAACAGGATAGAGATAGAGGTCACACAGAAAAAGACTTCAGCATATATTGCTTTGCATTGACTACATTGGTATGTGATGCAATATGCTTGTATTTTACATTAATTTTGAAAAAAAAAATGGAAAATAAAGGCACAATGAGAACTAGAACAAACTAGAAAAGACAAGTGAGATATATAGAATCTGGAGCGGTGTCTCAAATTTGTTAGTAGCAAATTTTCAAACTCTCTCACCTAGATTTCTTTGATGTGAGAGTCAAAATTTAATATAGCTACTCGTCTCTTTTTTAAATTATTATCCGTATTTTATTTCTTTCAACAAATTGCAAATACGTAGTCAAGACCAAATAAATCCTCCAAATTCTTAAACTATGAACTCATCTTCATATAACTTTTCGATACACATGAATCCTCAAACCATTACTAAAACTTTAAAATCATGAAGTGAATATATTTAAATAGTCCGTTTTTTTCCGATTATGTTTGTGAGTTCTATAGTTTCACGTAGTTGTTTTAAGCGAACAATTTAAAACATTAATAAAATTAACCCGATTGAACTAGAAATGTACGAGTAGAGTCAAGATAATAAACAAAGTCACTCCATAGACTCTTGATATTAAAAATCTAATAAAATAAAAATAATATGGTAAAAATAGTTAAATTTAAATATATCATATATATTATCTATCGAAATCGTATAGAATAGACTCTAATAGCTAATAAATACTTACAGATAAATTATATTTATAATAAAAATATTATGTGATATAAAATAACATATAAAGTAATTATGTATATCTCATAAGTAATTTTTATATAATAATATATACCTGTAATTATAAAAAACACCCGATTAAGTGCAAATTAGGCTAAAATAAACAAAGAAAAATAATAATAAATTCGTTAAAATTAATGGGTTAATTGGATTAAGTAGAATTACGCATGTGGAGCTTATGGACAAATCTTGGTAAGTGGAACTTGGTTAAATATGCAAGTTGACACTATTTAAGCTTCAAATTTATAAGAGAGAGAGAAAAAAAATTCATTTTTGTGAGTTGCAAGTTCTAAAAAATTTGAAACACTCTCCAGTAGTTTGTACATGCAATTTAGGATCTAGGAAAAATTTTAATGAATTAAATTAATCAAAAAGGAAAATCAAGCAAAAATTAGAATATTGATGCATAATCTGAGCTAGGAGTACTGATGTTTAAGGAGAAGCTAGAAGTCAATCACAACCACTAGGTGATAGAGCACCCAATGGCTAGGTCGGTTGACAATGGCGTAGCCGTCAACAGTGGCTGGAGTGATTAGTTTTGATGAGGTCTTAAATTCATCTGATTTTAGATAATTTTATAAAAATATAAAAATTACCCATAAAATTTTGAAAAAAAAAATTATTTCTACATATTTTCATGTATATAACCTAGGAAAAATATTGTTTTGTAAAAATTTAGTAGTTGTAATAAATGTTCTTAAGAAATCAATGAAACCGAACACTTTTTTATGTTCAAGTAAATAAGTTTATTGACGTAGTTTTGATCCCGAAATTTTTCTACAAACTATCATATGTTTATATTAAAATGCTATGAAGATATTTTTTAAAAAATTATTTTCTATAATTTTTGTGAATTTTTAGTCCTAAAATATGATTAAAAATAGCACTTTTGGGTAAAATAATATATTTCTCTTAATGACCTCATATAGATTCTGAGCTCTACTAGTTGTTGAAGTATTTTGTGGTGTTTAGGTATAGTTGGAAGAGGTTCTATTAAGAGAAGTAGATAAAATCAAGTATATGTTACTTATATGACTCATTTGATGATTTGAGAATTTGAGAAATTGGTGAATGATTATGTAATATACTAGGAATTTAAATGTAATGAAGTTGAGAAGTATGGATTAGAGTGCTATTCTAATTAGTTTTGATTGGTGTTAGAAGTAAATGGATCAATGAAGTGACCAATGAAGTGATTATAAAGAGAATTTAGTGAAGGTAGATGATAACTCAAAAGAGTTTGGAAATGAGTTTTGAACTAGATTAATTTTCAGAAGGTAAGTCAGAAGCAAAAACCTATAAGCAAAATGTGAAAATAAGAGATTCAGAAGTTTGGTCAAAGGATAATATTCCTAAAAAGAAAAAAAAAACTCTATAAGATAACAAAGTTAGAGGATATCTTTATAGAAATAAGGGTAAATATTCTAACAGATACTGGTTCAGAGGTTTAGTCAAAGGCAAAATTTGAAAAGAAATATAGACAAAGGATGCTCAGAGGCTAAGTCAAAGGATAAACACTTAAGGAATTTGAAGTTGATTTGGCGTATATGATAGCTTAGAGGATATTACACCAAGAGATCTAAAAGTTGAATAAACTACATGGTTGTTTCAAAAGATACCTTAAAGGATACTTAAAGCGAAATACATAGGTATGAGCACTTAGAAGTTGTTTCAGAAGGTAATTTGTAAGAAATCTTGAGTAGTTATCAAACTTAAAGGATAATCCAGAGGATGATTCTGATAAAACTTTAACTCTAATATGGCTCAGAGAATAATTCATATGCTTTTTAGTTTTGGAACTTCTTGAATGATTTAGCTCATAAGGTGTTTATAAAAAATCTTAGGGATTTACTGACCTCAAAGATTGAGGCAAAGGATGAAATTTTGGTGGACTTCAATACCTGAGTAGTGCAGGAAATATCTCAAAAGCTTTTTCAGCACATATTTTAAGGACACCTTAACTCAGGGATAATCTAGAAGGTAACATAAACTTATATTATTATTTTAAGTTTCTAATACTTAAGGTGTAGGCTCATGAACCCACAACTAATCAACCTAATTCTTTGATAAATGAGTAAATTAGAAATATTTCCTAAATTATATGTAGAGTAAAGTACCACATCAGGATAAACATCAAAGGATCACCTATAAGGACTGTTGAACAACCAAAGTCAGCAAGCGATTGATTCCAGGTAAGTAGGATCAGTACTTCACTGTACTTTGGAAGTATTGCTTAAGAATACTTGAAGATCTTAGTATATATCTTGATTATGATTGTAAGATAGTTACTTGTATGTATGCAACGTGTGTGCTTGAATAATGTTTTGTTATTTTTAGTGTTAGATTCTATACACTGGTAACTTTATGCTATTGCTTGATTAAATTATGTGAAATTACTTAACTACCTACAAGCAAATTAACTCAAACTCGACTTAACTTCTAATCAGACATGCCTTACAACCTAATATGAGAAAACGCCTAAGAAGTTTGAGCCAAACATGAACCATTCGATGAGAATAGTAGAAATAGTTTTTTCCCATCCTTAGTCGAACTAAGTGATTGGAAAAGAGGTCATGGCAAGGATAGGGATTGTAGTTTAAAAGTAGTCTCACATGGACTGTGTTTCTCTATTGCGTAAGCCCCAATTTGGTGACCAATACGCAAACTGCACAGCATAAAACTCCTTAAAATTAGAATTAGAACGGGCATAATTTCTCGTATCTCACAATGACCAATCAATATTATGTGATAACATTCACTTGAACATGCATAGCATCTAATTAACCTTGTTTGAAATCCCTAGTTGTTTGATAACTAATAAGTACTATTATCTCTATCCCACTCATTAAACAAGTTATTACTCACTTCTCTATAGTTGTTTTGCAGGTTTCTTAGTAGGATCACCAAAATTATACCAAGTCCCGAAAAGACTAAAGAGTAGGGTCGAGGAGTGAGATTTAAGACTAATTGGCAGTGTTCTTAATATTTATTGGATTTACTAACTTATACAAAAACTAATAGAGTCCTTATTAATGCCCCTCTAGTTTTCATTTGTATTTACTGATACTATGTTCTGTAAATTTATGGACTTTTATAAACCCTTATCGTATTTTTTTACTAAAGTTATTTATACAATTTGTTTTCTTCTCAAACATTGATACCACAATGCTTATTTCAAAAGTTATTTTAGAAAACTTTACGATAGGTTAATACCAAACAAATAATGAATTGGACGACTCAAAACAGTAGAGTGGTAGAAGCCCAGTGTAAGCTATATCTACGTTAGTAGCTAAAGGGGCTAACTTGTAGCTTAAGTTAATTTATATAGTAGAGCTATTACGACTTTCTAATTTAGGAAGTGACAATGCTCAAATGAGCATAACTTTTTATGTAGAAAGAATTTTTCTTGTTATTATATGTTTTCAAATACTAATTTTCAAGTCTTATAATAAGATCATCCATGTAAGCCCGATTAATGTCGTTTAGGCTTGAAAAACGCCTTTTAAGACTCTTAACCAGTCTTTTATATTTTTAGCGATATTTTAGGTATTTTAAGGATTCTTTTTAGATATAAATAGCTTCTTTTTTCCTTCTCTTATTTTCTTTATGAACAATTATTCAAGAATAATAGAGATTTAAATTTCTTTCTTTGCATTCACTACATCAAATAATCAGTATTTACGATATTCCTTGAAATTGAAGGTTATATGCATACATTCTCAAAAGTAATGGAAAGGTAAAGTTATTTTGAAAATTTAGGAATATAGTGGCACTTACTAATAGTTTCCATGGTATATTTACAATTATCGCTTTCATTAATCTTATGTTTATGAAGGTTGATAGAGATTAGGTAAGAAACATACTCTCAAACTATATTTGGTTATGAATGGATATTTATGTTGAATTTATTGACAGGATTATTAGATTTAGTCATATAAAAGCTTAAGTGTAAATTTTTTAACCAATATTAAGTTGTAGATCTCATACTTGTAATTTCCTTTTTACTTCTCCAGCACTTCCATCTAAATAATATAAATAGTGATGTTTTTTATAATCCACACCCCGCTAGCTATTCATTCATTTTCCAATCAAGTATTTCTCCCATTAACCTTCCGTTCTTATATGCCATACATACTAAGTGGTGAATAAAATCATCATTTATACTTTAAAAGCAATTACTATACGTTGGAACTTTATTAATATTTATATCGAATAATTAATCCATGTGATATGTCAAACTTTACTAAAATTTATATCGACTAGATAATCCATATGATATGTCGGTACAATAGAATTTTACTCTCATTGTTTCTTGAGCTTTATGGCTTGGTACTTAATTATATGTCCGTTGCTAACTTTTGAGCTTATCATGTTGAGTTTTTATTGAAATTATACTGGGTTTAGTCTGTATAGAAAGCTTGATTTCAAACTCGAAAATGTGAAGAAGAAGAAGAAGAGTCTAGGTTGGTGTTTGGATTTGAGAGCTAGGGTTTTGGTTCAAAGTTATTGTTTTCACGAGGTTAAAAGAGATCGACATAAGTTAAATATTATGTCGAATCCATCATTATTTAATCTAAAAGTTTGAATTTGTAAATTTAATATGGGTTTTATATTTATTATTGAATATTCCCCCTTATTTATAAATTGGGATTTTGACTCCCATTAAATGGAGTATTGCTTAATTAGATATAAATTGAATGGCAATGTAGTGGTCCAAATACAGAAACTGCTTTTTCTTTGATAACAAGCTAAGGATAACTTCATATTCAACAAACCTATAAATTTAAGTTTGTGTATTAGGTAGGATTTTGAGATTAGCGAGCAAGCATAGAATTTTTATTTTTTGAGCTTGCCAGGAGCTAGCAATCCATGTTTTCATGCCCTGAATTATCTTTTATGCATACCAAATGTGTACACTCTTACTATATCTTATAATTGCTTCTTCATTATTATCTTCCTTATTTAACATCGAAAACTTTTCAATCGATTTCCACAACAATGAAATTATAAAAAAAAAAAATCAAAGAAATAAATAATTGCATAACCAGGAAGTTATTCCAATAAGCCGTCATCTATAAATTCAAGATAACTAATTGGTTTCTATATAGCATCACATAATGACATGTTCTTTCCGGCGATGATAATTGTTTGCAAATATAAATATATCCCGTAAAACACTTTGACATTCCATAATGATTACCAGGGTTCCTAAACTGTTTTAAATCAAGTTGCAAAAACTCATAATCATCGTACTATTCAAATTGATCAGATTCAATTTACGGATTAGTGTTAATTTTTTTTTTATATATTTATTATTTTCATTCAGATAAGTCTTTTACTTTTTTTTTTTCTTTTTCCAGCATAAACTCAAGTTGATTTTAAGAAGAATTGTCTTTTACCCTTTAATTCCTAGTGAAACGTGGGCAAGTACTGTATAATTTTCTCTATAGGAGAGGAGATGGGTCCAAGAGAATGAAGATAAAAATTAAAATGCGCATGATGATTCATGTCAAAAGGAAGAACAAATGTGTCTGAGACGCACGTTCCTTCTAATCTCTATCTTTCTTTTCCCTTTTCTTTACAAACAGCCGACAACAAGGACGGAGACAGCCGTCTACAAAACCATTTTCACCAACAACTCTCTCTGAAAAAGCCTGTCCTCCATGTCTCCTGTATATCTCTTCTTTTCTCTCCTCTTCACCATTAAATAATTATATCATACTATACTATATATATATGTACTATCTAAGATTAAGAATATTGGAAATAAATGAGGTTTTTGGTGCACTGCATATTTAAGATTAAGAATATTTTAGTCATCTATGTAATTACAGCTATGAAAGTGGTATCTAAGTTACAACAAATGAGGGAAGATTATTAGGTGATATCACGATATATGAAACCATCTTTAATAAATATGATACAAATATACAAATTTTAATATAAATACATAGATTCTAATAACATAATGCGTAAAAGAATTTATATATTTATACCATATTCATTATAATTGACTTTATAAGGAGCCATTCATACACCATTTCACCCAAAATAATCCCACAACTGATGTATATGAAACTTGTCAAGAGTGGTTTTATAGCTACTATTTTTTAATAAATGGTAACTATCACATTAAAAAGTATACTTTTCTAGAAAACCAATAATATGGATATGGTATCCACTAGTATATTATATAAAAAAAATATTAATAGTATATCTATAAAAAAATTATTAATATCCAATATAACCTCTTAGAAATACTCGATAATGAGATTATATATATAATATTTATATTAAGTAAATTATGCTTTGTTTTTCTTGGGACTCTTATGCATAGCTTTGCTTTTCTTTTTGTTTTTTGGCCAACTACGAGAAAAAGAAAATTTGAACCGTGATTTATTTTAATTGGAGATCACTTGTAATATCACTAGATTACACTAGTTTTAACTATAGCTTTGTTTTTAACAACCTTTGTCTTTCCCAACATTAAGCAATAGGTGAAGAGTGTTTGACAAATAATGAGAAACTTTTTAATGGAAAAAAGTAACCATGTAGAATTTCTTGTTTTAACTCTTCATCATTTTTCATTTATATATCTAAATTTAATTGACATAATAATCAATTAAATTATTGATAAGTACCATTACCTCTCATAGTATCAATAAACCATTTCAGCCAATTATATATCAATTTGAGCAATGGGGTTACTAGTATTTTAATTTATGGAGTTACACTAATTAGAAATGCTGTAGTTGAAAATTCAATTGATTGATAAGGCAGGTGCATAATTGCAAATTAATCAAAAATTAAAGTAGTAAACTCTGACATTATTCCTTATACAAATCATAGCACAATATTGTCCAACAATAAAATACTAAAAGCCGCCCCTGCTCCCAAGATATTATGATGAAAATGATCGTTTTGTCCCATTTTAGTTTTCAATTTCGTAATCAGATATACTTCTATCTTACCAAAGCCCAACCCTTCTTCTAAGATTGTCTATTTCAAAAATACGTAAAACTTAGGTCTTTTGAACTCGTTCTCTAACCGCCACCTTCACCCTAATTACTAGTCCTTTTTAAAATCTTATGATGCTTTCATTATATTCAGTTTAGCCAACATGAATTAAATTAAATTAAAAAAAAAAAAAAAACTCTTTCGTAGCATTGAACTCAATAGTCAAATGGGTATAATTTTGGATTACTAAAAGTTTTTCTCATTAACTACGTAATACTATTCTTGTTTTAAAAAGAAAAAAAGAAAAAAATACGTACTACTATTCATAATATCCAATAAAACTAACAAGGTATCAAAACAAAATATTCATTTTTCATCTTTCTCCTCTTTACTGCCTAGAAATCTGCAACAGTAAGTTTTGCATATTTCACCCACTTGAGATGAAAAGATTTTGTTCGGCAAAAAGTCAAGTAATTTCTATTTATCCAAATGTTCCATGAGTAAAATGAGAAATAACAAGCCCGAGGGGATTTACGCTCTCTTCTTCCAATTTTGATGACATGCAATTTTGTTTAATCCATCCCTCAAAATGTTTATTAGATGACATTTTGAACACCTGATCAGTGTTTTCCGAAAACCAAAATTCCTTAATCTTCACACGATCTTGTAAAATATGAGAAGCAGTTTCCTCGACACCATTGTAAAACTAACAAATATTTTTAATGTTTATATCGCTCCTCAATGATCCTGCCT
Source organism: Lumnitzera littorea (assembly GCA_024138015.1). Taxonomy (NCBI): domain Eukaryota; kingdom Viridiplantae; phylum Streptophyta; class Magnoliopsida; order Myrtales; family Combretaceae; genus Lumnitzera; species Lumnitzera littorea. Next base: position 91,586,992 of record JAMXBB010000010.1, read on the forward strand.
TAGTTGGTCAGGAATTATGCAAAATCTACCAAATTAACATTCGTATTTTACTGTACTTTATACGCACGGTCAAAATTTTTCATATCCAACTTCAATCTTCTATCAAAAGGTTCTTTGAGTGGCCGGAAGGTTGAATGCTTCTTTTCATCATCGATATCTCTCAAAGCAACTACAAGTTTTGATTAGATATGTATAAGTAGGCTAATTCGATCATTTCATCTTGACTCGCTTTAGTCCACAAGTTAAAGGACCAACCTAATATAGTGAGTTAGAATTTTAGGTTAATCTTATTTTAATATAGATCAATTCGTCAACTTACAACATTAATCCTTTTATATAATTTACTAGGTCACGCAGCTAGTCAATCCTCCCGCTTGCTAAGATATTTTTTAATATAAATAATTTAATATTATAACATAAATCTAATAAAATAAATATTATTTTTTTCAATTAAGATTTTATAAAAGAAATAAATTTATATATAAGAGAAAAGATTTACGGTCACATTAAAAATACTTTCATCAATTGCCTTGCGTTAACTTTATGATAAGTATACAAGATACATTTGTCAAGAATCAAATACAGTTTTCTTAAATTAGTTAGTTAGATATGTTACTCTTTAAAGAAATATTATTTTCTTTTTTTTTTTTTTTTGGTTTAGAGTTTTGTTTAAAAACAAGTTGGAGACTTTGTACATTTTTCTTTTATTATTTTATTTTATTTTTTATTATTTTTCACTAGTTCATAGGCTAGCTCGCCCACAGCAATTCACCTAATTTTTAAACAGGTTGAAACTTTCAATCTTAACCCACTATTTTTTTCTTTTTTTACCGGTTAAAAGGACTAATCGACTTAGCCCACCTCATTTGCACAACACTACTTTAATATAGCATATTAAATTATCAAATCAATTCATTTTCCTTAAAAAAACTAAGTTCTTTTTTCTTGGCCCCATAATGAATAAGTTAATGATGGTACTATGTAAGTTTTTATATAATTTGGTTTAAATCAATAAATTAAATAATGAGAAACGAAATTATTAGATCTTCCCTTGTATGGTCATTTTATGCTTTTTAGATATCTGCGTTGAGGGTGCATCACCTCTAATACTATTAAAGGAGCAAATCCAGTTAGGGAAGTCTTGGTGTCTTGCATAGTTTACTCTAATTATATATATTATATATAATCAGAAAATGAAAAAGTTATAAAATTTACAATTAGGATACAAAGGTTAGGATAAATTTCAAAAAAGTGACCCACGTTTTGGATCTCTTACAAAGACATTACCTATGTTTTTCTTTTTTCTTTTCTATTTTTTTTTATACAAAGAGGTGACCATTTGCTGAAGTTTCCTTTACAATCAGAAATTATTAAATCATTAATTATAGATACGGAAACATGGCTACATTTTATTTATCCAAAAAATTAATTAAATAAAATAATATTGCTAAATATATTGGTTCATATGATTTATTAAAAAATTACTGAAATTAAAAAAAAAAAGGAAAAAAGAGATCACAACCACTTGCCAGCCACCCCCTCTTTTTTAATTCTACATTTTTTAATTTTTTATAAAATTATAGGAATAAATATATTTAATAAATTTAATTAATTTTTTTGCAGATAAATAAAATGTCACCATGTGTCCATTTTTGTGATTAACAAAAAAATAAAATAAAATAATATGAATCACTTCTTTGTCAAATAAAAAAACTCATGCATTGTTTTTGTAAAATGCCCAAAACACGAGTCACTTTCTTATAATTTTCCCTAAAAGTTACAGTAAATTGGATGTATGAAATTATATGGTATTCTATTATGAAAATAAATATTTATTATTTCTTAATAAATGAAAACTATCACATAAAAATTTGTATCTTTCAAACAAGTTTTCAAAAGATTTATTTACTTAATTATTTATCTTTTTTAAGTATCCGCTAATAAAACATATATATCCAAATTGGCCAAGATCAGCTCGAATTTGAGGGGATCCATCCTTGCAATTACACGTTTCTCAGAAACAACTGCAGAAATATTCTTGCGTTGGCTATTCAACTTACAAGAAAAGTAATGAATATTCTCCATTATCTTCGGGTAAATTCCATAATTAGCTTGTTTATGTCGGATTTGGCGGTTCCTTTACACCTTCATATTATATAGATATATATAGCTAGTTTGATTATAATTAAATATATATATATATATATATATATATAAAGCACTAAGATTGAAAAGGTATGTCGGTTTTTAAAAGTGTCGACAGAATATGGAATTTCTTTCTCCTGTAACGTCACTTTCAATGTAAATAAGTAAACAACATATTGTTTCATTAAATATTTTGAGAACATCTTGCTAATACATGTTTCTTTAATTTAATTTTTTTTAGCTAAACATAGTTTATATTATTTGTTGGGTGAGGAGGATACAAACCTAGTTTATTTTGTTGAAAAATAAGTATTTATATTATCAAAATACAATGATTTTGACCTTAATTTGAAATTTCAAAAAAAAAAAAATAAGACAGAAAATCTGCAGGAATATTCTGTTTAACTACCAGTGGATTTAGTTATTAACGAGGAAAGATATTATTCCGTTGACATCAAATAATTATAGGACGGCTAGGTTCGAGATTTGAGCCTTTGAGGCAAAACCCGCAATTTGGTGCTTATCCATTGCAAATGTAAAACATGCTTTCTTAAAAGATGCTTATGGCTTTGGAGCTTATAAAATCAAAATATCATCTTCTTGTCGATTTTTTGAAAAAAGGAACAAAGTGATATTTGCATGTCCTATCTTAATAGATTAGGGACTCGAATATCTAATCTGAATTCTGATCAGGGATATTACGAAGTAAAATAAATATAGACATGCGCACGGAGCTTCGATCCCGTCCGGTCCAACCAAAATCGATTGGTTGTAGGGTTTTCATAATTATAAACCGTGCCTACTCCATCGAGAACTAATTCCATGCTAGATCCTTGGATCTTGTAGTTCTAATCAGTTTGATTCATGGTTTCAAGAACTAACCAACCATTATTTTAGAAAAGAAATCTCAACCATCCCTTTGTGATGTTTTATACTAGATAACATGTTAGAAAGTGATAATTGATTAATTGGAACTATCTAATTCAAGTGCAATAACAGAAAATTTCGTTATTATTTAGATTGAAAAGATTTATACTGGAGTACTATTCAATTATAATAAAATACAAATATGTTGAAAATAAATTAGGCAATATTAGTACTTTTACGTAAAATATAAATATATATCTATAACATTTTTCATTATTGCTAATTTGCTTATTCAATATATTAATAGGTCATATGGTTTACTTTTTGTTATTTTACAATACAGGTCTTTAATATTATTTCATCATGGTTATAATTGTCATTCACTTTTATAGTTAAAAAAATAAAAAAAAAACACTAATTCTATTCTATATATAATATCTTTTATATTTGACACTATTATTATTATTTATTCTATATTTAAGGTGTTATTCAAGATTATCAAACTCGTGATTCTACGTGAAATTGCTAGAAGATTAATAAAATCGAAATATAGAAATATAAATTTCTACAACTTATGTAAAACAGCTTTAAAAAATTGTAGATATGTTTATAGTGATGTTTCAAAACTTGAAATACATAATGAAAATTGTAAACAAATAAATAAAGAAATTAAGTTCTTTTTTTATAAAAAAAAATTCTTAATAGTATATAAATTAACATGTACAGAAAAATGACAAATAAAATTGAAACAAAACTTTTTCCATTATGTCTTGTTGAAAAAGGCTATGAATTAAAACGAACTAAATGTTTCGATTCATTTTAAATTATTGATAGTATAAACTGAAATATATAGTTTTCCTACCATTAGAGCTAAAACTTGAATGAAGGTTATGAATATAAAAAATAGGACTAAGAGAGAGGAAAAGAGGAAAAAAAAAATTAAGATAGGATAGGGAAGCTAATGTAATAACCTGATAGTCAATAGCTTGTAAAAATTTAGTTGTATATATTTTTTTATCACATTTAATTCATATATATATAATCGGTAAACTCGATCAAAAACGTAAGTTTATACCAAATTTATATATAAACTCAGATAAAAATGTAAATTTCTATACAAAAACAATTTTATACATGAATTAACTCGAAAGAGTCATAAAATCGTAAACTAATTAAATCACATCAATAGTATCATTATTATTAATTACAGTAATTACATTAATTTGTATTATATTAGTGTTTCATTGTCTATAAAAAGATAAGCATGTTGAGGATCATCTATTTTCCTTCTCTCTTAGCAAAATATGTTACAGTAAGAAAGAGATTTAGGAACCCCTTTTTATATAGTTTATAAATTTTAAAAAGTTAAGAAAATTATACATGTTGTAATTTAATTCAAATTATTTAATTTTTTTTTCTCCTAAATTAAAAGTATGAATGAATTAAAACAATACGTTAAGAATCATGGGCTAAAATTGTATAAAAGTTTTTTCTGTAGATAATTACAAAAATTCAACCCAATTTTTTTCTTATATCTTCCAAATATCATATGGGGTGATTTATAAAATATTATCAATAAATTTATGTTTAATACTTTTATCATTTCTTATAACAAATATTATTAAATAGTTCTTTTTTTTTTTACATGCATCGTGGGTATATTATTTGTTAGTATATATTTTACAACAAAGGAATATAAAAAAGTCGCTAAAATTTACAAGTTGTTGCAATTTGTAATGTTCATATTTTGAACGCATTAGTCATCTTTATTGGATATTCTCCTCATCTACTCTTGCTAAACAAGCATTATACTTGAAGGATAAACTATCATAAGTAACATAATTAGCAATAAGATATGTTCTACATGTGCTCTTTTCCTTTCTTAAGGATAAGATCTAGTAAATCGTCCTTTTATCCTTCAATACTTCAAAAATTTTCATATCACAAACTCCAACGAAGGTGACGAACCATGTAAGGGAAGTTTTCACCATTCAGTATACACTTTGACAATTGGTTTTTCAAGAGAATTACCTATGTTTTAGGCATCTTCTGATGTTGATAGTTCTGTAAGATCTCTCGATTGCATAAGATTGGAAGGGGGTAGCTCACTCATGACACCATCATAATGAGTTACTAACTTTGAAGGACATTCTTGTGGACAAAAACTTGGATTATATGGTTTATTATTGTTTAGGGATAATGTTTCAACAAGCTACAAAGCTATAAACTCTAGTAGGGTATGTATAGCCTAACTCAAAGTGTGTATTTGCTAACTTGAGTGTTTATAGGCTAAAAATTAATGACAAGAGGGCTATTACCTTATATCGTGATCATCGATTAACTCAAAACTCCCTCAATAAGTGATTTAAAGTAAGGTTGATTTTTAAGAAATACAAGGCCAACTATGGCATATACATGCTTAATAGGAGGATACTAACTTTTGTATCCCTTTGGTAAAGGAAAATATCCAATAAAGACACACTTAATAGTCTTATACTCAAGTTTATGTTTGTTTTGTAAGATATTCAAAATAAAAGGTATACACCTGAACATGTTTGGTGGAAGAGGATTTAGTAATTGCATCTAAGGGTATGACTCAAGAAGAACACTAGTAGTAGTCTTGAAATTAAGGACCTTTTATGGGACATGACTAATAAGATACTTAGTAGTTAATACTACTTCTCCCATGAAACTACTTAGAAGACAAGATGTAGATATTATTAGTCTAGCAACTTCAAGTAAGTGTCTATTTTTACATTGAGTAGTTCCATTCTGCAAAGGAGTGCAATTACGAGAACTTTGATGGACAATTCGATTATTGATTGAATATTGTCTCAACTTATTTGAAAAATAATCCTTTCTATTGTTAGTGCAAAGAATCTAAACATGTTCTTAGAATATGCTTGAGATGAAAGTGTAAAATGATTAGTGTATTGGGGGTTATTGTTGATGATCAATCACATGCGATGCAGATACAATCGCTCTTACAGAAGTCTTAATCTAATGAAATGTAGAGGGATGGTATTAGATAAAGGCGTAAGAGGAGGAAAAAAGCTCATTGTTTCGTGATGCGCGTGTTGTGACTATAGATTAAATCTTGTGTTCTTAAGTGATCTTGATATGATTTTCACAAGATAGTTGATTTGATCTTCTATGAAGTCATTTGGGTAGAGTAACAATGTTTTTCTAAAGCCTACCAATGCTTATAATGTTCCAAATGAAAATGAGAAGACTCATATATATAGATTTTAGCCCCTAATATCGACCATTAAAAGAAGTTAAGATGGACGGCCTAAATGAGTCGTTAATAAGAATCATCGAATCACTTCTAGTGATAGATGGCTGAGATCAAAGACTTCTTTTCTTATATAAGGCATGTGCCTTAGCTTAGGTTCGTGCTTAGCTTAGGCTAAGCCTTCATAACCTTATAAGGTTTAAAGAAGAGGGTACCTATTTTCTTTATAAAATAAGCCCATAAGTTTGTTAAAGCTTAAGGGCCTATAAAGGCCAAATAAGGCCCAAATGAACTACCTTTTAAAGGTTTGCTTTTTATACACGAGATAATCAAGCAAGGCTGAGAGTAAACAAACCAATTCAACCATCCTTATTGCAAGTTTACCAAGCTAAATCTCCTTAAGATATCCCTAATTGGACACATTTTTCTAAGCTCCATCACTAGCTTATTAAATCGGTCTATGGTATTAAATTAGGGCTAAAAGCTCAATTACCAAAATAACCCTCTACAATTAGTACACATGGAAAATGTCCATTTTTTTCTTTAAGGAGAAAAATCCAACAAACCTATAAGTGACCATTAATAAAAATGGCAAATCATTTATACTCAATTAAGTTAAAGTTTGAGTTGGATCCTAAATATCGTTGTATACTAATTGAAATGGTCTGGAAGGTTTGTAAGGTTAGATGTGATAAGAACTTTTCAACAATTTTTGCCATAATGCAATATCCACACTCAAAATCATTAAACATTTTGTTATTGAATATATGTAGACACAAACATCACAACTATGAAAAACTAAGATGTCCAAGACGTCTATGCCATAATGTAACATCAAACTCACTATAAATTGATACAAATAATTTAAACTCTAATTTTTCCTTAGATTTGGCTCTTTTTCCACAAATATAGTAGAGGCCATTTATTCCTTTAATATTTCCAATTATCCTCCTTAAAGACTAAACATGAAAAATATAACACCTTGGGAAAAAGTTATTTTACAATTCATATCCTTTGCTAACTTACCTATAAATAACAAGTTGAATTTAAGCTTAGGAATAATAGGTACCAAACAATTCTAAATTTTCCAAATAGATAATAGCTTTCCCTTATTATATCCATTAAATGACCGGCGAGAACCTGTGGAAGTGGTGTGGAGTTAATACACCTCACTTTCTGAGTGATGGTATAACACTAACTACTACTTTTAAGCCTACTCTATTCCCTTTGAATAACGCTAAGGGTAAACCACCCATTCCAAACAAAGTAGTTGAACCTATGTTGAATAGGGAGGAAACTATGATGATCCTTATGTTCAACCTAAGAAAAATATATAGACAAATGAAAAAAACTAGCCAAAGGAAGAGAAGCAATAAGGTAACTTAGATTAAGGACCTATTGCTGGTAAAAGTACAATGACCTAACAAATAAAATAGTTTCAATCGCCATAGACTACATAAACTGTCTCCTAAGTAATTGGTCCACATAAAGTGGTCAACAAAATGAGTGAATTCGCATATATCTTGAATTTACCTACAAATACCTCTAAACAATCCCACATTCTACGTCTCTTAATTGAAGAAGTACGTAGAGAGCCCTCATTATCTTATTACTAACCTTTCAAAGGTGGAAGGAACTATGGTCCTTAAACCTCAAGCTATACTTAATTAGAAGATAGCGAAGAGAGGACCTATAGCAAACATAATGGTATTAGTAAGATGGAAAAGAAAACCATGAATCAAAATAACTCAAGAATTTTACTCAAACTTACTTTGAGGATTCTTGATTTATTAATGAGGACAAGGAATTTTGGAGGAGAGGGAGATGAAGTAGAAGGATCACTAATTAGGATTTGTTAAGGGAAGGTTCGAAGAGAAGAGTATGTCTATTAATGAGGATAAAAGTAAAGTGGTTGGTTTTTTTACTTATATCATGTCCTTAGAATTGGAAATGGCACCATTTAAGTAGATTTGAAGCCATAAGATATTGATAGAAGTTATGTGGATAAGGAAAAAAAAATAAACAATTAAAGGCATGATACTCTACATGTTCGTGTATGTAGCTTACAACTTCCAACAGGATTCTAACACGTTGTTTATAATTTAATAATACAATCATGTGCTTACACTACATGTCCACTTATGTGGCTTACAACTTCCAATAGGATTCTAACACATATCATTAAAAATTAATAGTACATTCATGTGCCATAATTCTATTAAAAGTAAATTGAACATTATCAAGTCAATAAGTATTTGTGTTGTTAGCATATTTACATAATTTAGTTAGTAGAAGATAATATTAGTTATTTAGTTAAGCACATAAATAACATATTACAGGTGACCGTTGCCTATATGGGAATATTTTTTTAGTTGTGTAATTTGTTCCCCATCATTACAAATACATGAGTTAATGACACTGAAAAGGAAAAAGAAAAAGAATCGATAAAAAAAAAAAAAAAGAAACATTATCCCTAAAGCTTGCACTGCACACTTCTTACTCTACATTCAAAGTTAGTCTTACATTCTATAATTTCCTACTATTTTGTACCATTTTTATCAACAAACAGCCACCAATACCAATTATATTTATGTAAACCCTACCTACACTTAACTCCCATTCCTAAGGTAAATTTGACTTATGCATTAAAGCAATGGTTTGAGCTTAAAACTAAGCATGTTACTAAACCTTTTATAATATATCATAACATTAAACAAATATTGAACAACTAGGAACTGCAAGTAAATACTACACTAGTGAAAAGGGGAAAACCCTAAAATGTCATTAAACTATGAAGATTCAGTTCGAAGAACTAAGATTACAAAAGTATTAAGAGCATGTGGTTGAATCCATATAATCTTCTTAAGTTGACAAGTTTTGTCACACTTAAGTCTTAAGTAGTTGTTCAAGTTAATTGTTGCATTCTTTCTCTAGCACAAGGGATAGCACCTGACGTTCATATACTACTCTTGAAATTCAAATAAGAAATGGGTAATGTCATGGTTTACATTTTAACTTTGTCACTTTTTTTTCAATTTTACAATTGAAATTTCAACTTATCTAATTATATACATAATTGAAGGTTTGGTTATCACTGTTTATACTTCAGTTAATTTCAACTCATACCCAAGGTTGCCAATAGGTCTTGCAATCATATTTTTAAAATGGATTATAACCTACTATTTTATAAAGAGTGGTAGATTGCTACCTGTCTAGAGTTGTGTTACCCCTTTAAGGTCGTAAATAATTATCTCATTAGTTAATCATATTGACTAAACTGACGATATTAATTAAAGTTAACTGAAATATAGATGATAACAACTAAATTTTCAATTAGACGTATAATTAAACAAATCAAAAGTTTAGATATATATTTACACAAAATGATAAGTTGAGATATAAATTATAAAATTGATACAATAAGCAATATATATGTCTAAAAGAACATCATGATGGAGGGTTCATGTTCTTACAGTGACCTATTGGCCTTTTCTCGGGTATAACACTCAACTAATGAAAGCTGTGTTCTGGTGTTGTTGTTTAACTAAGGTGAAGGAAGTTCATAAAAGAATATCATTACTAATGATAATTTCCCTTATTAGCGATTTTGGATACTTCATGCGAGTTAGTGTTTCTTTTTTCTTTTTTCTTTTTTCCATTTGTTTCAGTAGTCATGGGATACGAGTGTAACTAAGATAAACTATAGATATTTATATTTCGGAATAATATTAGGACATTTTTTTTCTTGAAAAATCAAGGGAAAGGCAACAAATTCAAATATACTTTTTTAATCGGTCAAAATTTTCCGAGATAATTAAGATTTCTTATTTGTTGAGAAAAGGAAAGATGTCTACTGAATATTATAACATTATTTTGTTTGTATCCAGTTTATCGGTATAAAAAAATTCAACCATCTATAAATAATTGAGTATTCATGTGTGTGCATATTGTCTTTTAACGTAAGAAGATATGGCGACGCCGAATTGCTTGTAAGGGATTTGATATTTTTCTCTCTTGACATTTAATTAATTTAGTTTTTTTTTTTTTTTTTAAGAAAGCTGAATTGTTCGTCTTTTATGTTGGCTTTCCCCTATGAAGCAACCGTGAATTAGGGTTCATAATTTTTATACAACATTAACCCTAACGCGTATATGAACACTACGAGACAAAAGTGATATAATGCACGATAAGAAAAAAGCAATCATGAAAACATTACTATATTATAAACTAAATATGTATGATTTATTAAATTTTATATATTTTGACACTTATATATGAATTCAATATGAAATAAATTTATTAAAAAAAAGAGAGGAGTTATATATATTTAAAGTTGGTAGTTCATGTTATCAAGTCGTGTCACCATGTCATGTCTTGTTTTTGTATTTAAATGGGTTTGTGCTTAAAAAATTCCAATCTATGAAAAAACTTATTTATTAATCTTGTATAAAAACCTAAACCCTATAACTCAACTCATTTAATAAGTATGTATTGCATCTATGTTGAAACTATTTATCAATTAAAATGTTAAAAATAAATTTATAAAATACTTATAGGTGCAATGGGAAAATGGCAATAATAATATTTAAATTCTATAAAAACAAATAACTAACATCTTTATACTTAAGGTAAAATTACAAGCAAACAAAAGCCCTAGTGAAATAAAGTCTTATCAAATATAGGAAATTTTAAAATTTAAATTACATAACATCACTAAATTAATTAGATTCATGGCTTAAATAGATGTTATGACTAGTATTGATTTCCAAATTCATTACATTGTTTGTCAAATCTTTAAAGGAGATAGTTAGGGAAAATCACAATGGAGGAAATTAACATTTTGAGGTAAATTCAACCAATATTTTGAAATATTCAAATAAAAAATTAACATTTTACAAAATAGTTCATATAAGAGATCAACGTTTTGATAAGTTTAAATAAAAAATTAATATTTTACAAAATAATTTTAATAATTTTATGAAATGACTATTATGTTATACTTTATAATAACTATATTCCTTATTTGAACCATGTTATAAAATAATTCTTTACAATATTGATCCTTTATTTAAATTTATTCAAAACATTAATCACTTTCATTATAATTCTTTAAAAACAGTTAAAGAATTTATATATGAGTTCATAACTTTTTGCTTATTTAAATTACATTGTAGCAAAAAAAAATATTTAGTGAGAAATTGTGAATCATGTGCCTTTAATTGAGATATCTAATTAAAAAAAAAAGAGAGAGAGAGAGATTTGTACAAGTAAAAAAATTGAAATATATATTATGTCTTGTATTCGAATCTAAAAGCTAAATATAAACTTAGAAATAAATTTAAATGGATTCAAATAGAGCTAACTCATTAACATTTTGTATTAGTTTTTTTTTTTTAATACATAAATCCATTTGCAATGTTATATCATGTTTAGATCTCACCGATGGAGCTCAAGATTGCGAATCCTAGATACATCCCAATATGAAGTTGATTTGGTTTTTGCTTTTCCCTTTTTTCCATTCAATAGAAGGGAACTGAGTCTTAGGAATGATGGGACATAAGAAGCAATAGTAATTCATGTCAAAGTCGTACATGTCCCTCCATCAGCATGACAACATACTTTGCTTGGACGTGCTTGAAGGGCTTAGCTTATAGCTTTATTGTCTCCTTTTTGCCTTTCTGTGGGCAAGCGTACAAATAATAAACATAGGTAATACTATTCTTTGATTATTGAAGCCACACATAATGCCTTCCCATGGAGTAGAAGTAGCTTGTCTGTAATAATCATTACAAGGATATGATTATTTCCATCATCGAATTTTTGAAAATTCATAGTAATCGTCATATGTTGTTGAGGAACCGTAGGTTACCTTTTTCGCGCTTAATGTGGAAGAGTAATGGCGTACAATTTCCTACGTTACACAAGTTCAATTAATTACACGACTTTAAAGATGAAAATGCGATAACACAATATAAGATACAAAAGATATGATTGGAGCATATATAAGTGTAGTTAATATAAATTAATTAGTTATTATCTCTGTTTAATCTTTTATATTTTTTGTTTCAGAAATTCGATACGGAGCAAAGTACAAACCTGATCTACAATCGTGAATTACTGCCCTTGGAAAGTATGAAGGTCACAATTTTTCATTAAAATTATTTATTAGCTTAATCGTGATAATTAAAGTTCTTTATTAAACACGCATTATATGCATGTTTGAACAGACTTCCTTAATATAGCATGCTTAAGTTTAGTTACTCTAAGTGTTTCGAATAGTTTTTGTATCTTTACAATTGGAAGGCTAAGATATATTGTGTTTTCATACATTATTATTAATGTGTTTGCCTCACAGAAACCATTATTACCCTTACCCAAAATCATCAAATGTTATCTAAATAATTTCAAAAGGGTGCATGCATTACCTATTTGAGAGTGAGGAACGAAGGCTTCAGCATGTAGTCACTGATGGTAATTATTAATTATGAGAGTGAAGAACAAAATGCAGATTTAAAATCATGTTAACACTTATCTTATAAAATATTCATATAATATATATATTCTTCCTTTATAACAGATCTTTTTTCGAACTTTGTGGGTCAAGTCCCTTCAACCCCTTAACCACTAAAAAAAACTTAGTATTTATATAATCTTTTATGGTTATTATGATAATATTCGACAGCTATACGACTTTAATTCAAATATATGTTAAAGAAAGTTTAAAAACTCATTTTCCACAAAACACTCCTTAGATATATATATATATATATATAAGTTACGAGTATCACATGATATATATACCTTATATATTGTCATAACATCTGAACACAGTTGTATAATTAGAGTCCTTGAAGTGGGTCGGTATTTGACCATCTATCCTGAACCTGAAGTGTTCATATCTTAATATGATATTTGATGAAACTTCTCATACATTTGATTGAAAGATTTAACAAATATTATTCATAACATGTATGTATATTTCAGTAAATAATTATTAATTATATTTAAACACATGGTAATATAAGTGATAGTTGTTTTAGAATCATCCGTTTCCATTACCATATATTTAAATATAATCAATAATTATAGTTATATGTACACTTTAATAAGTCCAATAGATTTAACGTGTGGTTGCTACTAATTATTTTAGCAGCATTACTAATTTTTCAAACGCCATTACATTATAGGAAAATCATGAAAAAAAAAATTAAATTAAGAAAAACGAGCAAATTTATTAACAAAGTTTTTCGCAACTTTACTGACAATTCAAAACATCCATTCGTGTTGCAAACTTGAAAGAAAAATTCCATTAGTTGAGCAAACATACAACTTCTTAATAGATTTATACAAAAATGAAAGGAATGTGAGAAGATTTAATGAGATTTATATGAAATGTTAAACTTAGTTATGAAGTAGCGGGGACTTACTTGTTTCAACGGAACGTTAAGAAATTTTGACAAGCAAACCTACGAAAAACTTAAAGCATAGTTAGTATTTTAAGAATGTTGTAAAAGTTGAAGTTCGAATTATTATATCAAAAGGGATGTAAAGATACTAGTGGGCGCTTGCCCCGGCAGCTAAAAAATTTATTTTTTATATAACCCTTAAAAAATTATTTTAATCTAAGACATAAATGTATAACATCAAATTCATTTCATATATAAAGTTGCTTTTTCTTTTGAATCAAGATCACCCATGTGAAGCTCTAGAAATAGTAATAAAAAACACTCAATTTACTAATTCAATGTTTTTGGGTTTATAATTCTTAGGAGAAATTTATATATAGCGTGGAAAACTGGAGTTAAAGACATAAAATATGAGAGGAGTGGGATATAGAATTATTTTGATTTTTAACACATATTTTCAGAAGTGGCATCTAGTGGTAACTCATAAAATGAAATATATTATTTTTATATACATTTAAGACACTAAAGCTACTCTAACCCCTTTAATATAATAGATAATAAGAAGAATTACAAATAAAAAAAATGGAGAGAACGAATCAAATGCTAGGAATGAAGCAAAATTATGCTCTTTTTTCTTTTCTTTGTTTTTTTTTTTTTTTCCTTCAATTGGAAGCAGACTTACGAACTAGAATGAAAATTTACGCGTTAATGCGAAATGGAAAAATTGCTAAGATATTATGATTTTCATCCAAAAGTGATGTTATATTAAATAAACGAGACTTATAATTTCCTCTTAGTATTACAAACTTTAAAGAGGGAGTCATGAAGATAAAAACTTTTTCAGATATATGTGATAGAAAATGCAAGAAAGCAATATATTAAAATAATTCTAATTATTTTAAATTACGAATTAATTATATTTATTAGCAATATTGTTAGCCTAAGTTAGCCACTCAGGGACATGACAACTTAACCTTATGCATGGCATAGATTATATATACTCCGAACAGGCCTTCGGGATAACATTCAATGCCGAGGTTTCACAAAGCAGGGAAATCTGAATTTAATTTCTTTTAACATTGCTAAGGAAATGATACCTAAACTTACGACTAGTATATGACTTGACCACCCTTTTGTCTTTCATGGCTTAAATCATTTCGTAGGATTTCCTATCGTAATATTGCTTCAAAAGAAGCTAAATGGCTTTTACTATCAATTATAAGATGCAATATGTCACGGTACATAAATCGAAAGGAGGAGAGGTATTCAACTTGGAATGGAATTATAGTGAAGTGAGTACATCAGTTGGTGATTTCTTCGTGGGTTGGATATTCTCTTAATGTGGGTTTTCTTTTAGCAAACTAATTGAAAATTGATACAGTTCTCCTAATGATGACCATGGCAAGCGAAAACCAATTTGATAGCTAAGTCTCTCCCAAATATATATGGAGGTAGTAACAAAACCAAAGGGCACTTCGTAAGAAAATGATGGGCTCAAAGTAGTCCTGGATAGACAACAAGAGAAGGCTAGTTTGCCATATGTATTATGAGTAAAAGGAAGAAGCCAAAGAAAGATAGTCAAACACTATACAAGCACCTTAAGAGAGATGAACCTCCTATCCTATGATAAATGGTATTAAAGTAAGAGGTTTTAACTTTATCTAGTTGTCATGTGGCAAATGAAAGGATAGTTTTGTCAATAAGAAAAAGGCTCGTGTAAAATAAGTTCGAAGGAGTGACCATTAGAGAAGGACAAGTTGCAAAAAGGGAAACCATGTTGCAAGTCCCAACTTGTGTGGATGAAGCTCAAGAGGAGCAATTACCAAAGGGAGGCCAACACTATGAGAGAGAGGCAATTGTATTGCGAGTTAGCTTGAAACAAAAATACACCTAAATCTTTATAAAATGAACTTTAATGGAAATGTCCTACCATTGAGCCACTCATTAAGAGGCAATCTTGAAGGATAAGAGTAGAAGGTGAGGGTAAGAGAATACCTATAAAAGCCTTAAGTCCTAGCAAAGATTATCTTATTTGGAGTTAGGTAGTGGTTAATGGGGTTTGAAATATAATTGGAGTAGGTAGCAACAAGGAGTTGGCCTCAAAACAAGGTATCTTGAATTTAGATGGGGAAGAATATTACAGTCCAAGAGTCAAAAGGAAGTGGGGGTGTTTCATCATGAATTTAGATGGGAAAGAATATGACATTCCATGAGTCAGAAGGAAGTAGGGATATTTAACTTAGGCTTATAATGAAGTCAATGGCATTGATAGGTGGTTTATTCATGGATTGGTATTCTTTAAAGGCAAGTTTCGCCTCCCTTAAGAGAGCTAGTTCGATAGTTGAGCCTCCTAAATATATATGAGGGGTTGATAGGAATCAAGTTACCAAACCTTTGACCCGCAATTGAGCCCAAGGATTAGAGAGGTTGATACAACGAATCCTTTTGTCCCAACCAACTCCTGCCAAGGCTGAATACTTCCTTATCGAATCACCCTTTATGCCGTACCGTATGACCGCCCATTTTTTTGCAGTATACTGAGTTGATGATTACCCTCCAATACCAAGCCAACCAATTACTCGGCATCTTCCTTGCCAAGACTTCGAAAGAGAGAGTCTGGACTGACTAAACCATTCCTGTTTAGACAAGCTCATCTATCCGTACGTTTTGTCCGTATTTTTTAACGACCTTGCTAATGTAGCATCACCGTATGTACAGTATCATGAACAAAATTCATTGCACCAATGATTGTTTTTCTTATATATTCATTTTTACCCTTTTGTATCTTCTACATTACTCCCTTAGAAAATACCCTTTTTGTCTTTTCCTTTTTAGGTAAATTGCCTTAACTTATGGGTATAAATACCCTTATACTTGTAACTGTGAGAACATCATATCATTCTTAATACACTGTTTGAGTATTTTTTCTTCCTTGCATAAACACTATTTGTTTACTCTCAGTATCACTCTTATCATTTCCTTTAAGTAAAGTTAAGTGGTGAGTAACCTCACCAGACCAAGTCATGCATCATATCAAATTGAGCCATAAGTCCTTAGAAGTTCCATTAATACGTTATATTATCTGGAATTGTTCGTAGATTTTACTTACTGTTTCATTCTTCATTTTTTACCCTTTCACACTTTTCCCCATTAATCACTTCCGAGCTTTCTGTAAGCTTGGACTCATTCAACAACTGGCTTTATCTGTTCTTGGACACGGTTCGCAACATCTTGGTATTAGAGCAGAGGTTTTGTGTAAATTATAATAGTTGTTCTTAAAATTCTGTTATACTCTATTTTGCGTATGTGACATAGAGCAAGTTACTGTGTTCTTTTGATTGCTGTGTTGTTAGCTATTCACTTTCTGAAGTTTTTGTTTGAGCTTTAAATATGTGAAGAAAAATGATAGACCCAAGTATGAATGTTGGTACTGGTGATGATGGTGGAGTTGTCCACCATGGACAATAATCTTAAGGAACTTCTAGAAGCACTAACAAGAGACTTAATGAGGTAGTTAACCTCTTAGTAAATTTGACCCGAGCTGTTCATACGTTATCTTGCCAACCCACTAAGGCCACACAAAATACTCTATAAGCTACTCAACCTATTAGAGGTCAGAATCCAGCTCGACCCATTTGAGGTGGAAGAGTTAGCAAACGAGTAAGGCAAAAGATAAACCTGAGAGAGCTTAATGAAGAAGAAGAGGAGTATTTTGAAGAGGGACGTATACGAATCCCCAGAGCATTCGAACATGTGAAGCTTCAGATTCCAAGTTTCAATAAATCTAGGAATGCTAATGAGTATCTGAATTGGGAAGAGAATTTAAAGTGTGTGTTTAAGTACTATCAATATGAAGATTATAAGAAAGTAAGAACTGCTACTATTAAGTTCTCCGGATATGCCACCATATAGTGAAAGAATTTTCAGGCCATTAGAAGACGAGAGGGGTACCAAGAGATTAACACTTGGCCCAAGATGAAGAGAGTTCTCAAAAACAGATTCGTGCTGGAAACATACCTCCAAGATACATTCACTCGGCTTTAGGAGCTAAGATAAAGAGGCTAAACTATTGACAAGTATGTTCAAGAGTTTCAAATACTTATGATGCATTACAAAGTGGAGGAACCACTAGCTCGAACAATCTCAAGGTTCGTTACCGAGTTGAGAGGAGACATTAGGGACGTTATGGAGCTCCAACGATTCAACATAATAGATGAAGCTGTTACGATTGCTCAGCGAGTGAAGAAGCAAAGGAGCTGAGTACCGATAAGGATGCCAACTAGCCGGCCAGTACAGGCAAGTCATCGAGCTCAGTTAAGTATAAAACCGAGTAGAAAGATTGATGTAAGAGCCAAGCAGAAAAACCGACCTAATAATGTAGTGTCGACCTAAACATATAAGAAGGGGCAAGAGTCTGGCAGGAAGACCAACCAAATCAACTACTTCAAGTGCCAGGGATTCGAACACATGGCTGCTCAATGCCCAAATCAATGGACGATAGTCATCAGGGAAGACATCCCGAAGCTACAAGTGGAGAGTATAGATGAGGAACTCGAGGAGGAGGAGGTTCCTGCCAAGAAAAGCTAATTAAAGAAGACGTGTTTCCTGAGAACTTAGATCACTTACTTATGGTTGTCCGACGTACTATGAATATGGAACCCTCACAAGAGGAGGAGTAGAGAGAGAATTTGTTCCATAGTACCTGTAAGCTGAATGATCAAATGTACGCCCTCATTGTGGATAGTGGAAATTGCACTAATGTAGCATCAGCCGATCTTGTTTCAAAACTAAAGTTGCCGACTATTTCACATCTAAAGTCATACAAGCTGCACTGGTTAAGTGAGAATGAAGCATTACATGTTACTTAGTAACTACTACTGCCAATCACTATAGGGAATTATTTTAACCAAATTCTCTACGACATACTGCCCATGTGCACTTCCCACATGTTGCTAGTTAGGCCATGGTTGTTTAAAGAGAGAGTTATGCATGATGGCAACAAGAACATGTATATGTTCGAGAAGGATAAATGGAAGATTATGCTGAATCCGATGTCATCGAGAGAAGTTAATAAGTTGCAGATGAAACTTGCTCACAGATTGAAGAAGGCTTTGGTGATGAGTAGAGTCGAGCTCCAAGAGGCCATCAATGTTAATGAGCCAACCCTCTTGTCGGTTAGGCAACTATTAGAAATGAGGGAATGGGGTGAGTTACACTAGGAGATCAAGGAGTTGTTAGATGAATATGCCATCCTGTTTCCAAAATAGTTACCTAAGAGGTTGTCCCTAACTCAAGGAATAGAGCACTACATTGACTTAGTATCCAGTACTGCACTGTCAAATAAGCCAACTTATCGGATGAATTCTGAGTAGGCTTTTGAACTCCAACGTCAAGTCAATGAGTTGCTAGAGAGAGGCTATGTAAGAGAGAGTCTCGGCTCTTACGTTATACCTACACTTCTAGTGCCAAAGAAGAATAGAACCTAAGGGATGTGTGTAGACAGCAAAACCGTAAATAAAATCATAATCAAATATAGGTATCCAATCCCAAGGCTAGAAAACATGTTAGATGAATTGAGTGGAGACAAGATTTTCAACAAGATTGATTTTAAATCTAGTTACCATCAAATCCGCATGAGACTAGGTAACGAATGAAAAACTGTGTTCAAGACTCGACATAGACTTTATGAGTAGATGGTCATGCCCTTTAGCTTGTCGAATGCCCTAAGCACTTTCATGAGATTAATGGACCATATGTTGAGACATTACATTGAAAAGTGTGTCGTAGTGTACTTTGATGACATCCTGGTCCATAGTGCCAACATACCGAGTCACTATGAACATCTCAGAGTAATCCTAGATATCCTTCGTACCGAGAGACTATTCGGCAATCTAAAGAAATGTTGCTTTTGCCAAAAGGAAGTAGTATTCTTGGGCTATGTAGTTAGTAAAGGAGGCTTGCGATTCGATAATAAGAAGATCTGAGCAATTGTTGATTAGTTAACTCCTACTACTTGTACCGACATAAGAAGTTTTCACGGACTAACTTCATTTTACAAAAGATTCATCAGGAATTTCAGTACCTTTGCTGTGCCATTTACCAAACTAAAGAAGAAAAACACCAACTTCCGATGGGGAGAAAGGGAGGAGAGGAGCTTGGCAAAGGTAAAAGAAAGGTTGACCTCCGCCCCAGTGTTAGTACTAATTGATTTCAACAAAATTTTTTAGCTAGAATGCGACGCATCGAGCATTGGAATAAACGCTGTCCCAGTATAGGAAGGCCGACCAATTGCCTTCCATAGTGAGAAGCTTCGAGGACCCCAATTGAATTATTCTATATATGATAAGAAACTTTTGACATTGATCCGAGCAATGTAAATATGGTAACATTATTTACTACCAAGAGAATTTATCGTATATATTGACCATGAATAGTTAAGGTACATCTAAAGTCAGACCAAGTTATCAAAGCGATAAGTAAGATGGGTTGAATTCCTTAAATGATTCAATTTTATAATTAAGTATAAGCAGGGAAAGAGCAATGTAGTTACTGATGCTCTTTCAAGGAGATATGCACTTTTATCAGAACTATAGACCAGACTGTTTAGGTTTGTGAATATCAAAGAATAGTACTCCGAGGATTTACACTTTAGACCCATAATTTCACGATGCGTAAATGAGAGGACAATGGACGAATATCATGTAGAAGATTGCTACTTGTTTTAAGGCGGAAAATTGTGCATACCAACTTGTTCACTGAGGAAGCTACTAGTCAGAGAAAAAGGAGGACCTATGAATTAATAAATGACCAATTCTTTTGGCTGAGAATGAGGAAAGATGTGTATCGAGTTATCAAAAGCTATATCATGTGCAAGAGGGCAAAGTGCTAAGCCGAGCAAAGGAAAGCAATGCCCCTACCTGTCCTAACGAGGCCGTAGACTGAATTAAGCATGGACTTTGTTACTCGGACTGCCACGAACCGCCCGAGGCAAAGATTCTGTAATAGTCATAGTAGATCAATTTAGTAAGATGGCACACTTCATACCCTACACCAAGACTAACGACGCTTCAGCTATTGCTTCTCTTTTCTTGCAGGCGATTATGCAAATACACGACTTGCCGAGAAGTGTAGTCTCCGACAGAGACCCAAAGTTCTTGAGCCATTTTTAGAGAACCCTATAGCGTCGACTGGGAACTAAATTACTCTTCAATACCTCATGTTAACACTAAACTGACCGCTAAATAGAAATGGTTAATCATACTTTGGGGTCACTGCTTCGAGCTACAATAAGCAAGAACTTAACTAATTGGGACGTCTGCCTGCCAATGGTTAAGTTCGCCTATAACCAAACATGACACCACTAAGCAAACTCCCTTCGAAGTGGTCTATGGATTCAATCCCAAGTTATCCCTTGATCATGCCCCTGTACCAATACCCATGCAAGAGGACCCTAACATAACGGCTAAAGCACAATCCCTTCAGCACATCTATGACAAGGTTACTCGACATATTGACCAAGTTGCCAAAAGAACACGAGAAAAGACTAAGGGTAGAATAGCGGAACGATTCAATCGGGAGACTTAGTGTGGTTACACCTCAACAAGGAGCGGTTTCCGAACAAGTTGAAGAAGAAATTATCTACAAGAGCGGAAAAAACTTTCAGAATCCTCCAAAAGATCAATGACAATGCCTATAGGTTGGAATTGCCTAAAGACTATAAGGTTTCTAACGCCTTCAATATTGCCGACTTTAGTCCATATCACCTTGATGGACAACCGAGTGAACACCATTTAAATTTGATCTCAAATCCAAAATAACCCGAAAGAAGTAATGAGAATTAGGCTACCGGACCTCTAACACGCAGCCAAGCCCAAAGACTAGAGGGATTGGTATGACGAATTCTTATGTTTCAACTAACCCCTACTGAGGCCAAGTACTTCCTTACCAAGTTACCCTTCATGCCATGCTGTATAACCACCTATTTTTCTGTAGTATGCCGAGTTGATGTTTACCCTCCAACACTAAGCTGACTAATTACTCGATATCTTCCTTGCCGAGAAGCCGAGAGAGAAAGTCCGAACTAACTAAGCCATCCCTGCTCGGACAAACTCATCTATCCGTACATTTTATCCGCATTTTCTAACAACCTCGCCAATGTAGTATCGCCACGTGTACAGTATTATGTGCAGAATCCGTTGCACCAATAATTGTTTTTTTATTTATATTCATTTTTACTCTTTTGTATCTTGTACATTATTCCCTTAGGAAATACCCTTTTTATCTTTTCCTTTTTAAGTAAGTTGTCCTAACTTATGGGTATAAATATCCTTGTACTTGTAACTGTGAGAACATCATATCATTCTTAATACACTCTTTGATTACTTTTTCTTCCTTGCATAAATACTATTTGTTTACTCTTAGCATCACTTTTATCATTTCCCTTAAGCAAGTTTAGATGATGAGTAACCTCACTAGACCAATTCGTGTGTCATGTCGAATTAAGCAATAATTCCTTGGAAGTTCTGTTGGTGCATCATATTCTCTAAAGCTGTTCATGGATTTTGCTTACTGTTTCATTCTTCATTTTTACCCTTTCGAACTTTTCCCCATTAATATTTTTCGAACTTTCTGCAAACTTGGACCTATCTAATGACTGGCCTTATCTGTTATTGGTCACAGTTCGCAACAGGGGTAGTGATAAAGCTAGATAAAACATCCCCAATTAAGGGCTCAACAACAAGCCTAATGTCTTGTGAAGTGCTTTTAAATTGAAAACCAAAACCTTCTTTAGTCCATTAGAATGCTTTTATCTTATAAGCCTTTTTAAGCTTAGGGATTTTTTCTTCCCTTGTTGTGTGTGGAGAATTTTTCTTATTCACTTGCCTTGAAAATGTTATATTCTAGTAAACCTTCTTGACTGAGGTTCAAGAAAGTTTGGTATTTCGATTTTTTTTTTTTTTTTTTAGCACCCGTTCATCATCTTGGTATTCTTGCATTTTTAGTTAACTCTGATATCCCTTTCCTTCATCATTGTCTTTGGTTCATTACATGATCTAACGTAAGCAATGGAAATATAGGACTCAGAAGAAGGTCAAATAAAGTAGCTTCTAATCTTTGAGAAGAGAAGCTTCTAACTCAATGCATTAGACTTGCGTTTCTAGTGTTCTTAATTAAGGTTCTAATCATGAATTTTGGTTATTCTTTGATTTAAGACTCGAGGTTTTGGATCGAGCTTCTAAGAGATTCTAATTCTACCCAATACTTCTGATTCCATTTAAATTATAATAACTGATTTTATGGTTCTGCTACTAGAAGGAACTTCCATTTCTACTATGGAATATCCATACAATATATCAATGGACAAGATCATTGGTTATCATTTAGGCAATTAGGATTTAGTTAAAGATTTCTTAGAAATATGATTTAACTTTGATTCATTCATATCATGATTTTTCTTAAATATTGTAAGATAGTATATTTTCTTTTCTTATTGAGTTTATAGGAATATTTCTTTAAAGTGTCAAGTCCATATTTTGTTAACAAACATTAATTGTTTTTCCTTTTACATAAATTCCTTAGATATTAAATTACCAATAGGTAATAGAGATCAATCCTAATGCCTATAGGATTGAATTACCTGAAGGATATGGAGTCTTGAACTCCTTCAACATTGTCGATCTCTAACCTTATACTCCCAAGGATGAGCAACTTGAAGACGAACCAAATTTAATCCCAAATCTTAAACAACTTGAAGGGGATGATAGGGATCATAGATCAATCACTCACTCCCGAGGCTGAAAGCTTTCTCAAATGGTTTGACGAGCTATCTGAGGTGCGTTAAACACTAAAAAGTAGTGTTTAACCCTATCCAAACTACCAAGAAACTTTGCTCTCCATATCCTCCAGGAAGTTATTGAAGTGATTACCCAACATGTACAACCGACCCCTCCACAGCACCCAAGTCCAAGCACCAAATCGGGAAAACAACCATCTCCCTAGTGTCAAGGCAGAGCTGACAATTGTAAAGAGCTAACTAACCGAAGCCAACCCCAATGTAAGTTACCCCTGAACTAACCCCTGTCTAGCCCTAGCCGTCAGGGTACTGAACTGTCGATGCCGAACAGACCTAATCAAAGGACTACCTCTGCTCAACTCACAATATTGTTAGAATCATAAACTAAGTAAAACACGCTCGTGCTGTCCTATCTAACATCTACATTATCCTTTCTAATAAAGGATGTTCTTTTCACACATTTTCATACTTTCCTTGTAAATTATTCTTCTTTTTGCTTAGCAAATAAGGATCCATTTTTTTGTAATTTCTATAACTTAGAACTTACCCTAATAGGGTACTATAAATACTAGTAAAATGTAATAGCCACATCATCAATACATAGAAGAATACATTGAACTTTTTTTACTCTCTCTTAAGTTAAGTGTCTTTTTTACTTACTCTTAAACTACTCTTATCTAGCCCATTCAAGCGTAGACTAGTGGTGAGTGACCTCCAACTGTACTTGTACGTCATATCAAGTTTGACCCGAGCTCGTATGAGACGTTGGTGCTTCATATCCATCATCAGTACACAGGAATCGCTACTTATCCCTTGACTATCATTTACTTTTCAAGCCGTCTCGTAGTTTAAATCCACCCCCTTTGGTTATATGTGATATTGGGTCCGTATGTTCATCTATGAATCTGTATCATCTTGGTATCAGAGCCTGACTACATTCGAAGCTGGATTCTACTATTGTGTTCTTTGAGTAGTCTGTTACTGCTCCGATACGATAGCGGTTCTATTGTTAGCTTTGAAGTTTAGTAGTTGAGGAGTGTTCTATATTCTATTTTCCTCTATTTTTTATACACAAAACAAAGTGTGGTTAACTATTTGTTTATTGTGTAATTGTCATTGTGAAGTAACCAATAATGTCGGGTTCTAGTGTTCAAGGAACTTTGGGAAACTGGGAAAGTGGTACTCGATATGGCCAAGAACAGGAAGGCTTCACACCTCAATTAATGGGTGACCACTTGGATAGGCTTATCAACCCAATAGCTAGCCTAGTGACTATTATCTAAGAAAACGAGCAGCGAGCTAGAAATAACCCTACTAGGGAATGCGAGTAGTAAGGATGAGGCAATGGTCAATTTGGCTGAGTTAACGCCCTAACTCGACCACCTTGAGCTGAAGGAATTGGTAAGGATGCTAGACAAAGGTGAGCGCTTAAAGAGATTGAGGAAGAAGCAAAAAGAGATGATGAGGCAGAGGAGTACTACGAGCCTGAGGAAAGAAAAGTATAAGCCCTTGGAGTTGAGGGATTAAGGATGCGCATTCCGAGTTTCTCTGGAAGTGGTAATGCCTAGGACTATCGAGATTGGGTAGATCAAATTGAAAAGCAGTTTGAATGCCATGAAGTGCCCAATAATGCAAAAGTTAAACTTACTGTGTTGGAGTTCACTAGTTATATCGCCTTGTGGTGAAAAAACTTGCAAGCTACCAGAAGAAGGGAAGGAGAACGAGAACGAGAAATTGAGAGTTGGGATGAAATGAAGAAAGTCATGCAGAGAAGATTTGTGCCAAGCTATTATCTGCAGGATGCCTTCAAAAGACTATAAGAATTGAGATAAAGAGGATCGAGTGTGGACACTTACATTAAGGAGTTCCAAATAGTAATGATCCAATGTGAAGTCATAGAGCCAAAAGATCGAACTATATCTCAATTTATTAATGGGTTGAAGTATGAGATTGGGGATGTCCTAGAAACTCTAAATGTTAGTACCCTTGATGATGCAATCTGAGCTGCCTAAAGGATAGAAAGGCACCGAACAAGAAGATTCCAGCCATTCATCAACCGTCCTAATAGTAGCCGACCTACTTCGAGCAGACTTATGCAAACAGAACCAAGCAAGGCCACTAAGACTCGACCTACTCAAACTACTCGAGCAAAGGAAAAGAAACCCTTGAGGAAGTTTGAGAAAGGCCAAAGTTCAAGGAAGAAAACAAGTGAGATCAAATGCTTCAAATGTCAAGGATTTGGACATATGGCCACTTAGTATCCGAACAAGTAAACAATGGTGATCTAAGGCAAGGTGCCGACCGTTGAGGTCGATAGTACTGATGAGAAAGTAGAGGAGTTAAAGGAGGATGGATAGACCAAGCTATCCAAGGAGGAAGTTATCTACAGTGGAAGGCAACTTTATGCCCACCACTATAGTGTTGAAGAGGACAATGAATGTTAGTCCCACACTTGAAGACGAACAGAGAGAAAATCTCTTCCATATTGGATGTAAGGTGAATGACTCACTGTACATATTGATCATTAACAGAGGGAGTTGCACCAATGCAACCTCTACATTTATGGTCCAATAGTTAAAATTACCGACCATGCCCCACCCGAAACCTTACAAGCTTCCTTGGCTTAGTGACAAGGGAACCCTACAAGTGAACAAATAGGTGTCTGTGCCGATTTGCGTTGGCAAGTATCGAGATGAAGTGCTCTGTGATGTGCTGCCCATGAATGCATCCTACATTCTATTTAGGTAACCATGGATATTTGATCAAGTAGTTATATATGATGAAAGGAGGAATATATGCTCTGTGGAGTATGAAGGTAGAAGAATGAAATTGAGTCCTATGATCGTCGAACAGGTGAAGGTCATGCAATCCCAACTAAGTCAAGCCCTGAAGAATGAGACTTTAATATTGACCCAAGCCAAACTGAAGAGAGAGATTGAGCTTGAAGGACCAACCTATCTGCTAATCCAAAGAATTCTTAAGTTGAGATCCAAAGAGGAGTTGTTTACCGAGGTAAAAACCTTATTAAAGGAATTTGCTGACCTATTTCTGGAGGAGCTACTGAAGGGTCTACCCCCAATCCGAGGTATCAAGCATGCAATCGACCTACAACCAATAGCCACACTGCCGAACAAGTTTGCCTATAGGCTGAATCCTGAATAGGCCACCGAGCTGCAAAGATAAGTTGATGAACTAATGGAGAAGGGGTATGTACGCGAGTCCCTTAGCTCCTATGCCATCCTGACCTTATTAGTGTCGAAGAAGGATAGTTCTTAGAGAATATACGTCAATAGCTGAGTAATCAATCAAATCACCATCAAGTATAGGTATCCCATACCTAGGCTCAATGACATGATAGATGAGTTAAGTGGAGTAAGAGTATTCTTCAAGATCGACCTCAAATCTGGATACCATCAAATCCGAATGCACGAAGGTGATGAGTGGAAGGCTACATTCAAGACACAATATGGTTTATATGAATGGTTTGTAATGCCATTTGGGTTATCTAACACACTAAGCACATTTATGCATCTGATGAATCATATGCTTCAAGAATTCATAGGGAAATTTGTTGTAGTTTATTTTGACAACATTTTAGTATACAACCCCAACCTAGAGATTCATAAGGAGCATCTCCGAAGAGTCTTTACAAAACTCCGAGATGAATAACTCTACACCATTATGAAGAAGTGCGACTTTTTTCGATCTGAAGTGATCTTCTTGGGGTTTATTGTAAGTAGAGGTAACATTTGAGTCAATGATGAGAAAATAAGAGCACTCGTAGAATGGCCTGAACCAACTTGTTCTGCAGACATGAGAAGCTTCTACAACCTAGCGTCATTCTATCACCAATTCATAAAGGATTTCAATATGATTGCAACCCTGCTTACTAAACAGTTAAAGAAGAATATTGAATTCAAATGGAGGGAGAGAGGAGGAGGAGAAGTTTTGAAGAAGTAAAAGAGAGATTAACTAAAGCCCCTGTCTTGGCTCTATCGAGCTTTGACAAGGTGTTTGAAGTAGAGTGTAATGCATCCGAACTAAGCATAGGAGCTGTGTTGATGCAAGAAGGCCGACCTATTGCCTACTTCAATGAGAAACTTCAAGAAGCTATACTTAACTATTCTGTCTATGACAAAGAGTTCTACTCCTTAATCCAAGCCTTAACAGTATGGTAACATTATCCGTTACTTAAGGAATTTATGATCTACACTGATTATAAATCCTTGAGATATCTAAAGAGCCAACCAAAGTTGTCCCGGAGACAAGCCATATGGGTCGAGTTCATGGAGGGATTTTCTTATGTCGTAAAATACAAGAATGAAAGAAACAACGTAGTGGCCAATGCCCTATCAAGATGACATACCCTCTTAATCGAGTTGTAAACAAGGCTACATGGTTTTTCAACCATAAAGGAATTATATGTTGAAGACCTACACTTTGGTCGTATCTACTCCTGATGTGAGGAAGGACGAACATTGGACAACTATCATAGGGAAGATGGATACCTATTTTAGAAGAGGAGGCTATATATCCCAACTTGTTCCATGAGAGAATTACTAGTATGTGAGGCACATGGAGGAGGATTAACAGGACATTTTAGCCAGCACCAAACCCTTGAAGTACTGTTTGCGAGATTCTTTTGGCCAAGAATGACAAGAGACGTACAGTCCGTGCTGGAAATGTATGCGACCTATAAGAAGGTAAAGAGCCAAGCTAAGCAAGAACATCACCTACCCTTGCCTATCCCAACCAAACCATGGTCCAAGCTAAGCACGGACTTCATGTTAGGATTGCCAAAGACGTCTCGAGGGAAAGAGTCCATCATGGTAGTTGTGGATCGGTTTAGCAAGATGGCACATTTCATACTATACTCTAAAACTAATGACACTTTGGTTATCTCTTTTCTTTTCTTACAAGAGGTGATCAAGTTTCACAACGTACCTAGAACTATTGTTTCGGATCGAGACCTTAAGTTCATGAGCCACTTTTGGAGGACACTTTAGCAACAAATGGGATCTAAGCTATTATACAGCACGTCCTGCCATCTACAGATTGATGAACAAACTAAAGTTTTCAACCGAACTATGGGAACTTTGCTACGGGTTGCTATTGAACGAAACATGGCCAATTAGGATCTATGTCCGCCAATCATCGAATTCTACTACATCAAGACTGCCTACAGTGTAACTAGCATATCTCTATTCGAGGTCGCCTATGCCTTCAACCCCGAGCTTTCAATGGACCAATCAACCAAATTAAGCTTGATGACGATCGACTAACCACAAAATGAGTCAAGGCCATCAAAACTATGCACCAAAAGATTATAGTACAATTGAGGTGAGCTAATATTAAGCTTGAGAAGCGGAGTCGATGATAGAGAAAGAGAGAATTTTAACCAGGTGATTAGTCTAGATATATCTTAGCAAGGAGCAGTTCCCAAACTTAAGGAAGAACAAGTTGTCTCCTAGAATCGATAGACCTTTCAAAGTACCTGAAAAGATCAATTGTAATGCCTATAGGATTGAATTACCTGAAAGATATAAAGTCTCGGACTCCTTCAACATTGGCGATCTCCAACCTTACACTCCCAAGGACAAGCAACCTGAAGTCAAACCAAATTTAATCCTAAATCTCAAACAACCTAAAGGGGATGATAGGGATCATAGAAAGATTACTTGCTCCTAAGCTTGAAGGCTTTCTCAAATGGTTTGATGAGCTATCCAAAGTGAGTTAAACACTGAAGAGCAATGTTTAACCCTGTCCGAACTATCGAGCTACTTTACTCTCCACACCTTCTAGGAAGCTATCGAGGTAATTACCCAACACATGGAGCTAATCCCTCTACAACACCCCAATCCAAGCACCAAATCAAGAAAACAACCATCTCCCTAATGTTAAAGCCGAGTTGACAATTGTAAAGAGCCGAACAGTCGAGGCCGACCTAAATGTAAATTACCCTTAAGCTAACCTTTGTCCATCCTCAGCCATTAGGGTACCAAACTATCGATGCCGAACAGACCTGATCAAAGGCCTACCCTTGCTCAGTTCATAATATTGTCAAAATCGTAGATTGAGTAAAACAAGCGCATGTTACGGGTAAATTCCCTCACTCAATCCCGTACGACACTTAATGTTCCCAACCACACTAAGGAAGGTTAAGTTAGCCTGTAGCATACTTACAAAGTTTAGGGAGAGAAATTAGAGAGAGAAACTCTAAATGTAAGTTGTATTCACTTAAATGACTAATGTCTTACAACTGAAGAGAACACCCCTATATATACAGAAAGCCTTTACAAATTAATGGTTAAGATTAATTCAATCTAACAGTTACAATTAATTCCCAACTACTACATTCACCAACCCCACCTAATATTATACAAGATTCTAGATTTCTCTAGAACCGTTTGGAACTTTTTATCTTCTAGAAGCTTATAGTAGGCATAGCCTTTAGTCTTGAGCTTTAGGAACCTCCTGTGAATGGACCATTTTAGGAGGTCCATAACATTCTCCCCCACTCAATCCGACGATGCCATCGTCGCTCCTTCATCATAGAACTTTTGAATCTTGTCTTTGAATTGCCATAGTGCCTCGATTAATTCCTAATTAGCCTCACTCTTTGGTCTTCCCTTCCACATAACCATATACTCATGTTTAGGAGTTTGTCCACATCGTCTCACATGTCGATTAGCTATAATCTCTTCAACCTCTTTGTTAAATGAATCTTATAATCCTATTGGGGACCTTTGTGATATTGCTCTTATGGGGTCCTCCTTATCCTTGTAGAATGGTTTTAGCATGCTTACGTGGAAAACTGGGTGGAATTTCAATCTGGATGGAAGTTCTAATTTGTAAGACACTCACCTTACTCGTTTCATAGCTAAGAATGGGCCCTTATAGTGCCTCATCAAACCTTTATATAATTGACCTCCCGTACGTTGTATTAAATGTAACTTAACAAGCATTTAGTCGCCTACTTGATATTCCATTGGCCTATGTTTCTTGTCTACAATCTTCTTCAATCTCTTGATAGCTCGGTCTAACTATATCCAAGCTAAGTCATAATTTTCTTGCCATTCCTTTGCAAATTTGTATGCGAGAGGGTTAGACCTTGTATATCCCATTGTTACCATATTAGGAGTTAAGAGTTGCCTTCCCAAGACGATCTCGAAAGGACTTTGATCGATGGACTCATTCTTCTATAGGTTAAACGAGAACTACGCCACATCTAACAACTTAGTTCAATTGCGTTGGTTAGCTCCTACAAAATGCCTTAAGTATAATTCCACTGGAGCATTCACCCGCTTTGTCTTATCGTCCGTTTGGGGATGCAAACTAGTTGAAAAGTTCAACTCGGATCCTAAAAGTTTGAACAATTCTATCTAAAATTTCCTTGTAAATCACCCATCTCGATCACTTACAATGTTTCTTGGCAAACCACAATACTTTACTACATGTCTTAAGAATAATCAGGCAGCCTCATCTACCAAGCACTCCTTTGTTGTTGGAACAAAAGTCACATATTTTGAGAACCTATCTACCACAACCACAATTGTACCATACCCTTCCAATCGGGGCAAACTTTTAATGAAGTCCATAGAAACACTCTCCCATGGCCACTCAGGAATGGGAAGGGGCTCTAGTAACCTCGGAGTTGCCTTATGTTCCACTTTGTCTTATTGGCACACAAGATAAGTCCGGACATAGCTCTTAATATCTTCCCTCATGTATGGTAAAAAATAATTCTCCTCCACGAAGGCTTAGGTACGGTGCATTCCTGGATGACTTACCCATTTGGAATCATGACACTCTTTAAGTATCTCCCTTCTTAGGTTCAAGGAGTGGGGCACATAAATCTAATGTCCTTTTGTGTATACTAGTCCATTCTCTTGCCAAAATCTCCTTGTTTTCCCTTCTTGACATTGGATCAATAGAACTTTAACTTGCTTATCACTCTTTGTCCCCTTTTGAATTCTATAAACGAAGTTGCTTTCGAGTTTACTAATGGCTGTTAACTCAACCCTTCGACTCAAAGCATCCACTACGACATTAGTCTTACCTAACTTATGCTCAAGGTCAAAATCGAATTCCATTAGGAAAACCTGCCATTAGGCTTACTTAAGAGAGAGCTTCTTCTAAGTCTGAAAATAGCTAGAGACCATATTGTCAATTTTAACCACAAACTTCTTCCCTAACAAGTAGTGCCTCCATACCCAATGACAATGCACGATCACCTCATCTCCTTTTCATGCATTGGATATTACCTCTATATGTCGTTCAGCTTCTAGCTTTCAAACGCCACAGGGTATCCTTCCTGCATTAAAACACCTGCAATAGCAAAATCACTAACATCTGTATATACCTCAAAGGGTTTACTAAAGTTAGGAAGGAGAAGGACCGACTCCTTTGTGATGGCCATCTTCAATGTCTCAAATGCCTGTTGTCTATCCATACTCCAAACCCAAGGGGTATTTTTTTTTTTTTATTAAGTCTATCACTGGGCTCGTTATCCTTAAATAGCCTTTAATGAATCTTCTATAGTAATTTACTAAACCAAGGAAGGATCTCAACTTGGTAGGCTTGGTAGGCTCCTTCCAATCCCAGATGGCCAGCACCTTTTCTTCATCCATTTTGATCTTTCCTCGCCTTACTACATGACTAAGGAATGTCACCTTTTCTTGTGTAAAAGTATATTTCTCTAATTTCACTTATAAATCATTCCTTCTCAAGGCTAAGAATACCAAGCAAAGGTGCTCTATATGTTCCTCCATTCTCTTACTATAAATCGTAATGTCATGTAAATATACTACTACAAATTGATCAAGAAGGGAGCCAAAACTCAATTTATAAGTGTACAAAAAGTAGCCGGGGCATTAGTAAGATCGAACGGCATTACTAGAAATTCAAAAGCTCCATACCTTATCACACAATTGCTCTTGGGTTCGTCTCCTTCTACAATCTTCACTTGGTAATATCCCGATCGTACATCCAATTTGGAGAAATATTTAGCTTCCCCCAACCTATCGAATAGGTCCGATACTAGTGGAATGGGATACTTATTCTTTATAATGACCTTATTTAGGGCTCAATAATCAATACATATTCGGAGTGATCCATCTTATTTCTTCTGAAAGAGTATAAAAGCTCCAAAAGATGCTTTTGAAGGCCTAATGAAACCTGCTTCTAGTAATTCCTTCAATTATCGCTTTAACTCTTCAAATAGGTATCTTTATTAGACCAAGGGCTAAGTCAAGGGCCTAGTTCCCCTTGAATCAGGACTAACCCGGCTTAGTTCGATTCTAAGTTAATTCACTTGGCCCAGCAATTTGACAGGCTAGTTCTTGGCCCGTAAATCGGCCAATTTTTTTATTTTTATTTTTTTGTGAAAAAAAAAATCTTTTATCTTTATTTTTAATTTGAAAAAAAAAAACCACTAATAAATGACAAGTTGCCAAAATTTTGGCTATTTCACCATATTGATTATTAAGTACTGAGATTAATAATTTTCACTTTTTACAATGTACAATTATTACTATATACCTACAATTAGGGAATTAAGTGAGGAAGTTTCTTTTTATAGGCAATATCCCAAGGAAATTTTGCTAATATAATCAATATGAAACTAAACTTGTGATAAACAATACTCATTGTAATCTTTTATTACTTCAGAGAAAACTTTAAAAAATAATATAATCTATATAAGAGTAAACCAAGTATTTATAAAGAGAACATCATCTATCTAATATCTATAATATACTTGCCCTCTTATATATAGTATAAATATATTCTTTATGACTTTTAATTGCATTAAATTATAAATACTCTAATATTTTTGTAAATCATTAAAATATATTAATTTATCAAAGTATTTACTCTCTCAAAAATTATGCAAGATTATATGAAACTTATAATATTTTGTGCCCTAAACCCCTTTAGTTATTAAAATAATATATTTTATACCTTAACTATTTATTTTCGCCAACATTAAAATATACGACTTTAGTTATTTCTTATAAATTATATATATATTGTTTGGTCTCTATATCAGCTTATAAATATAAGTAATAATATATATTTAATTTTATTTTATGTTTTAATTAAAGGGAATACTTACATTTAATTTATCTAAAATTGTATATTTTTTTTTAATTTCTGAGTCAAAACCGATAGGTTGAACCGCCTATATGAGCCCAATAACTTCAGGTAGTTAGTTTAAGTGAGAGATTTATGATGTACATAGAAGTTAGCCGATCGAGACGATATTTTACATGTGAATTTTAAGAGTTAAATGATAATATGCTATAAGTCCGAAATAAAGAAATATAATAACATAAAATCATTATAGATAAAAATAGATGATTTTACTAAATTATATTATATTATAATTTATCCACCATAAATGTGCAAATTAAGTAACGGAAATTAACTGAACTTCAGAAATAAATTATTTGGACATAAAAAAAATTATAAAGTAACATAAAATGTTATATTAGATTAGTATGTGTGCCCCGGGTGTAATTATTATATAATTATATACCCAAAAATGTTTAAAATACTCGAAATGGTGTAGAATAACTTTAAAATTTATAAGAAAAATTATAAAAACATTTGTAACCCATCAGAATTGCAATATATTAGGTGTGGAACATTTGTGAGCCAGCTATTGAGTAGAGAAACAAGCATTTAGACACTTAGCTATTTTAGGAATTATGGTATTTAAGTTAAAGAGAGAAAGAGAGAGAGAAAATCCTTATTTTTGCATTCCAAGCTTAGAAATTTTCACTAAGCTCTCTCCAAATGTTTATAAGGATGTTAAGAGTTCTAGAAAAATATTAGAAGTGGAAGAACAACAAAAGAGAAGATTAAAAAAATTAAATACAACAAATAATGCAAACTAAGCTACCTCAAAGAACAAAGGCCTAAGGTGTTACTAGTAAAGGTATGCAAGTAGGCTTTAGTCCGCCAGCCAGCCCGTTTAACCCGCTTTTTAAATAGGTTTGGGCCAAGATTTTTTTGCTCATTTAAAAGCGAATCAAATAAGCCCAATCCATTTAACTTACAGGCCAAAGTAAGCCAATTTAAGTTAGTCTATTTAATACATTTATATTTTTTGCCAATAGGCCGACTCATTTAACCCACTTTTTAAATGGGTTAAGGTTAAGATTTTTTTGCCCATTTAAAAGTGAGCCAAATGAACTTGGCCCATTTAACCTGCAAGCCAAAGTAGATTAGGTCGAATTGATCCGTTTAATCCGCTTACACACCTCTAATTGTTAGATGTGAGCCACCACCATAAAGTGGCAATGGAAAATGGCACCTAATAGTGCTGATACAGTGGTGGTGGAAGGTGGTGGCTAGATAACCAAGTTCTAGTAAGTCCAAAAATTTACCTGATTTTACTAAATTTTGTAAAAATATTAAATTAATTCCAAAAATTATGAAAAAAATTATTTTAGAATATTTTTATGTGTACTTTTCAAGAAAAATATCAGTTTGTAAAATTTTTAAATGTATATATAAACCTTAAGAAATTACTCAAATCCAAGCAATTTTCAAAGTTGTTTTAAATAACCCTATTAATATTTGTTTCCAAACCAAAATTTTTCTATAACTTCCCTATATTACATGTATGAAACTTATGAAGGGATTTTGCCCAAAAATATTTTTCACAATTTTTCGTAAATTTTGAGCCTCTAAAATTTGGTAAAAATACCATTTTTGGACATTTTTGTAATTAAATCTAAAGAAACCTATTTGTATCGGTTCTAAAGCTTATTGGTGTTATATGTTACTGAGGAAAGTAATCTGAAGTTTATTGGATTAAAGGGAATTTGAGATATACATAAATCATTAATTGTGAACTACATGTATCAAGGTGATAATATGAGGATTTAGGAAGTTTGAGTAATATGATAAGCATGGCATGATGAACCTATTACATGATCATGTTTTATTATGCTTGTAAACTGGAATAGAATGCTGAGGCGAGTTGCTAGGAGTAAGCTTGTAAATTAATTCTATTTAGAGAGTTCTTTAGATGGTTGAACTGGTAGAAAAGAAACTTAATTCTTGGTTCAAATACTTTATCAGAAGGATAGATGGTAAAAGGATCATAATTATAACCCTATTGGAGCCTTATTTGAGAGGCTATTTAATAAAAAGAAGCATGGTTGTAAAGACTTCACAAATATGTTCAAAAGCTTAGCAGATGAAAGAATTTTAACTCTAAACATGTTGGAGCTCGTTTAAGAAATTATTTGGTGAAAGAAGTGAGATAATATTGATTTTAGAAACTTAATTAGAGGGTTGGCTAATTTAGAAGACTCAAATGAAATCACTTTAGAGACATGTTAGAAAGTTGGTCAGTGAAGAGGGGAATTTGATTTTTTGATTCAGATGTTAGATTAAAAGGATGGATAGTAATAAAGACTTAACTACACCCCCATCATAGACTTGTTTGGGAAGTAGATGGTAAGGGAAATGTAGTTAAAATGGCTTCAGCACTTGATCTAAAGTTTAATTGGTATGGAATGCTTAGAGGAAATAACTTTAGAAGCTTATTCAGAAAGTTGGTTTAACGAAGGGGTACAAATAAGATAACTTCAAAGACTCCATGAGAAGGTTCCGAGATCAAAATTTGGTATTAAGAAAGTTTTCAGAAACTAGTCCAAAGACTGCAATAACAAGATGAAACCTAATACCAAGTTTATACGACTTGCTAAAGATAAGTTACAACCACATTTAAATTATTAAAATGAACGTATTCATCTTATTTAATAAGACAAAAGCAATTGTATTGTATATCTTAGGGAGAATAACTAAAGCGGACGAGATCAACTATTAAGAGTCTTAAGTGTCACATGACTAGGTAAGTGGAATCAATAGACTACTGCACTTTGAAATATTATTTAAGAATACTTTGAGGTTTTAGTATATATCTTGGTTGTGATTGTAAGTTAGTTACCTATGTGTAAGCAACGTGTGTGATTGAATAACGTTTTGTTATTTAAAATGCTGGATTTTACGTATTGGTTGCTTTATGATGTTACTTAATTGAACCGTTTGAAATTGCTTAATCACCCCAAAAGTAATCTAACTAAAACTCGACCTAACTTCTAACCAGACATGCATTGTAACTCACTAAGGGAATTAGCATAAATATGAAACCTTCGACGAAGATAGCAAAAATGGTCATTTTCTCACCCTTAGTTAAACTAAGAGATAGGAGAAAAAGTTGCAGTAAGGTTGAGGACCATGGTTCAAAAATAGTCTTGGGCATAATGTATTTCTTCATTGCATAAGCCTCAGTTTAGTTCCGATTCGCAAAGTGCGTGGCGTTAAACTCATCAAAACTCAGATTAGAGCAAACGCAATTTTTCTAATCTCACGACAACTGATCAACATTGTGTAATGGCACTTGGTTATACACGTATAGCATCTAACTAAACTTGCTTGAAAAACCCCGATTACTCCATATCGGATATATTCTACTATCTCCATCCCACCTATTGAGCAAGTTGTCGCTCATTTCTCTACAATCATTTTGTGGGTTTTCCAATAAAAACACCAGTACTACTCTTAGTTTCGGTGGAATAGAGAACAATGTCGAGGAGTGAGATTCAAGACCAATTAATTAAATTCCTAATTTGATTATTTACTATACTAACATCTAGGAAAACTAATAGAATATTTTCAGGTGACTCTTTAGTTTTCAATTATTGTTACTTATACTTTGTTCTGTAAATCTGTGAACTTTTGTAAATCCTTATAATGTCATTTTTCTAAAGTTAAATATAAAACCTAATTTCTTTTCAAGCTTTTATACTACAAAAGCTCTTTTAAAAGTTATTTTTAGAAAATTGCACCACGAATTGATATCGAACAGATATTGAATTGGATGACTCAAAGCAGTAAAATGGTAAAGGCCTAGTATAAGTTATACCTACATTAGCAATTAAAATAACTAGTTCTTTGCTTAGATTGATTTATACCATGGGGCTATCACGACTCCCTGGTTTAAGGAGTAACAGCCTATCCTTCGACCTAAGCTTAAAGCCACCAATTCGATGGATCAAGTGCGTTAAACTGCACTCATCCACAAAGCTCGACAAGTCAGGCTACAATTTAAGTCCATGACTCACAAGTTCAGGCCAATTTCAATTCGGTTCACAAACTGGACCCAAACCTTCTATAAGCTCCCAAAATTAAGTTTAGGACAATCGAGCCTAGATTTAAAGCTTTTAAGAAAACTTATCTAATTAAGCTCAAACTTTATAACTAAAATAGAAAAGTTAGTTGAGATAATACAGTGAAGTTAGATTTTAGAAATAATATTTTAGAAATAATGACTCAAAATCCTAATTTTGCCCTTAGAAGTACAAATATTTAATATAGCACTAAAATACTCAAAACTTTTAAAATCGAGCTCAAATTGCGACAAGAACTTAGAGATAAATTAATTAAGCTATAAAATAAAATAATATAGTATAATTTATTATATGAATATACACATAATTTTATGAGTATACTTGGTATATATAATAATTATACCCGTAAATTAATCCTAAATTATGTAATTATATATATATTGTGTTGAATTCATGAAATTAACTTTAGAACATATCCTAAAAATAAAAGATATGTTAAAAACTTAATTATATAAATAAAGTTATATATTACACGTAATATTTACATGGGATATATACTCGTATATTACTAAATAACTAAATATTAATAAAATACACCTAAAATACTAAAATAATTGAAATCCTATCCTAATAAATCAATTTATGGCTGGAAATTTAGGAGAATCACCATGGCATGCTGTGGATTCAAAATGGTGATGAATCAAAAGTGATTCATTAGGAAGGAGTCACTATCTACTTACATTAATGAAGTAAAAGTAAAGGGAAAAAATAAGAAAAATTATAAAAAGCAGCAACCGACTTCCAATTGAATAAATAAGCTTCCCTACATCACTTTTTAACTTTTCAAACCAGAAACAGCAGAAATAAAAATTTAGAAAAAATCATGGAAAAATAGGAAAAATATAGGGAAAACATAGCAATTACCAAGTTGAGCTAATTCCTAAGGTGTCCTTTAATCTGCTGTTAAGCCACTCCACCACTAAGGAGTACCCCCAGCGTCTAAGTGTTCCGACACACCTCCACTACCTTATGGTAGTTGGAGCCACCAAAAACAGCTAGGTTAAAATTCTGCTCTGTTTTTTAATAATTTTTAAAAATTAGTAAATTTACCCAAAAATTTATGAAAAAAATTGTACTTAGGTTATTTTAAACATGCTTTCAGGTGATATTTTTATTTTTGAAAAATTCGTAATATTTAGTATACTTTCTTAAGAAATCTACTGTTCATCCGAATTTAGATTTGTAAAATAAATGTATTAAATGATGTTATTTCTAGCTAAAAATTTTTACGTAGGATGTTTATAATATATAGATAATTGCTATGTATCCTGAATTTTGATTTGAATATTTTTAATATTTATTGCATTTTTTGCCTAAAAATAGCTCGAAAATAGGTTGAAATTATGAATTAAATAGGAAATTATGAAATTAATTGATGAAATGGACATGTACTAATCTCTAATGAATAATAACAGTATTGAGCCAGATTGAAATTAATTTGATGTAAAAAGAATCATAATTGGGTAATTTATGATTATTTAAGGGTAAAATCGTCAATACAAATATCTAGGCGATAGGTCGAAAACTTGAAATCAAGTGATAACTAAATTCCCCATATCTTTAGAAGTCTATAGAAATTTTCAGGAAATTATTTTATAACTCAAATTATTTATTACGAATTTACTAAGTAAAATAGCTTAATCTACAAGTTGAGATGTATTTTTAATATTAATAAGCTAAAATGAATTAAATAGTTAAATAAAAACTATATATATGATTGTTGATCAGATTGAATTAAATTAATATTTTTATTATATTTATTAATATTTTCTGATCGAGATACACTTTAGATATATTAGAATTTGATAATACTTATATTGTAACGATATATAGACAAATTAGATAAAATAAAATTTAATAACGTAAATTACGTATAATATGATCATATTTATATAATTATGTATAAATGTATTAAAAACTCGAACTCCTATTAAAAGTCGCCTCTAGAAATAAGACTCGTAAAATGTGTCATTAGCTCTATACAAATCCAACGATATTAATTTTGTTAAAATCGAACAACCTTAAATAATTTAACTTATAACTTTATCATATTCAAGAATGTACATATTTCAATAACCTTACCGGAATTAAAACGTAAATTAATAAATTAAAAGTATGTTTCAATATGATCAAAACGATATATAATACATAATAGTATATATGATGTACAATATCAATAATTAATAACTTAATTCAATATGTAGTGATAATACGACTATATATTATGGAAATAATATATATATATATTTATAACCATTTTAGATTAAATTCTAATGTTTTTGTAATTATTACGAAAACTAAATTTGGGTTTTTTGTATAAATAAGATCCTCCAGTGCAAAGATAGTTGACAATTAAAGTTAATAGTAGTAAACGTCTAAACAAGTAAGTTGGGATTGTGACTTCTCCGCTTGTTAGGATACTATTTAAACTATCTGGAGACCCAAGAGTACTTTTGACTGTGTTTGTAGTTAGTTAACTGTGTGCATGCTATGTATGTGGATGATACTCAGTTATGATAGGAGTTCAACTCCTTAGTGTGCTATTTTGCATGTTTACATTAATTTTGTATTGTGTGAATTTGTTGGCCACCCCTAATTAAAACTAACGTTTATTCGATTAAAATAAAACTGAACATGCATAACACCCATTAGGGGAAACGATTAAGAGTGTCAGGCCAAATACCAACTTCCTTCAATGAGGATAGCTGAAATAGTCTTTTCCCCATCCTTAGTCGAACTAAGTGATAGGTGAGGAGATCGTAGCAAGATTGGAGGCCGTAATTCAAAGGCGATTATGAGAGGAGAGTGTTCTCCATTGCACAAGCTTGGGTTTGGTCTGTCTTAAGTCGTGTTGAAACTCCTCAATTTGGGTTGAAGCGGATATAATTTCTTCAAACTTACAGTGGATCGAATAACATTGTACAGTGATTCATTTGATTAATTGCATTACATTTCATCATAATTATTGACCTTATTGATGTTTGTATAGTACTCTTCTGGCTTCGTCTCACTTACTAAGCTAGTTGTGCTCACATCCCTATAAATTCTTTTACAAGTGTTAAGTGAAGTCAGGATGTTCAGATACCACCGTTTCCAGGTTAGTATACTACTGTTTAAGAAAGTAAGGATCGAAGAATTAACTGAACCTAGACTTTTGATTTTGTTTCTTAGGAAACTAATTGAGAATTCCCTAGGAGTCCACTAGTTTCCTAACTTATTATATATAAACTACAAAATTTGTGATTTTTAATAAACTCTTATTGTAAACTT
The DNA here is from genome assembly GCA_024138015.1 of Lumnitzera littorea. Classification (NCBI taxonomy): domain Eukaryota; kingdom Viridiplantae; phylum Streptophyta; class Magnoliopsida; order Myrtales; family Combretaceae; genus Lumnitzera; species Lumnitzera littorea. The sequence continues at coordinate 91,627,915 of JAMXBB010000010.1, forward strand.
TACCTTTGGATATAAAACATTTGTGTAAATACTGTTGTGATACTAGACGATAGGTTATATAGAACAGATATTTTGTAAAGCTCTACCACAGATTTAGTTATTAACAGGTGTTAGAACCGACATTTCAAGTTGGTTAAATTGTGTATGCCTTTTGTGAACTATATCTACGATAACAATTATGAGGTCAGCTTTTATTTTAGGTTAGTTTATACGGCAGAACTGTTATAACTCTTCCGATTCAAGACGTGGCATCTTCCCTATGTCTAATCTTTATTCTATATTCTTTCGATAATTATGAGTTTCTTTCTTACCTGTAAATAAGCTATAACATTTATCATTAAATATAATTGAATGAAAGGTTTATTTTTCGCTTGTAATTAGGTCTTGTGTCAACAGCGAAAGAGGCTCTTCGTCCCCATTATTTTATGCCTCTCACGCCCTTTCATGACATACTTGTCGGAGTATGTTCTCATATCTGCACTCCTGCACGTATCCTTGATTTGCCAGCAGAACATAATTGAGTCGAACGAGACTTATGACTTGCCTACGACCTAATTGGTTCTCGTTAAAGATTTTCTTTGTTTTCACATTTTAACCCAATAACCATTCGCCATAGTTTTTTCCATTTAACTCCTCCAAAGTTACACTTCCCATTCCCATGCCTTGAGGTTCCTGTTCTCATGCATTCTTGTACACATCTCTTTTTACAATGTACTTTTTTTTTTTTTCCTAAATGCTATCACAACAATTATGGAAATAGAAAAATCGAAACCAGTCACTCCTATTAGAAGACCAATTTTTTAGAATATAACTTGAAATCGGTTCTTTCAATTGAATTCAAACCATACTTTTATCTATTTTCCTAGTATTCATATTCTTAGTTTAAGGTGCACTATCATATATGGAAGCTCCCCTATAGTAGCTAATGCACTTAGTAGTACAATAGTATTTAATTCATTCATACTAAATTTATATGATTGATCCTCTATAATTGAGTAATGAATAAAAGGGATAGAAAATTTATGCATACATAAAGTCTTATGAATTTATTTCCAAACTCAATGTGCATATATAAAAGGGAAAATTTAATTGGAGGGAAGAAACATTTTAGGATAAGTTTAAATAAGGATTAATATTTAAAAAAAAATTCAAATAAATAATTAATATTATGTTAAATTATTCAAATAGAGATCCTATTAGAGTACCATTATAAAACTGTTAAATGCCTTTGATGTGGCCATATAGCACTTATATAGACACCTTACATGTCAATTTCTTATAAATAAAAAATGGAAAAATAAAAATAATATAAAAAGAAAAAGAATTTACAAAAGTGCAGAAACAATAAGTTTTTTTTTTTCCTTTGCGAGATAGAAATAATAAGTATAAATAAATATAATTATATATAAATAATTAATTATAATAAAAATAATATTATTCTTGATTAATGTAATTTTTGCTTGTATAAAATCTCAAACAAGGATCAGTTGCACCAATCATTTTTTAAGCAAGAGGAGGATAGTATTCAAAGAGAATTTCTCAACGCATACCCAAACCGTCAACGAGTCAAATTTTGAAATTGATGCCATAGAATTGGATGCACGCTTCACTGTTATAAAATTGTGCATTAATAGGCCATAATCCATATTTTACAATCCTCCGTCAATATCAGTTATCTATGAAAATAATTGTATAGTATACTACTCCTAGAATTATAATAGAAAAGTCTTTTATAAAGCCGACAGCATCTACAGTTTTTTTTTCCACCTTGATTGAAGCATATGGCATCACGGGGATCTGCCAAATAGTTTTTTTTTTTTTTTTTTGGGTGAAAGATCTGCCAAATAGTTTAATTATATTCAAATTCTTCCAGGGTGATTTAAGAAATTATTTTTCTTCCTTCAAAAAGCATAACTTTATGCACGCCGTCCAGTTATTGTGGGAAAATGACATCTTGACTTTTTGCTTCCGCTTGAATAGAGCCATCATCCATTGTCCTCAATTTTTTTTTTTTTTTAATTATAGAGATAAGGGTTTCGAATCCTAATCTATCTCCATTGGAGACTAATGATAATATCATTAGGATATAACAGTCTTAGGATTGCGTCTATGTTTTACCTAACAAAAAGTTATACTACATATGCATTAGGAGGATGTAGGTTAGATGAAGACCTATAAATGCATGGATTCAATTAAAACGATGACATGTTTATTGTGTACAATTTGCACTTCATATAAACATAAAGAAGTGATGTAATGATGATACATATAAGGACAACTTCAAGAGAATGATACAAAGGAGTAAGCAATCTTAAAGTCCCAAATACATAAATTACAAATAAGTGAGCATATAGCACTGACCTTACAATTCTTAAAAGATCAAAATCACTCATTACTTGTTGTTTGTTTGATCATTTAGAGAAATCTACAACTTGATATTTTTCTCCAATATCATAAGTGTTGAAGGAGGAATCATGTCTATGTATTTATAGATTCATATACTCGATGACGTTATCAAATTACCTTAGTAATTGTTGCGCATAAAATGAAATTTACTCATTTCAAGATCTATAATCCATATTTTGAATCTATCAAATCAAATCTTTTTAAGTTATCATAAGTAGAGTACAAAATGTCACTTACTCCAATAAATCAAGCTCAATTAAAAAGTATATCTAATGCAAAACTTCTATATATCCAATTTAGCCTTGTACTAAGTCTTTATAGGATTTGGTCGTATTTATCAACAGCTCTTGCTTATCAATTTCCCTTGTACTTTTGGTCTTGATGTGAGCTTTGTTGGTGTTCTTCTCGGTTCTGATTTTCTACGTAATCAACACGGATCATTTTTTCTTTCGAACTTTTGGTACAGATCAAAAGATGTTTACATTAAAAGAAGGTGTTCTATTTTGAGGGAGCATCCAAAATTGCTTTTTTATGGAATGATATTTCACATTGCTATATGTGCTAATCAAGCTATATAAGTTGAGATTGGCTTGATTAACAGGAGATTCGTAGAATCAGTCGAGAAAAAATAGTTGATTTTTCATTTTTTTTTTTATTTTGTGATAATAATACGTTTTCTTTTATAGTAATTGTAATTCCTTTATGATAACTGCCCACCAACTTTTTTTATAATTTTATGGTAACAATGCATTTCCTTTTCTTAGGGTAATTGTAGTAAAAAAGCAACAAAAAATTGATATTTATTAACTTTTTATAACTTTTTAATAATATGTATATTTTTTTGATAATATTATCATAAAAATACATGTGTGATAAGAGATTAAAAAGTCAATAGTATATCCCCAATTTTGTTGTAAGTATTATCCTTGATTAACTATCCCAAGGTTCAACCGATTGAATCCGATTCCAACGATTGGTTGGTAGTACGATTAATGATAATTAATGAGTACTAACGGTTAGATCTTTTTCCTAACTCCGTATCTTTCCCAACATACCTACGCTACGCATGTAAGTACATAGCGATAGTAGTCTGACGCAAAGACAGTCTTATTTCTTTAAAAAATAAATATATAAATAAACAACAAAGGCGACTCGATTGGTCTTCTTTGAGCCGTTAAAGTAAATAAGACATTACGGCTTTTGTCAGCCTTTGTCTTTGAACTCAGTTAGCAACATTACGTCATTCCGACGTTCACTACATTTTCCTTTTTAACAGATTCCATTAAGTAGCAGTCGACAACAAAAATCTTATTAAAGAAAAGACCCGCTCTTTTTCCTTGGCATTTGCATGGTTCTTGTCGTTTTCACTTTTGCAACGAAGAGGCTGGTAATTTATAGGAATATGTTTTTCTTTATCGGTGATAAATATAGGACGATATTAAGTATCATTCCACCGTGTCTGTAAAGAAGGAAGGAATTAAAAAAAAATGAAAGAAAAAAATTAGAGAAAAAAGAAAATTAAAGGAAAGAAATATTTCTTTTTCTTATTTGGATTTGTTGAATGTGGAGAAATTAACTTAATATGATAAAGTAGATTAGGCTTAAATTCTTCAAGAAAAGGTAATAAGCTTACAAGAAATCCAGTCCACTATCACAAAGAAAACTATCACTCAACTGAAACAAAATAAATATCTTCAACCTTCTCTCTCTTTTGCAAACTCAAATACGTATCTCTCTCTTACTTTCTCAAGTATTCTATTATTCTTTTGATATTAGGGTTTTTAAATATGAAAATGAAATTAAGCAAAACTAAAAACAAAATTTAGATTCTTATTCTATGTGTTCTACTCTATGTGATGATACTAACCAATTGTTTTCTTGTGTGTTTTATGAGAGTGTAAAAGGGTCACGAGAATTAAAAAGGTTCTCAAAAATAGAAAAAAATTGCTTTTGATTCTTTGAGCGATCAATAACTTCGAAAATTGCAAAGCAATTATTTTCACAAAGATTTCTCATACCCTTTTCTTTCTGTTTTTTGTTCTATTTATACATGGTTGTAATTCGGTTAGAGAACATTTACTATCTACTATACACAACTAAATTCAGTATATCTGCTTTTGTGTTACTATTTCTCCTGAAGTATAAGCGACTCCCTTGTACATTATTACTACTCAATATCTAATGTAATCCTTAAACTTTATATTCTATCTGATGTTCCCCCTAGATCCTTTGGTCCCTTGTTGCTCCTTATTTTTTGTCATAATAGGTCAAAGTTAGGAAAATCCCTTCTAAGATCTGAAATGTCCACCTAAGTAACATCAAATGGGTCAGTGACTCCCATTGAATAAGTAATAAATTCACCTTCCTTCACTGTTTGAGCACTTCTTAATTATCTAGAATAGCGAGAGGCTTCACTATAAGATGATTAGTAATAGCCTTATCTAATAATATTCTCTATACATCCATGTTTCCCTAACTTTCTTTAATAAGGATATGTGAAAAACTGGATGTATATGAGATGTTTCTAGTAGAGCTAATTTATAAGCTATTGGTCCCAATCTCTATATAACCTGAAATGGTCCATAATAACGCCTAGATAGCTTATAAGAGAATATGTTAGCCAATGTAGTTTGCCTATACAATTGCAATTTAACATAGGCATAGTCTCCCACTTGTAACTCCTTCTCAGTTCTGTGATGATCAACAAAACTCTTCATTCTTTGTTGTGCCTTATTCAAATTCTGTTTCAAGACCTTTCAAATATCATCTCTAGTTTTGAGCTCCTAATGTTATGAGCTCTGATCAATAACTTTAGTTGAGCTCAAACCCTTAGTATAATCAGATAATGTAGGCGACTCCCTCCCAAATAAGGCCTAAAATGGAGTCATTTGAACACTAGTATGAAAGCTATTGTTAAAATAGAACTTTACCCAAGGTAGATGCTTTGGCCACTCCTTTGGATTATCCATCATATAAGCTCTCAAATGGTATTCAATACACCAATTTAACACCTCTATTTGCCCATCTATTTGAGGGTGATAGGTAAAGCTCACTCTAAATTGAGTCCTACTAAACTTAAAAAGTTCTTGCTAAAGGTGACTCAAAATAACCTAATCTTTACCGCAAACCACTATTCTTTGGATCCCATACTATTTCACCATAATTTCAATGGACAATACAGCTATTCAAATTGCTGTATAATTCGCTGGTAGTAGGCCTAAGTGGTAATATTTAATCAATCTATCAACAATTACTAATATAATCGAATACCCTATTGAAATTAGTTATCCAATTATAAAGTCCATCGATATATCCTCAAAGACATTTTGAGGAATAGGTAAAGGTTAAAGAAGTCCTGTTGGATTGTTTGTTAAATATTTAATTTGTTGGCAAACATAGTACTTCTTCATAAATTCCTCAACATCTATTCTTGTCCCCTTCCGATAGAAAGCTGCACTTACTCTTTGAATGTCTTTAAAACCCCTATGTAACCTCCTATAGGTATAGCATAAAACTCCATTAAAATGATAGAAATTAAGGATGAATTGGAAGGTATATAGATCATTTGACTAGTAAACAACAAATCATTTTTATAGGTTAAAGATAATGGAGTTGAATCCCCTCATTCACACTGCACCTTAAGCTTTATCTATTCAACATTCTTATATAATTCATGTTTAAGGAATGTAATGAAATCAAAAGATGGTAATGATAGTGCCATCAATTGAAATTCCTTATCAAATTACCTGGATAAGGTATCTACCACTTTATTCTCCACCTTTGACTTGTATTCAACATGATAGTCGTATCTCATCAACTTAGCCAAGTATTGTTGTTGCTTAAGTGTTTGAATAACCTAAGTCATGATTTCTTTCAAACTTTTATGATTTGTCCGTATTATAAAATGGTGTCCCAATAAGTACTGGCGCCACTTCTTTACTACCTCCACTACAACTACTAATTCCCTCACATATGCATTAAATTTTTGTAATCTCAAACTCCACTTTTTGCTGAAATATGCAATTGGATTTGCTCCCTAATGTAGGATAGCTCCTATTCCCAATCCTAAAGCATCAGTTTATACTATGAATGTCTTTGTAAAATCTAGTAAAGCAAGAACAAGCACTGTTATTAAAGTAATTTTCAAATCTTCAAATGCTTTAGTAGCTTCTTGAGTCCAACCAAACGCATCCTTTTTTAATAAATTCGTTAATGGTGTTGCAATCTTGGAATAATTGCACACAAAATTCCTGTAATAGCCTGATATTCCCAAAAAAACCTCTGAGTTGCTTCACATTTGATGGTTGTTGCGATTCACTAATGGCCTTCAATTTGTCTAAATCTGGTTTTAAACCTTGCTAACACACAATATGGCCTAAATACTCTATCTCATGTTAGCTAAAAGAACATTTGGAATTTTTCAAATAAAATTTGTGTTCTCTTAGACAAGTCTATGCATGTTCCAAATGTATAAGATGCTCTTCCAATGTCTTGATGTAGATGAGAATATTATAAAAAAAAAAATTACAATCAACTTGCACAAATAAGGCCTGAATATGCTGTTCATTATTGCTTAGAATGGGGCTGGCACATTTGACAAAACAAATAGCATTACTAAAAACTCATAATTAAAGAACATTAGGCTAAACTCAAGAGGGAAGTGAATTGAGTTTAAGGGAAAATTTCAATTCTTTTTCGATATAAATGATTAAATGCAATAATAAGAGTAATCAAAGAAATAATAAAATAATAATGAATGCAGAAATTAAAGAGATAGGGATAAAGAAGATCAAGCCTAAATATAATGTGGAATTTAAACTACCCCCTAGTCTCTATGAAGACATAATACCTCCAATCGAGGACTTCACACCACTTTATTGATTTTACAATCTAATTGCTTCAAGAGCTGCACAAGCCTACACAATCTATTTTACCACAACTAACTCAAAAAAATCACTTTCTTTACTCAAGATTACAAATATGAGAACTTTCAAACACACAACTATGCCTCTTTTTATTTGATAGCAAATAAGTATACAAGAGACCAAGGAAAAGTGAAATAAGCTCAAGAATGTAAGAGAATATCTTTAAGTTACAGTAGAATATTAGATCTTAAAAACCTTTGGTCGAGTAGTTGAGCTTTTATAACAACTCCTTAAATTCTTCCTGTTGCCGCGCATTAAATACTCTAACGACTACTTAAAACTGACATGCTAGTACTTTGAACTACGGAAATGCCGGTACTCTAAACTATTAGCAAGCCGGTAAAAATTACTCTGCCGGTAAGTGAACCGACAAGCCAATTCTTCCAAGTTAGTGAGCTTTTCTTTGTGTTTTCCAGGACTTTATACCGTCAGCCTGGTTCTTCCTTAAGCAGTTAACTTGATAGACCAAATATCACCTGAAAATTCTTTTAACACGCAACAAACGAATACTCTTTGCAATATAAGTTCAAGATCATTTGATCACCACTTCAAAAGATTAAATTTCTTGTAGAGATAATTGATATATTTAATCATTAAGCAAGCCAATTCAACTTATTCAATTATCTCAAAATAATCAAATAATACTTAGTTTAATCATCTCCTTGTTTTGTTTTCTTCAAAAACAATAAGTTTAATTATTTATTTTTTGTTTTATTCTCATCAAAATCAAATAATGAATCCTAATTTCAACAATCTCTCCCTTTTTAATGAGGACAAAACTCTTATACTTTGAATGCTCCCCCTCAATCTAATGCTCCCCTCAATTTAATACTCTCCCTCAATTTAGCACTCGATTTCAAGATATTTGACTTTCAAAGAATCAAGATATGCCAAAGTTATAAGATTAATATCATCTTTGAGTAATTATTAACAATTTAATGTAATATACGTTTTGACGCTCTAACAGCTTAAATATTTCTCCCCCTTTAGCCTCATAAAAAAACAAGGAGGATCCAAGTGGTGACGATGGAAGAAGATTCAAGTCAAAAGTTCGGCAAAGCTCCAACTTATACCAGAGAATATGCCCCTTGCAAGATCAGAATCAAGGAAAGAGAGAGCACAAAAAGTAATTTAAAACAGCTAGCATAGCAAGGTTAATTTGAGGACAAAAGATCAGCAAATAAAGCTTACAAAAGTAGTCATAAACAACCAATATAAAGAGGACACCCATCAAGGACCAAAGTTTACAAAACAACAACAAAATAAAAGAGTGGCCAAATACTAAGTTCTTTAAACAAAAAGAGAAAATTAAGGATAAAAAGTTGAAGTGCATGACTAAGCAATAGGAGGATCATCATCCTGAGCGGGAGGAGGAAAAGGGCAAGAGGAGCGATGGTAGTCCAGCTGGAAATAATGATAGAGTCCTTGAAACCCGCTATGTAAGTGATCATGAATGTCCTCCCGAAACTGATTATAGCGCATTTTAAAGTACTGATAAAAAGGATGCTAAGAGGCGAGAGGAGCAACTGGATCAAATGATGGAAACCTAAAATTTGGTGGAGGCGGATGAGAAGAGCCTGTAAGTGAAGGTGTACCGGCATAACGAGGAGCGTCAGTCGAGTGAGCATAAGCACTGGGACTACCTGGCTCATCAAAAGAAGTAATAAGCTCCCGTAGTCTACGTGTAAAGTGAAGATTAAGAGGAAGAAGGTCTTTCCGCTTAACCCAATTGTTGTCGGATTTCTTCCAAATCCTCCGACAAACATCAATTAATTCGAGGTGCTTAACTCAAGCTACCCATAGGGGGGAAGGAAACTGAATACCTTTTCTTATAAGCAACTATGTAACCAAACGCCCAAAGCGAAGAAAAGCTTGAGATGGGTTGTTGGTTACATGTTTAAAGCATTGGACCACAATACTGAAGAAATCAATCTGCTTATTCATTATCAAATAATACAAAATCCATAAGTCCTAAAGGGTGACATTGGAATGCTGGCTTCGATGAGAACAGTAGTTGTGAATGACAATATGGTGGAGGATCTTTATCCTAAGGTCGAGGTGGATGGTAGCTAAATTTTTTGTTTTTCCCCAATCAGCTCCAATGCCCTCAAATCTAAAAATTCTCCCATAGAATTTTTTCCCATAGTAATTTACATTCACTTCCGTTCCACCAACAACAGCACCAATAAGACCACAAATATCCTTAGGTGTAATAGTAAGTAAAGTATCATAAACATAAGTATAGAGGACATTACAACGCAGCTCATCACTCAGATTCATTTTCAGTTTTGGTCAACCCCGATCATCTAGAAAGTCCGACATATTACAATAAAAATACTTAATGGCATTATCGTGTACTTCATGAGGAAGCCGAAGGATATTGAGGACATGATTGGTGATGACCCCGGGAAAGGCGGTAATGCGAAATTCCTCGAGCACCTCCGGTGGATAAACAATGCTAGTATTAACCTCTAAATTGACAAATTTCTTAAAGTGTTGAGAATGTTGTTGAGAGAGAAAGAGGTGGTTGTTATAAGCTAGGGGTGCTAGGCCACAAGCAATACACAGTGTTATGCTTGTTATAGCGGTGAATGGAGATAAGTGATTATGGGAAAGAGGATGAGGAAGGAGGGGGAATGGGGATAAGATAATAGAGTGAGTGTAAGGAAAGCCGGTATGACAATAGAAGTATGTGGATAGTGTGTAATGGCTGACGGTTGGTGGGTATGGGTAGAGAGAGAAAGTGAAGAGAGGAAGATGAAGTAAGAGAAGTTTGATAAAAGGTAAAGAGAAAGAGAAAAAGAAGAGAGTGGAGAGTTGATTGAGAGAAGAAATTTTAGATTTTGATGGAAGAAAAGAGATGGATCGAAGAAACAGAAAGAGGTCAGGGTTTGAGGAAGAGAAAAAGGGGTTTTGGAAAAAGGACGGGGGAAAGATGGAGCAGTACGATTTTAAGTCGTTCCTAAAAACAAATGAACTGACTTGCTAGTGTTTAAATGAGCCAACATGCCAGCTAAGAGAACAGAAGCAAAACAAATTGCTTCAGGAGTCGAGTATACCAACATGCCAGTAGTGAGATGTACTGGCTTGCCGGTTACATGAACAAAACCAAATATAAATGAAAAACTAAAGCAGTATACCAGCTTGCCGGTACTTAGGTGAACCAGCTTGCTGGTTAAGCGAATAGAAGCAAAAACAAGTTGTTAAATACACAGGTATACTGGCATGTCGGTTGTCTACAAAATTGCAAAAAAACAGTAAGGTCTTTTAATTGAGCAAGTTTGCCAATCCAAATTGATTTGTAGAGATTCAAGCAATATCCTAACACTTCAAACACGTTTATTTAAGTCTATTAAGACTTGAAAAACTCAAGTTTTAACTAGATGGCCTAGATTTATCCAAATCAAATCCATAGAGCCTAGTAATTTATGATAAAGTGAAAGTGTGCATGTATGAGCAAAATAGGTGCATAAACATTGAGTTTTTGCACAATAACAAGTCAAGCAAATTTTAAATGCATAGTAGGCACAAAATATAGCTTTAAGGCTCTACGAATTGAAAAATCACTACTAGAGTTCCTTAAAATCAAATGTTAAGCATAAATGTAACTATTGAACAAGTATGGATTCTTTCTCAAATTCAAGACAAGTTTATGGTTTAAGCATATTTGAAAGATACCAAAAACATAAAAATGCATGATCAAACCAAGCAACATTCATATTGGTATAAATGGTCATGAAATGCTCCACAATGCACTTAGATCCTAAAAAGGGTTTAGAGAGGTCAAATATGCACGAAATTCAAATCAAGCTAGTTTGACCACTCAAACATCATTTAGGGATGAAAATAAACATGTGAGACCCGGTTTTTAGCACGTAAACCAATGCACGATAAATTTGTGCATACATGAACTTAGATAAGCATGAATGACTTCAAGTATGCCCAAAATATGTTAAAAGTAATATTTAGTGCACAAAAGCCATATGATCGTGTTTCTTGTATATGATAATGTGATATTTTTTTATCAACTTACTTAATGAGTTAATTTTATTTAAAAAGGCCATGTTGGTTCTTATGTGTTTAGCACTCATCTTACAAGATCATTCCTAATTATCTTCTTAGAGTGCAAAATATTTCCTCACTCAAGGGTTTTATGAAGATATCAGCTATCTGATTGTTACTATCAACAAATTCTAAGCAAATATCATTATTTTGCACATGATCATGAATAAAGTGATGTCTAATTTCTATATGCTTAGTCCTAGAATGTTGAATTGGATTTTTAGTCAAGTTGATAACACTTGTATTGTTACATCTTATTGGAACATTTGTAAATTTCAAACCATAGTCAAGCAAAGTTTGCTTCATCCATAATACTTGAGCACAATAACTATCGGCTGCTATATATTCAGCTTCAATAGTTGAAAGTGCTACTGCGTTTTGAGTGCCATAATACTAATGAATTACCAAGGAAATGACATGTTCCATTAGTGCTTTTCCAATTGAGTTTGCAACCAGAAAAGTCGACATCAAAATATCCTATAAGATCAAGTGAGGTGAACTTAGGATACCATAAGTTGATTTCAATAGTGCCCGCGAGATACTTGAAAATGCGTTTAACCGCATTCAAGTGCGATTCTTTAAGGCAAGATTGAAACCATGCACATAAACACACAGCAAACATGATATCTGGCCTAGATACAGTTAAATATGGAAGACTTTCTATCATACCCCGATACATCTTTTCACAAATATTCTTTCCATTCTCATCTTCATCGAGTTTTAGGGTGGTGCTCATTAGAGTTAGCTTAGTTTTGCAATTTTCCATTTTGAACCTTTTTAAGAGTTTTTTTGTATATTTGCCTTAGTTAATGAAGATTCCATCTTTAGTTTGCTTAACTTGAAGACCTAAGAAATAGTTGAGTTCTCCCATCATACTCATTTCAAATTTATTTTTCATATATTAGACAAACTCATTAACTAAATCCATGTGAGTGGCACCAAACACAATGTCATCAACATATATTTAAACAATTAATATATGATCATTGTGTTGTTTAATGAATAGTGTTGTATCAAGTTTCCCTCTAATGAATTTATTGTTTATCAAGAAATTATTCAATCTTTCATACCAAGCTCTAAGAGCTTGCTTTAGTCCATACAAGACTTTATTAAGCTTATATGCATTGTTTAGGAATTCATTATCCTTAAAACCCGATGGTTGCTCTATGTAGACCTCTTCTTTGAAGAAGCCATTTAGAAAAGCACTTTTAACATCCATTCGATATAGCTTAAAGTCTTTGTGAGCCGCAAATGGGAAAAGCATCCTAATGGCTTCTAGTCTTGCAACCGGGGCAAAAGTCTCAACAAAATATATTCCCTCTTCTTGATTATAGCCTTTAGCAACTAACTTAGCCTTGTTTCTAGTTACTATACCGGTTTCATCACGTTTGTTTCTATAAACCCATTTTGTTCCAATAACTGGTCTATATTTTGGTTTAGATACTAAATTCCATACATCATTCCTAGTAGAATGATTTAGCTCTTCTTGTATAGCTTGAACCCAAAATTCATCTTTTGGAGCTTCATTCACATTTTTTGGTTCTTGTTGAGATAGGTTCACTACATTACTTAGATTTTTAAGTGAGGCTCTTGTTTAAACCTTATTGGATGGTTCTCCTATTATCTGATCCTTAAGATGATTTTTCACAAACTTCCATTCTCTAGGCAAATCTAAATTAGAGTTGTTAATGATGTCATCTTGCTTAGAGAATTCCTTTTCAAGAGAGTTAGATTGATTCTTGTTAAGACCAAGATTGTCCAAGTAAGTACCAATGTTTTCTACTTCATCATTAAACTCTTTATATATACAAGTATCATCAAAAGTAACATGAATCGACTCCTCTACAACAAGTGTTCTTTTGTTATATAATCTATAAGCTTTACTAGTAAGAGAATAACCGAGAAAAATACCTTCATCTGACTTTGAGTCAAACTTTCCTCATTGTTCCTTTCCATTATTGAGAATGTAACATTTCATTTCAAAAGGATGAAAATATGATATGTTAGGTCTTTTGTCTTTCCAAAGCTCATAGTGGGTTTTCTTAAGAATTGGTCTAATGAAAACATGATTTGATATGTAACAAGTCATATTGATAGCTTCGACCTAAAAATACTTAGGTAGGTTACTGTCACAAAGCATAGTCCTGACCATTTCTATAAGAGTCCTATTTTTTCTTTCGGCAACTCCATTTTGTTATAGAGTTTTAGGTGCCGAGTATGTATGTTCTATTCTATTTTTATTACAAAAATCTTCCATATCAAGATTTTCAAATTCTCCCCCATGGTCACTTCTTATAGAGACAATAGAAAGACCTTTTTCATTTTAAACCTTCTTGCTATAGTTCAAGAACACATGATAAGTTTCATCCTTATTAGCAAGGAAGAAGGTCCAAGTGTATCTAGTAAAATCATTAATTATGACCAAGGTGTATCTTTTCCCTCCTAAACTTAAAGTTTGGGTTGGACCAAATAAATCCATATATAGTATTTAGAGTAGCCTAAAAGTTGAGATGGCTTCTTTTGATTTGAAAGATGACTTGATTTGTTTGCTATATTGACATGCTTGACATGTTCTATCTTTATCAAAACTAATCTTACATAATCCTTTAACAAGATTCCTTTTGGTTAGTTTTGATAAGATATCGATATTAGCATGCCTTAACTTTCTATGCCATAACTAACTATCATTGTTTTGAATAGATAAACAAGTCTTAAGAGAGCGTGAAAATATATTGAAGTCAATTTTGTAGATGTTTCCTCGTCTATACCCCTCAAAACGGATTTGGTCATTATTAATGTTTTCAATAGAATACTTTGATGCATGAAAGATTACTTTATATCCTATCTCACATAATTGACAAATACTAAATAAGTTATGTTTTAAATTATCAACAAGCAACAGATGCTTAATAGTAAGATCATTGTTAATGCAAATGTTACCTTCACCAATGACGTAAGCTTTTTTATTATCTCCGAAGGTCACGCTTCTTCCATCTTTTAAGTCTATAGATATGAACTTAGATGCGTCTTCGATCATATGTCTTAAGCAACCGCTATCCAAGATTCATTTGTTGTTGTGCCTTGAAGGATCCTACAAAACAAACGGTTATCTTTTTAATACCCACTTTAGTTTGGGTCCTTTGGGGTTAGTTGTTGCAATGTAAGTTTGTCCCTTAAGGACTCAAACCATTTTATTTTTGTTGCATAGGGAGAAATTATGACGTAATGTACATGTGTAAGCAATATGACCATGTCTTCCACAATAGTTACAAGTTTTATTTGATGCCTTAACAAAGTAGTTTTTGTATGTTCTATACACATTCTCCTTAATATAACCTATTCCGGTTTTGTTTAATTCTAGCCGTTGTGTTCTAAGGATTTTATCCAAATTCTTTTCTCCATTTACGAATTTTGCTACTATTTTTCTTGAGTCATCTATGCTAGTTCTTACAATTGAATTTTTAATTTCAAGTCGACTTAGTTTTTCTATCATACCTTCATCGTTTTTTGCTTCAAGTTTTAGTTCTTTTATTTCCTTTTCAAAATTTTTCTTGACCTCTTTTATTTTGTTATTTTCATTTATTAATTCATTATTTCTAGTACTTATCTCTATATTTTCTTTTGCCAATCTCTCATTTTCAACTTTTAAATATTCATTGTCTTCTTCTAAGTTTTATTTTGCATCAATTACCTTATTGTATTCACTTTTGATAATATCAAACTCATCACCTACTCTACTCATCATTTGCTTCAACACTTTATTCTTCTTGTGCACTTTTATGAATTCTTTCAATAACTTATCATACATACTCCTAAGTTCATCAAAGGAAAAGTCATGTGAAGAAGAGCATACCTCATCATCATTAAGAGTCATGAAGCAAGTTTCATTATCGGAGTTGCTAGAGTTCCATCACTCCACGTTGCTATCATAGCTTTCCTTTTTTACTCTTTATCGGCCTTCTTAAGCAATGGACAATATTGTTGAATATGTCCCGGTTTTTGACAATTATAGCACTTGGTAACTTCTCTCTTTTCCTTCTTGAACCTAGAAGATGATTCATATCCATCCTTATCCTTCTTCATCCTTTTATTGAATTTCATGAACTTTCTAAACTTCTTTGCCAACATTGTGACCTCATCATCGTCTTCACGTTCTTCATCACTTGCATTTTTCTCCGTGACTTTTAGAGCAATTGTTTTCTTTTTGGACTCCTCTCTTTGTTTGTTTACCATCTCGTGTGTCTTAAGTATTCTAAGAAGTTGTTATTTTGACATTTCATTAAGATCAAGAGTTTCCTCTATTGCGATTCTCTTAACTTCCTAATCTATTGGCAAAGACCTAAAGATTTTAGAATTTATCTCAAAGTTAGTAAACATATTTCCAAGAACACTCAAAGGATTGATGATATTGATGAATCTATTATATATCTCATCAATTGTTTCGTTTGAATCCATCTTGAAGTTTTTAAATTGTCCACACAATAAACTTATTTTTGTATCTCTTACTCTACTAGTTCTTTCATATATGCTTTGTAATTCATCACATATTCCTTTGGCACTTTTACATGTATATATTCTATTGAAATCATTTTTATTTATGGCACAATGCAAAACATTCATAGCAACTTCATTTAGGTCAAGTAATTTCCAATTATTATCCAAGTAATCTTTTTCTTCTTTTCTTTATATCTTAAATGGTCCTTAGTTAACCACATGCCATAATAGTCTATTTTGTACTTTCAAGAATATGGACATCCTATACTTCCAATATGGATAATTGCTACCGATTAAGAAAAGAGGCCTATTGATTACTTACCCTTCCAAGAATCCTAATGCCTTAGATGCCATGATCTTAACTCTAATATGCGATTAAGCAAATGATTAGAGACTAGCTCTTATACCAATCGAAGAACACTAGGCTAAACTCAAGAGGGGGGTGAATTGAGTTTAAGGGCAAATTTCAATTCTTTTTCGATATAAATGACTAAATGCAATAATAAGAGTAATCAAAGCAACAATAGAACAATAATGAATGCGGAAATTAAAAAGATAGGGGTAAAGAAGATCAAGCCAGGATATAATGTGGAGTTTGAACTGCCCCCTAGTCTCCATAGAGACACAATGCCTCCAACCGAGGACTTCACACCATTTTATTGATTTCACAATCTAATTGTTCCAAAAGCTACACAAGCTCACACAATCTCTTTTACCACAACTAAATCAAGAAAATTACTTTTTTTTTACTTAAGATTACAAATGTAAGGACTTTCAAACATACAACTATGTCTCTTTTTATTTGATAGCAAATAAGTGTACAAGAGACTAAGGAGAAGTGAAATGAGCTTAAGAATATAAAAAAATGTCTTTAAGTTGTAGTAAAATATTAGATCTTAAAAACCTTTGGTTGGGTAGTTAAGCTTTTATAACAACTCCTTAAATTCTTCCCGTTGCCGCGCATTAAATTCTCCAATGGCTACTTAAAACTGACTTACCAGCATGCCGGTACTGGTAAAAATTGCTCTACCAGCAAGCTAATTCTTCTAAGTCAGTGAACTTTTCTTTGTGTTTTCTAGGGCTTTATACCGTCAGCCTGATTCTTCCTTAAGCCGTCAACCCGATAAGCCAAATATCACTTGAAAATTCTTTTAACACGCAACAAATGAATACTCTTTACAATATAACTTCAAGATCATTTAATCACCACTTCAAAAGATTAAATTTCTTGTAGAGATAATTGATATATTTAATCATTAAGTAAGCCAATTCAACTTATTCAATTGTTTGAAAATAATCAAATAATACTTAGTTTAATCATCCATTTGTTTTGTTTTCTTCAAAAACAACAAGTTTAATTATATACTTTTTGTTTTGTTCTCATCAAAATCAAATGATGAACCTTAGGTTCAACAATAATACCCCTTATGAGTGTGAAAAGTCATCTTATGAACATCTTCTAAGTACATTCTTATTTGATGATACTCGGCTCTCAAATCTATCTTAGAAAAAATAATGGCTCCCCCTAACTCATCCAACAATTCATCAATGGTGGGAATAGGAAACTTGTCTAATATTGTGGCATGGTTTAGTGCTCTATAATCAATGCAAAATCTCCAAGAGTCGTCTTTCTTCTTCACTAGTAATACTAGAGAAGAAAAGGTGCTAGTACTAAGCCTAATAATGCCAAACTCTAACATTTATTGAAGAAGTTTCTCAATTTTCACTTTTTGAAAATAGGGATATAGGTGTGGACGGACATTAACTGCTTGTTTATTATCCTTAAGATGAATGTGATGTTAGATTGACCTTAATGGTGGCAATGATGACAGATTCACAAATACATCCTCAAATCTGCCTAATAACTCCTCTATAGAGTTATTTCTTATAGTATAAATGGATTTTTGAGTCACTAAATGAAACAAATAAGCAACATTGTTCATTTTTGCCAACTTCCTCAGTTGATTATGTTCCATTCTCCTTGTTGTTATGTCACTTCAACCATGCAAATCTATTGCATTTCCATTCATTTGAAATGTCATTGTCAACTACTTATAATCGAAAGTTATTGGTCTTAATGCAATTAACCACTATATCCTTTGGACCAATTCTGCACCTTGAATTTCTAATATATAGAAATCCACAAAAAATCCAATATCATTCAATACCAAAGGAATAACACTACACATAAATGAACATATCAGCTTGTCTCTATTTCCAATCATTATAGAAAATTGTGGGATAGCAATAGTAGGCAAATTTAATGATTTAGCTACACTTGCTTGAATAAAATTATGTATGCTTCCTGAATCTACCAAAATTGATACTTCTTTACCTTTAATTTTTCCTTTCAACCTTGATGTTTTAGGAGCTAAAACTCCTAACAATGCATGATAGCTAATCTCAACTAGATCAAATGCTTCTACTCCATCACAATCTTCAACTACTATTTCTTGTGACTCTAATTCTTCTATTACATCTTCATCCTCCATTTCTTTTTGTTGTATTAACATTAAGCATTTAGCTTTGCACATGTGGCCTTTATAAAACTTTTCATCATAGTTATAACATAATCCTCTTCCCTTTCTTAAAGCCAATTCAGCTACTATAATTTTCTTTATAAGTAAAGATTTATAGTTGAAAATCTAATAATTGGTTTTATTATGAGTGTTTTGGCTATTTGGTTTATTTAAGGCTTGTAATGATGCAATAGAAATGGTAGGTCTTTGAAAAGATAGTTGTTAATATGGTTTTGAAAGAAAAGATGGGTTTGTAATTTTATTTGAAAAAGATGTGTTAGAAAAAGATTATTGGTATTGAGATTTTGTGTAAGAAAATGACCTATTAATAAGTCTTTACAACTTAGACTCGTGTAATTTTGCTAAATGCACCACTTCTAAATAAGATTATGGCCTAGTTGAGATAACCTCTACCTGTATTTTGTCTTTAAGGCCTAATACAAAGCAACTTTGAATGAAACTTTCCAATAACCTAGAACTATGATTGAGTAAGCTCTCAAATTCATTTGGATACTCTGAAACTGATCTTTTCTGCACTAATTTAGACAATTTGCCCTAATAATCCTCAAATATTGAAGGCCTAAACCTTGTTTTAACTGCTTTTTCAAATGCTGACCAAGTAATTAACAAATCGTTCTTTGTTAACTATTGAAACCACTATAAAGCTTCATTCTCTATGGCAAAAGAAGTTATTTTTAACCTCTATGATGGTGGTACTTCATGAAATTCAAAGAATTGATTAACTTTAAAAAGCTAAGATTTTGGATCTTGTCCACAAAAGTTTGGTAAATCCAATTGAATGGATCTACAATATTGATGCGACTCATGCTCTTTATGTGATGAAAATGATAAAGAATCTTCATTTCCTCTTAGATTTTTCTAATTCTTTTTTGAAGGTTGAAAAGTTTTAACAAAGTTCTTGGAACTTTCTACCATTTATATCATCCTATTCTCCATTTTATCCATTATTGACTACAATGATACAAACTTTGCACCATGTTTCTGAATGCCTTCTTGTAAACCCGATATTCCTCTTGTGTTGTTTGCCATGTGAACTATGCTACAATCTCAATGAACAATCAATGAGCAATAAAAGCACCAAATAATAGGCCTAAAGGAGGCCCAGCCTACTATCACAAAGAAAATTAGCACTTAACTATGACAAAACAAATATCTTCAGTCTTCTCTCTCTTCTGCAAACTCCAACAAGTATCTCTCTCTTACCTTCTTGAGTATTATATTGTTCTTCTTATATTAGGTTTTTGAGATCTGAAAAGGAAATTGAACAAAATTAAAAACAAAATTCAGATTCTTGTTCTACGTGTTCTGCTTTATGTGATTATACTCACCAATTGTTTTCTTGTGTGTTTTATGAGAGTATAAAAGGGTCACAAGAATTGAAAAGGTTTTCAAAAATGGGAAAAAGTCGCTTCTAATTCTTCAAGCGATCAACGACTCCGAAAATTGCAAAGTAATTATTTTTAGGAAGATTTCTCATACCCTTTTCTTTTTGTTTTCTGTTCTATTTAGATATGTTTGTAATTTCTATTAAAGAACAGTTACTATCTGTTATGTACAACTAAATTTGTTATATTTGCTTTTCTGTAAGTATTTCTCTTGAATTATAAGCAACTCCCATATACACTATTATTACTCAGTATTTAATGTAATCCATAAACTTTATGTTTTATCCAATGTTCCTCCTGGATCCTCTAGTCCTTTGTTGCTCCTTATTTGTTGTCATGACAAAAGGATGATGGGCTTTGGGATTATGTGGACTCCTTACATCTCAATACCTACAAAAAGCCTCTTATAGATTTATCTACGAGAGCTATTCAACGCTCAAGTCAACAAGGAGGGAAAAAGAAAGGGAAGTAAAGAGGAGTTCAAGCACCCTCCAGTTAAGGGAGAGGGTGCTCAAATAATACCAAGTTTTAATTAAGAGTAAGAGGTTCAAAATTCTAGGAGTACAAATCCAGATCCCTTTACCCGCTAGTTCCTTTTACTATTTATAATGCAAGAAGCTTATTTGCCAAAGGTATGTATCCCCTTAGGGTTTGGCTATACTCACTGCTTGTAGAGGACATGTGTTGAAGAGGTTGATAAGGTAGCTTTTGGTGTTGGTCAACCATGACTATGCTAGCAACTACGTTTGTAATCTAGAGCTTTGATGTTTTTAGAGGATGTCAGCTATACTAGCTATACTATAAATGTCGCATCGCAATTTATGGGGAGATGAGAGATGTAGACACTAAGGATAAATGACTCTGAGGGCAAAGAAGAGAGGCTCCAAACGACCTAAGAGCAATGGGTTAGCTTTTTAGGGGTGCTTATGGAGGAGGGAGCATCATCAAGTAACAAGCATGGGACTGGAGGCTAAGAGGGGCTTCACAACCCAAGTACGTCCAAATGGGTGGTCGAGTCCTCAAGGAGTATGTCTATGAGGCACCCACAGCAGGCCGAGTGGTTGGCCTTAATGAGGTGCTCAACAATGTGAAGAGTATGGTTGCCCAACTGTTAATGGGCCTTAAAAGGCCTTTACTCAAACTGGGCCTCGAGCCAGCCCAAGATAAAGTATCAACAGGATTAATGAAAAGAGAAGGAAATTAATGTGAGAGGAATGCTTTTTAAGACAATATTTGTAAGTATTTTAAACATATAATTACTATATTATCCTAAAAACTGTGACAAGACCTTAAAAGATAAGATTATGATTGAAATTTCATTAACTTTTCTTCTTAAATCACTTCAATTCAACCCAAAAAAAAAAAAAGAAAAAGTTTAGGTCTTAGTAGAGGTGGGTACAATTTGGTTTGGTTAGGTTTTTCCTTCAAACTATGAAATTCTAATTCAATTTTTTATAATTTTGAACTAAACTTATAATTTTGAACTAAACCTTGTAGTTCAAATTAAAAATTTTCTCAAACCAATAAAATTTCAACTTGATTCAATTTAATTTACCAAAGAACTATATTTTATAATTTAAGGAAATGTATTCATACGATATCTAATCTCATATGAATATTATGGATTTATTTAATAACAAGAAATTATGATATTATATCAAAGGTTAATAAAGTCAATATTCATCGTATTGAGAAATTTCAAATGTCTAATAGTAGTTAATTTATTTGTAAAAGTAACATATAGTATAAATTTTGAATCAACCTATATATATAATTTATAAATTATGGTAATACAAGTTTAATACATATGTATTTTATTAAATGTAAACTATTTTTTTTTTAAATATTATATTACAACAAATGAAATTCATTAGTTGTAAGTAAAATATTACTATGTTTTTAACAAAACAATTTGGTTCAATTTATCTTTCTAAACCAAATCATAAATCAACAGTATGGTTTGATTTGAAAATTTTTTAAATCAAAACATAATAAAAACCATATTTTCGAATAAGTTCAATTTGGTTTACAGATTAGTTCAGTTTGGTCAATTTCTTTACCTACTCCTAGGCCATAAGGAAAACTTTCCCTCGTAAATTCATCTCCTCCCACTTTCCTTCCATTTCCAAATGAGAAAAAGCATCTTAAAATTTATATTTTCCTTTCACTCTTTTTCTCCCCTTAATTATTTCATCCATCCCAAACATAGTGTTAAAGTACTTATTTAATAAATTTATTGAAACAAAAAAAAAAATTAAAATGCTTTTTGGGATGCTTGTTAAAATGTAATAATGAACTTTTCAATAATTATCTAAGGTATATAATTAATATTGACAACTATTAAGAGTTTTTCTTTAAAAAAAATGTCAAAGAAAGTCTATAAACAATTATATATGGTTTGATAAGAATTAGGTCATTTATCCTTATATTATTTAAATGATAAAATCTAAAATATACTATTAATTAATTTCAAATTCTTAATAAACTTTTTCAACATCTTTTCTCAGTACTTATCATTGCCTTTTCTTTTA
This sequence comes from Lumnitzera littorea, assembly GCA_024138015.1. Taxonomy (NCBI): domain Eukaryota; kingdom Viridiplantae; phylum Streptophyta; class Magnoliopsida; order Myrtales; family Combretaceae; genus Lumnitzera; species Lumnitzera littorea. The sequence goes on from JAMXBB010000010.1 coordinate 91,650,258, forward strand.
GGCTCTAATGGTTTGAGTAACCGCTTAACTAAATTCATGAACACTCGATTGTAAATAATGTGAAAAAAAGTCTTAAAACCGTAACAACCTCTTCAAGACACATATCAACATGCGCTTATCGAAATGCAATGTGTTATATATATATATATATATGGAAGTGAATCCCAATAGTGCATTTGATTTTTTATATATAAGTGGTCCCAGTAAAACCTTTTGTTTATAATTGTTAATATTATAATTATTATCCATTATTATTTTACTTTCTGCAAATAAATTTTGTTTCATTTATATGTAAGAAAAGAAACATCAAAATAAATTATAATAAATCACAATCTTTGCCGTCGATCTTGTCTCACATTGTGTAAACTTCTGTCACAGGATAGGTTGTTCCTCGTTTTTCCCGTGTTTCTGTTCAAAACATAAAAGAATTACAAATTGCAAATACCACACAAAACTATTCGTCAATTACTGATAGATGATGGAAACATTCAAAACTTGGTTTCCAACTTTCACCTTCCCAACGTTTGCGAGGTGTGTATATAACTTCGTTAACTATTGTTGAAATCCCAAAATCATTGTTATGCATTCTAACGAGGTAGAATTTTTACATAATTATAATCCACTAAAAATGTTGAGTTGGCAATTAGCAAACTTATGTAATGTATAATATTCGATAATAGAATCATAATTTTGGATTTCATTTTCTTTTTTTATATTTGGAAATATATTTAAAAAACCTCAAGGAGGAAGGGAATGACAATTATATTCTCTCTTTATTAATTACTATTAATCGAAAATAACCATTTCACTTTCAAGCTAATTATAACATTTAAAATTTAAAGATATTTTTTACAAATACTACTATATATGCATTTTATTCCGTTCCATGGACAATTCCAAACACGGGAAAAAATTTGTCATTCCTATCTTTATTCCATTTCAGATCATTTCTACATACCAAATGTAAAATTAAGGCTTAACTAACATGACTTTTATAGTTTAGTAATATAAATACCGATCTTCTAATAAAATGAACTAGTTTGATTCTCCCTTCCTCTAATAGTTATAATGATGATTGGAAAAAAATAAGTAAATACTCTTTAGGTTTAGTTCAGTATTGTGTTTTGTTTTACCATTATTAACCTTTTTTCCAATTCTTTTACTAAATAAATAGTTTACAAACTCGAGGGGGAATAATAGAACCTATTTTAGACCTATGAGAGAAGAGATAAATGCTTATGCTGCTAATTGGATCACGAAGTCTTAATTTGTCGCTAATTCAATATAGCAAACTGGCTATATCATTTATTTTTCACACGTTTTTGTAACTCATATGATTACAAACACAAAGGTTAAGGAATATTTCATGAGCTGAAAACTTAAGGGATAATTTAATTTTTGAGCTAAATATAGACTTCTAAAGCCAATAAAGCTTTTGGAAGATAGAACTATAAAAAACAAGTGCGTAAGAGAAAGTACTTGTCAAAGGTAGATATTTGTAGATTCAATTATAAACTGATGAGTAGTGGCCTATATATTAATATTTATTACCAACATGATGAAATATTGATAATAAGCATTTATACATACGCTATATATTAAAGATTCATCTCGTCCAAAAATGTAAACTTAACTTGAAGGTGCATATGAATTTTTCTTTTTTAAAGGCCATTCAGATCTTAATAAACCTAAAACCTTTTTCTTTTCTTTTGCCTTAATATAATTTCATGATCACTCTACTGTATTAGCAAACTTCATAGTGAGCATATATAAGATGGGTACAGTAGGAATCATTATCCTATTACCTACCTTATAGATAGAAGTTAGAAGAGTTTGGATTTGGATGTTACTCTTTTAACCCCTTATAACCATACTTATATAATATATAAATTTCAAGATACTCTATGGAATCTATGAGCTTTTTGTTTTCCTTACACTTTTTAAGTTAAGATATTATTAGTTGTTCATGCAAAATCATAATATTAAAATTATAAGTTAATATTGCTTTCAAATTTAACTTATATGAGTACAACAAATGTCAATAACAAGAAACAAAACAACTTAAATTGGAGATTTAAGATAAATTAGTCTATCTAGCTAAGAATTATCATAAAATAATAAGGTAAGTCAATATCATTAAATTTCCATTATATTTGTCAAATTAAATTGTATATATTTAAATATTAGATATACTAAACAGATCAGCTTTACAATTATATATTAAGAAATTATGTGGTATCTTAGACTTTGATACCTCTAATACATGTAATACAAATGGTAACCTAGTTTTAGGTGAGTAAGAGGTCACACCCTATACATTACTCTATAATTCTAGGTTTTGTAAATTTAGGATTTGATATACAATATTATAAAATCTATCACACAACATAGAACCTATCCCATTAACCAACATGTGATAGGTTCAAAACTTCCATGGGTACTTCGTGCTTACCCTAGAAAATCTTTTCTCATTGAGCCATATAGTTACAAGGAGGAGTTCGTAAAAAATGAAGAATACATTTTCATATTTGGGGGCAGCAAATTATTTAGGAAAATTTAGCACCTCTGAGATACATAACATGTGTTCTTTTTTTTTCCTTTCCTAGAACAATTTTGTTTCAAACTCTCCCACAATTTTGATTTGAATTAGAGAGGGGTAAGTAACTAGAGCATGTACAACAAATTGGGTTAAATTGCCTTTCCCGCAAGCAAAAGGTCTTTTATGTTCAGAGGGCCTCTTGAGAGTACACCCTTTTTATTTATTTATTTTGTTTTTTGCCAAAGAACCAAAGAGCATAGAGAAATACAAATACATGGAGTACTAGCAAAACACATCAAAAGAAATGTGGATCCAAAGATCCAATCTAAAAGCTAAACACATTTCTTGGATAAAAATGGATGAAATCGACTAAAAAAAGTTCCTGTGCCATTACAAAATGAAACCTAAACTTCAGCTGGAAAATCTCAAATTAGGATGATAAAAAAAAAAAAAAGAACAAAAAGAAAAAAGAAACAATTGAAAAAGAACTTAAATCTGAAATATGACCCTGGTGTGACTTTTGTTCATTAATGGAGGAATGGCTGTAAACCTTCAATTTGAATCAAGACATCCTCTTATTGCAGTGGTTGCATCAATTGAGTTGGAGGCGAACAGCCAAAATATAACGGCTGCCGCTTCTAGAAATTTTCAGAGCGAAAAACCCTCGGAAGAGAAGTAGAGGGTGGAAGTGAGGGAGAAAAGGTAAATATTTTCATTCCGTGCACAGCATACTAATTATTAATTGCAATTCATATATTCGAATGCAAATATCCATTCCTATTAATGTGCCAAGGTGACTGCTGGATATGCCATTGCTTCAACGAACTAGGATACCTTAGGAAAATAAAGTTAATCCATATACTTTCTATATAAGATGGTGCAGAGATGTAAAAGAATTAAGTCGAGTCAAGCTAATTTGAGTTAAAGTGAGATAATTTAGTTTTTGAGCTTAAACATAATTTTGGCCAGATTGAATTTAGAATTCTAAAAATTCCCTCAAGAAAAAAAATATATATTTGAAAACTTCAAGCTCTAACTTAATTATATTTGTTTATGCTCACTTTATATATATATATATATATTATTGTATGAACTCGCAGCCTCTTAAACCAAATATAAACTATTTAAATAACTTCAACACCGTAGTGGAAACGAACCTCTAATAAATATAAAACTCAATCCAAGCGACTCGCATTTCCATTCATAATCTAAAGTAACTAAATAATAATGCACGAAACCAGCTAAAGTTATATGGCAACCAAAATCGTCGTAATCTTCTCACAAACAGTTCGTACAAGTTACAACTAGAGTTGTCAACCGTTTGTCTTGTTTATTTGAATTCACATATTTGACATCCATGTGAGTGTGACATTACAAGCTAGGACTGAGATTCTCTGAAAAAAGGGCTTTTTGGGACAAAAACATGACCATGCCCATACGTATGGTTGGCTATCACTGTGACACAGGCTTTAGTTTATTACCAATAAAACAAAGGTAAAGTTAACGTTGTGTCCCTAAAACTACCTTTTTGTCTCCGAGTAATTTATGGTTTGGTCTCAAGCAGAGTCACTCCACTTAGTTACAATCCCAACAACATTAGTAACTTGTAACGACCTAAACTTGACTACTTTTTGGTCAAAGTGGGTCGTGTTTTTGGTTTTTGTGCTGTCAATGTTAAACACCGGACCTACACAATAATGTTTGTCGTTTCAAATATATGCTTCTTGAACTTTTATGATTGCCCTTTTACTTCTTTTTAACAATGGGACTGATCAGTTATGTCCAACAAGCAGACATGCCAAACCTTTGTTAAAAGGCTCGTTTACACGTCAAGTGCACATGGTTGTTTCATCACAACCGTCCTGTGTCCACTTGTGGCACATTGAATAAGTCTCCCATTTGATAATTCTTGGCTTCTTTTGTCTGAAATATACTTGTGTTATTGGTATCTCCATCTCCGCTTGTATTTAGACATATTTTCAACCTCGGCAACGCCCGTTGTTTGGTTTTAGGATAATGTTTAATGGAAAACTTCACATCAACATGACAGAAATCTTTGGTTGCCTTACACGTCAACTAGCGACGCAAATTTTCGTATGGGTAAGAGTGTCATGGGACAATAGATTCTTATATCCAGAACCAATGTCGCACCTCATAGAATTATCTTAGAGACCAACGGAACAAATGGTTTTCACATGTCAAGGTTATCATCAAGAGAGTACAATCTCTTCTCTAAACCAAATTGTTCACAGATTGCCAAACCCTAATTCAACGTATTTATTCCAACCCTAGAACAAACCTACTTGTCATGTTCACAAGTCCATTCTTGCCTCTAAGTACTTATGTTAAGTTTGATACATAGTAGTAGACCCAGAATAGAATCATGGTCCTGAGATTCATTCCTTTTCCAATGTTTGAAGGTGTTTATAAAAGCTGGAATCCGATTTGTTTGAATCAGCGATTCCGATTCAAATAAAAACTTCAACAATTAAAGGGATTTTTAACAAATATTTATGTATGCATTTAAATTTATTCTATTCCATGGGCATTTTCAAATATAGAAAAAGATCTATCGTTTCATTCTCATTCCATCACATTTCAAACCATTTTTACACACTAAAAGTGACATTATAGATAGTTGCACTATGATATATGTACTTTCTTGGATGAATCTAGTTAAAGCTAAGCGAAGGGACCAAATGGATTGATCCAATCATTTAATGAAAAATCAAGGTGTCTATCTTAAACTATTTAATAAATAAATTGAAACTTTTTAATTGAACTTCTGGTTAATGGATTAAATGGTTCAACCCACCAACTCACCTCATTCAAGTGTTTAGTACATTAAAAGGATTAACCCACCGACATGTTAAAAAAATAATGGCATTTTTTAAATAATATGATGAAGTACATAATTAAATGCTTATTTGAAAAAAAAAATCAATTTTACAAAATAATTTATCAATTTTATCACTATTTGAAGACTAACGGATTGATAAATTAAGCGAGTTTAGTAGGTTATGTAGCTTAATCCGATGAGTTGATTTGTTGGTTGTTTGAATTGAAGGGCCTGACTCATAAAGTCAATCCATTTGCATCACTCTATATACTTTGCCTTTAAAAATTCTAATTTTAAGAAAACTAGCGAACAATATATCTGTGTTGCAAGTGCAAAAATTATATAAAAAGTTTAGACTAAAAAATAAAGAAGAATGCCAATAATTAAATGTGATAGAAAAGATAGATATATAGTTAGAAGCGATGATGGAGAATTTTATGATCTAAGTTTGATTTATTTTAGTAACTACCATGTAAATAAATCTAGTGCTTAAAACTACAAGATATTAAATAAGTCTAACTTTGGCACAAGACACGTTTACTAAACGTGTCAAGTTATAATTTTAAGTTTTCAAATAAAATTAATAAATAAATCATATCACAAATTAAGGAATATAGGCACAAATATATGTAGAACTAGACATTTAAAAAAAATAAAATAAAATAAATTCATGAATATAATTTGCTTGCCCTAAGTAGATCCACATACATTATCTTGCTTATAGCAATTGCCAATTATTTATATGCCCTTAATCCTTTTTGATGTATATTAAAGGAGAGAGAGAGAGAGAGAGAGAGAGAGAGAGAGAGAGAGAGGGAAAGTTATCCAAGCAACAAAATAGATGCAAATCTCAAATAATGCACGCAATGGCTCACTAACGAAATCTAAGATGATTTACTACCTTATCAATTTATTGAAATTAGGGACACGAGCAAGTCGGGTTATATAAGGTGCCTAATTTAACTAAATCAGATAATAAGAGACACAAGCAAGCCGGGTCATATAAGGTATTTGATTTAACTAAATTTGATAATAATGCAATATGATTTTTCCTCACAAGGTTTGGAACCAATTTCAAAAATACTTTTGAATACCATAGGGTTTAGGCCAAAGTTTTGCCAATATTGTGATACCCTATAAGGAACCCAAACCCAATTAAAACTCTAATTTTAACATATTTCACATTGCTATATTTTTTTTTTTTTTTTAGATTTTATTTAGATTTGCATTAAAAATACCTAATTCATCGTGGTAAATTCAAGCTAATGCTTTATTTTATAGTCAAAAAATTTAGCTTCCAAGAATATTTATCTTCTCCAAGGAATTATGAATTGGCAATTCTAGACACTATAAAATGCTACTGGGTGGGGTTGTTGAGCATGTACAAGAACACCCTATTTGAAAAGGGTTCGAGGGCACATAACAAACGAGAGGGGTTCAAGTTTTACGAAACCCAACCAAAATCTGGCAATTGCATAATAATCGAAATGTTTACCATTCATGTAAAAATAAGAAGTATGAGTTTAATCTACACATCATCATAATGGGAGAGGTATAGAGAATGTTATTGACAAAGCAGAGTGCGTTTTAAAGAGAACAGACATCACAGGATAAACCGTAGGTAGCTGCCTTATATTTTACTCGGCCCATTTTTGTTCAAATATATGCTCCAGCATCTCATAACTTATGAAAATTTATATTATAGGGTCCTATTCAACAGTTCCACCTATTATAAAGTTATAAAAATAAAAATAATAATAACTAAAAAAAAAATTCATAAAAATAAAAATAGAAAACAAATGCAAAAGAAACCATCCGAGGTCCTTTCCATCATTCTTTTACTTTTTAGATCATTTTACTTTTTTTGTACTTTCGGCCAAAAGATCAATTTGCTTAATTTTATTTCACTGCCCCATATAAGGGTAGAACAATTAAAATAAGAGACCAAATGGACGTTCTAAGTTAACGCATCCATTCACAATTATTCATATTGAATGTGCATAAGGAGGCTATCTGTAATTTACCTTCGTTTTAAATGGTAAACATAAAAGTCTCCATTGTCAATTCTTCTCCAGGAGGTTCACTTCGGCATGGTCATGATAAGCAGATGGAGCAAGGCCTTTCACCATAAAAAATGGAGCAGGTCTATTCCCTGCCTATCAACAATTCGCTTATTCTGCGGTTACCTTGATTATACTCTTAGAAAAGAAATTATACATCAAATCTAATGTAACAGCCACAAAATCAACTTCAAAACCAGGAAATAGAACTACGTTATAGAACACAATGAGCTCCTAACTATAGACATTTCGATAGACAATTGACATCTAAAATTTGTGTCTCCAATCTCTAAATGACTCAACAGACTAGCCCACTAACATTGCATTATCCATCAGAAATTCTACTAAATAAGACATCTCTTCCAACTTATAAATTACAGATCTTTAATATGTGCAGCGCTGATTAGGTGTACCTGAGGATGCACAGGGAAGTCTCTATGTGGAGTTACAGCAGAGCCTGAAGCTGAATTCTGGGGGATCCTTCCAGATCTTGAAAAGCCTTTGATGATACAAGTATAATCTTTCTCCCCTTAAGAAGAACAGAATGGGATGGCTATTGCCGGGAAATAGGTGCCATAGGCACAGCAGGCTGGTTGTAGAAACCACCTTCAGATCCTGGGTAACCTTGGTAAGGAGTTGTTGCAGGTGTAGCCACAGGGGATACACCAGAAGCTGAAATGGCCATCGGTGTATAACCGGGAAAAGACTGTGGCTGGTGTTGGGGAATGCCATAATTGTATGGTACACCATTCATTGGTCCCCCAGCTTGCAAGAAAGGAGGTGGCATTTGATATGTTGGCATAGGCGGAGGAAGAGGAGGAAGAGGAGGAGGTGAGGATGATGGAGGAAGCGGAGGTTGTTGCCCACCGGCACTAGCATCATATTGGAATTGTTCAGGTTGTGGGAAAGGAGGAGGTGGTGGCTGTTGAGAATTCTGGACAGGCACGTACAAAGACTGGTCATTCTCTATTTTAGGCCTTTTTTCAGATATATAATCCCCAGAGGAATCTTTCTCTGATCGGCCGATGACACCCTCTGATACAAGAGAGGAAAGGACATTGGTGAGCATCTGGGCTGAGGAAGCTGTTGCTGTTAGTTGTGCGGCCACTGCAGCAGCAGCAGACTTTCGAGGGTCTTCCTCCATTTGACCAGACTTCTCAGAAAAAGGTAGCTGTCTAGTGTACATCACTGGAGCTGGTTGATCCCTCTCCCCAGATGCATAGCTCTGAGGTGGTAGTGAGGTCTGAATATCTTTGGATCTCTGATCAACCAACACTGGACAATTTTTTCCATTGCGCAGATGTTGGAAGAGATTGATGGCCTGGTCTGACCTAGACCGAGCAGCCTGAAATCGAAAAAGATGCATATCAAATCTTATCTGCACAAAGCTAATCAACAAAAATTACCATCAGAAAATAAAATAATTATTCAGAATAAGTAGTAGATTGAGATTAATTATTTTCTCAGCCACTCTGAAGGTCAATCTGTTACTTCTGAAATGCACATTCAATAAAAGAAGAGTGCATATGCAAGCCAGATATGCACTTGCACGTGTAACCCATGTGCATGCACACACACACAGAGGGAGGGAGGGAGGGAAAGGGGAATCAGGGGGTGATGAGTGAGAGAAAACCTGAAGCTGACTACGGACTTGATCCAGCTTGCACTCCTGTGTAGAACAATCATATTAGCATAAACAAGAAAAATAATGGTTACACCATTTTGAAGCAAATATATTAACAAACCTGCTCCTGAAGAGCCTCTCTCAGAAAAGAGACAAGTTTAGCTCTTGATATCTCAATTGCTGCCAGTTGTTCAATATAGTTACCTAGCATAGCATGTTGTCCCTGCAACTCCTCCACGAATGCTGATTCATTGCATCTCTCTGTTTCAGTTGTACCAGAAAAATTGGTCTTACCAAATGAAATACAAAAGTTTTAATTCAGAAACTTGAAGAATCAGATTTGAGTTATTCAGTGTCACTCAAATGAGGACTAGCAGATGATACACCCAAGATGTATGCTCAAAAAAAAATGGCCTACTTGATAAATATGTTATGAATTTATGAGAAATGACGAAAATCTTAAACATAAACTTAATGATAATATTTTAAAAACTGACTTAAAAAAAAAAAAAAAAACCTTCATCTTAACTTTTACAATTATCCATGGAAAAAGCCTTTATACAATTCTAGCCCATGATTTTTTATGATATTGATTTAATTCATTCATACTTTAAATATCAAAAGCAAAAAAATCAAATATACTGAATCAAAGTACATGTATAATTTTCTCAACCTATTAAAATTTATAAGCCATACTAAAATGGTGCCTAAACCCCTTATTTACTATGACATATTTTGCTGGGAGAAAAGGGAAAGAGAGATGAGGGTTGAAAAAGAAAGAGTTCATAAATCAGATTTAAATTACTTTCATAAATTTAGATTAATTTAAGAATCTACAAAACTGTTTGTATATCCTAAAATCCCACGCATTGTGCTAATGTAACAAAGGAATCTCTACAACAAAACAAACATTATTATAAAAAGACCAAAACTACAAGATCTATGTTTATAATTATATTAAAAACAAAAACATTACAAAAATTTTACATTTGATATACTTTCCAGTGAATAATACAATTCTTTTTGGCAGCTCTACAACAATATTATGAAAAACACCAACAAATCGAAGGAAAAAGAATAAAATTAGTTAACTCGTTTTCCACTAAAAGAAAACCATTATTTCTAATTTCTATATTAAATACTTCTTACCATTGTCTATCAAAAGTTTACCATTTGGTGTTGATACATGTTATATCTATCACATATAGATATAGATAATAGATGATAGATAATAATAATTTACACGTAGAGCACATAATATGGAGAGAGAAGTTGGAGAGAGAGATAAATGGGATTCAAAAACGTATATCAAAACTATATATTTAGAGTGTGGAGTCAAATCAAGCTTAGTGGCTTAACGTGTATAGATAAGATATAGATAAACAAGATGAACATGGAACCAATTATGGTATCATGTCCTGTTGCAAGGAACCATTTAAGACATCCTTTTCTAAACTCTCACTTGGAAATGGTAGATATCAGGGTCATGAAATGCAAAGCTTGCTTCTGACTGTCTATTAGTTTCTTGGTGATGAAGAGAATAGGTGAGATGCTTCGTCATGTTTAACATTGGAAAGAGCATACTATACAGGCCATAGTGAGTCAAATGGAAGTGAACTAACCAGATCAGAAGATTGTCCAACAAATCTCTCCAATTATGATACTTTGGGTTTACATTTACTCTGAATATTACATGTATGCTGGTCATGAATCTGGAGGTTGACAATATAAACAAATTTTGCTCTCAACTCAAAACTCTTTGAGCAAAATGCTATCAAATCAGACTTGACTATGACAGGGAATGGTTACCACAATCCATTTATTCAGAATATAGGGTGTGAGACATTCATGTAATATTTTTTGATAAGTATCTACATTTACGTATTTACCCTATAAAAACATCAAAAGAAGATTTATCAATATTCAGGATTAGTATTAACACAGCATAATGCACATCAACCCAAACAATTAACTGCATGGATATAGTACATCATCTCTTTCCCAAAATATTAATAAGACAATTGGACCATAAGTGAATTTATCTATTGACAACATGTAAGTATGGACACTGTGAACCAAATTAAATCTTATAGATTGACTTAGAACTGAAGACATATAGACCCTAATTGATAGTTCTAGTCCTAAAGAAGAGTGGCATGCTCCTAAGTTACAGAGCTTTAAGCTCCTTAACAGAACAGATTTACTCCTAAATCTTTGGAGATGAATTTTTTTAATTAAAAAAAAAGAAGAGAAGAGGAAAGAAAAGAAAAATGAACTTGAATGCATTCACTTTCCTCCAGCCCCCAGGTTATACAGCAAATTTCCAACTAACCAACAAAGACAAACCACAAACAGATTATTGCCTCAAAAAACTAACCACTTCTAGATAGTTCTAAATAATGTAAGACTACTACGCTAATGACTCTAAACATGTCACGACTGTAACAGTGCCAATCCTCTAAAGAATCACATCATCCTCAAATCGAGTAACTACACATGCAACTGCAGCTTAATTGTGCTGCTCTGACATATCCACTGCATTTTCAACACAATCCTCTTCCAAAATTATGAAGATGAAATGACTGATCACACCAAAAGCACAACTCTTTTTTCTCCATAATCTTAGCAAGTAATCCACCCATTTCCTTTAATACAGGCAGAAGCTTGTGATGCATGGATGGGTTTTGTAGGCACACAGAGGTACCTAGGCTTTGTTGAACAACAAAAATCAGAATTTGCAGGAGCACTCAGAAAAGAGGAAGGGTAATGCTCCTCTCCTACCTAGGCACTGTAAAACCCAAATGCAAATCATGCATACCCATTGTCAAGGAGACAAGCACTGAAGTTACATCACCACTCCCCTCCAATATTGCAGCTGTTCCTCAACATTAAACACCAATTTCATAGCTCTAGTAATCGTGACTGGTGTGTGAGTCCACAGTCACAAGCGAATATCACCACATCATGTGTGCAAGAAATAGACAAGCAACAGTTTTGGGGAAGCTTTGGAATCTCCACAATCAAGTATTCAAATCTTCAACATATTGTGCTGTAGACTGAATTTGTCGAATTGCAGCTAAGCACTCATACAAATTAAGAGTTCTGCATCCACTATAGTGCCAAAACAGATCATGTTTCAACATCTCCCAAGTCAAGTGAGAAATCTGTTAACAAAGAATGCAAAACCAACAAACAGCTTGCGCTTCCATGGAGATGAAGGCAGGCTGAACTTTTATCACAGAAGTGTAATTTATTTCAAAGTACTGCTAAACCCCAACAATCCAAGTCCAACTAATAGGAATGACAACATCAAAGGAAGGCAGAATAAACGACATATCTGCAATGTGAACTGCAACCACATCTATCCCAGAAATTAAATCCTTCAAACCTTCACGACTCACAGCATGTCCTTTGAAACTTCATTCTCAGCACAATCTCAAGGAAAGGAATGAACTTTCATCAGAAGTACCATAGGTTACATACTTCCACAAGTAGTTCCATCATTTTCAGTGCAATCTCCCAAGCTATTCTCCCCAAGCAATCACAAATCAGTAACTTATGAGGTTGTCAATGAAGGTTAACATCGACACACAAGAAACTTCACCATCATATTTCAGCTTCTTCACCTCTCATCCAACTCTTCAATGCAAAGGCAGGTCAGACCAATTTGTTGTGAACTAAAATAAATAAATGAACATCTACAAATTCCAATTGAGCTTTAGACCTAAACAAGAGCAATATGCTCTTAAATACCAGAGCTTTAAGCTACTACATAAAGCTGATCCACTCATAAATATCTAGAGATGTAAGTGTAAAAATTGAGTTGCAAGCATTCTTTCTTCTCTAAACCCCTATTTATAGAGCTAACTTGCAACTAACCATCAGAGACAACTAAAAACAGATAATTCCTTCAAATAACTAACTACTAGTACCACTAAGTAAAACTACTACTCTAATGACTGCCAATAATTCCAATTGTAACAGGATTTTATTAGAGTTTCTAACAATGACAATACAAGAAATACCTGAATTGGTGTTACCCCCCATTTCCTTTTCCACATTCTCAAGGAAGCTTATGGAATTTCTGCACTTGTTCAAAATGGCTTCTTCATCTACTTGCCCACCATGGACAACCTGATAACCTGAAACAATCTTGTCTACTATGCCGCCAATGGGTTGTTTCTGCATATTCAAGGAAAGAAAGTTAACACCAAAATTTGAAAGATAAATCAGCATAAGTAAAAATGATGAGCTAACCAAATGAACAAAAGTGAAGATGCAGGTGCAGTTATAATACCAGCTTGAATCCTGATTCTTTTCCATTTCTACTATTATTTTCCTGATACCTTCCCGCAAATTCTTCCTTCAAAGTTTGACCACGGGAACCAAAAACTTTTCTCTCATCCCAAATATTTATCTGCATGTAGCGCCAAACATGTGAGCATGAACAAATACACAATAAAAATCAGAAAAAAAAACCCCACTATATCAAAGGGCACAAATTTGATAAGATATATAAACCTAGGTTCCACCCACCCACCCCAACCCTCACAAAACCAAAAAAGCAAACCCCAACATATAAAAACAAAATTAAATACCAAAGAACCTAGCTCACACCATATCATAAATTCTTCTTAAAAGAACCATATGGAATCGCCAAAGTCATGTAATTTGGGCTCATCCAGGGACAATTAAGAACAAAACCAAAATAACAATTAGGCAGACTTTATTTACAATCCCCTAGATGAATCACACAAAGAAATGCTACCAACATGAAACAAACCCCTTTACTATAGTGAAATCTTGAAAGCATGCCTTGGATTATAGCAAACGCAGGCATCAATATGCTGTACATAGTGCAAGTGTGAATGTTTATGATTAATTTCTGCTAAAACAACAAATAAATACTCTTTGGACATACCAATCGCAGTGCAGCAGACCTCCCAAACTCATCGCTATTTTCAACTACATCACGAAGAGCACCAGGAAGAACTCTCCAAAACTCACCAACAAAATCAGAACCCTTTCGCCTACTGTTCTGCAAGATATCATTAGCAAGATACAGAAAAGCCACACGTTGCTCACGAGGTGAGCTGTGAAATTGTCTATCCCACGTTTCAACAACTTGTTTTGCTTTGTTCATATGAAATATGCACCAGTGTGATAAAGCTATAGTCTGTTAAGGATAGCATCTCAAAAGTAGGATTCAGTTTAACACTGCATACAGCAAGTTTCACTGGCAGAGGTAACTGAAACCATCCATTAGTAAACATGATGCATTGTAAAATATTGAAGTTATTTCGACAGGCAGGATATATGGTGCGCTATAACGGAATTTAACTTGACTATAGGTAGAATAAATGCCAACTAAATATTAACAAAGAGATTTGGAAAGCACAGAGAAGCTAGTTTTACCATCATCATATTCAAATCAACAATAATAACCCTCCCTTTGTAATTACTCCAAGCTTTCATTTAAACCCTGAAGGTGAATAAAACGAATATAGCCACTTAAGCAGCCTATGTTGACAATGACACAAGCATGCATATTAAACTTCAGCTTTTGGCATAATGCCTCAAAAGGATACTCTCTATGCTTGTCTGAGAACTATTGAGCTTGGTTAACTTATCAATTAAGATCTGTGAATTAAATGTACTCCCCATTGATGTGTATGAGCCTTGATGAACAGATTATACACGGAGGAAAATTTACACAGGATGAGCCTTTAAAGGATAGCTTCCCTGTAAAATAGATAGTTGCCCAATATCAAGCAAACACAGAATAAAGGAAAGAAAATTCTAATTGAATCAACAGAAAGAGATACACTAGTTAACGAGCTGGTCTCCAGAAATTTCAACCTTTCTTTGTCATTGATCAAAATAATCCAGAAATGTAAATACGATGCAATTAATCCTCTTTTTGCAATAATTGGACACAGAAAGTAGACAAAATAAAAGGATGCTAAAACAGCCATAGCATGAAGGGACATGTATAATAGTGAAAAAACTAAGAGAGAACATTTACACATGTTACAGTAATTAATATAACTGGGTTCAATTGGAAGAGGTTGAGATCTTAGAAGGCATATTCATCACAACATGATTTGAACATATTCCACTGAATTCCCTTTCTGACACTGAATCTACTTATTGTGTGAAATTAGAGAATTTCAACATCTTGCCAAAGCATGCCTTAGCAGGTGAGACTATGGATGCATGAGGAGATATGAATCTTGACCTCCTATCAAAGAATGCTTTAGTGGGTGAGGCTATCAATGCATGAGGAGATATCAAAATATAGCCAACACTAGCTTCCTAGGCCCAATCACCAAAGTTCCTACAGGAAGAAGTCAAGCACTTTCCTGGCACAATAAAAGATAGGAGAGAATAATGGTGCTGTATATAAATGGCTGGCTGACTGGAATAGATTGCTGCTTTATGTCTATCAAAAACGAGAACAAAGAAAGAAATACTGCCATAAAAAAACCATAGTGCACGACAAAATATTGAGTCCAAATTCCATGGGCCTTGTCTCAATTCAGTTAAAACTTATAAAATTTTCCTTGCCAGATTTTTTTTTGTAATTTACCAAAGGGTAAAGGAGCACCAGTTAGACAATCCAAGATTGTAGGGGCAACTAACATAAACATAGGGCAGAGAAGACCAAAAATAAAGACCTGAAGAGAATCAACAAATGATGATATTATACACTTAGGTGTTAATGAAGATATGTTTCATGATAGAGTGCCATGATGGAAAATGATCCATACAAAGCTGGCCCCACATAATTTGACTAAGGCTTTAGTAGTGGCTTTTTTTTTAAAATTTATTACCAAAAAAAGGTATTAGTTATGTGTCATTGGACAGGCCAATTAGCAAATTCATAATAATTTCCTAATTGAATATCCAAAATCGTTTTCAAACCTTGAGTATGAAACAAGATGATAAATACACACAACAAAAAATGCATTCACAATCTTTCCTAATACATGGTTCCAATTGAGACTTCTATATTGTGAAAAACGGAACATTATGTCATTTGGCTTAACGAGCACAAGCAATTTCCTCCTCAACATATATATTAAAAAAATCTGAAGAGTGCAATTCCAGATTCACGTTATGGGCTTTTTTATTTAAAAAAAAAAAGGAGAAAAAAAATCATACACTTCATGTTCAGCTATGTTTGCTGATTTTATGCCTTTTCACTGCAATACTTTACTGTTAAGGATGTGACGGATCATTTACTTAGAAATCATGCAATAAATATTTATAATCTAGTTCATGCTGTTTCTGCTCTTATACCTCTGGTGTACTTAAACAGTTTACCAATAAATTCCTTTATCAAACCAACAAAAGAAATAAAATGTTGTCTAAAATAGTTCATTGCCAATAAGTTTCCCACTATGGAAACCATCTATGCATTTCCTTGAGAAAAACCTAGGAAAAAAGGTTTCCAGAAGTCAGCACAGTGTCATCCATCTTATTCGAGACACCTATGGATATTTGTTGTAGGTAGATAGGTGTAACGAGTTTCAGTCATGATTAACTCATGATGGAAATTTTGGCATGCAAACCTAGATTGACTGTCTTGGAGATATGCAACCATTACAAGAACAATCATTTCGATTTCCTTCATGATTGCATGGAAGCTACAAGGGCACTCTATAAAGTATATTTGCCTAATAGAAAGCTCAATGACAACATACAAGAGTTTGTTAGTGATTCGTCATAGGAATTTCATGACACCAAAACACTTTAATGCTCCCTTCATTAAAAAGGACGACGATAATGGAGGCAACAAGGCACTTGTTAAGTGACTAAGACAAAAATCATTTCAACTCTCCATGTACATTCTTTTTCAGGAAACATAGACTCAAGTTTGGAAAGGTAAAAAAAGTTTCTTCTTTAGTGTCTTAACAAGTGCTGAAGGTACTCCTAAAATAGATTGACTAAAAATTGGATGCTTCAGTAAAGACTGAAGCTGTCATTAATTCTAGATGCTCACATAAGCCAGAGTCACATTTTTAATGAAATAAATTTCCAACTTCAAAATAACTAATGAAATCCAACTACAATCACATAAGAAGGCATGCCCATTCAAGGAAGCAAGTTATATCATTGATCACATAATATGCACCAGAGATGAAACCTCAGAAGCAGATCTAAACAAGGAATTGAGAATCTTCAGTCATATCCTAAGATAGAGACACCAGAGCAGCAATTTTACATAGAATAATACAGCTAACTACCTAATTGAACTTTGGTAGGTAAGGAAAAAAAAATACCTAATCCAACTATTGTCATTAACCAGATGATCTCAAATGGGAAACGGGGGTTATATCCATGCAAGATACTTGCAATAATTTGTTGATATAGATCATCAAATTTCAGTTATCAGGAGAACCTACAGGACATACTTACTAAAAATGCAGCCTAATGAGTTACCTAAAAAGAGTGTTCCCTAATGTACTCTCAACTATAAGATTGGAATAACAATTGCTATTCCTCCACTTATAATCAAAAGATTTCAACATGAAGATGAGCCTTGGTACATCAGTTAAGCTATGCCTCTGGTGGACTACTACGGGTTTGAGACACCAAAAAATATTCTCTGCAAATGCAATAGTAATGCTGCATACAAATGCATTCCCCGTATAACTACCCCCACTAGCCAACCGCTCTATATCCGCCAGTGAACCTGATGTTGAAAAATTTATCCCCTTGATTAAATATTCAGCTTAGTCAATGGAACTTTCAACGGCAACTTTCATCTCAGAGCACAATTCGGTCGCAAATTACAAAATCATTTTAGCAAAACAAAAACGAAAAAAAAAAAAAAGAAAAGAAAAAAGAACCTTTAAGCTGAAATGTCGCAACAATTAGCAAATTACAAATAGTGATTGACAGAAAGAATCGACCTCCAATTATCATTTCACTGTAAACCAGAAAAATCCTAAAATTTCCTTCCTTTTTCAATAACTATGAAACAGTCAAATCAAAGAACTGAACATTTTCAGCCCAAACTTGCAAAGAAATCACAAAATTCAATTGGTTAAGAGAACAGGACAAATCCTTACACAAGAATTTCGTAGTAAACCCTAAAACCCCACCAAAAAAAAAAAAGGAGAACTAATTCCAATAATCAGGAGGCTCGAACAATGACGAAAACTATCCAATTTACCATCCAATCAGCTTAACGAGTACAGGTACACGGCACAAATTTCAAATTCGTAATATGAAAAGTTCGTGAAATTGAATAGTGACCCAATAAAAAAAAAAAACACCGGAGAGAGAGGAAGAGAGGAAGAGTGACAAAACGGACCTGATGAGGAGAATGCCGAATCAACGGCCAGAGGTTTCTCACCGATCGATCAATTCGTCCATGGAAGAGACAGACAGAGACAGAGACATAAAGAGATAGAGCAAGTTAGGGTTTATCGAAGAGGTTTTGCAATTGAGACAGAGGAGAGAGTCTGACACAGGTGTAGAGTAGTAAAGACCAGAGGAGTTTTGAATTGAGAGAGAGAGAGGAGGGTGGGGATTTGTGACTTTTGTGTGCGGGTTATAAGAGTTTGGGTTTGGGAATATAGGATTGAGAGAGGAAAGTGATTTGTGTTTGAGATGACCAATTTACCCCTCTAGTACCTCCTCAAGGAAGGTATTTTCACATAAGATTTTTTATTTTCCCGACTGGAAATCCTTCCTCCAATTTTTTTTTTTTCTTTACGTACTAATTAAATTTGAACCGTTGGATTATTTATGTTTTTAATTATTCAAATTTAATAAATATAACTCAATAGTATAATTGAATAGTGGACAAATCCTATCAAAAATATAAACCGAATCATAATTATATTAGCAAGACCACTACATCGTATTAACAAGACAAATGTCTTTTTCTTATGATTGAAAATGAAGTGAATTAACAAGATAACCACGTTGTACATTGATTCTAAAACCAAGCAATATTATCTTAATTACCAAAAAATGTATATAAATTTGTCCATCAATATTCAAATATTATTCTATTTGAATCATTTCATGTTTTTATTTGAGCCCTATTTATTTCAAGGAAAACCATATTGTTAGTGCAAAATGTTTTCCTTATAAAAATATTTTTTCGAAAATGATTTGTTTCCATATATTTCGATATATTTATATAAATATGTTGAAAAAACCTTTTTATTGTTTGACTCATGAATATTATATAACTTATAATAATACCTAGGTAAGCTAATATCAACATATTACTATAGATATATTGTATCAAATATTTTATTTAAAAATGAAAGTATAAATGTAAATTATTTTTTAATATACATTACTAGGATCAATTGATTATTATAATATCTTAACAAGTCTATAGTTTTTTTATCCACTATTATTTTTTATTTAAAATATAATTTATAATTCTGTTAAAAATAAAATAAAATAAGTATCATTTTCTTAAAGTTAAACCGGTTATGGATACTAGATCAGAAAACAACATTTCATTTGGTCATTTTAAAAAGAATAAGTCATTTTCCTAGGAAAGAGTAGTATTTTCCCTTTAATGGAAGAATGTTTCCCTTGCAGGGATAATTCTTCTATAATCCAATCCTTAATTTTTAGGAAATTGGTTCCGTTATCCATCTTACCTTAATTTGTATCTTTTTAAATTTGAATCATTAAACAAACTTTTAATTCAACAATTCAAATTAAAAAAAAATGGGAATGAATGGTAAAATAAAAAACGAGACCACACCGTCGAAATAAATGATAGGACTTAGAATCTCCTAAAGGAATATATTTTCTACTTAAAAGACCCTTTATGGTAAACAAATAAGGGAAAAAAAAAGTTTTCCATAGAATATATTTCTTAGAGCAAATAATGGCTTAATTTCTCAATGTTTTCAAAATTTTACAAAAGATGATTCATGTTAAGTATGATCAAACTTTCATATATCTTTTACTTGGTTTTGTAGTGTCAGAAAACATAACAGAATTTATAAATTCTATAAAACCTATCATGAAATCCATTTATAACATGCATAATGTAGAACAAAAATTTGATTATCTATAAAAAAAAAATGTAAGATCACATAAATTAACAATTAAGATATGAACATCTAAATATTAGAATAAAGCCCTATCCTTGTACAATTAGGATCGATAATGGATTTAGGGTATTTAGGAAAGTAAATTGAGTTGGTTAGCGGTTTACGAAAAATATGATAACCCTAACTATGGAATCCTTGTATGCTTATAAGTCAAAAATACAATAAAATATTAAGAATATAATCAAATAGTGAGAATTAATTAATACAATACCAAATTACTCGAAATCCCTCAAATTGAGTTCGAAATACGTCGAGAACTTAAAGATAAATTAATTAATTTATAAAATGAGATAATATAGTATAATTTACTATATGAGTATACGCGTATTTTCATGAGTGTACCTGGTATAAATAATAATTATACCCATAAATTAACCTAAAATTATATAATTATATATAATAAGTGTTAAATTCATTAAAAAAAAAGAAATATACCTTGAAAATAAAAGATATATTAGAAACATAGTTATATAAGTATAGTTATATGCTACACGTGATATATATACATAAGATATATATACATATACTAAGAAATATACTAAATACTAATGTAATTTATATAAAATATCAATAAATTCATTAAAAATCAACCTAAACTTATCTAAAATTTAACCAATCAACTTGGAATATGCTAGAAAACTGCATGGCATCCTTGTATGGACAAAAGTGATGAATCAAAAGGGCAAAGGACCACAATTAGATAGATCATGCTATACAAAATAATAGGATAATTATGAAAATTTTAAAAAAATCTAGAAGTTTCCTAAACTAATATAAAAGGAATACTAGGACATACATTAAAAACTTTAGAACCTAAAACACCTAAATAAAATTAGAGAGAAAAATTTAAGAAATAAAAATATTTTAGAAAAAAATTCCCCAAAAACAGAGCAAGGATTAAGCTAAGGTAGTTCCCCAACCATCCGATGACTTGACGTGGAGACCTGCTGCCACCTAGCAAAGCCACCACCGACTAAGCTGACCAACAATTCTTCCCCTACCAACGATGGCTAAAGCTCTGATGAATTTAGGTTTCGAGCTTCTACCCTATTTTTTTCTATTTTTGAAAAATTATTAAATTAATTAGGAAAAATATGAAAAAATTAATTTCTAGGTTAGATATACTTTCATCTCATAAATTTATTTTAACAAAATTATGAATATTTAATGTACTATTCACTTGAAATTTGAAATTCAAAATAAATACACAAAACGATATAGTTTCTAACTCAAAATTTTTATGCAAGATGTTTATGATATATATGTAATTGCTATGTAGCCTGATTTTTTATTTGAATATTTTTAATATTTATTGTATTTTTCGGCTTAAAAATAGCTTGAAAATAAGTTGAAATTGTGAAATAAATAGGAAATTATGAAATTAAATGATGAAATGAACATGTACTAATTTCTTGTGAATAATAATAATGTTGGGACAAGTTGAAATTAATTTGGTGCAAAAAGGATTATAATTTGGTAATTTAGAATAATTCAAGAGTAAAATCATAAATACAAATATATAAGCGATAGATCGAAAACTTGAAACCAAGTACTAGTTGAGTTCTCCATATTTTTAAGAGTTTATGAAAATTTTTGAAGAATTATTTGGTAACTCGAACTATTTATTACCAATTTATGTAGTAAAATGACTTAAATTATAAATCAGGATGTATTTTCAGTAATAATAAGTTAAAATGTAGTAAATAATTGAATAAAAACTATGTATGGGTGTACTAATCAGATTAGATAAAAAGTGTATTTTTAATATAATTAATTATATTTTACTAATCGGGATATATTATATGTGTATTAGGTTAGATAATACTTATATTATAATAGTATAATGACAAATCAGGTAAAATACAATTTAATAACATAAATTACGTATAATACGATAATATTTATATAGATACATATAGCTATATTAAAAGCTTGAATTATCCATTAAAAGTCATCTCTAAAAATAGGACCTATAACACATGTTATTAGATTTGTACGAACCCAACGATACTAATTTTCTTAAGATTAGATCGTTGATCTAAACAACTAACTTCAAAACTAAATTTAGGTTTTATGTATATAGGATTTCTCGGTGATTTGATCGTTGACAATTCAAGTCTTCCGTAGTGAGCATCTAAACAGGTAAGTAAAATCAATGCTTCACAGTATTTTAGGATATTATTTTAGAATATTTGGAGACTTTGGTTTATGATTATAGTTAGCTGTTTGTATGTATGTAGCATTTGTGGTTGGGTTTTGATTTACTATAATGAGAGCTAAGCTCCATAATATGGTTGTTTTGTAAATATTATTATGTTTGAATTATTTGAACTTGATTAATCACCTTGAAAAGATGAACTAATTCAAATACTCACTAAGGGTAATAATTAAGATTCTCGAGCCAAACATGGACTCTTTTCAACTGGGATAGCTGAAATGGTCATTTCCCTACCTTCAGCCAAACTAAGTAATAAGAGAGGAGGTCACAGCAAGGTTGAGAGCCGTGGTTCAAAGGTGGTCACAAGAGGAGAGTGTTCTCCATTGCACAAGCCTCGGTTTGGTTTTGATATGTGAGTGTATGACATCAATCTCCTCAACCCAAATTAGAGCGGACGTAATTTCTCTAATCTCACAACGGACTGAATAACATTGTGCGATGGTATTTACTTGTACATGCATTATATTTAACCAACTTGGTTGAAAACCTTACTTGTGATGTGCTGAGTACATATTTTTGTTTCTACCCTACTAACTGAGCAAGTTATCACTTATTCCCCTAGATTTATTTTACAAGTTTCAATTGGATTATAAGTGTCTATCCAACACCAAACCATTAGTAATTTAGGACGAGGAGTAAGATGTAACAAAGAAATGGTTGGTTATTACTCTTAGCATTAACTTTTTATCTTTTAAAGAAAACTACATAAGACTCCTTAACAGGCTTAGTAGTTTTCAATATTTTTGTCTATATATGAAACGAAGGGTACCTATGAGATTTACTACTACTTTTTTATAAGATCAAATTACAAATTTATTTTTAACAAATTATTTCAAAGGATTATTCCACAAGTTTGTATCAAACAGGTACTGAATTGGATGCTTTAAAGAGGTATAGTCGAGTACGCCTAATGTGAACTAGGTCTAAGATAGCAGCTGTAAAGACAATTTCCATTTTAGGATGGCTCACACGGTGGGACTATTACGACTTCACCTTTTCGGAACATGACAGAAAATACATTTTCCCTACAAACAAGTATCCTTCTTCCCTTGGATAGTAGTTCAAGTGAAAGTCAAGAATCATATTGCCTTTTGCAAAATTTAATTCACCGTAAGGATTGCAAATACAATCTTTATACCATTATACATATAGACAAGGAAAAGAACTAACCCTAATCCTCATACTAGTAGATAAGTTGAGTTAAACTAATAAATTTTTTAATTGGAAGCAAAATATAGTCATTTGCTTTCAAAGATTCAAGAAAAGTATAAGTAGTTACTTTAATCGATGGATACTCACCATATAAAAATAATTGTCTTCCATTATATGGTTCATTTACAATTTTTTCAAATTTAGACCATTGAATTCACAATCAATTAAATAGTTTAGATTTGAAGGAATATAGATTAAACATAGTATAGAAGGCAATATCAATCCTTTAAAAAATAAAAACCCATAATATGCTCTTACTATTTACTTTTAAAAGGCAATTAGCCTTTATTGGCTATTAAAACCTACACCGCTTAGGATTCAAATGCTATTTAAATGCAAATTGTCTTAATTTATTATTGTCCAATCAATGGCCAAAATAAATTCAAAATCAATTTGACCATCACACCATCCAAACTACTTATAAGAAAATTAATTTTTTTTTTTTAAGAAAGAAAACATGTCTTCTATATTTGGTATGTAGGAATGAATTAGAACAAAATCGTGATTTCGACTTCCATTCTCTTTCCTTATATTTAAAAGCACATTTAAAAGTTGAAATCAGTATTCAATTCTGGCGATTCCATTCACTATTCATTCATTATTATTAACCAAATTACTTATTTAAACTTTAATTTAATTCTAATATTTAATATTTAAGGTGTTTTTTTACAATTATTACTATATACATATTTAATTTCATTCTATTCCATTTTATTTCATAGATATTTCCAAACATAAGAAATGATTTTCCATTCCACTTCTCATTCTATTCTAAATCATTCCTATACATCAAATGTAGCATTCTTTCCTCAAATATGAAACCAAAATATCATGACACAATCCAATCAAAGTGCTTAATAGCTCGATACAAAATAAGAAAAAACTAGACAACTATGGATCCTCTAAACTACTATGATTACTTCCTAAGTCTTTAAAAATAACATCCATTAAAAAATTAGGTGGCTCCTTATTAAAAGAAACATACATACAGCAACAAAAAGTGAGAGTAGATATAAACATGTGACAAAGGCTAGGTGACAAATGTTAACATCAACATTTCGTTAGTTAAGCCAATCAATAATTTGCTACAAATCTACTTCAGTGATAATTCTCCTAAGCCCATCATCCTAGCTAAAGACAACCCTTCCTTTACCACCCAAAGCTTTGCTTCTAATGGTTAAGCATGTTTTATATGTTTGCAATACACCAAATTGTACTTTCATCCTCTTCCTATTGTAAGTTTCATCATAGTTTACTTTTACCCACCTATCCTTAAGCTTCATCCAAGGTCATTCGAATTTCTTGCCATTTATTTTCAACCTCTATGCTTTATGATTCATCCATCATTTATTTGCTTCAATCTAGATAACACTTACACAATCATCCACTTATTTCCTTAGTTAGAAGATTCATTTGTTTTGTTCTTGCCATATTCCTCTAAGATCAAAGGGGATAAGGACATCACATGGTGTTTTATTGGAGTTCCAAAGTTTATTCTTTTCAAAAAGCTTACATGTGAGAATTAACACTTTATTAATAATTCATTTGTCTCTATTTTATACTAATAATTTGTTTAACTGTATTATTATTTTGTTTATTAACATCCAACAAACAATAGGTATTATTTATTCTATTAGTTGAAGAATTTGACTTCCTTATGTTATTGATTCCACAAGTTGAAAATTTTAATTTCCTTGTCAACAGCCAACATCCAATAAGTATTATTAGTTTGTTTGTTTTATATTGTATTAAGAACATTGTATATAGAAGTTGAATTCTTATGTTAATAAAAAAAATTACATGGTGAAGTTTCTTTTTCTCTTTTTTTTTTATGTAATAAACTTTACAATAAAGTTTCTTGTTACTATATTATAAATGTTAGATATAAATAAGTTGTGAATTTGCTTTTTTTTATTTCTTTTATCCTTTTGCTACTATACTGTAAATGCTGGATATAGATATTGAGTTCTCATTTTTTTCCTTCCAAAAAAATTATGTTCTATAATAGTTTTCTCACCCCTTAGCTATGATAGTTCTCTCTCCCACCCAAAACACCTTACCTCCTCTTTTCTTCCATTCATATCATTCAAATAAATTAATGTTAGGTTATTTTATTTACTCGAGTTTAATGTTGTTCATAATTTTATAATGGTCGTTTGAAATCAAACTAAGGGATTTTAAAATTTTTTCAAGCATTCTTACATTATTTGAACTCTTCAAGCACTATTACATTGGATAGGTTTTGTTCATGATTTCAAAGTTTTTTCTCATACAATTTTTTGAAAATATGTTCAAAATTTTATATGGGTGAATGTTCTATATATTAGGTTCTTTTATTTTTATTTGCTCATTTATTATTTATTTAATAATAGTAAAAGTAACATATTTTGTTTTTTTCCTATAACATGCTTTCTTTTTGTTAATTTTCGATGTCCATTTTCTCCATTTGCAAGAAGTTTTACAAAGGTGACCATAGATATAGGCCCATTTTCCAACAGTTTTGTTTTCTATGAATTACCAACTAAAATAAATCTAAATTTCACTTTTATTATGTGTAATTCCTTTCATTGTATTAATGATACATTATTTTTCATTTGCTTTACAATCAAGTTTCATTTGGTGTCCTAGGGTTAAGTATTTTATCTTCAGCAATCTTAACTCTACTTTTTTTTTTTTTTGCTTTTGTGTAACTAACTCTTCATTCTGTTGCATTATAAATATCATTCGTTTTACTTTTGTTAGGTATCGTTATGTTATTAATTTTTCATTTTCCTCTATTTCATGACTTGAGTGCGAATGTCGACATAACTATCTAATGAATATTTCTAAAGGTTATAGCATAGTTAATCTATATGTAATTATCACAGTGTTGTTTGTGAGTTTGTATAGTAATTAGATTAATTTTTTTATATAAATGACTATTGGATATGGATGCCAATTGAAATGGAGAAACACATGATTCTTCAATTAATATTTTATGTAAATGTGATGGTAATATTATTATTTTTTCGATATAAGAAAAATTGCCTCTCTTAATAATTTAATTCGGTGAATGGTGATATTTTAATAATTTAACACAACAAATAATAAAGCAAATTAAAAGAGTGTAAGGAAGGAGAAAATCAGGTTGAGATTTTATAGAGTTTCAACCTTTTACTTACTGCTTTCTTCTAACTCCACTGCTAGGGATCTGATTTACTTCACCGGTGCTATTCTGCTTAATCTACTAAATCAAATCATAAAAAGATTACAAACACTTATCACACATAGACTTTACAATACTCTACTTTACTTATCTGACTTCTCAACAATCTAAGCTAATATAAAACTATAAAATACAAATGTACTTGTTTCAACACTTAAACAACAAAATAATAATTTTAAATTACAAATGAGAATAAAAATATAAATCTCAAACAATTTCACTCAAAAGGAAATGATGATTATTGTTATGTTTGCTTCGGTGGAACTTTCTGAAGAGGTATTTGAAGGACTTTCCATGACTTTTCAGAAGGTAAAATCTGATCAAAACTTTTTGTTTTGCAAGAGCTTTTTTTCATAGTAGTCTAGATGTTTTGAATCTTTCTTCTTTTTATATTGAAATCTTCCAACAGCTAATATGTTGAAGATTAACTTTTTCGTATTTATCTAATCGTTAGTTTGCTAGAGATAATCCTTAGATATTTTGAGAGGATCTCAGTCATTTGAATTTAAAAAATAACTCTCCTTATTTTGTTTAGATCATATAAACTTTAATCCGTAATCATCAGATAATCTTTTGATTTTGAATTTGTAGAGGAGATATGCCTTATCAAAAACTTCTGAATAAAACTCATATTCAAGATTTGAATTTTCATAAAATCCGATTCAATCTTATCCTTATCCACATATTTGCCCATTTTGATTTTTTAAAAATTAATTTGCTTAAAAATCCTCATAGATCTTAATTCCATCTTAAGTAAAATGAGATTAAGTGTATTTTCCTAATACGCCTAATCTAGTGAAGCTAGGTCTTATTAAATTCGAATTAAAAAATAATGTCATCTGTTTCCAAATCAATCTTTTAAATGACTTTCTGAAGAGTATCAATTTTTGCTTTCTTTGAGGCTTCTGAACTAGCTTCTGAATGATGTATTATATTACTTATGCTTATAAAGCTTTCGAAATTCTTTCTAAAGAATTTTAGACCAGTCCATTTTTAATCAATTCAAACGTTCTAAATAAATTTCTGAATACAACTTAGTTTTGTGAAATTAAACTTTCTAAAAACCCTTCTAAATATCTACATTCTTAACGATTCATTAACATTTGTCCCTTTTTTGTTATTATCAAAATATATGAGTATGAGAGATATCTAACACAAACATTTTTCATTTTAAAAGCAACATAATTTAAAAAGCTGTCAAGTTTGAGGAGAAAAGTTTTATTTTTCTGTTTTCTTTCTTTTAGGAATTATGGGAATGAACAATATTTTTCAAATTTCTATATATTTTCTATTTTTTCTTTTTTTTTTCCCTTTTAACTTATATGTTTATTTAATATTAAATATAGGAACAAAGATTGTGACATGGTCTTGGTTTGGGATTAGAAGTGTTATACTCGTTGCAAGTAGGATATTGAAATACCCTAGTTAGGTTAGTAATTTAATTAAATCATAAAAATCTCTTAAGTTAATATAGTTAGAAATCAAAATTTAGGTCTCAATTTGATTATTTTAGAATCCTTATTTTATGTATACATTAAGTATATTCGATTTTATTTTACATAAAAGGTATAAGAATTTTATTAGTACTTTACATTATGATATTTTTATGAAAAGTTATTATCCTATGCTATATACATATATATATATATATGCCTATTTAACTCTTTAATTTCTTTTTAAACACCACTTTACATTCTAAAAGTTTATAGAGTAGATTACTCTACCCTAACCCTATATTATTTTTTTTTTCTCAGTCGCAAATTCTTTTTCTTTCTCGACTCTTATTAATCTCTCCTAGCTCATCATTAACATACTCTTTCTTGACATTCCTTATAGACCTCTTACATCTTTCTCTCATTACCTCCTGTCCAATCCTTTGTCCCCTTGCAAATCCCCCCCCCCCCCCCCCCCTCCGTCCCCATTTCTCTCTTATCTCTCGACCCCACCCCTTATCCTTTCTCCTTCAATCCCAATCGCCTTCCTTCGTTACTCCTCTATCTCTCCCTCGTCCCTTTGTCTAACATTACCTGACCTTATCCCCTTACATCCCCTCTCATCTCTCACTCTTTCCCCTCTCATCCCCCTATCCTTTCCCTCTCATCTTAGCCCCAAAATTTCCTATGTCTCCTATCAACAAACACAAATCCTTAATTCAATTCATTACCATAATAAGTTCATTTGAATTCAAATTTTGGTTTCTCTTTCGATTAGGTTTGGTTTGTTTTCGTTTCCGTACGTTTTGAGCTCATTTCGATAATTAACACTATTCAATTATTTAGGTATTTATTTAAATAAAAAGTAATTTTTGTGTATCATAGGTTCTCATTTGACGTCAAATCACAATTATTCGGTGATTTTGTCTTGCTTTAATTTTATGTGCCACCTCGACTTTCTATTCTATAACATGTACGTAGTATATTTTATTTTTATTTGGTTTCCCATTATTGTCGTGAAGATAACTATGTACTAGTATCTAATTATTATTAATGAATTATTTGATTATTATGTTAAATAGTATTATTTTATATAAAGTTACCGTTAAATATATTTTATTGTGATTTGGAGTATTGTTTAGATATATATATTAGGGCCAAATTTCTATTTTCTATTGTATTCAAATTGGGTCACTATTTTCTAGTTTACTATAGAATGTGTTAATGTTCGTATTCTTGATGCATGTCCTAAGTGTCGATTCGG
This sequence comes from Lumnitzera littorea, assembly GCA_024138015.1. Taxonomy (NCBI): domain Eukaryota; kingdom Viridiplantae; phylum Streptophyta; class Magnoliopsida; order Myrtales; family Combretaceae; genus Lumnitzera; species Lumnitzera littorea. The sequence continues at coordinate 91,679,751 of JAMXBB010000010.1, forward strand.
TATATGTTAATACTATTTTATTATTAGTATGTCTTATTTTTCTTATATCGATAGTATTACGATCTAAAGTATTTTTATCACATTAATATTATAAATATATAACATATTATATTATGTATAGTATGTCTGTTTTATTTATCAATTATTATTATGTCATTCTTTACAAAATTCAACGAACCATATTATTTTTCGATTAAGTACGTATTATTTTATTTCCATATCAATTTAATAATGCGTATATTTTGATACTCTAATCATGTATCCACTTATTATTTTCTTTTATATATATATCAACAAGCACCCAAAAAGAGCTACCCTAAATGCTAGCTATGAAATATAGATGAAATATGAGATAAGAGAATATAAAAACAACATGAAAATGCAATATTAATTATAAGTTAACTTATCTTAAAATATAAATCGTACAAATAAAAAGATTTTTCAAGCAAACTATGCCCATACTATATAAAATAAAAATTTTAAAGCGTCTTCTAAAAAAAAAAAAGAATTCACTTAGATCATTACCATTATTATCCTTAATTTTTTGAGACATTAAACATTATTGTTATTGTTCTAGGTACGTGGCATTGTCTTATCAGATGCTTGAGGTAAATTTAAGCCTTCTTGGGACCAATAGCCCAACAACCGTCGAGTTTCCAATTGATATATCTTAGAACTTAGCCGAAATATCTTAGAAATTTAAACCACCACAACAAAATTAGGATAGATGTTTATAGTTAATAACTAATCTAAGTACACCTATTTCTATTTCAGAATTTTTATTAACATAAACGGCTGAACACCTCTAGGGAGACTTATTATGTCTTATTAAATTTTTATTAAGTAAATCATTAATTTCATTTTTACAATATTTTAGAATTTCATTATTCATTTGAGAAGGTCTTACTTTAGTTGGAATATCTTTCTCATTAAAATCATTTTCATAAGATAAATTTACAATATGAGACTTATGATTCCAGAAAGCATTGAGTAAATAATAACAAATTGAATTTTTTATTTCTAAATCTAAATTAGAAATTTTCTTTTTTATATTTTTATTAGAAAGTTGTTTTTCAATTTTTTTTATGTTCAAGATCATTTTTTAAATACATTAAATATTTCTCTTTACATTTGATTAAACAATTTAGCTCAAATATTAAATTGGTTTTTAATTCATTTAAATATTTAGTTTATGGCTTTGAGACAAAATTGAAAACAATTTTCTTTTTGAAGTAAAGTGTCTCGATTATTAACAGAAATGGGTTGAATTAGATTAATAAAAAGTGTTCCTAAAATGAAATTTTGTTTTAAATTTTTAACAAGAATAAAAATAGTTTTATATGAAATAGTATCTTTTATTGTTTCAGCATTAGATAATTTAAAATTGATTTGCAATTTGTTACCGAAAGTAGATTTTCAGGAATGAGTTGTTTTTTCAAAATATTTTGTAGAGACAATTAAGATGTTATAAATGTAAAAAAAATTAGTCATACAGCTAATTTCTATACAATCAACAATAGACTTAATGAATTAAATCTTAATGATGAAACAATGAAAAAAATTTTTCAAATCTTTGCAACTAACGAACCTTCTTCATTAGAAAATGATTGTAATGATGTAATTCAAGTTAATAATATTGAATCCACTTGATTTTATGAGTAATGATAATGAAAAACTTAATTGCTTAAAAAACATTAATAAGTCTAATCTTACCCTTATACCAAATTTACCTTATAATCTTTATGAAATTGTAGAAAGAGGAAAAAGAAAACAGAAAAACCTATTTCTATTAACGACCTTCATAATGAAATTAATGCTAGAAACAAGAAATAAAAAAATTAAAATTAATGCAATTGAATCTTCAAAAGGATTTTCTTAAATTTAAATAGAAAATGATAATTCAAGAATTTTAATTGGAAGCATTAAAACATTGATAAGTATAAGTGTTATACCTAAAGATAGAAGCGGAAATACGCTTCAAGATGAAAGAAAGAAAGAAAGAAAGGAAAAGATTAGATGGAAGATGGAGAGAATAGAAGAGTATGTGTTGATCTAAGAGAGAAAGGAAGAGGTTTAGTAGATGAGGAGTGAAGGAGATTGAAGAGAATGAAAGAAAGTGTAAGTATGTGTATTTGAACCCTGCCTTTGATTGAAACGAGGGCTTTATTTATAAAAATTGCACTGACCTGATACTATAGTGAATGGTGTTATTGTAGCTAATAGGGTACTGTTTAAATAGTGAAAAGTGGAAGACATTTTACTATAGTAAACAGTAGTATATCAGATAATGGATTCTGACATCATTGATAGTTATGCATTGTGATACATGTATAGACATATCCCTACCGTATTTTATAGTGCAAGAATACATTTAGAAGATACATACATTCATTCAAACATACATTGATCATATTTTAAATCTATCTCATAGCAGTCATCTTCATTTATATTGCCACTGTGATGAGATCTTGATTCAGATGTAAGACCTTTAGAAATAAGGTCAATGTCCTCTTCTTCCAAAAGTTTTGTAGATCTTCCTCCACCTCCACGAATAATTCATCCATCATTTAATGATCAATATAATGTTCAATCAAATGTCTAGGATAATCCTTCAATTTCAAGAATAGTTAACAATAGGTCAGGTATAACTAAACCAGTTTACCAATATAATAATGAACATGAAGAACCTTCAACCTCTGTTCTAGATGATTTAGAACTCAATGTCTTAGAAAAACCCTTCAAACCTGATAAGATTTTCCTAAATAATGAATTTAACTCACCAAAAAATGAGAAAATTAAAAAATGGTATTTTGAAACTTTTAAAAATGTTGCTAAACAAATAAAAGATGAATATTATAATTTTATGTATGAAAATAGTTTTCAAATACATTTCTTCGATTGGTTTGAAGAATATTATTTGAAACCTAAAGAAATTAATGTTGTATATGAATGCTTTAAATGAAAATTAAGTAATAGACAAATAATAGAATCAAATCATCCACCACTTAGTAATATAAAATCTATATACAAAAATATTGAAATAACCCTCGTGCCTTTTAAAAATGTTATAGAAGAAGAAGGCTCATGAATTAAAAAAATAATATACCAAAATAATTTTACAAATCAACATTTACATATAATAGAAAAATAATTAGACAAAATAGAAAATGTAATTAATGATGAAATAAATAAAACACAAGAACCAATTGTAATCAATAAAATTAATAAAAATATACCTTTGTTTAAACCTTTCGAAATGCCAAAAAATCTAAATAATGAGTTTTTAAAAGTTTTGGAAGATAAAAGAAGAATGTTAAAGGCAAACACGAAAGAAAAAGTAAAGCTAATTGATATTCTGAAAATGGAAACACCAATTAATACTTCAAAATTAAGGGGTATTACCATAAATGATACACCTTAAAAAAAATTAATATTCTTAATGAAACTGATAATGATTTGGAAAATGATATAATGTCCAATATTTCTACGTGACGGCTACTGAGCTATTGGTCCTAAGGAGGCTAAAATTAATCTATTCTATAGCAGTCGTCTTCATTTGTATTGCCACTGTGATAAGATCTTGATTCAAACATTGAATTTGAAGTTGATCCTTAGGTTGATTCATTCAGGCTTGCTAAAGTTTTTTCTAATAATTGCTTCATTTGATTTAGAGAACTTACTTGAGCCATTTAAGACATTACGAATCCCTTATCATGGAAAAGTGGTGCAGAAACGTTAGTAGGAATAATTAAAGAATTGTGGGCTTTAATCCACATTAAGGTTAATTCTTGTTTAATTTTATTCCACATTTTAAAACTTTCTCACTACTTGACTTTATACATTCTGATTAAATTAATAGTGTCTCTGGTTTTATCAGTTTTATATTCGAAAAACTACGTTATAACCTAAGATATATTGATGCGCGTAAAATAAAACATTTCTTTTTGAAAACATTTTTCATAAAGAGTTGGGTTATAATTTTTCATGAAAATATTGAAACTATTTTTAGCTTAATCATGGACAATTTTTAGAACTGCTCTAAATTGTTCCTATCAGTGTGTAAATCAATAAGAAAGGTTTTTTGATGTACAGTTATCAAAAAATATTAACCACATGTGAGACCTTTTTGGGTTCATTTGGTAAAAAACATTCCATCAAGCCTGTTTATAATCGTAATAATTATAACTGGCTCGATAATTAGGTTGGGTAGACAATGGGCTCATTTGGAATTTAATTGGCATTGTTGGATGATTACGCCATTCATTAAAGTTTATGACCTTATGAATTTTGGCTGTCGAATAACTAATCATCCCATCATTTTTAAAATGTTTAAAAGAAATTGATCCAGTTTCATTTAAAATTTTTTCATAAAATTGGATGGGTTTATAATAGTCATACGGAACATAAAAGAAATCTTTTGTAAAAATTTTCCTTACATATTCAAATAGGTCTTTTTCAAACATGTCATTTTCAACGGAAAAGACATATTTGAAAATGAATTTTTGAAAAAATTTTGATCTTTGTATGGCAATTTTTTTGTTGGGGATGTTACTTCTGTAATTTAGACATTTTAATTAGTTCTCCTTTGTAAGGGAACTAATTCTTGTTGAGATTCATGAACTATTGATGGGGACATTGATGGTTGTAAAGTTATTGCCATAGACTTAAGTAATTCTAAGTTTACCAGAACACTAATTGGAGAATTAGTAGGTTTATCCCATTTTTTGGTTGTAGAGTAATGGATAATGCTCTGAAAAATTCAAGGGTGATCTCAATATTGGAAATTTTAGAAGTGTTTTCAATGTTTTGTGTTTGATCATTGGGAGACTGGACATTAGGAACATTTGAGGACTAGACATTAGTAGACATTGGTTTGGAGGTTCTTGAAGAGGATTCCTTCCTGATTATAAGAGGGGCATTTGATGATTTATAGACATTTAACCAAATACGGACATTAGCTAGTCCCTTCTTATAGACTAACAGTTAAAGAGGACATTGACTTTATTTCTAAGGGTTTTCTATGGTGACCTTTTCATTCGGGTGTTGAACTACATTTAAAGGTTCAGTATTGTAGACAGGTTGTTTTGGAAGTGGGTTTTCTACTTCCCAAGGTTTAGGTAAGTTGACCCGAGACCATTGAATCATTTTAGGTATGGACACATTAGCTTTGGTTAAGTCTGTCTGAATAAGAAGGGTTTGACCTCTCTTATCAATTTTGTAAGCCTTAGAACTGAAAGTAATTTTCATTAATTTGAAATAAATTCTATAAATAACAACCATTGGTATTACTCCTTCTACCATTCTATAATTATGAGTTTTAATTTGAAGGATTAAAGAACTCATTATAGTTTTGTCTCTAAGACCAAAAGTGATATTGGCATGACATTGGAATTGGATCGCTCCGTTACGAAGGCTAGTTTCAATAGTAGCATGAATTGATCTTTCATAAATTAGTTCCCTAATATCTTTAAAGACCATAAAAATAGAGATATCTAATCCTAATTTGGTAAGAGGTTTAGCTCTTATTTGGATAGGCCTATATGCATATAATTCCATTCTTTTATATATTTTTTAATTGAATCAACATTTAATAACTTTATTGTGGTTAAGCTATTAGAGCCAGTGGGAAAGTATATAGTGTGATAAGTTAATTTATATTTTCTTATAGAGACGATTTTTTTTATGAAATTTCTATCTTATATTTACCAATCACTTAGTACGATTCCTGTGTGGAATTCCTTGTGTTGTGATAAGCTTACTAAGGCCTGTCATAAATCTCATTTTTAGTTAAGGGTAGCAAAGGGTTATAAATTGGAAATCAAATTAGTCTTGCAAATTGGATTTATAAAATTAGATAAATTAGTCTCTTTTGAAAATATGAATTTATTTAAAAGAACTATATCATCTTCTAGTTTTGCTATTACTGAGCAATTAGAATATTCTATGCTAAATAATATAGATGAAATACATATGAAAGACTTTGATAAGGTAATAGATGGTTAGAAGATACATAAATATCTTATGATCAAATTTATCAAATGGCTAGTTTTTTAAAAATATTTTGTAAGAATCAATCCTTCTCTAATATAATTCAAATTAGTGCCATTATCAAATAATGCAATAGTTTCTAAAATGAATTCATTATTGATTTTAATTGTGACATTGATTAACCATTTTCTAGTTGTTATCTCAATAAGTTGAATGAAATAATCAGAGTAAAAAATCTATTGATCATTATTGTTAGAAGTCTCAATTCAAACATTTTTTGCTGCTTTACAATCAATTCGTAAAAGAAACTTTTGATTCAACAAATCACCTTGAAATTTAAAGGTTATTAAAAAAATTGCTAAGATTTCTTTTTTTATTGTAGAATAATTACTTTGACATTCATTCCAATGTTTAAAGACAAATTGGACAATATATTCTTTATCATTCTGTTTTTGTTTTAAAATTCTACCAAATCCTATATTAAAAGCATCTGTTTCTACAATTTTGTATAAAGATGGGTCTGCCATATGGAGATAGGGAATTTCTTTAATTTTCTCCTTAATTAATTTTACTATATTTATATGTTCATTTGACTATTGTAGAGGATTCTTTTTCAACCTTTGGTAGAGTGGTTTACAGAGAATGTTGAGATTTGGGAAAAAGTCAGCAACATAATTCAAATTATCTAAAAATCTCTAAAGTTGATTTTTATCTTTGGTTTCATCAGGGAATTTTGATGTGAAATCGATTGACCTTTATATTGGAATTATTATCCCATTATGAATGTGATATCTTAGAAATCTAATCATAGTCTAAAAAAAACTAATCTTAGATGATGACACAACTAACCCATTTTTCTTTGCAATACTAATAAAGATCTTAACATGTTTAAAATGTTGATCAATATTAGATGAAAATATTAAAACATCATCAATATAGACAATTATAAAGTTTGCATAGTTATTGAAGATTTTATTCATTATTCTTTGAAACTTAAAGGGAGCGTTTTTCAAATCGAATGGCATAATATTCCATTCATATTGACCAAATGGAATTGTGAAGGCAGTTTTATAACTATCACTTTCCTTAATCTAGATTTGTCAAAATCCAGACTTCATGTCAAATTTCAAAAATACTTTAGCATTATTTAACCTATTAAGTAAATCTTTTTTATTAAGTATTAGATACCTAATTCATTTAAGAGCATTATTAAGAGGTTTATAGTTAATAACTAACATAGGTATACCTCTTTCTATTTCAACATTTTTGTTAACATAAAAGGCTAAACAACTCTAAGGAGACTTACTATGTCTTATTAAATTTTTATTAAGTAAATCACTAATTTCATTTTTACAATGTTTTAGAATTTTATTATTCATTTGAGAGGGTCTTTGTTTAGTTAGAATATCTTTCTTACTAAAATAATTTTCATAAGGTAAATTTACAATATGAGACTTACGATTCCAAAAAGCATTGTGTAAAGAAGAATAAATTGATTTTTTTTATTTCTAAATCTAAATCATAAATTTTCTTTTTCAGATTTTTATTAGAAAGTTGTTCTTCAATTTTTTTATGTTCAAGATCATTTTTTAAGTACATTAAATATTTTTCTTTACATTCGATTAAACAATTTAGTTTAGATATTGAATTGGTTTTTAATTCATTTAAATATTTAGTTTGTGGCTTTGAGACAAAATGGAAAACAATTTTGTTTTTGAAGTAAAGTGTCTCAATATCAGAATTATTAATAGAAAAGGGTTGAATTAGATTAATAAAAGGTGTTCCTAAAATAATTTTTTTTTTAAATTTTTAACAAGAATAAAAACAATTTTATACATAACATTATCTTTTATTATTTTAGCATTAGATAAATTAAAATTGATTTGCAATTTGTTATCGGAAGCAGATTTTAAGGATTAAGTTGTTTTTTCAAAATATTTTGTAGAAATCAATCTTTGCCTAATACAATTCAAATTAGCACAATAGTTTCTCAAATAAATTCATTATTGATTTTAATTGTGACATTGATTAACTATTTTCTAGTCATTATCTTAATGAGTTGAATGAGATAATCAGAGTAAAAAATCTGTTCATCATTATTGTTAGAAATCTCAATACCATTATTAGAACTATCATTATCATTATTAGAAAATTCTTGAATTATCATTTTCTGTTTGAATTCAAGAAAATCCTTTTGAAGATTCAATTGCATTAATTTTAATTCTTTTTTTTATTTCTGGACATTAATTTCATTATGAAGGTCATTAATAGAAATAGACTTTTTCTGTTTTCTTTTTTCTCTTTCTAGAATTTTATTAAGATTATAAGGTATATTTGTTTTAAAGGTAAGATTAGACTTATTAATGTTTTTTAAGCAATTAAGTTTCTCATTATCATTACCCATAAGATCAATTTTATAGAAGATTTCTTCTTCTTCATTAGTTAAAACATTAATTTCATTATCTTCTTCAGATGAGGATGAAGTAGATTCAATATCATTAACTTGAATTCCATCATCACAATCATTTTTTTATGAAGCGGATTCATTATTTGCAAAGATTTGTAAAATGTTTTCCATTTTTTTATTATCAAGATTTAATTCATTAAGTCTATTTTGATTTTACAAAAATTAGTTGTATGACCATTTTTTTTTTTATATTTATAACATCTTATTTGTTTATATGATCTTCTCTTTTGTTTTTTTATCCTTTTTTTTATTTTTAATTTTTTCAAGTTTTTTAGAAGATTTTTTCCTAAAATATCTACGAGGTTTTTTTTATGTAAACATTATCAGCATTGTGAATGCGAATGCGAATGTGAGTATTTTGTATTCTTTTTCTTTTTCTTTTTCTTTTTTTCTTCAATAAAAGAAGGATTATATTGAATACAAAAATCACCAAGGTTTTGGCGTTTTAGGGGTTGTTCATTTTTTAATTGTTTTTGTAACCCAATTGTTGCACATAAATTAGTTCCAATTTTATATAAATACGAAGCTAATTCCTCATATGATAGATTATTATAAGAAATCTCATCATTATTTTCATCCTTAATTTTATTCATAACTTGTTCTCCTATTAACTTAAGTAAATTAGTTAAGAATTTTTCTTTTTAAAAGGGTTGATTGCACTTGTTACGGAGTAAGACTCTCTAGAAGAAAATATCTTTGTATTGTCTAAATTCTCCTAAAGATTTACATTTCATATTAAATAACAGATTTAAGGTTTTATCTCTAATAAGTGATGGATATTTTAATAAATGTTGGTTGATAAAAAAATATTAAAGTATTAACCATATCTTGAATTGGTTCATCATTTTCATTAAGTATTTTAATTTCATTATCATCAGTTTTATATGAAGTTAAAATATTAAATCGTTATTTCTCAATGAGATATTTATCCCACTAACTTTTTAATTATCTAGTAAAACCAAAAATTAAAAGTAATGTTACTTGATAATTAGTAACATTTGGAATAGTTTTATTAGTGTTAGAAAACATTATCATTTGATTAAGGATATTTAAAATTTTTTGTTCTGAATATCCATTTATAGGTGAATCCTCTAGAATACATATTCTAATAATTATCATTTCTTTCTTCAAGAGGTATATTGGGAGGTGCTACTCTTTGATAATACAATTTCTAAAGTTCTTTCCAAATAAGTTTATTAATTTCATTATTAGATTCATTAATTTTTAAGTCTTTTAAAGAAATATTGGACATTATATCATTTATATGTATATATATAACGTACTTTACGATTTACTATAAATAATTAATCTTATATAGTTATATCAACTTTTTGGCTTAATCGTATTATGTTTTATTTCTATTCTAGAATCATTATTTGATTCGGCAATTTCTTTCAAGATCTTAAGTGGATAGATTTTAGGTTCATAAATAACTTCTAGATAGAACTTAGTTATAGAGTGCTTGAAAGTTAACGTATTACTTGTTTTTCATTTATATTTGTAGTGGTGTTCGGTTGTCCTTGTTGAGGTCTAAGCTTTTGTTTTAGGTTATTAGATTAGAGTCTTGTATTTGGTTGTGGAGGGATTCTAGGTACGTGGTGTTTGCTTGTATGGTTGTGCATGTTAGGACTTAAAATGTAATTAAACTAATATATATATATATTCGACTTAAATGACCCTGAATGCTGGTTGTGTTTGACCCGCTTACTCTAAGGGCTTGTAGTGATAACTTCTTAGAGAAGCAATTGCTAATTATATGCGAGGTTTCCCTAGTGGATTTTCATAAGAAATCACGTAGATAGAATTTTAGATTTCTGGTTTTTGGACTTTAGGTGTAAAAGACTTAAAGAAAAACGTATATTTATATCCACCAATGTATATGGATAAGGATTAATATGTAGCGAGGTCACAAGTACTCTTGTATTGTACGCTGGCCTAAATTAAAGATAATTATACTATTGTTTACTTACATTCTGTTACTGTTGCATTATATGCATGTAAATGTTTGGGCTTAGCATTCGTGTGTATTTATACACTCGTATTGGGCTTTGGCTCATTCCTTTATTTTTACAGCTATAGGTTGATTCAATAAGTTGCAACTAGTATGGAAATTGCTATCTTCGGGTTGAGAATGAGAGGTAGCTAGCTTAGTATGTTGTAAAAGCTTAAGTATAGTTATTTGGTATGTTTGGGGCTAAAGTGACTTGTCTGTGAATTATTTAAATTGATGTATTTAGAGATTGTTGTTTTGAACCTGTTAAGTAGTTGTTATAAGTGATTTGGAGTAGTTGATTTTAGAGCCTTAACATATTCCTGACAGGTAGGGATACATGGCATGTTATAGTGCCCTCTTGGTTTTGGGGCGCTACAAATATCAATATATTAAAAATTCTTAGTTGACATTCCATAAATAATAATATCTATTACTACTAAAGATATTGACATACATGTATTCGTTCTCATAAAAACATTCCAAATAAACACTAAGTTTTTATTTATTTTTTTTATTAACCAAACAAAGATCGTTTCTTTAAGTTATAGCCTGGTTAATTATTATTGGGCTATTGGTGAGATTATACTATAATTGAATTGATTTCTTTATGTAAATGACTATTAGATGTAGATGCTAATTGAAACGAAAGATTATAGAATTCTTGAATTAGTATTTCATGTAAATGTAATGGTGATATTTGTGCAATTATATTGTATTCTAATTTATTTTTTTAGGGAATATGACCTTTGTATGTGGATAGAACTCATCGCTCTCTTATGTTGAGAAGTCAATATTTGTAGTTTATGACTCATTTTATCATTTTACGATAGTCTTAATACTATTGATATCAAAACCTGACATTCCATAAATACCTAAAGTATCAAGTTTAAAATTATTTACACTTGTTTCTCTAGCAAAGAGATTAATGACATTACATATTTAGTATCTTTGTTGACAGGTTACGATCTGTTTACCCAATTAAATTTTGGGTACCCACTTACATAACTTGGAAATATTTCCTTCGTGGATAAGAATGATTTCAATCATATAACGTATTTTTTTAAATATATATATCTCTTCACATTTATCTAAATAAGGACCAAGTTTAGATAACAAAATGTTATGGAATTCTCATTAATAACATATCTATCATATTATTCTAAACATACATTAATCTATGGAAAAATTACAAATAACCTCCTAAACTTTGACTTAGGTGCGAATTGATCTTATAAACATTTAAATATAGTTTTTAACCTCTAAACTTTCATAAATTGGCAATATAAAGGACATTTTCATTTTTAATTAACAAAAATCACACTATCATCAAAATTTAAGAGTCTTAAAGTGCATTTTGATAAGTTTAAAAGGTGTTTGTGCACTAAAATCAAAGTTTAAGAGGTTTATTCTTAACCTATGAGGGTCGCTTGTCAATTTATCAAAATTTAAAGAGTTAACAATCATATTTTGAAAGTTTAGGAGGTTAATTTGCACTTAAAGTCAAAATTTAAGAGGGTTATTTACATTTTCTCCTTAATTTATTTATAAGACTTTATCATAAAATATATATGAGTACAAAAGTATAAATATACAATAAACACTTGTTTTTTATTGACAATATTAATAAATACATAAATTGTACTTTGGCGTATTATATACAAATCGGTTGCAATTATATGGACTTTGTTGTATCCTCTAACAACTAGTTTCTTATCTCCTATTTATTCTTTTGAAGTACTTGAGGATAGTCTTATCGCTTGACGACCCTCATTGCCTCAATTTACCAGTCATATTTAGAGTAGAAGAAACATGTAGCCACATGCACATAATAGCATATATTATGGACCTAATTGCTAGGGATAATGTTAAAATCACTACCTAAATTTTATATATTTTTTTTAATTTTCTTACATGAAGCTTGAAACTGCTAAATATTATACATAATTAAACTTTTGCTTATTGAATTATGTACCTAAAGTTTGAATTTGCTGATTATCATTATACTTAAATGAACTTCTACTTGCTATGACCACTATCTTTATAATTTGATGTGGCAAATACTTATTAGTAAAGAAGTATAAGTTAAATGTAGGGTAGTAAATTTAGCAAATAAAGGTTCAATTCATATGAAATTTAGCAACCTTAAACTTTAGGTATGAAATTGAAAAAAAATAAATGCAAAGTCCAAGTAGTAGTTATAATATTATCCCATTATTGAAGCATATAATACTATGAAAATTTTATCCTTCTCTTTTCATGCTTTACTACTCATTGGCAAAAATCCTCTCTTGAAATTTTGTATGTTAAATATATTTACTACATAGTCTATATATGTGCTTTGACTCTAAACAACCTTCTAGACCTATCTCAATATATCATAATTGCTAAGATATAAGCTACTTCTCCCATATCTTTCATAGAGAAGTATTTACCTCTCAGAATCTTTGTAGACTAGGATAGGTATATCATTTCTAATAAAAAAGATATCATTAATATATAAAACTATAAATACAATCAAGCTCTTACTCACCTTCTTATAAACATAAGATTCTTATGGATGCTTAAGATAGCCAAATTCCTTTATTGTTTCATGAAATCTCATATTCCATCTTCAAAATGTCGGCTTTAGTCCATAAATGGACTTGTTCAACTTGTAGGTTTTATTAGCAATTTAGTATTATCAAACGCTATAAAATCAAGAGGTTTTATCATGTATACTTCCTCGTTTAATATCCATTAAGAAAAGCTATTTTAACATCCATCTACCAAAACTTATAATCCTTGTAAGCTACTATTGTAAGAGGAATTCATATAGACTTAAGCATTATTATTGGCAAAATAGAATCATTATAGTCAATTTCATAAGGCTAAGTGACTTTTGCTATTAGCTTCGCCTTATTGGTACTTATATTCTTATCAATATCCATCTTCTTTTAAAGGACCCACTTACACCTTGTTGGTTTTACCTTACTTGATGCATCGAATGTAATTAGTTGGTGTACAAGGAATCCATATCGAAGCTCGTAACTTCTAGCCATTTTTTAAAGTTTGGTGAAGCAATTGCATCATCATAAGACGATAACTCATCATCCTCAACAAATAATATATCTTTCAAATGTGTCATGGCAAGATTTAACCTTTGAAGTTCATAATGTATTTGTTGTTAACTTATGTAGTTCTTTAATTTCAGGAGCAACCCTTGGTTGTGGCATTACAAGAACCGATGATATTTGTTCCACATCCAGTTACTTATGTCTTAACTAACTTGTAGAATCTTGAATTTCCTCAAGATTTTTTTTACTCCCACCACTTTTCTTTGAAGATAAACTCCTTATCTAATTACATAGCACATTGAGTAACAAAACCTTTATACTTACTTAAGAGATAAAAGTAATACCTATTGGTTTCTTTGGGATATCAAACAAATATATACTTGACAAGCCTTGCAACAAATTTATTAGAGAATCCACCATTCACATAAGCGTGACAACTCCATATCTTGAGATAAGATATATTAGGTTTCATTTGAAACCATAGTTTATGATATGTATCCTATCTACTACATTAGTTGGGACATGATTAAGTGTAAATGTTACTGTTTCCTAAATATATTTATAGAAGGTTAAAGGAAAACTTGTGTAATTCATATTGACTTAAACAGGTGCAGTACCTTCTTTTTAAAACACCATTTGACTCTTGTGTTCTAAGAGATGTTAAAATGAGAAATTATTCCAAACTTTTAGGTCATATGAACTCTTAGCTAAAATATTCTTCATCTTTATCACTTTAAGGTGTTTTATCTTCTTACCAAGATAAATTTCTATTTAACTTTTAAATTCTTTAAATCTTAAAAGTTTCTAGCTTATGTCTTATTAAGTAGAGACTTCCATTCCTATTCAAATTGTCAGTAAAAGTTACAAAGTAAAAATATCCACCTTCGACTTAAGTTAATAGTGTGTATAACTTTCTTAGTAAAAGGTTTCTTAACAATTTTCAATAGAAACATGCTTTGAAAATATATATGGATTCAAAATCGAATGAATCTAAATATCCTTCGAGCAAAGTATAGCTAAGTATTTTTCATTTATATGATGGACTTTACATGCCTAAGGTAAGTTAAATTTCACACCGTTTATATTTCTTAATCTTAATGCAATGGACATGCTTACTAGTATTAAGAAAGTAAAGATCAGTGATAAAATGTTCCATCTTCAGAAAATATTTCACTTAAATAAAATAAACAATACGTATTTAGATTAAAAACGAAACCTATTGTATCTAAATAAGATATTGAAATAATGTTTTAGTGAATCTAACAACATAAAAAAGATTCTCTAATTCTAATATTAGTGTAATAAGTAAAAAAATTATATAAGTTTATATAATAAAAGTAATAACTTTTGCTTTAGTAGCTACCTGTAGGTCTAGTTCTCCCTAACTCTTACTTAGATACTGCAAATAAATAAAGGAAATGAGAAGTACATCTTAAACTATGTAGAATAAGTAGAAAGATTGTATACAATCATAAAGGTAGCCAAGGGATTACTTTTTATTGATATCTTTTTCTTGAAGTGAATGCAACTTATCTTATAGTAACCCTTCTTGTCAAAATAGAAATAGTCCGTGTCCTTTTTATCAACATCGAGCTTTTATTATCCCTTCTTCAACTTGGGTTACTTACCCTTCTTTGCTTTCTTGGCCTTGAAATTATTATTTCCAATAGCCTTTTTCTTATAAGGCTTACTAATCAAGAGAACTTATTGAGGCACCTTGGATTGTTATTTTATTTATTATCCTTAGTGTAATAAGTAAATCTTTTAGAGACCTATTCATATCATTCAGGTCAAAATTAATGAGAAATTGGGAGAAAGAATTCGATAGAGAAGACAATATCAGATTGATGGTAAGCTTGTCTTTGATGCACAAGTTTTTAAGCTTTTTTATACTCCTTATCATCTTAACTATATATTGCCCAACTTGGCTTCCTTCAACTGTCTTAGTTAAACAAGGACCAAAACGTGTCATACAACTCGACAAACAAGGACCAAGACGTGTCGTAAAACTCGACCTAGCATTCTCTTAGAATAACTTCTACAAATTTATATAATACCTTTCTTGTGGACATGTTTCCATGTTACTTTTATAATTCAAGTGATGTTGTAGATAGCATAAAACACTAAACAACAATAGAATTATCAAGATATAGTGGCATTTTTGCTTGGTTCTTGTTCTCTCGCTCTGCTAAGATGTATAATTTTCTTTTTGACATAAGAACAATTTTTAGTTTCATTAGCTACTTAAGAAAACTTAGTCCAACTAGGTGGTTATCTTTATCGAGTATGGATTACGTTAAAATGTTGTTATTATTTATCATTTTTAAATCTACATAAAATAAATGTAGAGCTTCAATATTTATGAATAATTTATTTATAAAAGGTTTTTTAAAAATAGGTCCAACTATTTTATTCAAATCTTATAGCACCCACTATCAAGCTTAGGCAATCATATTGGAAGGTTTTCCAATGAGTCGAAATCCCAACTAATATTAACATGCATAGCATTGAACGATAATTACATATTAAATTATTTTAAATAAGCTTTAACATGCTAATCGCATATCTAAATATTTTAAAACCCCACTTTATATGAGCTAACAAGTTAACAATCTAACTTAAGCCAACCTAGTAATTATAAGTTATAGATATTATAGCAATTAATGTAACTCTACAACTGAAACATACTGACTTATATAAAATCCTCACTATGATCATGAGGGTATTATTGTGGTATTAACTTCATATCTTTACGAGATTCAAACCTTTATGTCTCATTTAAGATGCATACTATTGTTGATTGATCAATAATACTTGTATACAGGGCATAAATAACAACAATAATAAAATATATGTAACGATCGTGTATGGGCCAGGCTTAAGCCTACACTTGAATGATAATGGACCAAAATCCTTTAACACATATTACAACTTTTTCGGGTCTTCTAAACTTCTCAACGTCTTGGATAAATTTATGGACCTTCTATCTTCTATTTCTATTGCTAAATATATATATTTTTTCATTTATTCGAAGGATACTTAAGTCCATTATTTGCACAGAGTCCATTTAATTATACGCCCATAACCATGCACTATGCAAAATAATAGTATTAAATTGTTTAAGACAATATTAGCCAAATAATTCAAAAGGATAGTTGCAATCTTGATATAAACTGGGGACTTATAATTATAACCAATGTGTCATAAATAATTTTATAGGTCTTTTATTTACGAAATCCTTCAGTTTCCTTAGAAAGCAAAAACTAAAAGCATTTTTTTTTTTTGCCAAAACTAAAAGCAATTTACACGTGCAAAAAGGGGGGAAAAATCACTGAGAATAAAGTACAACAAAAGTTTCTATTTTTCTTTGATTTAATTAAATGATACACATAGAGTTAACAAGTAGCTCCTTCAGCTCATGGAAGCTTTCTTAAAGCATTTTCATCTGTAAGGACCTATATATGGTTCTTAAGTGGCCATATCAACACCTTAGGAATCTCTCTTCCTTAAAGATCTATTCACTTTATCTGAGGTCTTTGAGGAGAGGCCCTTACCATTTTCTTTTATACTTTTATGGGTCCTATGCCAATTACTCTTTTAGTGAGCACCTTAATATTTTTTTTCAACATCGTAAATAATAAATAAATTTATTATCAATAAATTGAATAAAGTGCATAATAATAATAATAATAATTATAATAATAATAGTAAAAGTATGTTATTAATATTTATTTTTTGAGTCTTCATCGTCATTGGCTCATTGCTTCGGGGAGGATGAAATTAAAATAATGATAATATATGTATACTTATCCACCTACCCTTGATCATATCACGTAAAGGATAATGGACGATTGAACGTGAGATACATAGATTAATAACCTCATTATATTATCATTATAAAATAAAATTAATCAATTTTAATTATATTTATGTTGAATTTTTCAACGAACATTGAAGGCAATTGACATGCTAGAGACGCCGCAAAGAATCCCTATTGCATTTTGCAAGAAAATATTGACATTTTATAATATTAAAATAATAATTTTATCAGAAAAAAGTAAAAGAGAACAAAAAAAGATGTAAACAGCTTTTTGGGGTCCTTCAATTGTAAGGATTTACCTCGATTCATCAAGAATCTCAAATAAAAAGATTCTTAATCAAGGGTCCTATGCTAACGATCTTGGATGGGATGCTTTTAGGCTCGACAGCGGATTTTAAAGCTGTGGTTAGTAAAATTGCAATCACTCGCTGGTAGGATTGGATGCATAGAAACGACAGCATCTTCCTAAACCCTTAAAATGTCATTATCGTAATAAGGTAATGGAGTCGATGAGTTATCAAGTCTTAGCAAGTAAACATAGATTTCCCAAAGAAGACAAGTAATAATGGTGGAGTGTAGATGAGCTGAAAAACATCGAGACCTCTTGTAGAGACCATGCGAAGATAAATTTTAATAGTTCCTTTAATCCATCAACAAGGTAAGGAGGGATTGGCACTGTAGGCAAGAATTTAGAGTCCAAATGCGTGAGTAGAAATTGCAATAATGAGGATAAGAAAACAAAACTAAGGGTATCCTTCGCCGTTTTCCTTTATTAGAGAAGTTAAAAATTAATAATAATAAGTCAAGTTTCTGTTTTATTTATATTTTACAGTGTGTGCATATACAAATACAAATATATAGTTTGAACTTTTCTTTTTTTTTATTTATTAAATTTAATTAAATTAAGGAAACCAATATCAACACACTAGTAGGACTCAGTCGACTACCCCTGTGGTGAGATCAATTGCCCTGTATTTCTCCATCCTAAATCACTCGTGTGACTTTTTTAGCGGCACGTACAACCCAATAGACCCATAATCACAGGGAAGCATATATCGCAGTAACTCTTTTCATTGGAACAATCTACCTGAATGTCATACGAGAGAAATTGACTCGCCTTTAAAAGAAGAAATCCTCCAATTTTTTTAAAGTCTACCTTCTCCTTTCCCGCCTCTCTTCTTCCTATCTTTTCTTTTCTTTATGTTATATTCTTTTTTCTTTCACGTACATTTAATATGTATAGTGTTAGGCAAAAAAAAAAAAAAAAAAGGGAAAAAGGAAAAAAAGAAAAGGACTTAATGAATTGTTGAAATTCCAAGCTTATTATTTCTGGGAATAACTAGCTAGCATTAACCATAACTAGTGGGATTATGCATCCGGGACCCATATACTTAAAATAAAATAAATTGTGGATAATATAATAAGAGATATCATGGCATGGTATTAACATGTTAAGAATATGGAAAAAAAAAAGAAAAGAAAAAGGATGGTGAATTTTAAGGGTTGTGGTAATAATCTTTAAATAAACTTTGTAATGATTACCCATTTTTAAGTGTTTCATATAATCTATTCGGTAAAATTAAAAGTAAAACAAATTTTATAAAGGGTAAGACATAAAAAGTAGGATTTCCCACATTAATGATATGAATTACAAAAAATACTGGCATCCAAAATCACGTAATAGCTAATTAAGAAAATGAACAAACAAAACAGTTAAAATTACATGAGAAAGAGCCATACCATCTTGCGATCATTCCTTTCATGATCTACATGGAGATTAATTAATTAATTAACTCTCCATTTATGCTACTTAACTGCTAGGCAACGTTACAAAGCTCTCTGAAATCGAAAGCCTTACTATTTCTGAATTCTTTCAAATTTAATTTTGTTTCTCTCGTTACATTTACAAAAATTAAAATGTGCATTATTTGCTTTTAGCCGTCAATATCTTATGTTTTCTTTTTTCCTTGGTTACCATCAAAAAGCTCATCGATGTATGTCTCCAGATCTTCAGGCTGAAACTTAACATACTTCTCTGTCTGCCTTCCGGGAGTGAATGTCTGCGAAAACCGCGCTAGGAATGACCGATAAGCCGGAATAATCACCGCGGAGATTGACACCCGAAGCTCCGACTGTAGCTGCTCATCAGCCACCACCCATGAGCTTTGTGTCTTGTGGATTTCATCAAACATTGCATTGAAGGCCTTGAACCTCTCCTTTAACTCAGGCTTCACTGTCTTACCATTCACCATCAAACCCTCATCTTTAAAACATCCTAAGACCTTACTCCATGTCTCTCTTTGGTAGTTCTTATGGCATTGCCTAAGCTCGCTTGATTTCTTGCGCCGCCATGCGTCCTGTATCAACGCGTTCAACTCATTACTACTCTTCGCGTGTTGTAAGATGTAGCGTCCGTTGTTCATCGTGAAGATGTTGCTCAAGGACACATCCCTGTAAAGTTTCGATTTCCCTTCCAAGTATGAGTCTAGCAGATCCATCACCTTCATCACTTTAGTTGAGAACGGCGATTCCGGCTGCTTTTCCAGATCGCTTCCATAGACTTCTGCATTTTCACCTTGAAATTCGGGGCGTTTGGAGTTGGAATCAGCTCTCTCAATCTTCAAGTGTTCCTTAAACACTTGCTCTAGGGTTTCACTATATTCACAAGCATACCCGAGAAAATTCATGGTGTAACGCGTTAATGGGTGCACAGCACCACCCGGGACGGGGTTCTTCGCTGTGTCTGACATAATCGAATTCTCCAAATCACAAAAAAGTGCAACGATCGCCTCCCCGAGTCGTGACCTAGCTGTCGTCATCTCGGACTTTAGGATATTAAAACCTTCATCATGAAACAATCCATCTACGGACGACCCCACATCCCTTAGGGTCTCAAACATGTCTAAAAACTTGAACAATTTCTCGTGAGACAGTTTTGACATCATGGCAACAGCCTCGGCGAAGTTAAGGATTTGGATCATTACACTTCGCGTAAGATTACTAAACAAATGGGCCGAAATCGAGGAATGTCCCGAGAAAACCGCCTCCGAGAGCTTCAATTCACATGGAAAATATATGCTTGCGCATTGCTTGAAAGTGCTAATCCATTTAGCAATCTCTCTCTCTAGGGCTTCCCACTGCATCTTCTGAACATCATCAATGCTCATGGTCTCGAACCCTAATTTTTGTAATATCTCCTCAAACACACTCCGTCTCACCACAATATAAACTTGGCAACACTCCGTTTCATGCTCTCCAAATATCATCTCCTTAGCAATCCTATTCAGAGTCGACATAGATTCCTCCGGATATCCGGAGAATTCCTCTTCTTCTTTCAAATTCTCCGAATCTTGTTTCTGCTTACTCTCCGAATCCTGCTTCTGCTTATTCTCCGTATTATTGTTATTTTTATTATCATACACCGGCCTGCATTCATCTAGAAGCAAGCGGAATTCATCTTCTAGAAGCGACATGGCAGATTGTTGAACGCTTCCAATGTGATTTATTGTATCCGCAAACTTCTCCCCGCATTTCGATGCATCAAGCGAATTCATCAACCTCGAAGCAAGATTGATTGCTTCGAGAAAGTCAGGGCAAAACTCCTCCGTTCTCGAGCTCGAATCGCTCGAGTAGTTCTCAATCTTCTCATTGAGGAGATCGAGAAACTTATCTACGAAATCTGGAACTTCAACCGAATCTGTTTCATCCGATTCATGATCAGTAGAGGTAAGAGATGAGAGGAATTTGTCGACGTCTTCCATAGACTTCTCAAGGGTGTAAGGATCCTCAATGGCTTCTTCATTTTCATCATTAAGGTTGGCACTAATCTCCTCGCCCTCCTCTTTTTCCTCATTTTTTGGTGTACCAATCTTCTCTTCCTCATTTT
The DNA here is from genome assembly GCA_024138015.1 of Lumnitzera littorea. NCBI lineage: Eukaryota > Viridiplantae > Streptophyta > Magnoliopsida > Myrtales > Combretaceae > Lumnitzera > Lumnitzera littorea. Next base: position 91,700,958 of record JAMXBB010000010.1, read on the forward strand.
CATCCTCTAGCTTCTCTATTCCATCATTTCCAACATCATCACTGTTACTTCCTCTTGGTGTTTTTGTCACCTTGGGAGATTCTTTCACGGGAGAGGAAACAAGGGCAGCATCATCATTTGTGCTTATTCCTCCTGGTGTGTTGGGTGTAACCTTGGGTGATTCTTTCACTGGAGAGGAAACAAGAACAGCATCATCATTGGTGCTCCCTCTTGGTGTATTTGTAACCTTTGGAGATTCTTTCATTGGAGAGGAAGCATGAACAACATCATCGGTACGAGGATCAACACCATTTTTTGGTGTCTTTGGTGAATTAAGTTTTTCCATTGAGAAAGGAGGAAATTAGAAGAGAAAGAAAAAAGAGAGAGAGAGAGAGAGATTTAGAAATTAAAAAACTTATTATATCAAGTTTAAGGGAAAAACACAGAAGGAAGTTTGATGGAAGTACTTCGATTTTTAGCAATGGTTTTTTGTCTTGCTTTTAGTTTGAGGCATTGAAATGGTCTTTCTCGTTTTTGTGAGAGAAAGAGAAGAAGAAGAAATGTACGGACAGAAATTGCCACTGAGGAGGGTTTGGGGGTTTTAAAAAGTTGACCGAGGACTGCCATGTCTTGCTCCACAAAATCCGTATTTCCCTCCGTATTTCATTGTGGAGAGCGTAGGGTATAACATACACGTACGAGACACGCACTTATAGTACCCTTAAATTATATATATATTGATACTTTGTATTAACAATATTATGACTATTATTATAATAAGCATCTAGATAGTATTTAACATAGTTGGAAAAAAAAAAGTTTCAATTCTACTCTCTATATTTACTTTTCTTGATTTTTTTTGATAGTCGAGATTATAAGAAATATAATGACGTCATAATAATATCACATAACATATAAAATCTATCTAAATAACCTTAATCATGAATTTATAAATTGAAGGAATAGAAAATCAAGAAGATCCAAATACCCTACTAATACTAAGAACACCATAAAGTAGTCAGGTGATACTATATATTAAATATTGTGTGGTAAGTATTTAAAAAAATTCTACGTCACATTTGTTAGTTGAGAATGGTCAAGAATTCAATTTGCATATAATATTATTTGAAAAAAATCACCTTAATTATTAGATATCATAATCAATTTAAAGGTTAAATAAGTATTTTTTAATTAACAATAATTATTAAGGCAAAATGGAATCACAATTTAGCCTCTTAAAAGGTATAACCAAGTTCAAGTGGCATTAATTTCAAGAAATTATAATTTCATCTTCTAAAAACACTTATAAACATAGAAAATAAATAAAATTCGAAATCACGATATCATTCTAAATTTATTACTGTATATTAAACATAACATTGTATTAAACATAGAAAAAGGGAACAAAATCCTACAAGAAGATATCAATTATAATATGAAAACTTTTCTTACACATTCCCATCATAACATTTTAAATGTAACATTTCCCACTTCTTTAATTTGTACTTCCATTCCATCTCAAATATTATATTATTATAATATTTTTCTAGAAAATCAACTCTGTCCCGTTATAAAAACTATCATTTTTAATATCTATTAAAAAGTACATTTGACGGACTAACTACGCGCGTGTTATTTATTTTGAATTAGAAATTTCAAATCTCCTCTAAACCTCCCTTCCCTACCCTCCTTGCGAAGGATTACACAAGCATGAAGCCACCTCTTTTAATCCTTTTACAGACGGCGGCAGAGACTAATTTTGTTAACGTTCGACACCAAAGTTTGCGTCAAAATCGCCTTATAAAGCTGGAAATCGTTCAAGAACAGCAACATGGTTTCCTTCTCTAAACGCTGTTTCTCTTCCTTCCAATCTTCAAATTTCTTGTTCAAGCCGATAAACTTCGACCAATTAAAGCTCTATCTTAATCTTTGCAGGTCCAATAGCATATAAAATCGCTCGAGAACCAAATTAAAAAGGATAAATTGAAGAATTCACCATTAAGTACCATAAGTACATTTTAACTTGAGCTTTATTTAAATTTAAGTTTCAATTGGAGTAAGGGTTTGGATGGATATAAAATTTACTGGGGTTATGTCTTCTTGTCAAATATATTGATTGATCTTTCATAACAATTGGATGATTATTTTGATTGAAAATCATAAGGCATTTGGTACATAGTTAATTATTAGTAGTTGCTTGTAGATGTTATGTGATACCATTGGGTTGTGAAGTTGGAAAGGGATGAAGTGTTGGGCTAATTGAATTTTGGAGGTGTATGGTTCGTGTTTTGCTTTTATGATGTATTATATGGTTTTTGTATGATAAGCTTGTTTGGAATATGGGCCCAAGCCCAAATTGACCAATCCTAGACTTAGCCAAGCTTTGATAGCCTAGTTTGGAATAAGGCGAGGTTGTTAAGAGACTTTCTCTCTCTTTTGCTCTATTAGGGTTTCTACTCCCTTATTATCTTTGCTAGCTGAGAAATTAAAGTGGTTGCGTTTGAGCACCTTCTAATGCTCTTCATAACTATCTTTAATCCTATAAGCTAACTAAGGAGTGAAGATTGGACATCAACATTTGGTGCTATTTTTATTGAAATGCAACCTGCTACTACTATTTCTTAATTAATTTCTTTATCAATCTTGCTAGATCTTGTCTTATTATAGCCTATCATCTTGATTTCTTTTTTAGATTTGCATAGATCTATAGATGATGTATTGATAAAAAGGGATTTATCTTTTTATTTTTCAATATTGCTACAAGAATGTAACGGCTATGATAACAAAAGTTGAATTGAAAGCTAAAGATATATCTTACTTACAAATTTGTTAAATAAAACCTCACTCTATACTCTTTCAAGATCTTTCTCTATCTCTCTCTATACTTTGCTTAGCGCCTTCTTTACCAAATTTCCTCCTCCTTATTCTTTTATTTCACTAGAAGTTTTAGTTTCCTCTCCAAACGTATATTCCATCTATATTTCATTTACAAATTTCATAGCTTTGCTCAATATTACTGTAAGTTTATGTTTATTTTTAGTTTGAAACAAAGCTACAAAACTATGATATACTTCATCAATATCATCATTGTTAACTACAAAACTATGATATACTTCATTAGTATCATCATTGTTAACTGCAAAAGCATTTGTCCCTATTGAGCCCTAATTCAGTTTTTTTTTTAATTTAATCTATATTAAGCCTAATCCGCTTAATATAGATTACTCGACATAAAGTTAAGAAAATGTTTTTTCTTTAAAAATATTTAAAAAAATTGGAGTCACCAACTAATTAAACCGGTAAAAAATGAAATTAGAGTTTTGGGGTGAAAAAATCCTAATTTAGCCATTGATCCACCTATTTTATACGAAAATAATTTTTAGAAAAATAATAAAAAAAATTAAGTTCGGGGGTTAACCTATTAAAACTAAGTCTCTATGTAAAAATAAAAAAATCAATTAATGTGCTTTATTATTTTTTTATATTTTTTCTAGAAAATACTAAAATATGTACAGATATACAAAAGATAACTAAAGTGAGTTTTTATCATTTTTTATTACAAATTTCGAGAAAAAAATTTATTTTTTATATGTTTACCTCGAAGGTACCTACGTACCCACTAGTCGAGATCAAATTAATGTAGTTCTTTTTATAAAATATTTAGTTAGTATAATTTTTTTATTTTGAAAATGGAGCCAAATTTACGTTTATTTAACCATTTATTTATATTTTAAAAAAAAACCTAAAAAATCTAATTTTACGAATCTAAGAAAACCTTAACTAACTAAATTTTTTTGAAAATCTCGGTTAAGAATTTTTATTTTTATTTTTTTTAAAAAATCACTATATATCAAATATATCTTTTCTAAATCTTATATGTAAAATCTATAAAGATACGATCTAAATATGTATTTCCATACGTATCTTTCCTAAATCTCTATTGCAAGATGCGTTAAGATACATGTCTACATATGTATCTTTTCTAAATCTTAAATGTAAGATACATTGAAGATACAATCTAGATACGTATTTTTTCCGAAGATGCGGATCTTCAGAGAAAGGATATACGATTTTTTTCAAAAAATATAATTTTAGCTAAAAAATGCAATTCAACTAACTAATGTAATTTTACTAAAAAATGCAATTTATCAAAAATCCAAATTATCTAAAAAAAATAGCAAATGATATGATAACTAAAAAAAAAAAAAACTTACACTAAAGAAAAAAAGTTAATAAAAATAATTAAATTAATAAAAGAAATAAATAATTTAAATAAAATAATCTTTATTACCTAAATCATTCGAGTTGTGTATGATTGATATGTTCATGCGTTGGATTGCATGTGTGTTATACACCACATCATGTGTGTATGCTTCGGTTAGAGGACGTATATGTATGTGGCGTTCATGTGAGCAAGTAGTAGAGTTCAAGCTAGTGATCCTCAACGTGTATGAGTGTATTTGGCTACTGTGTTAGGGACGTAGGTGGTTATTTGTTTTCGTTAGTAACAGCGTGGAGTGCTGCAGTGGATGGTGTGTTATGTCAGGGTGCTGTGTTGGATGGCGTAGATGTGTGGTTATTAAGCGTGGAGTGTTTGGACATGGGGATGTACGGCTTTATGCAATTGAGGGGCGATGTAGTAGTATGTACAAGTGTTGTGTGGAGTTGTATTGCTGTGGGGATGTGCTTAGAGGCTACTATTCGGTCAGGGAAGGCGTCAATGTTATTGAATGTGGGGAGCTGTATATGGCATGGATCAGGTTATAGCGACGGAGTAAAGCAAGTGTTGTGCTAGCTGTGTGGTTTGACAAGTGAGGTTAGGTGTCGTATTTGTTCTTCGTGTTTCTAAGCGCTTCAGTTAGGCAATCGGCGTACATCAGTCAGGCAGTCAGTATGCGTAAAGATTAGAGTGGGTTCAGGGGACGTGGAATTTGCTGTTTGTTCAGGGGCTGTAGCTACTTGCTGTATGGGTTTTCGTGGAATTCAATGCGTGTGGGGATTGTGTTGTGAATTGTAAGATGTGTAATTGAAAAACTATATTAAACGTCACTTGCCGACTTACTATTTATAAACCTAAAATTAAGTCTTTTCGTATCTTAAATATGGAAGATTCGATAATAATTCTTTGGAGATTTGATCTAGCTTCTGGAAACCTTATTTTAATTTTACTTTCTATTTTCTGGGCTCGATCCGATCTAATTTGATTTAGCCCAATAGTCTACTTAATAAATCCTTAGTTTATTTTAGCCCAATATAATTTAGATAAAAAAAATCTACTTTATATTGGACTAGACCAAAATATTTTAATGAAGCTCGATCTTTCAACGACTTAAAATTTATTAAATTGAGCACATATGATTATCTAATTTGACCTTAAATGATTTGATTCGTCCCGACTCGACTTGACTCAATTGGACTCGCTACGAATGAACTTGATTATTATTATTTTTTTCAATTTTCGTTATTTATTTATTTATTTTTTAATATTTTATCATTTTCATTTTTTTATATTTTTTATATTATTATTTTTTATTTTACTTCTGGCTTAATAAACCTAAAAAAAAATGATAAAAATAAGGTGTCTATAATCCTTATTAACTATATTGCCCTTATTGAAAATGCCTTTATTAAATAAATAGAAAAGGAGCCTTCTTAGCTCTTATCACCATAAGAACAACCCTAATACCATAAACAAGCCATCTTCATTACCTAGGGTTGATACTGGTAAGCTTAACAACAATGCTAATAGGATTGACCCAACATTGCTATACCTTAGACAAGTTTATCCTAAGAAATTTAGATAAAACAAGAGATATGATGAAAAGAAAGGATTTTTACAAGCTCTTAGGAAAAAGATGTTACCTTTGTGTGCTTTTAGGTATTTGGTATAAAGGTTTAGGTGCTTTCCAATGTTGGCTCTTAATTTCTACATGGCACATAATCTTAAGTTGCATCTATCTTGATAGGAATTTACACCCTCAACCCTTGACCAAAAGCCCAACTTGAGAACTTTACGACCTAACTTAATGTATCTTAGCTAGGGAATTGCTTAGGGTTGAAGATTCTCCCCTTGATCGAGGTTTTCTACACTTTATTTGACTAGAGTTCTAGATGATGGTCACAAGTAAGATCATTATTGACCTATTTTAAGGTAGAACAATAGATCCTAAGGAGTCGTATGGCTTGACCTCAGAATAACCTTCCTAGAAGCTAGCCTAATCTAGCGCCAAGTTGTCTAGCCAGGTTGTTGAGCTACCGTGGCCTTGAGTTGCTACTAAGGTCCTGAGTGCTACTAAGGTTCCAAACTTCCTTATCACTAGAAACCAGCCAAGCATGCTGACTACTACTTTTGTTAGAGCTTCTAAACCAACAAGCAACAGTGTCCTTAAGCATATGATCTCATGATAATTCCTTAACATATTCCTTATTATATTTATCCATTTTATCCTTTTAAGGTATATACTAGGAATCTATTTGTAACTTACCTATTTTCTCATTTTCCTCTTTTGTAAACCCTGGTGGCTAGGGTGTAAAAGCTACCATTTTGTAACTCAGTCATTGGTTGAATGCTAATTTTTACAGGAACTTTCTTTCATTTTCAAGAGCTTCCTCTTGAAGTTAACTCTTATCTAGCTGATTTGCTAAGAGTTAATGGTGAATGACCCTAGTGAACATCTTATGCATCATATTAAGTATTCGTTAAGTTTCTTAGATCAATTGGTGCATCATATTCTTTTGGTTGCACACAAGTTTTGCTAGTTTTCTTATTAGCTTGATTATTCAGTTGGTGTGCTCTCATGTTTCCAACCTTGAGATGTTTGCTATATTAGAGTACAGTTTTGACAAGGGGTATGTAAGTTGTAGTGGAGTTATGTGTGTGTTGCTTGTGATAGCTGCTATGTTCCTTTGTAGCTGCTACAACGTATGCATGTTGAGTTGTGTTAGTTGTTTATGCAAGTAGTTGTTGTCGTTGGTAGCTAGGTGTTTATTGGTATGTACTCTATTTTGCTACTCGAAGATAAAGTGTTGGTGTTATAGCTTGAGTCAAAATTATTGAGTGTTGAAGTATTAGGTTTAGCAGCTTGGTCATTAATGGTGGTTTTGAGGAAAGAGTTTAAGTGTACAAAGTTCGGTTTAATTGAAGAATTAGTTCTATTTCAATATGGCGGTTGTCTACAAGTGATTGAGGATATCAAATTCAAGTGTTAGAGTTGTATAGTGAAAGTAGGGCATAAGGCTAAGGCCAACAGGGAAGTCATACTCCAAGGTTTGTTGATGAGAATTAGATAGGCTTATTGAGTTAATGGAAAGCTTGGCTACTACCATGAGGGACAATGGCCGACCTGTTAAAGTTGAATGGAACCGTACTTGAGTTGATGAAGCCCGAGATTGAGGTGATGTCTATTGGATCACCCTAAACACCTAGCTCGAAATATCCAAGCTATTGGCATGGAGAGATTAGCAAGGTAAAGACTTGACCTAGATGATGTTGAGGAAGTGGAGGAGGAGATGGGAGATGATTGAGGAGTATTTTGAAGTCAAAGAATGTGGATGTCGAGTTCCTCAAGGACTTTAATAATGTCAAGGTCTAAATCTCGACCTCCTTTGGAAGTAAAGACATAGATGAGTAACTTAAATAGGAAGAAAAGGTTGAGATATTGTTTGATTACTACTAATATGCTAAGGATGTCAATGTTGGCTTTGCTGCCTTTAAAATTTCTAGTTATATCGCCATGTGGTAGAAGAATGTCACTACAGCTAGGAGAACAGCTTGCTAACATAGTGTTAGAAATTAGGAGGACATGAAGAGGTTGCTAATAGGCTGATTTATTCATGAATCTTATATATAAGAGACTTTTGAAAGACTACATGAGCTCAGGTAAGGCGATCAATTATTGACAAATATGTGAAGGAATTCTAGATGCTAGTGATCTAGGCAAATGTGGATGAGCTCGAGGCTTGTGCCATTTTGATATTCATTTCTAAACTCAAATATGAGCTTTACAACATAGTAGATGTTTAAAAGTTTCACCCTCTAGAAGAGGTTATAGAGATTGCCCATAGAGTTGAGAAACAAAAGCAGAACACTCTGTTTTGGCTAATTCAATCTAATCTATTTTGTCAGTTTAAGTACCAAAGGCTAACAAAAGCAGAGGAAGAACATAGTCAAGCTATCATGGTCAGGGTGATCTAAAGTGCCAACCTATTGACAAGCCTATCAAGAGGAAGTTTGAGAAAGGTTAATCCTCCGAATGAAAGACTAGTGAAATCAAGTGTTTTAAATGCTTGACTAATGTCCTAACTAATAAGTTAGGTGATTCAAGGTGAAAAATGTAGATAGTATTGAAGAGAGTGAGCATAAAAAGGATGAGAAAAAGGTTGGAAAATCTGAAAGGGAATATGATGAAGAGACTTGTGTCTATGTCGACCAGGGATAAGTGATGGCATTAGTTTCGAGAAGAGTGTTGAGTTCAATGCTAAGCTCTAAAGAAGATTCAAGGGGGAACTTATTCCATATTGATTATACGATCAAAAGTCAATTATGTACTATCATAATTGATAGAGGAGTTGTATAAATGTTGTTGCTCAATCACTGGTATAGAGGTTAGGGTTGCTAACCTCTAAGTAACCCCAACCATATAAGTTACATTGACTACATTATAAGGTTACATTACATGTAATTGAGTAAGTGACTATATCGTTTTTTATCTGTAGCATATATAGAGGTGATGTGTTTTGTGATGTTGTTTCGATTGGTGTTTCACATATGTTCCTAGGGAGATCATGATTGTTTAACTATCATATCATACATAGGATATAAGAACACCGATGCCTTCACCAAGTGAAAGAAACCCATAATCAGCTTGCTTGTGCTACCAAGAAGAAAGCCTTAGTATTGTCCTATAGAGAATTACGAGCTGTTGAGAAGACTAGAGAGCTTATGTTTTTGTTAATGCTAAGATTGATGAAGCTTAGGGACTTGGATAATGTACTAGAAGAAGGCAAAAGTTGATTGACGAGTTCTTTGACCTATTCCCTAAGGAACTACCTAAAGGATTGCCTTCAGTCTAGGGATTGAGCATTACATTGACCTATAGCCCAATGTTACCTTATCGAACCAACCTACATATAGGATAAATCGGGTTTAGGTTACGAAATTGAAGAGGTAAGTGGATGAACTCATTGAGCATGGCTATAGAAGAGAGAGTATGAAGCCATGTACTGTAACTGCTTTGTTTGTATCAAAGAAGGATAGTTCATGGTACACGTGCATCGATAGTTGAGCTATCAAACGTAACATCGTGAAGTATAAGTACCCAACATCGAGGCTTAATGACATGTTAAACAAGCTTCACAATACCCAAGTATTCTCCAAGATTGATCTGAAGAGTGACTATCATCAAATTCATATGAGGCTAGGGGATGAGTAAAAGCATACTTTCAAAACACGACATGGTCTCCATTAGTGGCTAATCATGCCCTTTGGATTAACAAATGCATTGAGTACATTTATGGAGAAACATTTACCTATTAAAGTCTTGATGTAAGCGCACCATTAGGCCATTGTATAATGAAACTCCTTTTGCTCATTGTTTGTTCATGCATGGCATGTATATTGGAGTTGTATTATTGGATGATTAATCTTTGCTATATCTCTGTGCATATGTGAGTAAGGTCGATAGAGCATCTTTTCAATCACATCTACTTGCCAAGAGCTAGCTTAGAAAGTGGAGAATGGTGAATACTTGTTGGCGACTAGGGATCCTTTTTCTATTGGGAGTATCCACTTATTAGTAGTTGTCATAGTAAGTGAAGCATCCAAACTTGTCAATATAGATACGAAACTAACCAATGACTTCTTCATTAAGTACGAAGTTAGGTAGAAGAACTCCACCATCGAGCTTACAAAAAGATAAGGGATTAACTTGTGATAAAGGTCAAGATTGCTTAAAGAGGTTACCTTTATAGCCTTTAGATGGTAAAGACCTAGAGGTACGAAGTTAGGCTAAGATGACTTCAGGAGGTTGCTTCTATAACTTCGTAAAAAGTAAAGGCTGAAGATTTGCTGAAAAACCATGTGTACATCCTTTGGAAAGGTTGGTTGGTGCAAAGAGACCACTTTTATTACTTATAGAATGTAGTGGCAAAGGATTCATTGAAAAGAAAAATGTATGACTTGTAGAAAGGTTGATTGTCTAAAGAGATCATCTTTGTTACATTTATAAGGTAGAGGTTGAAGTTGCTCAAAGACATGCAAATGGGCAATTGAGCCTGATTTTTTCCCAATTTTATAAGTTTTCTCTAAATTGATCAATATTAAACTCTACCCATTTAATTTTTATCCTTGATTAAGGTTTAAAGTGATAGGAATCAGGCTATTAGACTTTTAACCCATAGTTAAGCTTGAGGACTAGAGAGACTGGTAAGGTGAATCCTCATGCTCTAGCCAACTTTTGCTGAAGCCGAGTTTCTCCTCGCTACTGATCAACTTTATATGTCGAGCCGTATGATTGCCTACCTCTCGGAAGTTGTGTGTTTACTTGAAGAATGCCTAAATAGTAGCTAAACCTTATGTACCTGCTCAGTTATGTCCGAGCCGACCACTTGCTTGACATTGCTCTTGTCGAAAGGTTGAGAGAGTTACCCTGAACTAATCCTTAGTCACCCCTACTCGGATAACCAATCTACTTGTATTCTTTTGTTTGCATCCTCCAACGGCATCACCAATGCATCTTTGCTACATGTACAGGACCATGTATAGAATCTGCTACACAAATCATTGTTTTTTCTTGAATATTCATTTTTACCTTTTTCTATTCTTTGTACATTACTTCTTTGGGACAATACCCTTTTTGTGTTTTCCTCTTTTAGGCAAGTTGCCCTAACTTCATGGGTATAAATACTCTTAGTACATGTTGCTGCAATAAGTAGATTTATTCTTAATATACTGAATATTCTTCCTCTCGTAAACACTGTTTATTTACTCTTGTTCACTCTTATCTTAACCCTTAAGCAAGGCTAGGTGGTGAGTTACCTCACCGAACCATCTCGTACATCATATCCAGTTGTACCATGAGTTCTTGAAAGTTCCATTGGTGCGTCATATCTTTTAGAGCTGTTCGTGGGTTTGCTTACTCTTTCATTCATCTTTCACCCTTTCATGCTTTTTCCTATCACCCTTTTTAAGCTTTCGGTAAGCTTGGACCCATCCTTGTTATTGGCTTTATCTATTCTTGGTCACGGTATGCATTATTTTGATATTAGAGTGGAGGTTTTATTTGAGTTGTAGTAATTTGTTTTGAGTTACTGTATTCATTTAGCCGTTGTGTTTTGCTAGTTGTTAAGCTTCTGGTTTGGAGGAAGTGTGTTGTCAAAGTGTTTGCTATGACACCTAATCGATAAGTTTGAAATTGGAAACTATTAGAGAAAATGACGAACCTAAGCGTTAATGCTGGCATTGGGGAAGACAACAATGGTATTGCCTTCTGTAGCTGACAATCTCAAGGTACTCTAAGAAGTACGAATGAGATGCTTGATGAGGTGGCTAACCTCTTAGTAGATTCAACCTGAGCTGTTCATGCATTGGTTTATTGACCTGCTAAAGTAGCGCATAACACCCTATAAGCTACTTGACCTATGAGCGGTCAGAACCCAGCTCGACAAATTTGAAGTGGAGTAAGTGGATAAGTGAGGAGAAGGATTGACTTGGGAGATTTGGAACAAGAAGATGAGGAAGAGTATTATGAAGAGGAAGAGTGAGCTTAAGCACTCAAAGCATTTGACCATATGAAGCTTCAAATTTCGAGCTTCAATGGGTTTAGAAGTGTAGATGAATACTGTAAATGGGAGGAGAACATGGAACATGTTTTTGACTATTACCTATATGAAGATTACAAGAAAGTAAGAATTGTTGCTATTGAGTTCTTTAGATATATTGCCATGTGGTGGAAGAATTTCTAGGTTATAAGAGACGAAAAGGATATAGAGAGATTAATACTTGGTTTGAAATGAAAAGAATACTTAGAAACAGATTTATGTTGGATACTTATTTGTAAGACACTTTCACTCGATTTCAGGAGCTGAGACAAGGAGGCTTAACTGTTGATAAGTATATCCAGGAATTCCAAATGCTTATGATCCATTGTGAAGTAGAAGAACTACTAGTGTGAACAGTCTCTAGGTTCCTTACTGGCTTGATGAGTGATATCCGAGACATTATGGAACTCTAACGATTTAACACAATGGATGAAGCCATATGAATTGCTCAATTAGTGGAAAGGTAGAGAAGGATCTGAATGCCAACTCAATCGTCGACTAGTTGACCTGTTCAGTTAAGTCGACCTGTTCAGGGAAACTACTAAGGTTAGTTAAGTATAAAGCCAATGAGACGAGGGGATGTCAGGACCGAATAGAATTGCTAATCAAAAAGTGACGTGCCGACCCAAACTTATGAGAAAGGGTAAGGTCTGGTAAGAAAATGAACCAGATCGAGTGCTTTAAGCGCTAAGGGTTTTAGCATATGATTACTTAGTGCCTGAATTGAAAGACTATGGTCATCAAGGGGGACATCCTGAAGATGGAAGTGAAAAGTATTGAGGAGGAGGAGAGCACTATCGAGAAAGAAGCTTCTCAAGACAATGAACTGATTGAGGAGGATGTGTTTGTCGAGGGCTTAGATCAATTAATCCTGATTGTTTGACGCGTAATGAACTTAGAACTCTCATGCGAGGAGGAGTAGAGAGAGAACTCGTTTCATATCACCTATCAGGTGAATGATCAGGTGTGTGCTCTCATTGGGGATAGTAGTAGTTGTACCAATGTGTCCTTAGTAGATCTGATTACAAAGTTAAAGTTGTTGACTATTGCACATCCAAGGCTTTACAAGTTGCATTGGTTGAGTGAGAAGGGAGCACGACATGTCACTCAGCAAGTAGTACTATTGATCACAATTGGAAATTATTTCAACGAGATTCTATGCGATATGCTGCCTATGTGCGCTTCACACATGTTGCTTAGCTAACCATAGCTATTTGATAGAAGAGTTATCCATGATAGATACAGGAACACATATGTATTCAAGAAGGATGGCAAGAACTTAAGGCTATCAAGTAAAGTTAACAAACAGTAGGTACAACTTGCTCGAGGATCGAAGAAAACTCCGATGATGAGTAGAGTTGAGCTCCGAGAGGCCATTGAAGTCGACTTGCTGACCCTCATGTTGGTTAGGTGTTATTAGAGTTGAAGAAGTGGGGTGAACTACCCTTGGAAGTAAGAGAGTTGCTGGATGAATATGCCGATTTGTTTCCAGAATAATTGCTTGAGGGGTTACCCCTTATTCGAAGCATAGAACATTGCATTAACTTAATACCCAACATCGCCCTATTGAATAAGCCAACTGATCAAATAAGTCCCAAACAAGCTTCTAAGCTTTAATGACAAGTCAATGAGCTACTAGAGAGAGGGTATGTTAAGGAAAGTCTCAGCCTTTGTATTACTCTAGCACTTCTAGTGTCAAAAAAGGATGATACCTGGCAAATGTATGTTGACAACTAAGCGGTAAATAAGATAACGATCAAATATAGGTATCCTATCCCCAAGTTAGAAGACATATTGGATGAATTGAGTGAAGCTAAGATCTTTAACAAGATTAATCTGAAGTCTAGCTATCATTAAATTCGCATAAAGCTGGGAGATGAGTAGAAGATGGCGTTCAAAACTCGGCATAGACCCTATGAGTGGATGGTCATGCCATTTGGCTTATTGAATGCCCTAAGCACTTTCATGCAACTAATGAATTACATGCTAAGAAATCTAATGGGGAAGTATGTCATGGTATACTTTGATGATATCCTAGTGTATAGTATCGACATGTCAAGTTACTATGAACATCTTTGTGCCGTATTGAATGTTCTTCGTACCAAGAGATTATTCAGCAATCTTAACAAGTGTTACTCTTGTTAAGAGAAAGTAGTATTTTTAAGTTATGTAGTAAGTAGAGGAGACTTATGAGTGGACGATGAAAAGATCCAAGCAGTCGTCGAATGGCCAACTCCAACTACTTGTGTCGAGGTGAGAAGTTTTCATAGACTGGCTTCCTTCTATGGAAGATTTATAAGGAATTTCAATACCTTTGCTGCACCCCTTATTAAGTTGATGCAGAAGAACACCGACTTCAAATAGGGAGAAAAAGAGGAGAGAAGTTTTGCCGATGTAAAGGAAAGGTTGACCCTCGTCCCTATATTGGTTTTACCTAATTTTGAGAAAATATTTGAGTTGGAATGTGAGGCTTCAAGCATTAGGATAGGCACTATCCTAATGTAGGAAATTTAACCAATTGCCTACCACAGTGAGAAACTCTTAGCGCTACTTCGAGTACTACAAGCATGGCAGCATTATCTACTGCAAAGAGAATTTGTCATCTATACTAGCCATGAATCTCTGAGGTATCTCTTAAGTTAGACAAAGTTATTGAAGCGGCAGGCAAGGTAGGTCGAATTCCTTAAGGGATTTAATTTTGTAATAAAATACAAACAATGAAAGAGTAATGTGGTTGTAGATGCTCTTTCAACAAGACGTGCACTAATAATCGAACTACAGACCAGGTTATTTGGGTTTGTAAGTATTAAGGAATAGTATTCTGGGGATCCACATTTTGGACCTATACTTATACGTTGTGTCAATGGAAGGACAGTGGATGAATATCATATGGAAGATGGGTACTTGTTCCAAGGAGGGAAATTGTACGTACCGACCTGTTCATTAAGGGAGTTACTGATTAGGGAAGCCTATAGTGAAGGACTCTCCAGACATTTCAGGGAAATAAGAACATATGAGTTGTTGAGTGGACATTTCTTCTGGTTAAGAATGAGGTGATTTGTGCATCGAGTTGTTGAAGGCTGTGTTGTGTGCAAGAGGCTTAAATGCCGAGCCAAGTAAGGGAAAGTAATACGTTTACCTATCTCGACGAGACTATGGACTGATTTGGGCATAGACTTTGTCCTCTGATTACTAAGGACCGCCCAAGGGAAAGATTTTGTGATGGTCATCGTAGATAGATTCAATAAGATGACACACTTCATTTCTTGCTTCAAGACTAATGATGCTTCAGCTATTGCTTCTCTTTTCTTGCAGGAAATTGTTAAGTGATATAGCATATTGAGAAGTGTAGTATCTAACAGAGATCTAAAGTTCTTGGGTCATTTTTGGAGGACTCTATGGTGATAGATGGGGACCAAACTACTATTTAGTACTTCCTGTTACCCCTAAATGAATAGCCAAATAGAGATAGCCAATCATACTTTGGGATCGCTACTTTAAGCTACAATAGGCAAGAACTTGGTTGATTAGGATATTTGCTTACCAAAGGTTAAATTTGCTTACAACTGAATAGTACATGACACCACCAAGTAGAACCCCTTCGAAGTTGTCTATGGTTTTAATCTCGAGTTGCCCCTCGATCATACCCCTGTGCCTGTATTTAAGCAAGAAGACCCTGATGCAAGAGCTCGAGTATAGTCCCTTCAACATATCTACAACAAAGTTACTTAGCAAATCAACCAAGTTGTTAGACAAATACAAGAGAAGGCCAAAGGTAGGGCAACAAAATAGTTTTAGCTGGAAGACTTGGTATGGCTGCACTTGAGTAAGGAAAGGTTTTCGAGTAGGAGGAGGAACAAACCATCCCCAAAGGTTGAAGGACCCTTCAAAATCCTTTATAAGATCAATGACAGCATCTACATGTTGGAGCTGCTAAAAAATTATGAGGTTTTTGATACTTGCAACATTGCTGACCTTAATCCATATCACCCTGATGAAGAGTTGATTGAATACCATTCGGATTTGATCCTAAATCTAAATCAACCTGGAGGGAATGGTAGGAATCAAGTTACTAGGCCTTTAACTCGCAACCAAGCTCGAAGATTAAAAGGACTGGCGAGGTGAATCATCATGCTTTAGCCAACTTCTACTGAAGCTAAGTTTCTCCTTGTTGCCGATCAACTCTATATGTTGAGCCGTATGAATGCTTACCTCTCAGAAGTTGTGTGCCGACTTGAAGAATGCCTAAACAACAGCCAAACCTCACACGCTTGCTTAGTCATGTCTGAGTTGACCACTTGCTTAGCATTGCTCTTATCGAGAGGCTGAGAGAGCTGCCCTGGACTAATCCTCAGTCACCCCTACTCGGATAACCAATCTACTCGTACTCTTTTGTCTGCATCCTCCAATAGCATTTCCAATGCGTCTCTGCCATGTGTATAAGACTACGTATAAAATTTACTACACTAATAATTATTTTTCTTGAATATTCATTTTTATCCTTTTGTATTCTCTATACGTTATTTCTTCAGGACAATACCATTTTTGTTTTTTCCTCTTTTAGGCAAGTTGCCCTAACTTAATGAGTATAAATACCCCTTATTCATGTAGCCGTAATAAGCAAATTTATCCTTAATACACTGAATATTCTTTCTTTCGTAAACAATGTTTGTTTATTATCATTCACTCTTATCTTAACTCTTAAGTAAGGCTAGGTGGTGAGTAACCTCACTGGACTATCTTGTGCGTCATATCGCGCTGTGCTGTGAGTTCTCAAAAGTTCTATTGGTGCGTCATATCCTTTAGAGCTATTCGTGAGCTTGCTTACTCTTTCATTTATCTTTCTCCTTTTCACACTTTTTCCCATTACCCTTTTCAAGCTTTCGGCAAGCTTGGACTTATCCCTACTACCAGCCTTGTCTGTTCTTAGTCATGGTATGCATCATAAAGAAAATTGGTTTTTTTTTTTTTATATTTTGAAAATGTTTTGGTTATAATTTAACTACTAGTTTTTTGATAAAACCAAATTTATAAAATCGTTTTGAAAACCAAAAAATTGAGTCAATAGGTTAAGCTTTTTAAACTTTTATAGGTACTATTAACTTTCCAAATTTAGATTTAATCCCTTAAAATCACCTTTCAAAAATTATCATATAAAACGAAATTCAATCATTAGTTAATAAATGGGATCCTATTCTATTAAATTGGGTAAATTTAAACTACATTGGAAATCTAAGACTTTTTCATTTTCTATATTAAGTAACTAATAATGAAAAAACTATTTTTTTTCATTTTTACTTCGCTTCGAAGGTGTCTACGTACCTGTTATTTGGGATTAGACATACATAGTTCTTTTAATAAAACTTTAATGTGTTAGATTTGTTAATTTTGAAAACACATCGAGTTTATGTTTTTAAGTAGAGTCGATTTAAAAAAAAAAAAGATCTAAAGGGTCTTAAATTCGAGTTTTATTTTTGGAAAGTTCTATAAATGTCCTAACTTAGAAAAAGGATCTATTTAATTATTATTTTTTGTTTATTTTATAAAAAGGATTTTCTATGTGATAAAAGAACTTTATTTTTTATTTTCTACTTTATTATTTTATAATTGTTTATCATTATTTTTCCTTTTTATTTTGGTTATATTGTAAATAAAAACTAAACTAAACTAGGCTTTCTTTTCTTTTTCTTCCTTTTTTTTTTCTCTCTTTTTTTCCTCTTTTTGATTTTTCTTTTTCTTTTTTTTTTTGAGCTATAAGCACACAAAGATGTACATGAATTAAATAAACAAATGAATAAAATAAATAAATAAAATATAAGAATCGAAACAAAAAAAAAAAGAAAAAAAAAATCAGACCAAATCAGGGCACTTGGGTCAGTTCAGGGAGTTTGAGTTGGCATGTGGATTTAGATTGAGTTGAGTCGAGTTAAGTTAGTAACTTTAACTACAACAATCAACAAGGCACAATTTTGAGTGATTTCAACGATGAAATAAGCGAAGAATGGGGGATTTATAGCTATTGTATTGGGTTTGTGGGGGGTAGGGAAGAGGCCGAGGCGTTTGGGTGGTGGTTGGAGATGGTCAATTGCGGTGGTTATTAGGTAATGGGCTTGGTGGCGGTTGGCATTTAAAGGGGGCTATAGATAGGGGTTTTGGAACATGACCAAGCTAGTTGCGTGCTCAATTTTGGATGGCGTCAAGTGTTGGCGATTGGTCGGCAATGGTGGTTGTGATTCAAATTTCGCACAAAACCTTCAGTGGTGGTGATTGTGTTGCAGGTTGTGGCAAGGGTTAGAAGTGGTAGTGTTAGGAAGATTGGACTGTGGAGGTTCGTGTAATGGTAGTCACGTGGTTCAAGTGTAGCTGAAGAGGGAGAATTTGTAGAGAGAGAGAGAGAGATGGCAAAGAGAGAGAGAGAGCTTAAGAGCTTGGGAGTGAGAAATCTGCCTTAAACGAGCTCCTTAAGGTCTAATTTATATGAATGCAACACGAATCAAGATTGGGAAGTTGTAAAAGTTCGTCAATTCGAAGATTTCAAATCAATGTCCTTTTGACTGCAACTTGATTTTTTTTAACTTAAAGCACGACTTTCGCCACCTAAATGACTGAATCTGGACAAGCTCTTGGTATAAATTAAGCGAAGGTTGTGCAATCTTTACAATTTTAACGTTAATTTGGTAAAATCGTAAAGAAAACACAATAAAAAATGGCCATGAATAAGGATGAACAAGTTAGAATTATGTAGGAAAAGGTAGGAAACGGGGAGAAAAAGACAGAAAAAGATGCTGATGTGGTGTCCATTGGCACCACATCAACCGTATAATCCAGTGGCGTTGTGCCACTTGTCATGGTGTGATACGTAGTAGCTAATTTGGCAAGGGTAGCTAATGTATTAAGGACACGTGGCATACTATGTGGCTTGACACGTGGTACAATGTCAACTATTGCCTAATCAACTAGTGCCACATGTCAAGACACGTAGCATAGTGAACCTTTGATATGTGGCAATGTATTGTGTGTGTTTTATGGAAAAAATAATAACAGGTATTATTATGCCTTTGGTAAGGTTCGAACCTAAGATCCCAAGTTGATGCCATATCCAAGTGCTTATTTGTTAGGCCTTTGGCCTGTGCTTTGTTCATATATGCAATTAATTACACATATGGATAAGGTCGGCTTGGGATTTGAATCTAAGCTCAAGCTTAATGCCCCTCGTTTATTAATACCTAAAACTTATTAAAAACTTATTTAAATTTCTTACTTTTTGTGGTTTTTTCTAAAATTCTTTATTTTTTATATTTTTTCTAAAATTTTTTATTGTTTGTAGTTTTTACAAGTTTCTTATTTTTTTGTATTTTTCCTAAATTAGGATCCTTTATCCTATCTTAAAAATTCTGAAAATAAAAGAGATATTATTTTTTCCCTAAGGGTGGAATTTGTCTTAAGATGTGCTACAACTAGCTAACTAACATAGGTTTGGTTCACTGGGGATTTGATGGATGGTGAAGGGTGAAAGAGAGAGGAAGTGCTCCAAGAGCTAACCGAGTTTAGGAAGGTCTAGTACCCTAGGAGCTAGCTAGAAAGATTAGTTTGAAAATTGGTCATGCCCTTCTATGTTGACTAACCTAGCCCTTTTAAGTTGACTAACTTAAGTGAAAGTGTCTCTAAGGGACCAATAACCCTGAATTGGAATTGATTTAGAAAAGCTTGGTCATGCTCTTCCAAGCTTAGTAACCTAGGCGGGAGTATCTCTAGGAGACTAATAACATTAAATGGGAACTGATTTGAGAAAAACTTGATCGTGCTCTTAAGAGCTCATTAACTTAGGTGAAGGAATCTTTAGGGGACTAGTAACCTTAAAATGGAATTGATTTGGAAAAAACTTAATCATACTCTTACGAGTTGACTCACCAAGGTGAGTTTATATCCTAAGGCTAAAAAAAGACCTAATATGCTTTAAGAGTAGGCTTATACTAGGTGAGCATACTTTAAGTGCAACTAGAATTTAAAGAGTGACAAGAAACAAGATAATGCTTCGAGAGCATGTGATTCGAGGGTTTCAACTTGGGTCAGGACAACACTCCGAGAGCATGTGATCTAAGGGTTTCAAGTTAGGATAGCGCTCTAAAAGCATGTGATCTGAGGGTTTTAGGTTAGGATAGCACTTCGAGAGCATGAGATCCAAGGGTTTTAGCTTGGGATAGCCCTCCAAAAGCATGCTATCCTAGGGTTTTAGCTTAGGTCAGGATAGTGTTTCAAGAGCATGCGATTCGAGGGTTTCAAGCTAAGATAGCGCTCTGAGAGCATGTGATCTAAAGGTTTCAAGATAGGATAGTGCTTTAAGAGCATGCGATTCGAGGGTTTCAAGCTTAGGATAGTGCTTCGAGAGTATGCAATCCGAGGGTTTCAACTTAAGATAGTGCTTTGAGAGCATGGATAGTGCTTTATAAAGCAAACGATCCATGGGGACAAAAGTAAAAATGTAAACATTCTTACAACTTGAAAAAGCCAAATTTGTTGATTGGCAATAATGAAAGACAGAGCAGACATTAAGGATAAAGTCCCTTGATAGAAAGAGAAGTGGTGACATCAGCCATGAAGGCGATCATGGTAAAGAGGATGATTCTGGCTTCTAAGGCCAACTTGGGAGCAATTTTTACATGGGAGCAAATCCCTAAACTTTGGATAAAAGAAAGTGAACTCTTTTGAAAACAATAGTTGCCAAGGTAATGACAGAAGCTTACTACTAGGGTTAACTCTAGAGAAGATGACTTTTGAGTTATTGAAAACCTAAACCATTAGGGTGATATGAAAAAAAGAAAGGACTGAAACGAAAGGGAATCAAATTTATTGCCAACAGGTTTGGATTCTCCCAGTAGTGTGTAGGCTTTCAGCACATAACACCTTAATCTTCCAGGCCATCTTTATCTAAGAGTACCCTTTCTTTCCTTTAAGGGAAAATAACTTTCCATGACTTCTTCAAATTTCTTCTTAATTAGAAGATATCTAATAAAAGATAGGTTTAGTCTAAAGGGACTTCTTCATACTCTTGGCTTAAATTCCTCTCTCTTGACTTTGATTCTAAAAATTATGGTTCATTTTATAAGTGATACATTATTAATCAAACCATTAGGTCTTTTTTGGATTGTAATGTAATAAAGACTTTTGGTCTTGGGTTTTAAAATGGATATTAATGAAATGGCTTTTTATGAAAGAATTGCTCTTCAACTCAAGTTTACAAGTGAAGAACCTTATAGGTAAAACTAAAATTGTGCTTGCCTTAGTTTCAAACGTAACTTTTACTAAGAAAAAGTTATCTCCTTTAATCAAAAGGGCCTTTAAGGAAGAGTAGAACTGTGGGCGGGCCATGAGTTATGTATCGGTTGCAATTTCTTTGGGGATCATAATTTATTGGGGGAAACTTTGGCATTTGCCTTGGCTTTTTTTAAGCTTAATTGCTTTGACTATGTTCTTAAGGCCTTTTATTTGAAATATGGGTCTTAATTTAGGAATGGATTTTTGTGCCCCATATCCTTTTGGGTTTTAAGGCTATGGACTTAATCACCTCATTTGTGTGGAGCAAGCTTTTCATTTTTCATTCACATTTTTTCCTCTTTTTTCCTTCTTCTCTTTTTTCTTTCTTCTTTTCTTTTTCATTTAAGATAAAAGATGATTATTCTTTCTTTTGGCAACTTAAAGCATATGTGGTTTATGTTTAGTATTTAGAATGGATGTCTTTCCTCATCTTAGAGGAAATTAATTATCAATGATAACAATTACTCTTGAATTGATGCGACTAAAGCAAGTACAAATTAGTTTTAACCTTTTCTTCTAATAGATGCTCTTAATCTCCTTTTTTCCCCGTTGTGGGGGTGGTTCTCAATAAGGTTTAATTTTGAAAATACCTCAATAAAAGGTTCAATGGAGCTGACAAAAAATTTTGTGTTTAGGATATTAAAAAGATTGCCTGACTTAATTTTGATTTGTATATTAAATGCAAAATGAACTTCCTTTAAGGAATGAGTCTAATAGTCTCACAATGATGTAACTTGACTCTCAAAGTGTCTCAGGGTTTATGTTTGGGATTCGTCTTGCCTTTTTTCATTATAAACCTTTTAACTAATGAGATATCTTAAAATAGGAGAAATACAAACAAAGTACTTTATCTGAGTCATTTATCTTTTACAAACATTGTGAAATCTGGCCCTATCCTTAAATTGAGTCCAATTAGATTGCCCTTATATCTATTAGGTCTTGGACAATTTTTGTGATTTGATATAATATATTTCTTTTGATCTCTATTGTACCCATGGTTGTTTATAAGAAATGCCATGAATGGGCTCAAGAAGTACTAATGTGTTCTTTTTTTCTTTTTTCTTTTTCCCCTTAAATTAAGTTTTGTCCTTTACTAAGAACATCCAAACATATGAAAATGCATCTTTTACATATAACTCCTATAAGTGCTATTGAGTTTTATAGATCGACTTCATTATTATTGATGAGAGATGGGTCTAATGGAAATTTAAAAAATGAGATATGAGAACAAAGATTGTCGTAAGGTAATTTTTTCCCTAATTCTTAAGATTATAATAATTGGAGGAACACATGAAAATCCAATTTCAAATTACCAATGGTGCTTATTGATATGAAACATGTATGTGTGTTGAGCCTAATTTTTTTCCTAGTTTTTATAAAAAATAGTCTTCTTTAAACTGATCAGTATTAGACCTTACCCATTAAACACCAATCCTCAACTAAGGTTTAAAGAAAAATGGTTCTTCTATTTTTTGAAAATACTTTGGAGTCGTCATCTAATCGGAGTCGGGAAAAAGTGTTAAATTATAACCAATTAGATGCATTGGTTATAATTTAGCTATGGTTCTTTCGATAAAACTAAACTTATAAATAGTTTTAAGAACTAGGAAATTGAGTTTGGGGGCTGTGGTTGTTGTGCGTACTGTACTAATGTTGGGTGGTCGATCTGTGAATAGGTTAATGGGTATGAGAGAGAGGGCTTGGGTTTTTTGTTTTTGGGCATATGGTATAGTCGTAAGTGTTGTGCTTTTATATGTGTAGGTGTGGCTAATGGCTAGTTGCAGTGGTGAGTTGGGTAACGGGGAGGAGAAGTTGGAGTTGGGGTATCGGGAGAGATGGAGGGTGCGATAGCGTGAAGGATGTTAGAGTGCGATCGTGGGTTAGATGGTAGATGGAGAAGTCAGGGTGTTGGGCGTACGATGGCGTAGTGGATGTGATGGAAAGGGGGCTTAGCTTATGCTGCTGTAAATTGTAGCAAGAACAGGAGTAGTCGAGGGAGAGAGAAAGAGCTGCCTATGTCCTTTGTTTTTTATTTCTTTTTCTCCATTTTAGAAATCGAATAATGAACTAGCGTTTATTGCCTTTTTTTTGCTTACCACATGTCATAATGGGCATATGCTCCAATTAGATCACAACATGTGGCATATGGGAGTCAATAGAAAAAATAAAAGGCTTGTTATGCCTTTTAGGAGATGAACTCAAGACCTTTATGCTAAACCCTAAATGTTTTACTGTTAGACCTTTAGCCTGTACTTTATTCATTTATGTGATCAAATTGCACATATGGACAAGATTTGTCTGGGTTAGATTTGAATGTAAGCCTAAGCTCAACACTTTTCTTCTAATTTTGATCTAAATTAACAAAAAAATCTATTCTATTATACTATTTAAAATTATTATTTATCTATATTTTCTAAATTTTCTATTTTTTGTATTTTCTATTTTTTTTTGTAATTTTCTACATTTTTTATTTTTTGTTCTTTTTTCCTTATTTAGAACCCTTTATCTTATTCTAAAAATTTTGAAAAAATAAAAGGGGGGGGCGCAGACGCTAAAAAATAAGGTGTTTACAATATGTATTATAGAAAAAAATTAAATGCAAGGGGATTTTTGTTGCCATTTATCCTATAAGAAAAGGAAAGAGAAAAAAGCATGTATGTAGAAATTGTTCCTTTATATTTTTTTTTTATTTTTTTCTTTTAATTAAGAGTTGATATTTTTGTGTACAAGTTTTGCTAAGTGCTTAGCTCGACAATGCTGGTCAAAACTTTAGAGACGCAAGCTCATTTTGATAACAAAATGACATAGTCTTCTTTATAAGCTATTATTGGTTACTTCATTACTCGTTTCATCTTTCCAAGTCAACATAACATTTTGTTAGATAATAAATATTATAGCACACACACTATATTTACTAGCTTAAAACTTTTAGATCAACTGGTTATTATGATTCTCAATAGCCCAATTTTGCCTTTGCTGCTATTTACATGGGACTTCGTGATTGCCAATGTGTTTTGCATCTTCTTATGACTCTAAAGTTTGGATATGAGTGTGTTAGTACATCTTTACTCCATGGTAGCCCCTTACTTAAATTAGATGTTGTAATAAGGGAGTTACTATATGAGGAAACACGTCTTAACACATTATGAGATGAGTGCTCAATGTCGCCAATAGATTCTATTTTAGCCAGTTCTGTAAGTATTCCTTCTTCTCAATTTGTTTCAAAGAATAATGTTGCTTTGGCTACTCCTCCAAGTGTCTCTCATAGTATTGTTTGCAACTATTGCAAGATACCTAGAAATATGAAGGTTGATTGTTGTAGATGCCTTTAATATAAACAGATTACTGGTTTTGGTACTTTTAGTAAATTTCATATGAGTGCTTCTAGAATTGTTCGTGATTCCACTACTACTGTTACCATTGAGGGCTCTCTTAACACTCAAACATTTAACCTCTATGATATTTAGATTCTTCTTCAACAACTACAATCTCCCCATAATTCCTTTATAATTTTTGTCACTCTAGGTACATCTTCTTCATGGTTTTTGGATTCTGCTTGTTGTAATCCTATGACATCTAAGTCCTCTTTGTTTTCCTCTTTGACTAATCTTACTGTTCCACCTATTGTTCACACTGCCGGTAGCTCTATTTTATTTGTTTCTAAGATAGGCATTGTTTCCACATCAAATTTGAAATTAATTGATACATTTTTTCAATTCCAAAATTATCTTTGATTCTTGTTTCTGTTGTTCAATTGTGCAAACTTGGTTTTGACTACAAATTTTTGAGTCATGGTTATGTTGTGTAAGATCCATAAACGGAGGAAGTTCCTGGGATAGGGTATAAAGTTGGACAACTGTTTGAAATAGAATCTCTTTGTTTACCAACTAAGATTGTTGCTACTACCTTATCTTCTAGTTTATGTCATTCTTGTTTAGGCCATGTGTCCGACTCTAGGCTTAGTTATTTAATTTCAAATGTTCATTTGGGTGATGTCAAAATAGAAAATTTTAATAAAAGTGATTCTATTTCTTATGCTCCTTTTGATTTAATTCATTTAGATATTTGGGAACCTGCTCCTAATCTTACTACGAGTGGTTCTCATTATTTTGTTATTTTTGTGGATGATTTCTCTTGATATACATGGATTTATATGTTGAAAAATAGATTTGAGCTGCCTTAAATATATATTCAATTTGCTTCCATGATTAAGACTCAATTTTCTTGCTTTATCAAAATTCTTCATACAGATAATGCCATGGAATATAGAGATTCCAAATTATCTTAGTTTTTGCCTCATCATGGAATAATTGTTCAACATTCTTGCTAGTAATATCCACCTAAAATGGTCGAGCTAAACGGAAACATAGACATATTCTAGATGTTGTTTGTGCTCTTCTTATATCATCTATTTGTCTAGAGTCTTTTTAGGGGGAGGCTACTCTTACCATCGCGTATACAATTAATTGAGTTACTTCTTCCATTATTGGAAATATCTCTCCTTTTCAACGTTCATATGGACATGCACCTAATTATTATTCTCTTGGTTCTTTTGAAGCATATGTTTTGTTTTTCTTTAACCCCATGAACATACATACCTAAGGCTAGATTATGTTGTTTTTTGGGATATGATATAGAACAAAAGGGTTATTGATGTTGGGACCCTATTTCATGATGTCTTAGAATTTCTTATCATGTCACATTTTAGGAACATAAGATGTTCTCTATCATTTCGCATTTTTGGATTCACTTTATCCCTTCTCCATGTCTCATAGATCCTTTTATCCTTTTCCTTAACGATTTGTCTACTGGGAACTCCTTGTTCAAACAATAGTGCCATCTTAGCACCTTCTCCACAGCTTTTGTGAAATTTGGCACTTACTTACCTCTAGCTGTAGTCTCACTTCCAGTTACTGAAAATCATGCTTCATCTTTAATTACTCCTTCTCCTCATCAAAGTATACATGTAAGATAGCCTAATATTACTCTTTGTGATTACCATTGTCATTCAACCATTATTTCTTTATATTTACCTTACACATATCGTAAAGCTAGTAATAACCCTCTATAGCATGAAACTATGAAAGAACTTCAAGCTTTTACCAGCACTCATACTTGGGACTTAGTAGATTTACCACCAGAAAATTCTGTTGTTGGTTGAAAGTAGGTATAAAAATTGAAACTTGAGCTAATGGTTTTGTTAAGCCTTATAAGGCTCGATTGGTTGCAAAAAGATTTACTTAAGATTACGATATTGATTATGAAGACATGTTTCGCTCCTATAGCTTGTATAATCCCTATCTGTTGCCTACTTGCTATTGTTATTGTCAAGCAATGGATGTTGTTTCATATGGATGTTAAAAATGAGTTCCTTAATGGTCAACTTGTTGAGGAAGTTTATATGCAATAGCCTCTCAGATACGATCACCATCCTACTAAAGTATGTTGTCTTTTGAAAGCTTTTTATGGCTCAAAACAAGTCCTTCGAGCCTAGTTTGCAAAATTTAGCTCAACTATTGGACATATTGGTTTTCATTCAATTCCTTATGATCATGCATTATTTATTCATCGGACTAGTAGAGGTTCCAATCTACTACTTTATTATGTAGATGACATGATTATCGCTAGTGATGACTTGTAGGGCATTAATGATCTTAAAACATTTTTGAGTAAATAGTTTGAAATGAAAGATCTTGGCCATCTTAGTTATTTCCTTAGTCTTGAGCTATCATCTAACTTTGTAGGGTGTTATCCATCTCAGGCAAAATATACTACGGATCCTCTTTCTTGTGCTAGACTTATTGATGCAAATATTGTTAGTACTCCTGTCAAGCCCAATGCTCATGTTTCTACAACTAATGGCACTCCTCTCACTGATGCCACTCTTTAATGTTAATTGGTTGGCAGTCTTGTTTATCTTATTGTCACTCAACCTGATATAGCCTATGTAGTTCATGTGGTTATCCAATTCATGTCTTCTCCTCATACCATACACTTTGCTGTAGTATTTCAAATTCTTTGATATGTGAATGGAACTTTATTTCATGGTTTATGTTTCTTTAGTTTGTCCTCCTTAGACTTGAGAGCTTATTTTGATGCTGATTAGGTTGGTGATCTTATTGATAGATGATCTATCACTAGCTACTGTTTTTTTCTTGGTGATTCCCTAATATCTTGGTGAAGTAAAAAGCAAGTTGTGGTATGACGATCTACAATAGAATCTGAATATCAAGCTCTTACTGATACTTGTTCTGAGTTGGTTTAGTTTCAATGGTTACTTCATGACCTAGGTATAATGCAAAGTTCTCCTACAACATTATATTATGATAATCGCATTACTATTCATATTGCCCACGATGATGTATTTCATGAACGTATGGAACTATTGAGATTGATTGTCTTTTTGTATGACATCATGTCCTTCAAAATATTGTTAAGCTTATCTTTGTCTCCTTCATTGATCAAGTAGTTGACATTTTCACTAAAGCCCATCCACCTCAACGCTTTAGCAATCCTCTAAGCAAACTTCAAATATCTAACTTGTCATTATCTTTGGTTTGAGGGGGTAGGGTGGGGGTAGTGTTGTGAGAATGTTAATGTATATAATTATGTAATTAATTCTATAATAATTGTTAGGTTGACCACTGTAGTAATAGCTAGATTGACTAGATTTATTTATGTCCATTTTTAGCCTACACACAACTCTATATATAGCCTTCATTCTTTGTACAAAAGATAATATACAATAACATTCTTATTTCATATCTATTATCATGGTATCAGAGCGAGGGATATTGGGTTTGAATCTTCGTGCTACAATTTCATGCAGTGTTTTGTCATTAGTATTCCACTTAGTGGAACCCACTCAAAGTTTCGGCCCACAAGATAGGAGGAGTGTTAGGTGATAAATGTTATATTACACACTGGATCTACAAGTTTAACTTTTAGTTTAGCTAGTTGTGGTGCTATTTGTAACACATCTAATGTTCAATTTTTTTTTCTTAAAAAAAAAGGAAAAATTTTGATAATTAGTTTTATGTGTATCGAGTTAAATAATTATTTCAAGTTAAATTCTTACAACTATTGACATTTTAATTTATAGACTCGTCTAGATTATGTGTACGCTAGTCATTTTTAGAGGAAGTACAGGGATGAATTGAAGGTTCATTCTTTATAAAAGAATATTATGTACATAAAGAGGAGAATGAAACTAAAAATAAATTAGAAATATGACGTATGTAACAAGGAAATAGGGGGAAAAAAAGGGATAATAATGGCAATGTCATATTTAGTGTATCAGTAGAAATACAGCAAACTCCATAATACCTGGATTTAAATTGTGTCTAGCATTACTTATAAGCTATACTCGGCAATTTCAATACTCGTAGTAAATACAATATACAGTTTTCATCTGATAATTAGTCTTATGTGTGTCAATTAAACAATTATTCCAGGTTTAGTTCTCGTTATTATTGATGGTTTGATTTTGAGTGACATCGGAATTATGCGTACGCTAGCTATTTGTGGAAAGTATGGGGATGAATTAAAGTTTTTGCTCAAGTAATATGGATATATAATTCTTTATAAGACAATATTGCGTACGTAAATAAGAAAGAGAAGGACAGAAATATAACGAATACACGGTATTGGGAAGGAAATAGAGAAAAAGATTGTCTTCATATTTTGTGTATTTGTAGATATTCAGCAAACTCAATAAATAGGTAAAAAGTCTATCTAGCATTTAAGCTATTATGGGTAATTTCAATGTTTTTATAATCTTTTCAATTAAATACAACAACTATTTTCAATTTTTTTTGAAAAATTTCTCATTGTTGGTCTTATGTATATCAAGTTAGATAATTACTTTAGGTTTAATTCTTACTATCATTGATATCTCAATTTACAGCCGCATCAGGATTATGTGCATACGCTGGTTATTTTTAAAGGGATTATTGGTATGGTTTAAAGGTTTTGCTTCAAGAATAAGGAGAATTCTTTATATGGGAATATAAAGAGGGAAAAACTAAATGGAAATACTTGAAATATGACGAATAGAGGTTTCAGGTTTAGGAAGGAAATTAAAAAAGAGAAAAGGAAATTAATTTGTATTTAAATAAAAAAATACAGTCATTCAAAAACTATTCCAAAAAGATACAATACTTAAAATAGAATCTTGAAATCAAGATTTTCTACCTATTTTGTTACAGTGATGGGCTGTGTTTGGTATCTTATATATGAAAAAAAAAAAACTATAGAAATATAATAATTGGGATGGACCTTACAATGGTAGAGAAATAGCGAGAAAGTGCATTTAGAATATTATCTTGGAAAAGTAAGAGATAAATTATTATATTACTACTAGGCTTTTTTTTTTTTATAAAGGAAATGAATCTTCTAAAGTTACTGTTTTCTAAAGTTCCTTAAAGTTATAAATTAGTAGCTGTAATTATCTAGATTTTAAAAAAAAATTGACATCACAATGATATTACAAAATATTTCAAAAATCTAGACAATAATAATCATTAGTTTTGTAACTTTAAAAAATAATAATTTTAGAGGATCCAAATTCTCTTTTCAGCCTTTTACATACTGTGAACATGACTAGTTAATATTTTAAACAACAAGGACATGTGTATATTATTCTTTATTAAAGGAAGTATGGAAATAGCTTAGTTTTTGCTTAAATAGTATAGATATTCTTGTAACAAATAAATTGGTTAGTGGCATATAAATGTTAGCAATGTTTTCTACATGCAACACTCCAAGACTCTCTAAAGGGTATTATAATTCATTGCATATTCCCACTAGTTAGGAATATGCTAAGGTTTCTAAGTTCACAAAATACAATTCTATAACTTTGACCTTAACCATATATACTCAAAAAGATTCTCAAAGTATCATTTACTTAAATCATCATAAACTTGAAATCAATCCAATATAATATCTCAAAAGAGTCTACAAGCTCTTAATCCATAAGTAACACGAAAAGTAAATCAAGAGGTCTACAATCTCCACAAGGTAACACATAACCATAAAGCCAAGGAAGGAGTCTATCTCCTCAAAACATAACAAAGCTCCTCCATATATAACATATCTCCAACCATGCATAAATCATCTCATCCCTAATCATCATAAAATTATAAGTACTCAACACCTTCCTTCTCTATGATATCATCTGCAAATGGCTCCTTATAAATAAGGCACTCATCAATTCCTATGCTTGAAAAAGGTAAAAGCAAGACAAGTCCCAGTATGTGATGCACAAGCATACATAGGTGCCAGACTAAACTATACTTAAACATATAATGCAAGTTACATCCACTATAAAACAATGGTCAATTATTTATCTTGAATTTAGGCCAGCATATAGCAAAGGGACACACATGACCCCACCACACTATAATCTTTATCTATACATATAGGTAGATATACATATAAATTTTCTTTTAAGTCCTTTATGCCTATAGTTTACAATCTAAAGTCCTTGAATCTTATAATTCTAATTGTGTCACCTATATGAAAGTCAACTAGGGAATCCTCGCATACGATTAGCAATTGCTCTTCTAATGATTTGTCACTATAAGCTCTTAAAGTGAGTAGGTCAAGCATAACCAACAATTAAGTTCAATTAGGCCAAATATAAATTAGTTTAGTTTACTTACTAAGTCTTAACAAGTATACACAAATAACCAAGCACCATGTACCTAAGCTACTTAGCAAATAAACTAATCAACAAGGTGACTCAAAGGTAAGAGAATTCGAGTACTTGACCCAAAAGACAATATACTCAACTTAGTTCCTTAACTCCTAAATCATGTAATTCAACACAAGATCTTATTTTGATCAGTATGTTACTCTTATCAAGCTTACAAGTTTGTCTCTAAAGATGTCACCTAGACCTATGTTTACATTAAATGCTTAAAACTAACTTATAGTCTAAATAGTAAAGATAATCACTTTCTACCCTTAAGTTGAATAGTTGGATAACTTATGAAGCATCCAAAATTCTAGTTTTTTATTAAAGATCGAATCTATTGGAAGCGAAAAGGTTAGATAAGGAGTTGGTCGGGCTATGAATGACTGAAAAGAAACTTAGAAAACAAATGAACCTGGAGTAAGGCATTGCGTTCGAATAGCATTTGGATGCTACAAAGGATAGCGTCTTGATGCTAAGGTTTTGCCACTTATAGTGACCTAGTATTCGAATGCTAATTGGTAATGCATTCGAATGCCTTGCTTTTGTTCTGCAAAATTGTAAAATAGAACACTTCGAACTTAAAATCCTTTTCACCCATTTCCTTGTCTAAGACTCATACTCTTCCAAACCCAACTTAATACATGTTATTCCAATGATTTACAACATTAATACTCAACTAAAACTTTGTATTTTGACTCTAAATAACATAAATCTTTTGTAAGAATCCAAAACTAAGAGTTGTAGTTCATAAAACTTACTTGTAATATAATGAACACTTGGTGAAATCAAATTAGTGAGGCTTTAAATCACCAGTAGCTGCAAACAACCTCTAGCTTTAGATTCAAAACTTATTGAAACCTAAGTATATGATGACTCTTCGAGGTCGGACATGCGGAGAAACACCATAATGAGGCGAACTGAAAGAAATAGTAGAAAAGTTAGCAAAGTTCGAGTAGCTACCAACTGGATATGATGTATCAGTCGATCCTAATCGACCTACAATTTGTCGAATATAACTTATTAGTCCGAATTGAACAACCACTCATTGCTACTCCTTACTAAAGGGAATAGATAAGAGTTGAGAGATAGTGAGAACACTAAGGTTATTCAAAGAAAACTTGAATAATTTTTTTGGTATTGATGATTGATTGCCTACATACAATTAAGTTGGGGTTTATATATCCATTCACTAGGGTTACTTTACATATATAAAAGGACAAAAATATATTTTTACAATTAGGTTATATAATACATACTAAAAAGAGTAAAAAAAAAAGAAAGAATATTCAGTATAGAAAGTAAAGAATCCTTTTAGAATGTTGTGCTAGAAAACACGTGTTGCTCAGTGGTTAGATGTTAAAAATATGGTATAAAGTGGGTGAAAAAGAGAAAGGAGAGTTTGCAGTCAGGGGCCGACTTAATCTGGATCAAGTCAAGGCCTAGTTAGTTTTGCTGTAAAGTAGTTAGCTTGAGTTGGGGTTAGATGCTTGTGGTTGGCTTAGGAGCTCAACTCAAATAGTCTTAGAGCCGTCTTCTCAAATGTCCTATCATAGTATGGCTTTTAGGTAGCAGCAAGTTTGGCATACATGAGGGTTTGATAGTCAGGTCGGCAGGAGATTAGTTTAGAATAGGAATCCTGATCTTAAATATGGCTTTGAGCTAGTATTCTCTACGTTAGTCCTTAGAGTCCTTTAGCTTGGTTACGTGTGATCAGTTTAGGGGGTTGATTCCTATCATCTACTTGGGGGTCGGAAAGATTTGTCCTCAAGTCTAGAGTGATCTCTGGTTGTCCTTCTTGGGCATTTGTAGGACTTTCTTCTGGTTAGTGCGAAATCAGGTTGGATACATTGAAGGTGGAGGAAACACCGTAGTCATCAAGTAACTATATTTAGTAGGCGTTGTGGTCGACTTTCTTTAGGACCTTAAAAGGTCTATCAACTCGAGGGGATAGCTTGTTTTATCGTACGTGTGAGAATCGCTCTCAGCTGAGATGAATCCATACTAAGTCTTCTGGTTAGAGAGAAATAGTTTAGCGGCTTTGGCTACTAATCTCTTGTTGTCTTTAATTGAACTTAGCGATCTTCCTAGTTATAGACCGGTGTAGCTCTTGTAATTCTTGAGCTTGATTAACTCCATATTGACTCTCTTTAGTAGCTGTAGGGATACTAATCATATTTAGGGGGATAGTAGGGTTGAGGCCATAGATGACCTCGAATGGGGTCTTCCCAATGATATTATGCATAGTTCGGTTGTATGCGAATTCTATAACTGGTAGATATAGATCCCAGTCCCTCAAGTTCTTTCCTATGACAACTTTGAGTAAGTTTCCTAACATCCTATTCACCACTTCAATCTTGCCATCAGTCTGAAGGTAGCTACAAAAACTAAATGCAAGTTTAGTTTCAAGTCTTCTCCAAAGAGTCTTCTAAAAATAGCTAAAAAATTTTGTGTCATGATTTAAAACAATAGTCTTTGGCACTTCATGTAATTGGACAATTCATGTAATTGGACAATTCATGCAAAAATAGATTAGTAATGTATAAAGCATCGTTAGTTTAGTGGCACGGGATGAAGTGTGCCATTTTATTGAAGCAGTCCACTATGACAAATATAGAATCTTTCCTTTTAGATGTTTGGGGTAACCTTAAGACAAAGTCTATGCTGAGGTTGGCCCAAGGTAAGGTTGGTGTCATTAAGGGAATGTATTCTCATAAGGCTCCCCCTTCCCTTTAGCTTGCTTGCACACTTCATAACTATCAACTACCTTATAACATTCTTAGTCAAACCAGGTCAGTAAAAGTTTTTCTTGAATAGATTGGCTATCTTGATCTTTTCAAAGTGATTAGATAATCCACTAGTATGAGCTTCCAGGACTAATAGCTTACTCATAGAACAATTTGGTATTATACCCTTCGGTCCTTGAACAGATAGCCATCATTGAGATAATATCCTCCAACAACTACTCCTCGGCATTACTCAACAACCGGACTAAAATGAGGGTCATTAGTATACTGCTTGTTGACAAGTGAAAATCCTAGTAATTTTGTCTACAAAGTGGTTGGTAAGGTTTGCTATCATGACAGAGCATCGGTAACCATATTTGCGCTTCCTTTCTTGTGTCGGATCACATATGAAAATCCTTTCTTAAACACCAACCACGTGGCTTATCTCTTTAAGAGTTTGTTTTGACTCCCAAGATACTTTAGAGACTCATGGTCTATGTAAATAACAAACTCTCGAGATAGCAAATAGTATTGTCATATAGTAAGGGCTCAAAAAAGAGAGTATAACTCTTTCTCGTACACGGAATAGTTCAGGCTAACACTACTAAGCTTCTCACTATGGTAGGTGGTGAGTTGTTACTCTTGCTTCAGGACGGCGCCAATTCTAACTCCTGATGTATCACATTCTAATTCAAAAGGTTTGTTAAAATCTGATAGTGATAGGACATGGGTAGAGATGAGTTTCTCCTTGATCTCCCTGAAGCTCTGTTTAGCTTGGTTGTTTCACCTTAACCCATCATTCTCCTTTATTAGCTTAGTCAAGGGGGTGGCTATGGTATTGAAGTTTTTGATGAATTGCCTATTGAAAGAAGCTAGGTTATGAAAACTTCCAACTTTAGTGGCATTTTTCAGTGTTGGTCATTCCAATACAGCTTAGATCTTCTCTTCATCTGCTCTGATTCCTTCCCTTAACACTACAAACCTAAGAAAAACTACTTCATCTTGACAAAATATATATTTCTTCAAGTTTCCATATAACTTCTCGGTCCGCAAAATGTCAAATACTGCTTTGAGATGTTGAACATAGTTGTTTAGGTTGGCATTGTATACCAATATGTCATCAAAGTACACAATCGTACATCTTCTAATCAGAGCGCACATCATATGGTTCATTAACTTCATGAATGTTCTTGATGTATTAATAAGTCCGAACAGCATAACCAACCATTCGTATAGTCCATGCCCTAGTCTTGAAGGTAGTCTTTCACTCATTACCTGGTCTTATATGAATTTGGTGGTAGCTACTTCGTAGATTAATTTTAAAAATATTTTGGCACCATAGAGCTCATCCAACATGTCATTGAGCTTCGGTATTGGGCACCTATATTTGACAGTAATTTGATTAATTATTCAGCTGTCGATTTACATATGCCATGAACCATCATTCTTAGGGACAAGCAAAGTTAGCATAACATAAGGGCTTATGCTTTCCCTCACATATCCTCGCTTTATGAGCTCATCCACTTATCTTTTTAGCTCAGTAGCCTGCTCAGGATTCATTATGTATATAAGTCAATTCGGCAGGGCGATACTTAGCTGTAGGTCAATGTAGTGCTCTATGTCTTAGATTAGGGGTAGTCTTTGGGGCAGCTCTTCAAGAAACATGTCGATAAACTCATCAATCAGCCTTTGGATTTCATTTGGAATATCCTTAAAATCTCTCATTTTCAACAATCTTCTAATCAACAGAAATACAGGCTCATTGGCCTTCTCAACAGCTCAAAATTCTCTTTGGCTCATCACTAAGGCTTTCTTCTTACTAGCTCGAGTAAGTTGATTATAGGTTTCATTCACTTAGGTTGGTGTAATGGATTGCAACACAATCTTCCTTCCATCCTTGACAAAGGCATGGGTGTTCTTATATCCATCGTAAGTGACATGTTAGTTAAACAACCAAGGTTGTCTAAGCAGCAGATGTGAAGCTCCTATGGGGACGACAACGCATACTATTTTGTCCTTGTATACACTCCCAACATTGAATGGTACAGCTACTTGTTCAATTACATGTAAAGCACTTTTATCATGAAGCCAATACAGATTATAAGATCGAAGATGCTTTGAGGTCAGTAGACCTAACCTTTGCACAAAAGATTGTGCAACTATGTTAGTACAACTTCCTTTATCCACTATAATGGTGCACTTTGTATGGAATAAATTTTCCCTTTAGTCTTCTTCAAAGTGTGGTAGGGAACTCAGTACTTGTCTCAGGATTAGGGTCATCACTTCTCATTAGTCTCCCTAGTCGACATAGACACAGGTCTCTTCTTCTTCTTTAGCTTCGAGTTTTCCAACATCATTTTCCTCTTCAGGCTTGCTCTCATCGATTCTATCCACTACATCTCCTCAGAGCACCATGACATGTCAATTAAAAAACTTAGCATCTGGAATTTTCTCACATAGTCGTCAACAGATCGACTTCCTTGACGAAGTTCCTATAACTTTGCAAATATATCTTGTAAGTAGGTATTGAGCATAAATCTACCCCTTAACAACCTTTTCATCTCATCCCATGTCCTTAATCCTCATCTTCCATCCCTTGCTATAGTTGCATTCAAATTTTTCCATTATATAGTAGCATACCCAGAGAACTCAAGTGCAACAAGTCGGACCTTAATAGCGTCTATATAACCATAACAGTCAAACACCTTCTCCACCTTCTCTTCTTACTTTAAGTATTCATCTGCATCTCCACTTCCATTAAGAGGTAAGATTTGGACTTTGACATTATTTAGTCTTTGAGGAGCTCAGCGTCTTTGTTCCTGTGTTTGGTAATAATCAACCTCTTCTTCTTTCTCTCTATACTCATCGGCGTTAATCTCCTCATCATCTTTCTCAATCTCCTCTAACTTTAGTCTTTGTTTAGTAGCTTAATTTGCAGCTCCTCCAGCTCGAGGGGGTCGAACTGGGTGATTGGCTCGGTTACCTTGGCCATAACTTCTCTCTTGAATATTTTCAGGTAGGTTGTGCGGTAGCATGCCCTAAGGTTGTTGCCTATTAACTTGTATTACCATAACAAAACTCTTAATAAGATTAATGAGCCTGTC
This sequence comes from Lumnitzera littorea, assembly GCA_024138015.1. Lineage (NCBI taxonomy): Eukaryota > Viridiplantae > Streptophyta > Magnoliopsida > Myrtales > Combretaceae > Lumnitzera > Lumnitzera littorea. Next base: position 91,737,593 of record JAMXBB010000010.1, read on the forward strand.
AAGTTTGTCATCAATTGACCCTAGGGTATTACTACCATTATGACCACGACTAGGTTAAGCACCACTACTTTGGTCCCTAATAACAACTTGAATACTGGAGTCCAACATTATATAATACTTTCAAATAGATTAACACCATAATACATAGATAAACAATGCTATCGTATTACTTAAAACTTTGATTAACACACTAACAACTTTAATACCTAATAATCACTTGAATATAATAGAAAATGAACTTGCTTTGCTTTTGTAGTGAAAAACAGAGTAAGAATAGAGTAACAATGAAACCATACTTATCAACACACAAATCTTCACTATATAGCTCACAACTCTAAACTTACTCTACACGAACAAATTGCAGCAGCTATGGAAGGAACGCAACAACCACTAACAGCAAAGCGAACCAAAAACTTCATTGTAACTTTACACGCTTCTTCTCAAAACCATGCTTTGATATTAGCGAAGTTGATGCGTCTTCAGGGTTGGACATATGGAGAAACATCATAATGAGGTGAACCGAAAGAAACAGAAGAAAAGCTAGCAAAGTTTGGGCAGCTGCCAACTGGATATGACGCACCAGTCAATCTTACTTGACCTATAATTCGCTGGATATGACTCACTGATCCGAATTGAAGAGTCACTTACTACTACTGCTTGCTAAAGAAAATTGATAAGAGTTGAGTAATAGTGAGAACATTAAGGCTACTCAAAGGAAACTTAAATAATTTTTTGGTATTGATGATTAATTCCCTATGTACAATTAAGTAAGGGTTTATATACTCATCTACTGGGGTTACTTTACATGTATGAAAAGATAAAATAATATTATTTTATCTTACAATTAGGTCATATAATACATACTAAAAAGGGTAAAAGAGATAAATAATATTTAGAAGATACGTGTTGCTTGGTGGTTGAATGTAAAAAATATGGTACAAAGTGGGCGAAAAAGAGAAAAGAGAGTTTGCAGTTAAGGACTGACTTAATCTAGATCAGGTCAAAGCCTAGTCACTCTCGCTGTAGAGTAGTCAACTTGAGTTGGGGTCGGATGCTTGTAGTTGGCTCAGGAGCTTAGCTCGGATAGTTTTAAAGCTGTCTTCTCGGATGTCCTGTCATAGTACAGTTGCTGGGTAGGAGCAGGTCTGGCACATGTGAAGGTTTGACAATCAGGTCGATAGGAGATCAGTTCAGAATAGGAATCCTAATCTCAGATATGGCTTCAAGCTAGTGCTCTCTGCGTAAGTCTTTGGAGTTCTCTAGCTCAGTTATGTGTGATTAGTCCAAGGGGTTGGTTCCTATCAATACAGCTATTCTAGAAAAGGTTTTTTAGTTAAGAATCAAGTTAAATTCATGAAATCCCGCATGAAACTCACCTTAACACTTAAAACGAGCTACTAAGAATAAGAACGAAGAATCTGCACTTGAAAACTCCTATGAATGAGCTGAAAACAAGAATAGAAGGATTAGGATGCCAGGAGACTTAACATGAATTTCCTTAAGTTGATTTCTTAAGAATCAAATCTTACCTTAGTCACTCCTTGCTTTCCTTTTTTGGATAGGTTTAGGGGGGTTGCCTTAAGTTTCTACAACAAATGAAATGATTAAGCCTTATTTGGTAAAAACTAAGGTTTTAAAAAAATGAGGCAAGTTTAAGAGAGTTGGATTTTAGGAAATTTTGAAATGCCCAAAATGCCCTTATTTTTTAGAAAACATTTTCTAATATGTTATGTTACACTATGTGTGATAGTTTCTACAAAATATTAATGATAATATTTTTTAAAATTATTCATGATTATAATTATATATTAAAATATATTAATATTTATCCAATACTCTTAATACAAGTGGCATAATTTAGTATTTTTCCCACCTCTTATGAACTAGATTAATATGTGGTAATCTGATCATTGTAGAACCTCTCTACTTGTGAGATATAAATAGCAAAAACTGACATGTAATGATGACCCATTTTAGCTTATGCCTTAAATTATGGTGAAGCAGGAGAAAGTATCAAAACAAAAACCATAAAAAAAAAAACTATTGAAAAAAGAAAAAATATTGAAAATATGTAGGAAGAAAGTGAGTTTAGAGAAAGAGAGAAATATGGTGGATCTATAAAAACAATATCATCCTTTTATGACTTATAGGTAGAAAATATTGATTTGTAAATGTGTATATAGGTATGACTATAGTTTGGTATGAAGGGAAATTTGGTAAAATTAGAAATGAAATGTTTATTGATAAATATAAGATACCAAAAATAGCTTAGCCACTTTAATAATATAGGCAATTTGTCAAAATTAGAAATGAAATGTTTATTAATAAATATAAGACACCAAAAATAGCCTAACCACTTTAATAATATAGATATAAATAAGAAAAGAGATGGAAAAAAAGAAAGAAAGAGTGAAAATAGAATTATTGTCACTTGATTTTCTTGATGGGCTTGTGACTTGTAAAATAGAGAAAAAGTAGGTTAAGAGGGATGTTGAAACTGTTCGAAGTAACCATTTCGAAGCTTAAATCAGATTATAAAAAAGAAAGTGTAAAAAAATATGTAAGATGAGAGTGAAAAGAATAAGAGGAAGTATACTATAGGCTTAGATCTTCTATTTGTAGAATATTAGGTTTAATTGTCTCTACATGGCGGTTGAATGTTTAAACTATATCCTAATTTTGTAGATGTGGGGTGACTAGTAGTAACTACGTGTAACAATCGCTAAATTGCTTGTGCTCCTTGTCTTAATTCAAATATTAGAAGTTCTTAAGCCAGGCTTAATCAACTTAGGTATTAGGTCCATGTCTTTGTTGTTCTTGTTCCAAATTGTTTAAAGTTATCTTAAGCTCTTTCGGCCTAGTCCAATCTTTTGTTAAAGGTATGCTCATGACTTAGCCAAGCGAAATCAACCTTGGATAATAAGCTTATGATGAAAATAATGTTGGTTGGCTAAACACGTTGTCATGGGTAGAAACAACTTGGCTTAGTTTCATATAGGTTGGCTTATGCTTAGGGCTTTTAACTAAAATCACTTATCAACACTACTAATACTTTACATATTTGAATCAAGAACCAATTATAGTATATGGTTTTTAAAAAACGACCACTTACGTTTTCATTTTTTTCTCCCTCTCTTTTTCTACTTACTACCACCATTTACGTTTTTAAGTGTTGAAATTTCATAAATCTTTGTACATTATTTATCCATTAATGTAGCGTAGTATGTTAATATCATTAAAATATTTCTGGTAAAAATATGATCTTCTAAAAGAAAAACAAAAAAAAAAAAGAATAGAAATATAATGAATACACGGTTTGGAATGAAATAGAAAAATAAAAAAATAAAAAAGAAAGAAAGATTAAGATAATATCATTATTGCATGGCTACGTATTTATTGATAAGGAAAGATATCACCATTTGAAGCATTTAATGTGGGACCGAGGATGATGCGTGTGTAACTGCTAGAAACGCATTGTCAAATCTCGAACGAGGATTTAGGAACAAAGACGAGATACGAGGAGGTTATTGATGTGAAATGAACCGAACCAACTTATCCTTAAAATAACTGACCAAAATCCAGAAATTTCTACGTGCCTAGAATTTCTTTCTTTTTATCTTTCTTTCTTTGCCTGTTGATGTTGCATGATGGATCAGAATGGATAGAGGGTATACATAATAACATCTTAGTCTGAAACCCAAAAAAAAGATCATATTTTCATGGGTTTTTGTCCTTGTTTTGGTTCGTGGAAGAAGGCGAAGAACAAGCAAATTAGCCAAGAATTTCACGAGGTATCCAAGTCTAAGGAAACTGCTCATATAGGTTAGTGATTGGTGATTTTTTTTCCCCACTTCATGTGATTTTTCTCTGTTATATAGTAATAAGGTTATGCAATTTTCTTTTTCTCTCTTTTTGGCTTTTTTTTTTTCCTTTTATTTTTTTACTCTTAAGATGATTGGCTTTACATTTGAATTTTCATCTTGTGGATGATTTCTTATCGTCCCAAACTGTAAAACTGTGATTATCAAACAGTTTCGTGAGAATAATGGCAGGATGATTACTCACGACTTATTTTTGAAATGTGGTAGTTTATATTTAAACATAATAGCTTTATTGATTCATATTCTGTTGCTTGAGAAGGGTTCAATTCTGTGTTTTCGGAACCCCAAAGTCCAAACAACTAAGTTTGTGTTCTATGAACATCTTAATAAATTAAAGACATCAAGTTGTGTTTTTAAAGCTATTTTTTGCGATTGAACCCTTCAAATTGCACCAATTACGGCTATTTTGTTGAACACTCTGATGACCATTATGCGCATGGAAATGCGGTTCTTGAAGTACCGATTTCGGTTAGGATTGAATCATATAGATAGAATGTATGCCCTTGCATTAAAGAGCCATCAACTGGGAAATAGATTGATGTTTTTGAATCATCTCACCTTCAGTGTTAGTTTTTGAAACACTCCGAACATCCTGATTCTAAACAAGATTTTTTTTTTTTTTTTTTTTTATGGAATAGGCTTCATGAATCTTGATCGCGATTTTTCGTGGTTGGCTTAGTATTACAAGCTTATCTTGTAATGATGTTATAGGGAACTCACATGTACAGAACACTCCAAGGTTCTGTAAGGCAGAAACTAGAACCAAATAGCTTTCAAAGAATAAAGTCAGTGCTAAGCCCTTGAAGTCTACTTGTATGAATGCTGATTTTTCAAGGGGATGAACCAATTTTAAATACCTTTTGCTCCGTAGTACTCATGGAGGGAAAAAAATTTATTTAGAAAAAGAAAAGGAAAAATACAAAAGTGGGATCCCCTCACGTGTTGCAGCTGTAGTCATGAGGAGCTTTTAAGAAATATAATATTGCTGAAATGTGATGGTAAATTTTGCGTGTATATAAACATTAGAAGCCTGAGTCAACTTTGTCGTTTCAAACAGTTGGACTATAATGTGATAATACGGAAGATTTTTACCCAATTAAAGTTAATTTGCCACCAATAGAACGAGAAGTTTTGAAAAAGTTGTAGCAAAGCATGATTTGCTAGGTACTGCTAAACATTTGGCACGTCGAACGCCAGAAACTCCCTCAATTCTTGATGTTACTATGAAAAATACTGTTTCCAGGACTATATGGAGACTTGCAATATCTAGGGATTATTTTCTTGATGTTATCATCCGCCTCTAAGGTATGCTTTGCCTAGTCTAGAGAGAAAATGCAACTTATTATGCATTGTAATTCATTTGGCCCAGAAATAGATCCTTCAATTCCAAAAGAAGGGTTGGATGTTATTGAAAAGGGACGGACACTTACCTATCAAGAGCTTGCAGCTGCAACAAACGACTTTTGTGAAGAATCCTTCATTGGACAAGGCGGATTTGGGGCTGTTTATAAAGGGCAATTGAATACAGGAGAGGTAACCTTATGCATCTGCAAAATCCCATTTGACTAGTGTTATTCTTGCTTTTTCTCCACGTTGGGATGTCCTTTTGTTCATAGATGAACATGCAATCTTGAAAATGCAGGTAGTTGCTGTCAAACAGCTAAATCAAGCAGGTCTCCAAGGGGACAAGGAGTTTCTGGTTGAGGTTTTGATGCTTTCACTGCTTCGTCACCCCAACCTAGTCACTCTGATTGGATATTGCGCGGAAGGGGAGCAACGCCTCCTTGTCTATGAGTACATGCCTTTAGGAGCCTTGGAAGATCATTTGCATGGTAACCTCACCATGTCATTACGTTGGTTTATCTCTATGTTTAGGGCAGAAACTGCTGTTTCGTTGTTCAAAGCAGGGAGAAACAACCAGAATTTACAATGCTTTTGTGTAGATTATGCACTAATGTGTACTTGGTAGAATCATAACATCAAGAAACAGTACTGTACCGCTTTAATAATTAATATAACCATATCACTTTGTTGAGATCTAGTATGGACAATCACGAATTTTCTGGTTTTGGGATAGTCTTACTTATTTCCCGTTGCCCTTAAGACCTTGGCGTTGTGAAATTTCTCGACTTCCATTGCAGAGGAACCTAGTCCTGGTTGATTGTTCCTTTCTCTAATTTCAAATATTTCCAGTTGTGAAACTAGTAATTATGTTACAAACTATGTCTCTTAGACATAAAATTGAGCCTGCAACCCTGTGCATGTTACGAATTCTTAAGCTTTTGCAGATCTTACACCAGACATGGAGCCGCTTGATTGGAATTCCAGGATTATGATAGCTGCTGGTGCTGCAAACGGATTAAGTTTTCTGCATAACGAAGCAAATCCACCAGTTATATACAGAGACTTGAAATCTTCAAATATATTGCTGGGAGAAGCGTTCCATCCGAAGCTATCAGATTTTGGTTTAGCCAAATTTGGTCCAGTTGAAGGAAAGACTCATGTCTCCACAAGAGTCATGGGAACACATGGTTACTGTGCCCCTGAGTATGCTTTAAGTGGAAAATTGACGATGAAGTCTGACATATACGCTTTCGGTGTTGTTTTGCTGGAGCTTGTCACTGGACATAGGGCTCTTGAGTACATCGATGGTCACGCAAAATATCTAGTCGAATGGGTAACTTTTATTCCCATATTCCAGTTTATACTTCCACACATGATATCGGAGGAACTCTGTGCATGTCCAAACATCTGGTTGTTCATTCTCCTATGTCATGCACAATCATGTACATGGTCTAGATACTAAGCTGAAGACCAAATTTTTTCAAATGTTTTACCTCATGCGAAATTATGTTTGTCGCCTTAGTGCTGTTTTACAAAATAGCGGACTATTAGGATTTTTTTTTTTTTTTTTGGGGTGACCTATTAGAACATGCATTTTAACAAAGTTGAAACGTGTGACAAGCTTTTCCACTGGATCTTCTGCACGTTGCTCAGAATGTTTTTCTTTGTCCTTTTAATCTAGTTCATTTGTTTGATAAGCTGTTGAATCATCAGATGATGTGCATGAAATTTTACATTCTATTTAGATGATCGATGACGTATCCTTGTGGATTAACATTTTTTTTTTTTTTTCATTTGTGGATGTTGCGATTGTAGACACGCCCCATATTGAAGAACCGGAAGAACGTCATGCAACTAGCTGATAGAAAGCTCAGAGGGCAGTTTCCAGCATCTGCTCTGAGGAAGGTGATAGATGTAGCATCCTTGTGCATAAGAGATGATCCAAGTACCCGACCATCCATGAAGGATGTAGCAAGCGCTCTAAATTTCATAATGAATCATAAATACGATCCTAACGTAGCTCATAAATCCACAAGAAGGAAAGTACAGGAGAATCCTTCTCCAACCGAAACAACGGTGATATTGGAGAAGGATGTTGAGCGTGAAAGAGCCGTTGCAGAAGCCAAGATGTGGGGGGAGACTTGGCGGGAAAAAAGAAGGCAAGGTAGTGATTATGCATAGCATACTCATTGATTGGCTCTCAGAAATACCATATGGCATGAATCCATTTGAATTATGAATCCATCTTATGCTTTAGGGCTTGTTTGTTTTAGAGAAAAAATTCTTCAAAAAACATTTTTCTTTATTAATTAGGTTGAAACTAACTTCTAGTAGAAAAAAATTTTCGTTACAAGAGAAAATATTTTTTATTTTTTTTATTAAAAGGAACTTAGATTTTTCATAAAAACGACTTGCGCTTTTTAAAATGGAAAGTTATTTTTTGAACTACTTTTTACAAGTTATTAACTTTCTAAAGGTGATTTCTATTGTATCTTTGTTAGAATCAACTTATATTATAAATATGAAAGGATTTTGATGAAAAAATTGACTCAAAGCACTTGTTGATAAGATTTCAAAATTTGTTAAGAAGTTATAATAATGAATGTTAAAAATTAATCTATATATTATACTTTTAATAAAATGCTTGTAATGTATTTGTGATAGATACTATATTTAAGTATGACTATACTTTATATAAAATTCATGTCAAAGAACGGAAAATTATTTTCGACATATTTTTATAAAGGCAATTAAACACATGAAAACATATCATTTTCACGATAGAAAACATTTTATATTTGTAAGAGATTTTCCTTAAAACAAATGAGGCTTTAGATTTGATTCTATTAAAAAGGATCATGAAAGCTATTTTCCTTTTGGCCTAGAAATTTTAATGTTGGTCTCTTTTGTTGTTATATAGACTCCTTTACTCTCTGAAGTCGCAGGCAATTATCAGTAGATTCGGCCGGTTATTTTAGCATGGTGGGCTGACATGGTAACTGTTATTTTTTTGCGAAAATTGTGCTGTACGCTGTACTTACTCTCCATTGTTATTTTTTTTGAAAGAAAAGGTTGTTCCTGTATATCTGCTAAACGTCACCGTTTATCATATATCATGTATATATATATGTACGTTTATCCACTGGTGAGTTGAGACTAATATGTGCTTTTTATTGTGTTTCAGGTTAAATTCCATGGGAATTAAACCTGAGCTACGAAACTGAGCACAAGGACGAAGAACGTCAAATTGAAGTATGGATGGTAAATGATCCAATTCGATCAATTGAACTTAAGATCAACCACGCTAAGTTCGATCCAAGCGGCTGAACTAAGGATCAGTCAATTACTGAGCTGGTTCCTAGCAACATGCGAGCTCACTGTGGTACTTCGGCCCGACATTCGACTAAAATGCCCAAATTCCTGCAAGAGATTGATATAAATAACCTGTTTTCCTAAATAACCCTAACCAATCACTTAGCTAGCCTCCTATGAGTTAAAATATTGGGTTTTTACCTAATTTGCTGCAATGGAGCTGGACAACTTCAAGCTAAGTGCCCTAAATATCTCTCTAGAATCATCATGCTTTGGTTGTAAATGGGTTTATCTTATCCTTTTTTTTTTTTTTTTTTTGGATCTTGTAGTTTTAGTGTATAATTCGAAATTGTAGAGGTTATAATTTAGAATGTAGCTTAACACATTTTGGAATAAATAGATCATCCATTATGAACGGGTTTTACATCATTTCACACAAAATTTTGCTTATTCTTGAACTGTTTCTACTTTCTTGTGATTTGGCCATTCATTGAAAATGATTTGGGAGCATCAATGAGATTAATAGTTAATTTTTTTGCAATTTAGAACTAAGAATATGCTTCATAATATTCTAATTGAGTTATTTAAGTCCTTTTAAGTTTATAACAAAATTCAATCAAGTCCTTTTTTTTTTTTCAAGTAAATTATTCAAATTTTATATATTTGTATCGTGCACCAAGTAACTTTTTGCTTACTATTTTTGTTATGTAACTATACATAGTGAATTTACATGAGGTGATAACCTCTTTGAAAATACAAAGGAATCAATTGAATTTAATTGTAAACTTGGTGAACTTAAACAACACACTTAAAAATATCGAGAACTTGATACATTTTTGAAACAAATACAGGGGACTTGCAATGTAATTAACCCTGTCTTTTTAAGAGTGTGAAGTCCTTTTTAATTTTAAATCACTAATTGTTTGCTTGAAAACTCATTCTACTTGTCAATCCATAACCTAATGCATGTGATACATCAGTTATATACTTGGCAAGGACCAGGCTATGGAAAGTTTCGACGAAATTATGAAAATGCTGATAATGAATGTCATGCAATCTAGTCAAGTTTTTTCACCAACTTTGAGTTAACTTTTCTTGGAGTTGAGCGATATGGTAGTAACTTGCTATAAACAAGAAAAAGTAAAACGGGGCGATTCAACCCTAATTTACCGTATACAAAAAGTTATATGGTTTAGAAGCGGATGCGGAGAAAAGAAAGCAAAAGAATTAATGAGAAATCATTCAGCTGCGGTAGTGGAAGGAAATCAGTGACATGAGAACTTAAAAGATTATTGTCTCCGTTGGTCATCTTCCCCGAAATGGCAAAGTGAAATTCCATCAAGCACACTGTCTGCGTTTATCTTCATAACAAACTGTTTTAGATAAAGTGAAATTCAAATTCCGAAGGAGCAATTCTCAGATCCATGATTTCTTGGTGTATTGAATCTCGATAGCAATAAAACTTCAACCATTTATTTTGTGGTGTGGAATTTTATAAGGTTATTACTTTTCTTATTTATCAATACTACTCCATTATTTATACCGAATTTGTGTTTTTGTGATTTTGTTAATTCATTTGTATTGCAATTTCATCTATATCCACTAATCTTTTAATTATTTTAGTGAGCAAAGGCATTGTTGATGGATTGTTGAACTCTGGACCTCTTACTCGCACCTACCTCCAAGGCCTATAATCCCTCAACAGGAGGATTTTCTCTTATCAACCTGTTGAGGACAAGTTCCTGTACATAGAAGAGCCGTGGGTGAACGCTCTAAAACTCTGCTCGGATACACTTCACTTTGTTCAGACTCTTACCTAATTGCCGATTTGCCGAGTGCTAAGATAGCTATGCCAAGCATTGAGGTCAATCTACTGAATACCAAGGCACTGAACTCATATTTTCCATCATACTAAGTTGCAGCTTCACCTAATCACCTTGGCGGCTCCTAGTATAACTCAGCAATAGCAAACCCTACATCAACTGAGCTTAGTTACGATGCTCTAAGATTCCAAAGCACGAACCTACCGATAGACTGCCACCTATTCACCACTTTTCTTGATATTATACTATATTCTCTTTACAATAATTGTCTTATTTACTCCTTTTTAGCAATGTACTAGGTTATTATCTTGTATTACCTTTTATTATAATTGTATACATTTACTTGTTATCCTAGGGACTTACTATAAGTTGTCTCTTGTCTTTTGTAGCTAAAATTATCTTACTTCTTACTTCTTACTTCTTACATCTTACACCTTACAAGTTAATGAATATTCTTATTCTTGTGAGATACCTTTCTTTGAATACATCCCTTTCTCACACTCTTATCTAATATTGCTAAGTAGCTCGAGATTAGTGGTGAGTGAACCTTAGTATTAGCTTATGCATCATATTAAGTGAAGTACTAAGTTATGTTATGTTCGTTGGTACATCATATCTTACGAGCAGTTTCACAGAAGCTATTATGTTTGCCAACCTATCATTTCCCTCTTTCTTCGATATTTTAAAGAACCTACCTAGTTACTACTTCCTATGATAAGTCCTAGTAATTAACTCAGTTCTTAGGCACATCATATAATTCTAGTATTAGAGCTTAAGGTTATAATCAAGAGCAAAGCATTATAGCAATTGCTTCTTATTATAGTTGTATGTTTTGTTATACTCTATTTTATTAGTGGAAAAATGGAGCAAGTTCTAAGGTCATTATGTGATATCGTATTAGTAAAGTTGTGAGTAATCTCTATTGAAGTAGTGAACTTCCTAAAGTTTTATATTAAGAATGTCGAATCTTAGTATTTAAGGAGAGATTAATGATACTAAAAGTGATGATCATGGTTACGGCTGCGTTACCCAACAAACCCTACGAATTACTGACGAGTAATTGCAAGACCTTGTTGCTATTGTAGCCAATTTGGTTGTATTAGTACAAAGGGTAATAGAGACTAGACCTTAAGGGAAAGTTGATGAATGAGGCTGAGATGTGAGAGATAAGCCGAGAATACAAGTAGCTAAGCATAGAGTGCCATAAGCTATTAATGTGAACCTAACTTGACCTTAACATGTTAAGAAGCTTGTGAGGAGGAGACTTGAGCTAGATGAGGTTAAGGAATATGGGGAGGAGGAAGAATAGTATGATGTACTTGAAGAGAGTGAGCTTTGTGCTCCTAAAGGAGCCAAACACCTCAAGGTACAGTTTTTAAGATTTAATGGGTCTAGTAGTGTTGATGATTATTTGGATTGAGAGGAAAAGATCAAGACAACATTTGTTTTCTATGATTATGAAGACTTGGTGCGTATTAGTATAGTTGCTTTAGAATTTTTTAGGTATGTAGCAATATGATGGAAGAAATTGTAGAATGTACATTAGTGAGCCTAATGAGAAATTTGAACTTAAAATGAGATGAAGATAGTTTTGAGGAGTAAATTTAGTCCCGAACACAATGAGTAAGACATTGTCTGATGTCTTCAAGAACTCAAGCAAGGTAATCATTTTGTGGATGCGTATGTTTGAGAATTCCAAAAGCTAATGATTCGATGTGAAGTTGATGAGCCCGAGACACGGATAGTAGCTAGGTTCATTTTTGGATTAAATCTAAGATTAGTAATGTAGTAGAAGTGTAAAGGCTTAGAAATCCGGATAAGACCATCTGAGTGACGCAAAGAGTTGAGAGGTAGAGGCAAAATCAACTTAATTGAGCATAAAGCAACCAACCTGGCTTACAGAGTAGAATTGGTATGCCGAGTTGACTTGAATATCACCGAGCTTAATACTGTTCCAAGGTTGACTACTAAGGTCAAATGTCAAGTTGACCTGATGATGACCAAGGAGCTTGAGGTTAGAAAGGATTAAGGTTAGAGCTCTTGTAGGAAGATCGGAGAGATAAAATGTTTTAAGTGCATTGGTTTTGGATACGTGGCTAGTTAGTGCCTAAACCGATGTGTTATGACCATTAAAGGAGGTAAGCCCCAATTTGAAGTAGAAAGTGGTGGTGAAGGCGAGGAAGAAGAGGTGGATGTTAACCGCTTGATAAACTAGTTTTAGGAAGATTTTGATGTCCAACTCTAACTTAAATTGAGAGAATATTGCATGGTTATGCGATGATCACTCAATACCTTTATTGTTGATGAGAATGAACAAAAGAGAACCTATTTCGGACAAACTGCCATATGAATAGCAACTTATGCACTATGATCATGATGGAGGAAGTTGTACCAATATGATAGCGTAAGGCATAATGAAGGCTTTGAAGTTGCTGACTTGTCCTTATCCTAAGTCTTATAAGATTCACTAGCTTAATGAGCAGGGAGGTCTGCCTTTTGCTTAGTAAGTCAAAGTGCTGATCACTATTGGTGACAAATATAAGGACGAGGTGTTGTATGATGTCCTACCTATATATGCTTCACACATAGTACTAGGTTGACTATGGCTCTTTGATCTTAAGGTACTCCATGATGGGTATAAAAACACCTATATGTTCTAGAAGGATGGGAGGAGGGTCATACTGACCCCAATGAGCCCTAAAGAAGTCTAAGAGTCATAAGAGAAGATTACTAGATCACTATAGAGAAAGTCCTTAGTGATTTCTTGAGCTTAATCTTCTAAAGATGTTAAGATGAAATAGTGTGTACTCTTATTGGTCACAAGACTACAAGAGTTGAAGGAGGTAAAAGCATTATTTACTGAGGTTCAGGCTTTGCTCTAAGAATATGCCGACTTGTTTCTAGCCAAATTGCCGAGAGGTTTATCTCTTGTTAGAGATATAGAGCATTACGTCGACCTCCAGCTTGGAGCTACCCTACCTAACTAACTTACCTATAGGCTCAATCTTATACAGGTAGCTGAGTTGAAGAAACAAGTTGACAAATTAATCAAGTGTGGATATGTTCGAAAAAGTATGAGCTCCTATGTCATGCCAGCTGTCCTAATACTAAAGAAGGATGGCTCATGGAGAATGTGTATTGATAGTCGAGCTATTAACAAGATCACTGTTAAGTATTGATTTTTGACCCATGATTCGATGATATGTTCGATGAGTTGCATGGTACGTGAATATTCTCAAAGGTTGATTTAAAGAGTGGCTACCACTAAATCCGAATGAGATCAAGAGATGAGTAGAAGTTTTCTTTCAAAATGAAGGACGATTTGTTTTAGTGGTTGGCGATGTCGTTTGGTCTTACAAATGCACCGAACACCATTATGTAGCTCATGAATCATGTTTTGAGATCCTTGATTGGTAAATGAGTTGTTGTTTACTTTGATGGCATTTTGGTATATAGCGCCGACCTCATTTCTCATGTTACACACTTAAGATATGTATTTGATATCCTTAATGCTAAGCAATTGTTAGGCAATTTAAAGAAATGCGTGTTTTTTCAAAGCGAGGTAGTATTCCTCGGATATATTGTCTTTGGCAGAGGAATCAGAGTTGATGATGAGAAAGTTCAAGCTATTCTTGAATGGTAGATGCCGACCATTGCTACCGAAGTAAGGAGTTTTCATGGTCTAACTTTGTTTTATTGAAGATTCATTTGGAACTTTAGTTCCATAGTTATCTTACTACTCGAGCTAATTGGGAAAAACTTTGAATTCAAATGGTCCAAGAAAGCTCGAAAGTGTTTTGAGGAGATCAAATCTAAGTTAACCTCTGCCCCGATACTAGTGTTGCCAGACTTTAATAAGGATTTTGAGCTGGAGTGTGGTGTATCTAGAGTTATCATTAGAGCTCTTCTCATGTAAGAGTGCCAATCTGTTGCATATTTTAGTGAGAAGCTCAAAGGTGCCATACTGAATTACTCAACTTATGATAAGGAGTTCTATGCCCTTGTCCAAGCACTTCAGAACTAGTAATACTACCTACTGCCGAGAGAGTTCATTGTCTACATAGACCATGAATCTCTTAAGCATCTCACAAAACAACAAAAACTTTCCTAATGCCATGCCAAGTGGGACAAGTATCTAGAAACCTTTTACTACATCATCTAATACAAGAAGGGAAGTTTTAACAATGTAGCTAATGCCCTTTCTTGCAGGCATGTTCTTATCATGACATTTCATGTTAGAATACTTAGGTTTGGTATCTTACTGGATCAATATAATCATGATTTGTACTTTGGACCCTTAGTGGTCAAGTGTAACATTAGAGGAGTAATAGATGGGTTCTATATGAGCTAAGGATTTCTGATAGAGGTAAAACAAGACTGTGTGTTGAGTAGTTCTACTAGGGAGTTACTTGTTTGAGAAGCATATGCTGAGGGCTTAGTTGGCTATTTTGGTGAGAAAAGAACTGCCAAGCTATTGAAAGAACATTTCTATTAGCTTGGGATGATGAAGGATGTACGTAAAATTCTTGAACATTGTGAAGTGTACAAGCAAGCTAAGGGAAGAAAGGAGCCACATGGAGAATATACACCTCGACCCATACTTAAGCGGCCATGGATCCATCTAAGCATGGTTTTCATGCTTAGCTTACCCAGAACATCTTAGAAACATGATTCTATTATGGTGATGGTCAATTGATTCAGCAAAATGAGCCACTTCATCCCTTCCCACAAAACCGACAACGCTTTATTTGTTACAAATCTCTTTTTACAAGAGATTGTGCGGTTGCATGGAGTCTTAAGGAATATTGTATCATATCGAGATTTGAAGTTTATGAGCTTCTTTTAGCGAACATTATGGAAGAAGCTTAAAACTAAGTTCATGTTTCATATTTCTTGCCATCTACAAACAGATAGCTAGACATAGGTAATAAATAGAATGGTAGGCAACCTCCTTTGAGGTACTGTTAGGAAGATCTTGCATGATTGGGATCTATGCTTGCCCATCAAATCACTTCACCCATGGCTCGACAGGAAGGTTGCTTTTTGAGATAGTCTATGGACTTAATCAGAACTTGCCATTGGACATGATTACCGGCTCAACCTCTCAAGATGAAAGTCAGTTAGGTCTGTAATGCACCAAGGAGTTTTAGAAACTGCATTAGAAGGTTGCTGAGTAATTAGCAAAGATTGTGGTCTAACTAAGAGAACAGGGATGCTGAGGTAGGAGGAGAATTATTTGTAACCTAGAAAACCTTGTTTGGATTCACCTTAGCAAGGAGTAGATCCTAAGGAGGAAAGTAAACGGGCAATCTCCCAAGTTGGATGGCCCTTTCAAAATCCTTTGACACATTAAAGACCACACTTATGAGCTAGAACTACTCGAAGGATATGAAGTGTCTTTAACCTTCATCGACCTTTAGAAGGAGAAGAAGATCAAGATTTGAGGGCAATTCTTCAACAACCTCTAGGAGTTGATGAATTACTGACCTTTGGACCTCTCATTCATGCCTACTATCGAAGCTTATAATCCTTCACTGAGAGAATTCTATCTTATCAACCTACCGATGACGAATTCCCCTATATGGAAGAGTTGTAAGTGAACACTCTAAAACCTTAGCTTGGACATACTTAACTCTGTTTAGACTCTTGCTTGATTGCTAACTTGTCGAGTGCTAAGGCGGACTTGCCAAGCACCGAAGCTAACTTATTGAATGCCGAGTTAGTAGTCCCTGTGCATCGAGCTCTCCTTTTCCATTCTACTAAGTTGCAACTTTACCTAATCACCTTGGTGGCTCTTAGTACAACTTAGTAACAGCAACCCCAACATCAACTCAACTTAGCTACAATGCCTTAAGATTTAAAAGTACAAACCTACTAACAGATTACCACCTGTTTACCACTTTTCCTAACATTGTACTATATTCTCTTTACAGTAATTGTCTCATTTACCCCTTTCTAGTAATGTACTAAGTTATTATCTTATATTACTCTTTATTGTAATTGCATATATTTCCTTATGTCTTAGGGACTTACTATAAATAGTCTCTTATCTTTTGTAGCCGAAATCATCTTACCTCTTATACCTTATAAGTTAATGAATATTTAATCTCGTTCTTGCGAGATATCTTTCTTTGAGTATATCTCTTTCTCACACTTTTATCTAATCTTGCTGAGTAACTTAAGATTAGTGGTGAGTGAACCTTAGTAATGGCTTGTGCTTCATATCAGGTTAAGTACTAAGTTGTGTTATGTTTGTTAGTGTGTTATATGCTACGAGTAGCTTCACGGAAGCTACTATGTTTATCGACCTATCATTTTCCTCTTTCTCTAATATGTCGAAGAACCTGCCTAGTTACTACTTACTACGGTAAGCCTTAGTGATTAACTCAACTCTTAGGCACATTAATTGTAAACCCATTTTTTATTGATAGTGGAAAATTATCTTTTTCCTGATAACGTCACAATTTCATTCCATGAAAACATCACAAAACAACAATCCCATCGAACTAACAACATCTAAGTAGAACAAAATATCTACCAAGGGAGGCAACATACTGCGTAACCTAAAAACTATATCCATTGTTCAAAGAAAAAGCAAAATCTTCAAAAACAAAAGACATAATTAAAGCTAAACAAATTGCATCAGACTGGAGGTCCTCCTTAACTTAAAGTCCCTTCATAGCCAAAGTATCTATAGCTTTATAGGCTTCATGGGGCACTTTGCAAAATTTCACATTGTTAAAACTTATAGCAAGCTTTTCTCAAACACGCATAGTATGTGGACATGTATTTATATTAATATCTTCTTTTACTATCTAATCAATCATTAGGTTCAAATTAGACTCGAAGATAATATTTTCCCATCCTTTTTGTATGGCCATTTTCATGGCCTAAATAATAACCCAAAGCTCAGCTTCAATATGAGAAGCCCTTGCTATCCTATTCTTATATCTTCCTAATACCTTACCTTCATTGTTCCTACAAATTCCTGCAACACTTACTATACTCTTATTGTAATCTACAACTGCATCACAGTTAAACTTTAGCCATCCTGATATAGGGAACTGCCATGAAGTTGGAAAGCTAAACTTACTGTTAGAAATTTTCTTCCTCCTATAACTAACCTACCGCACTTATGCTTCAGCCCTCAAACATTTCACCTAATTTAGCAACTCCTCTTCTTGCTTAAAAGTCCTTCTGTTTCTTTTCCTCCATATGCCTCTTAAACTAAAATAAAATTTGACTTGCCTAAAATTTCTTTATGTTTCCAATTCAATTTCTTCTCATACACATTATCCTTAATCCACTTCTTTAGATCATCATTAGAAGTAATTCTTGGTAGGTCCCTTTAACTTAGTATATTCTAAACATTCTCTATTTTCATGCATTCTATAGAGACATGTTCTACCATTTCCTTTTGTAGACCATAGAAAGCACAATTTGAGTTAATTAGCACTCCACTCTTTTCCAAATTGCATATAGTTGGAAAACTATTATGAAGAATTCTTCAAATAAAAAATTGTATCATAGGAATTCTAGGAAGTTTTCAATTCCAATCCCATTTCTCTACTCCATTGCTTGACAACACCTCTTCTCCTTTCACTCTATAACCGTTTTAACATTTACACTTCCATTAAGGTCATGTCTCTACATACTCTCCCAATCCTGTACACATAAATTAGGACTTATTGAACTTAAATCAATATTTCCTAGTCGTGATTTAATTCCATCATCAAGAGGGTGTCCTAGTCTTTCCTCATTCTACAAAAGAAACCCAATGAATCTTCTTCTTTCCCTTTGATTCTACTAAAAAGAAAATTCTATAAGTTTTCTTGAGACTTTTTTGAATTTTTGATGGCATAGGCACCACCTATATATAGTAATTATAAATGCTTTTTAAAGATGAGAAAATTAATATCTTTCTACATAGAGCACTAAAAAGTTTTGTCTTCTATGCTGCTAGTTTTGTTCTTGTCTTCTCCAAGATGAAATTTAAGTCTTCCACTTTTACCTTTCCTCCCTCCTTCACTAGGACTCCTAAATATTTTCTTATCCTTGCATTTATATTTATACCAATAACTTCACATATTCTTTCTTTCATATCTCTTTCCATATTTCTTGAAAATACTACACTTGACTAATTCTAATTTAGTTTATGTCTAGATACATTCCCAATACCTCCATGGTTCTTTGCATGATTCTTACATTATCGATTGTTGCTTCACTAATGAGGAGAATATCATCAACGAAAAATAGGTGAGATAACTTCAAATTTGATCCTTTCAACATAATTGGCTTCTATAGATCCTTATTAACTATTTCTTGAATCCTTCGACTAAGCATTTCCATTTCTAGTATGAAAAAATAGGGGGACATGGGATTTCCTTATCTTAGTCCTCTATTAGAACTTATGGGGTCCAACACTAATCCATTAAACTATGCTTTGAAGGTAGCTATTACTAAACAGGATCCAACAACTTTAATCCATTTTTCTAGGAATTAATGCTAATAAGAGAATGTCTCATAAATTCTTATTCCATTTTGTCATATGCTTTCTCTAGATCTAGTTTAACTATCATCTACTTCTTCTTGCCTTTCTTTTTACTTAATGGGTGAAGCGATTCCTACAACACAATAACGCAATCCTTTGTCGCCCTTCTTGGAATGAAACTTGATTACTTTGAACTAATTATTTCCTCTAAATAAGACCTTAATATGTTCATAAACAGTTTTCCAATTAACTTATACAATGTAGCATACAGGCTAATAGGTCTAAACTCATTCATTCTGTTTGTTCCCTCTTTTTTAGGGATCAAAACAATTAAAGTTTGATTTATATCTTTAAGAATAACTCCATTTTCCATAACATCCTTAATGATTTTAACAATTGAACTACCTATTGTGGCTTAGCATTCCTTACAGAATTGAGCATGAAACCCACCTATTCCTGGGGATTTATGGTTAACTAAGCCCTACAAAGCTCTTCTTACTTCTTCTCCTATAATTTCCTTACCTAAATTTTCTATGGCCACCTTACTTAAGCCAACTTGACTTCTTATTTAATCTACTAGTTGAGCCCTATAGGATAACTTCTCAAAATAAAAATCTTTGAGAAATACTTATTGATAAGTTTCTCTAAGTCTTTTAGTTTTGATATCCAATTATTCACATCATCCAATAAACCCATTATCCTTTGGATCTTCGAACAATGGTGGAAGCATGGAAAAATCTAGTGTTCCTCTCACACTTAATGATCCAATTCATTCTTGATTTTGCCACCCACAGCTTCTCTTCTTGATTTAACACTATTTTTAGGTTTTCCTGTAAAAAGGCTTCTCTTTTCAACAGATGTTGACTTGGATCAATTTTAATCCTTTTCCTTAATTCTTCTATCTTCTTAATGATTTGTCTCTTTTTTTATGTGGATTAGGCCAAACACCTCTATATTCAAAGCTTTAAGTTTCTCAGCAAAGAACTCCAATTCTTTCTATATATCTCTCCTTTATAGGTTAAAGTTAGGGTGCTCTAACCACATTAGCTGGAAATGGAAGGACCTCCTATCCTTTCGGCATTCTCTTATTTGTGGTTAGGTATTTACTAAGATAGGAGAATGATTCGACTATGAACATGACAAGTGGAAAACTTTAGTTTCTGGATATAAGGATCTCCGATCATAATTCACCTTTGCTTAATCTAACCTTGATTGTAATAAATCACTAATATTTTTTGTTCTTTTAGACCATGTGAACTTAAGGCCTACAAAACAAAGGTAAATGACTCTACAAACATCCATACAATCTTAGTAAGCCTTAACTCTATTTTGGGAAACTTCTCTACTACCCAAACCCAAACCACCCCCTTCCCCACCTCCTAATAGGGATTGAGGACCAATCATACACTCTCAAGCTCAAGGACTTGATTAGATGGTTCACCGAGCTGTCCGAGGTGAGCTGAACGTCGAGGAGCAGCACATTCCCTAGACCAATCTACCAAGTTACTTTGCTTTGAATATCATCCAAGAAATTACCAAGGTAACTAGTTGACGTGCTAAGCCGACCCCTTCGCCATACACCAATTCAAGCATTGAATTAGGATACGGCTAACCTCACTAATACCAAAGCCGAGTTAACAGCTATCAGGAACTGATCACTCCAGATTAACCCCAAAATGAGTCGCCCCTAAACCAACCCCTGTCCAGTCCCAACTATCTGAATTGCCGATGCTGACCTATCCTGATCAAGACCCCGCCCTTGTTCGACCAACAGTGTCATTAGGACCATAGAATGAGCAAAGTACGTGCACACTATCCTTTTCTAACGTCTGTACTATCTTTTCTACCAATGGATATTTTTCTTATACGATTACATTAATACTAATGTAAATTATTCCCCTTTTCCTTAACCAATAGGAATCCTTTTTTGTAATTCATTATAACCTAGGATTTACCTTAATTGGGTACTATAAATACTTATATATTGTAATAGCTGCAATAGTGAATACATTGAAATTTTTAAACATACTCTCTTGAGCTAATTGTTCTGCTACTTTCTCTTAAGTTACTCTTATTTAGCCCACTGAGTGTGAACTAGTGGCGAGTGACCTCCAACTACACTAATGCATCATATCAAGTGCGACATGAGCTTGTCCATTGTTGGTGCATGAGCATCCCTGCTTAACCTTCAACTATTGTTTATCTTTCGGACCACTTCATGGTTTGGACTCACCCCCTTAGTTTGCGTGATACCGGATATTGTGTGTTCATCCATGTTGAATTGTATAATCCTAGTATCAGAGCTTGGCTACGTTCGAAGCTGGATTCTGTTACTTTGCTTTTTGAGTGGTTTGTTACTGTTTTTGTATGTTAGAGGTTTTGTTGTTAACATAGGAGTTTAGGTAGTTCAAAGGTGTTCAGGAAATTCTATGCTCTATTTTTTCCATGTTTCCTATATGTAAAATAGAGCATGGTTGTTTATTTATTCACTGTGTGTAGTTATCATAGTAGTGGGAGTAGTAGTTATTGTTCTGCTGTTGTCATTTATGGGAAAGATCTTTGAGTGGTATTTTAAACATCAATTTTGTGAGCTAACCAATAATATCAGATTCAAGTATTCAAGAAACTCTAGGAATTAAGAAAGTGGTGCTTGAAATGGCAAAAGGCAAGAAGCAAGCTTCACACCTCAGTCAAAGGGTGATCGATTGGATAGGCTTACTGACTTGGCAGCCAGTTTGGTAACTATTATCTAAGAAGATAGAAAACAAGCTAGAAATAGCCTAATTAGAGGACGTGAGCAATAAGAGTAAGGCGATGGTCAGTTTGGCTAAGTTAATATCTTAGCTCGACCACCTAAAGTTGAAGGAATGAGTAGGGTTACTAGGCATAGGCTAGCATTCGAAGAAATCGAAGAAGAAGAGGAAGGAGATGATGAAGCAAAGGAGTACTATGAGCTTGAAGAGAGGAATATCTAAGCCCTTAGAGTTGAAGGGTTGAGGATGCATATTCCAAACTTTTCTAGAAGTGGTGATGTTAAGGACTACCTAGATTGGGTAGACAAAATCGAGAAGCAATTTGAATGCTATAAAGTACTCAATAATGGAAAGATTAGACTTGCTATGTTAGAGTTCGCTTGTTATGCCACCTCATGGTGGAAAAACTTGCAAGCCACTTGAGGAAGAGAGGGAGAACAAGAAATTAGAAGTTAGGATGAAATGAAGAGAGTCATGAGGAGAAAGTTTGTGCTGAGCTATTATTTACAGGATGCCTTCGAAAGGTTGTAGAAACTAAGGCAAGGGGGATTGACTATTGAAGCTTATGTTAAGGAATTCTAGATGTTAATGATCTGATGCGAAGTCAACAAGCCAAAAGACCAAATTGTATCTTGATTTATTGATGGATTGAAGTATGAGATAGGAGATATCTTAGAATACATTGGATATTAGATCACTTAACTATGCCATTCGAGCCACCTAAAGGATAAAAAGACGTCGAATAGGAAAATTGCAACCTCTTGTCAGTCGACCTAGTAATAGTCGATCTATTCTAAGTAGACTTGTATGAGCAGAACTATATAAGGTTATCGAAGCCTAACCTGGTCCAACTGCTCAAGCAGAGGATAAGGAGATTCTAAGGAAGTTTGAGAAAGGTTAGAGCTTTGGAAGGAAGACGAACAAGATCAAATGTTTTGAATGCTAAGGATTTAGACACATGGCCACTTAGTGTTTGAGCAGAAGAACTATGGTAGTTTGACATGAGGCACCAACTGTAGAGGTAGATAGTATAGATGAAGAAGTAGAGGACCTAAAAGAGGACAGATAAACTGCGCTGTTTGAGGAGGAAGTTATCTATAGTAAGGAAGGCAACTTTATGTCGGCCACTCTAGTATTGAAAAGGACAACGGATGTCAATTTTATACCCGAAGATGAACAAAGGGAAAATCTCTTCCATATCAGATGTAAGGTGAATGAGTCATTGTATGTCCCGGTCGTTAACAGTGGGAGCTACATTAATGCAACCTTAGCATTTATGGTCCAATAATTGAAATTGCCAATTAAGCCCCACCTAAAACCTTATAAGCTACATTTTCTCAATAATAAAGGAGCCTTATAAGTGAACAAACAGGTGTCTGTGCCGATCTGCATTGGCAATTATCTAGATGAAGTGCTCTGTGATGTGTTGCCCATGAGTATGTCCCACATTTAACTTAGGCAACCGTAGATGTTCGATTGAGCTGTGATATATGATGGAAGGAAGAATACATTTTCCTTAGAGTATGAAGGTAGGAAGATGAAATTGAGCCCTATGACTGCTGAGTAAGTAAAGGTCATGCAATCCCAATTAAACCGGACCTTGAAGAAAGAGACATTGGTATTGACCTGAGTTGAGCTGAAAAAGGAAATGGAGCTCGAAGGATTGACCTATCTGCTGGTCCGAAGAATATTGGAGATGAGATTTGAGCAGAGGGAGTAGCCTACCAAGGTGAAAACATTATTGGAAGAGTTCATTGATCTGTTCTTAGATAAGCTATCAGAAGGTCTACCTCCTATCTGAGGCGTCGAACATGTAATTGACCTGTAGCTAGGAGCTACCTTGTCGAACAAGTCTACATATAAGCTAAACCTCGAAAAAGCTATAATATCCTATAAATCAGCAATCAAGACGTGAATATCTAAGTATTAGGACAAAGCCCTGTCCTTATACGATTAAAGTCAATAGTTGATTTAGGGTATTTAGGAAAGTAAACTGGTTAGGCTAAAAACTAATGAGAGATACGATAACCTTAATCAAGGAATTCTTGTATGTTTGGAAGTTCATAATATAATAAGGATACCAAGGATACAATCAAAATAGTAAGAATTTACTCTATATGAGATCCTAAAGTTGAATTTAGGGCAGTCGTACCTAAATTTAGGGTTTTCGGAAAAACATATCCGATTAAGTCCAAGTTTTATAACTAAGTTAGAAAAGTTAGTCAAAATGACCTAATAAGATTAGATTTCAAAAAATAATGACAAAAAATCTTAATTTTAGTTTTAAAAGTGTGATTATTCAATATAGTGTAAAAATGATTGAAACCTTTAAAACCGAGTTCAGAATGTGACAAGGACTTAGAAATAAGTTAATTAGGTTATAAAAGAAAATAATATAATATAATATAATATACTTTATGAGTATACACGTATTTTTATGTATATATCCGGATATATAATAAATATATGCCTAAATTAACCTAAAATTATATAATTATGCATAATAAGCAACAAAATTGCAAAATTAAATAGGAAAAGTATCTTAAAAATAAAAGATATGCTAGAAACATGATTACACATATATAATTACTTATTATGTGTATGATATATATATGATATAACTTGTATATTAACAAAATCATTAAATACTAATATAAAATACCAAAATATCCTAAAACATAATAAAAAAATAATAAACGACCTAAAATATGATTAGATTAAATATAGAGTATTTTAAAAATGATAAGCAATTACATCAAAAGCAAATTTATAAAAAATTAACACTTCTTACTATGTGTTTTTCAAGAAAAATATTAAAATAAATTACTTAATAATTAAGAAAAAATTTCAACCGACCTAAACCACTATAAATAAGATACTAGGACTCAAATTTAACATTTTGGAAACCAAAAAATCTTAAGAAAAATTAGAAAAAAAATTTTAGAAAAATTTCACAAAAAAAAAAAAATAGGAAAAATAGAGTAAGGACCGAGCCTAACTAATTCCTAGACCTTGATCTACTGTGACACCCTTCCACCACCATGGAGCACCACCAATGCCCTTGTTGGCCGACAACACCCCACAGACCAATAGTGGCCAAAGTATTAACTAACAAGTTGGTTAATTTTCTATACTGTTTTTCTTATAATTTCTAAAAATATTAAATTAAGTTATAAAATTATGAAAAAAAAATTATATCTAGGTTATTTTAGATATATTTTCATGTTATAATTTTATTTTTGTAAAATTGTAATTATTTTATGTACATACTTAAGAAAGTCACTATTAATCTAAATTTTAATTTTCAAAATGAATACCCTAAACGATGTAGTTTCTAGCTCAAAAGTTTTGTATAGAATACATATGATATATATTTAATTGCTATGTATCTATATTTTTAATATAGGTACTTTTTATATTTAATGTAATTTTTAGCCTTTAAAAATAGCTAGAAATAGGATAAAATGATAAAATAAATAGGTCTTTATGAACCTAATTGATGGAAATGATTAATACTGACTTTTGGTGAATTGTAATGATGTTAGAATTAATTTTGTATAAAAAGAATAAAATTTGGGTAATTAAGTATAATTTAAGGTTAAAATTGTAATTTTGAGTATATAGGCAATAAATCGATAACATAAACCAAGTGATGATTGGGTTTTCCATATCTTTAGGAGTCTACAAAAATTTTTGGAGAATTATTTGGTAACTCGAGCTATTTCTTATGAATTTATGTAGTAAAATAACTTAAATTATGAATTAGAACTCAATTTTTAGTAATAATAAGCTAAAACATGATAAATATTGAAATTAAAACTATATATATACATATTGGTTAGATTTGATGAAAAAGTAGATTTTTAATGTATTTAATGATATTTTGCCAACTAGATTATATTATATGTATATTACGGTTAGATAATATCTATATTATAGAGTTATATCGACAAATTATGTAAATATAGTTTAATTATATAAAATAAGTTTTAATTATATAAAATGAGTATAATACGATAATATTTACTTAAATATGTAAAACTGTGTTAGAAATTCGAACTATCCGGTAGAAGTCATTTCTAAAAATAGAATCCGTAATACGTGTCGTTAAGTTTATACGAACCCAACAATACTATTTTTACAAAAATCGGACAATCCTAGGTAATATAACTTATATTTCTATAATATTACGAGAATTTACATATTACGATAACCTTACCATAATTGAAATATAATTTAATCGATTAAAAATACGTTTCGATATGATCGAAATGATTTATTATATATAATAGTATAATCAAGTATATTATTAATAAGTAAGAACTTGACTTATATTATAAAACTATATATTATTATTATAGTATACTTTAGAGAAGACCATACTATTTTCATAACTATTACAAAAACTAAATTTAGGTTTGTATATATAGTGTCTCCTAATGATCAGACTGTTAACAATACGAGTTTTCCAAAGTGAGCTTTAGTATTGGTAAGTGAGATCAATGCTTTATAGTATTTTGGGATATTATTTCAAAATATTTGGAAACTTTGGTATATATTGGTTTGTGATTGTGGTTAGCTGTTTGTGTGTATATAACGCTTGTGGTTGAGTGTCGATTTACTATAATGGGAGCTGAGCTCCATGTTATGGTTGTTACATGAATATTATGATTGAATTGTTTGAGAATGATTGATCACTTGAAAACAAACTAACTCAAACTTGGTTTAACATTTAATCTTACATGCATTGTAACCCACTAAAGTTAATGACTACAATTCTTGGGCCAAATACGGACTCTCTTCAATGCGGATAGCTGAAATGATCATTTCCTTACCTTTAGTCGAACTAAGTGACAGAAGAGGAGGTTACGGAAAGGTTGGGGGTCGTGGGTCGACGGTGGTCATGGGAGGAGGGTGTTCTCATTGCACAAGCCCCAGTTTGGTCTCAATTCGCGAGTACGTGACGTCAATTTCCTTAACTCGGATTTGAGCGGCAAAATTTCTTTAATCTTACGACAGACCGAATAATGTTGTGCGGTGACATTTTCTTGTACATGCATTGTATCTTACTAATTTAGTTGAAAACCCTGCTTGTGATGTGCTAAATGCATACTTCTGTCTCCACTCCACTTATTGAGCAAGTTATCGCTTATTTCCCTATAGTTTGTTTTACAAGTTTCAAATGGATTACAAGTGCCTACCCAACACCAAAATACTAGTAAACTAAGATGGAGAGTAAGATGTAATAAGAAATGGTCGGTTATTGCCCTTAGTATTAACTTTCTTATCTTTTAATAAAATTACATAAGACTCTTTAAGAAGTTTGGTAGTTTTCAATATTTTAGTTTGTATATGAAATGATAGGTTCCTATAGGATTTATTACCACTCTTTTATAAGGTCAATAACAAGTTTATTTTTACAAATTATTTCAAAAGATTACTCCATAGGTTTATATCGAATAGGTAACGAATTAGACGCTTCAAAAGGGCAGAGTCGAGTATGCTTAGTGTGAATTAGGTTTAGAATAGCAGCTGTGAAGATAGTTTCTATCTTAGGATGGCTCATACAGAAGAACTGTTA
Organism: Lumnitzera littorea; assembly: GCA_024138015.1. Taxonomy (NCBI): domain Eukaryota; kingdom Viridiplantae; phylum Streptophyta; class Magnoliopsida; order Myrtales; family Combretaceae; genus Lumnitzera; species Lumnitzera littorea. The sequence continues at coordinate 91,764,778 of JAMXBB010000010.1, forward strand.
CGATTCCATCTTTTTGGGGCATGACATAAGCTGCCTAGCTGTAAAGGTAAGTAGATGAGTTGGTGAATAAGGGGTTTCTGCGAGAATCCCTTAGCCCTTATGTCGTATTGGCTTTATTGGTCTTTGAGAAAGATAGGTCATGGAGGATGTGTATAAATAGTTGAGTAATCAATTGAATCACTATCAAGTATAGGTATCCTATACAAAGGCTTGATGACATGCTAGATGAGTTGAATAAAGTAAGAGTGTTCTTCAAGATTAACCTCAAATCAAGATACCATTAAATCCAAATGCGCGAGGGTGATGAATGGAAACTACATTCAAAACGCACAATAGATTATATCAATAAGGAAGTTTGTCGTAGTTTATTTTGATAACATCTTAGTATATAGCCTCAACCTGGAGACTCATTAGCAGCATCTCCAAAGAGTCTTTGCAAAACTCCGAGTTGAACAACTCTACACTAATCTAAAGAAGTGCAACTTTTTCCAGTCCGAATTGATATCCCTAAGATTTGTTGTAAGTGGTGGTGGCATACGAGTTGATGAAGAAAAGATTAGAGCGATCATTGAATGGCTAGTGCTAACCACTTCGATCGACATGAGGAGTTTCCATGGCTTGGCATTATTTTATCACAGGTTTATAAGGAATTTTAGTCTGATTGTGGCCCCACTTACCGAACTTTCAAAGAAGAATGTTGAATTCAAATGGGGAGAGGAGTAGAAGAGTTTTGAAGAAGTGAAGGAGAGGCTAAATATAGAGGTTTGCCAAGTTTTGACAAAATGTTTGAAGTAAAGTGTGATGTGTTCGGACTAGGCATAGGTGCTATGCTGATGCAAGAAGGCTGACTTATTGCTTACTTTAGCAAGAAACTTTGAGGAATTACACTTAACTATTCTATTTATGACAAAGAGTTTTACTCCTTAATTTGAGCCTTAACGGTATGGCAGTAATATCTGCTACCAAAGGAATTTGTGATTTACGTCAATCATGAGTCCTTGAGATATCTCTAACCTAAGTTGTCTCAAAGACAAGCTAAATGGGTCGAGTTCATGGAGACTTTTTCTTATGTCGTAAAATATAAGAATAGAAAGCACAATGTAGTAACCAACGCCCTATCGAGATGACATTCTCTCTTGATTGAGTTGTAGACTAGGTTGCTTGGCTTTTTAACAATAAAGAATTTGTATACTAAGGATCCATACTTTGGTCTCATCTATGCCAGATTTGAGGAAGGATGAATATTGGATGACTATCACAAGAAAGATTGATACTTATTCAAGAAGAGAAGGTTATGTATCCCAATATATTTCATGAAGGAGTTATTAATGCGTGAGGTGCATAGAGGAGGATTGACAGGATACTTTGGCCAGTACCGAACCTACGAGGTATTATCCTTAAGATTCTTTTGGCAAAGGATGATGAGAGATGTCCAATTCGTATTGGAAAGGTATGCAACTTATCAAAAAGTGAAGAGCTAATCTAAGCAAGGACATTATCTACCCTTATCTACCTCGACCAAACCATGGTTTGAGCTTAGTATAGACTTCATGTTAGGATTACCGAAGACATCTAGAGGGAAGGACTCTATCATAATGGTCATGAATCGATTTAGTAAGATGGTACATTTCATACCTTGTTCCAAAACTAACAATGCTTCGGTTATTTCTTTTCTTTTCTTGTAGGAAATAATCAAGCTTTACAGAATACCTAGAACCATTGTTTTGGATTGAGACCTGAAGTTCATGAGTCACTTTTGGAGGATACAATGGAGACGAATGAGAACCAAGCTATTGTATAGCACGTCCTACCATCCATAGACTAATGGACAAATCGAGGTTGTCAATAGAACAGTAGGAACTTTACTACGGGTTTTTATTGGACGAAACATGGCTAACTGGGATCTTTGCCTGCTAATCATTGACTTTGAATATAATAGGACCTACCATAGCATGACAAACATGTCTCCCTTTGAGGTCGCTTATGGGTTTAACCCCAAGCTCTCGTTGGACTAAGTACCCCTGCTGAGGCCTCACGATGACCTACTAGTTGTAAAGAGAGTCGAGGCCATCAAAGCCATGCACCAAAAGGTAGTAAAGCAGTTAAGCTAAGCTATTGCTAAGCTCGAGAAGTGAAGTCAAGGACAGAAGAAGAGAGAATTTCAACCAGATGATTTGGTGTGGATCTATCTCAGCAAAGAATGGTTCTCGAACTTGAGGAAGAGCAAGTTATCTCTCAGAGTTGATAGACCCTTCAAAGTGCTTGAAAAGATAAATTCTAATGCCTATATGATTGAACTACTTGAGGAATATATAGTCTTGGACTCCTTCAACATTGTTAATCTCCAATTGTATACTCCCAAGGACAAGCTACCGGGAGTTGAGTTAGATTTGACCCCAAATCTCAAACAACTCGGAGAGGATGATAGGGATCAAGAACCAATTGCACGCTCCTGAGCCCGAGGGCTTAATCATATGGTTCATTGAGTTGTCTGGGGTGAGTTGAATGCCGAGGAGTAGTGCATTCCCCATACCAATTTACCAAGTTATTTTACCCTCCACATTATCTAAGAAGCTGTTGAAGTGAATAGTTGATGTGTTGAGCCGACTCCTTCGCTATACACTTGTCTAAGCATCAAATCAAGATATAGCTAACCTCACTAGTGCCAATGCTTAGTTGATAGCGGTCAAGAGCCAATCACCTGAGACTGACCCTAAAATGAGTCGCCCCTAAACCAACCCCTATCCAGTCCCAACTGTTCGAGTTGTTGAATTGTCGACATCGACCTTTCTTGATCAAGAACACCCCTTCCCCCCCTATTCGGCCAATAGTGTCATTGGGACCACAGAATGAGCAAACTACAAGCGTGCTGTCTTTTTCTAACATCCATACCATCCTTTCTACCAACGGATATTCTTTTTGCATAATTACATTAATACCCCCGTAAATTATTCCCCTTTTCCTTAACCAATAAGAATCCTTTTTTGTAATTTACTGTAACATAAGATTTATCCTAATTAGGTACTATAAATACTTGTATATTGTAACGGCTGCAATAATGAATACATTGAAATTTTTAGACACACTCTCTTGAGCTAATTATTTTATTGCTTACTCTTGAGTTATTCTTATCTAGCCCACCAAGCATAGACTAGTGACAAGTGACTTCTAACCACACTTGTATGTCATATCAAGTACAACATGAGCTTGTGTGAGGCATTGATGCATCATATTCGTCGTCGGTACACAAGGACCTCCGCTCAACCTTCGACTATCAATTGTCTTTTAGACCATTTTGTGGTTTGGACCCATCCCCTTGGTTCGCATGATACCGGATGTCGTATGTTCATCCACGTCGGATTGTATCAATGTGTGTGATGATTGATCTTAGAGATAACTTAATTTAATGACACATGTAAGGATGTAAGGGAGAGATCTGTATATATGTGCTTGGAGACTATTATACTGGTGTATTATACTATTTATAATACTTTATTGCGTTGTTGAGTGTCTACTAAATTCTCTTATCATCAAATTCAATGGAATAATAATAATTGACCTAAACTTTTGAATTGGACATGCATCTGAACCCATTAAGAGATCGCATTTAGGATCATGACACCAAATATTAGTTTTTCGAGGAGGAAAAGGAAGTACTGACATTGTATGTTAGCAAACTAATTTGCAGGGTAAGAGGCCACGATGAAGGTCGGGGACTAGCATAATTGGTTTTTGGGAGGAGCTAGAGTGTCTTTATTGCACATTCCATGATTTGATGTCATTTGTGATTGGGTTTGCAAAGCTCCTCAATTCAAACTAAAGTGGGCATAATTTCTCTAATTGCACAAAAGATTGGACAACGTCGTATGATGACATATGATTTGCTGCATTACACTTAATAATTGCTTGAAAACCCTATTTGTTGTTTGCTAAGTACAACTTTAATCCCTGACCCTTTATTGAGTTATGGTTTGCTCATCTCTCTACAAATATTTATGCAGGTATGGATGAATAGAACGGAATTTAGGTTAGGTATGTAGTGAGCTCTAGGTTATTTAAATAAATTTGGAAATAGTTTTTGATTGTTGAGAAGAAGTTTTGTATTTGCAAGGGGTTTGATTTGAATCTGTACAGCTTTGTACTTGTGAAACTATTGTATATATATTTTCCCATATATATAAGAACCAATTTGTTTTATAATGTATACTTGTTATGCTTATGCTCATTGACGTGCTTCAAAGTAGCTAGGATTGTGACGCTTAGTGTATAACTCTTTATAGCTAACATCTATGTGGACATGGTAGACTATTGCAACCTAACCGTGTTTGAGACTTGTCAAAAACTATTAGTTTTATCCATCAATGGGTATATCATACCGAAATTGATATTCTATGGAAGAAATTAGAGCCTATGAATGAGAGATAAACTATGTTTAATGAGACCTTGATTAGGGAAGTGGTTAGTTTGAAGTATAATTACGGATCTAATTAAGGCCTTATGAATTGGTTGATTATGGTGAAACTAGTGCTTAATGATGGTATAACTAATGTTGTTGTTGAGTTTATTTCTTGATAGTTCAAAGACACTTGTGATATATATTAGTAATTCTACTTGAAAAGGAAAGTGTACCATTACATTGATGAAAAATAATTCTTTAATTGAAAATACCAGAAGAAAAAAGCATTAAATTTAAGATTAGGTCACTGATTATTGATAAATGGGAAAGATATAAGAGAAGCAGGGGAAAGAGACCCTTTTGATATATTTCACATATTCGATAAATCTAGGTGAAAAAGTAATTTGAGTAGAAATATTAAACGCTATCATTGTAAGAAGTTATAGGATACTTAAAATGGGAATATAAAATTTAGAAGATATAGTATTCTAAAGGTAAAGTGATGTAAAAGGTAAAGACACAATGATTATAGTAGCATATGGTAAAATTGTTTCTACTTTGGATGATGATTATGTTAGTCTTCCATGCCATGATTGCGAGTGGGTTATTGACTCAGGTGTCTTCTTTCATGTGACATGATATAATGAATTCCTCTCAATTTAAATTACCAGAGATTATAACAATGTTATGGCAAGAAACAATGTGATATTTAAAATTGTTGGCAGTGTGGACATTATTTTAAAGATTAATATTGGTCACATGCTCATCTTAGAAAGATTAGATGTGCTCCTAATATTTACTTAAACCTTATATTTGTAGAAAAGCTAGATGATGAAAGATTTAATAGCCATTTTGGTGAAGGTAAATGGAACTTCACCAATGGATCTCTTATAGTGGGTAAAGGAAAGAAGAATAACTCTCTTTACTTAGTGTCTACGAAACTATGCAAATAGCATATGAATATCATTGGTGATTCTTCAATAGACCTTTGGCATAAATGAATTCATGGATTCGATTCGATTGGTCATGTATCTGGATTCATTGATACTTCACCTTTAAAGGAAGGAGGGGGGGGGGGGGGGGGGGGGGGACCAACACTTTAACCTCGATAGACAAACTCATACATTTATCGTTTCAATTTACACGGAAAAAAAGAAAAAAAAAAATACAAACACTCCACACAAAAATAAAAACACATATACATGATAATTAAGAATAGGAAAAAAACCATAAATTGTAGATCAAATTCTAAATCAAAACCAAAAAATTGATTTTTTTTGCAAAATTGTTTGGTTTGATTTTATATAAATGGTTTGTGGTCTAATTTCGGAAATCGAACCAAATCGAGTTATTTTGAACCAAATTGAATCGTTTGATTTAACAAAAAAATAAAAATTCATGCAATTATTTTGTACTTCTTTTTTAAAAAAAAAATTTCCACTACTAATCTTCATGAATTTTATCAAATTTTTTATATCATGTTATTCTTTATCTTATTTTTAGGTCAATTATGATTGAGTTGAGTGAGTTTCATATGAAATTTCATATTTAAATTTTTTTTTTCTAAATTATTATTTCCTTATATATTTTCAAATTAAGGTCTAATCTTAGTAATTTTTATGTGTTTTTCTTCTCTTTTCCAATCTTTAGTGTATCTCTTTTGTTTTCTTCGTATCGCTTTTGAACAAATAGCTCTACTTCTCCCTCCTTCTTGTTGCTCATCTGAACGGAATCTTTTATCATTATCTAATCAAGTTAGGTTTGTTAAAATCTTGTATAACTTTTTGTTAAGTAACATTACATATGATAAATAAATGAGAAATTAACTAGAAATATATGAAAACTAAATGCAAAGGAAAATATATTATAGGAAATAAAAATATTTAACGAAAATTTAACATAAATGATTTAAATTGTGCATCAAACTAGATTAAATCGATTTTAATTAAGTTTAAAAAATTTTTGAATTGAACTATATAATTAAATTCTATTTCAAAAAATAATTAAATCATCGTATCAAGTTAAATTCCGTCGGTTTGTTAGGGGGTGGTGGGTGTGGGGTGAGGGGAAGGCGGCCAAGGAGCACCTGATTGTATCTCCTGATTGTATTGGTTGCATACAAATGGTCGTGGACCCAATTTTCTATATATTTTCTCTAGTATCATAATTTTCTCAACGTCGGATACTTTCTTTTGCATCTGTATTATTTCAAAAAGACTTAATAATTAATTGATGCCTAAGTTCGAAAAAAAGTGCTTGATTTGAAGTCGATTAAGGACGGAGAAAATTTATCGAAGGTAGGAATGACAAATAATTACATATAATCAATGTATGAAGCGCTATAAAAAAAGATTGCAACATAGTTTGTAATAATTATATAATTGAGAATATTTTTCGATGCATTATATCATAATTTTATCGCTCTATTTTATTAGAAGGATACTGAAATTAGTGCTGCATCAAAGTAGTAGTGTAGTTTATCTCTTTTCAATTCTTGGCTTTTTTTCATCAGATTGACTACAATCACCAATTTTGACAATTTGAGATTTTAATATGAATTGTAGGGTTGTGAAATTTTATAGTGTATAGAAAGTATTGATATTAATAACAGTGTTAAACAACACTGTTACTCTGTAATTATTTTATGAATGGATAATAGTATTACCTTATTTATTATTATTTTTTTCTTTTGCCATTTACTACCTAGATTATAAAATCTTGTAGCGATCACAGTGTTCTCATGTAAATACATGTTACTGAATGAATTAATTTTTAGTTCTTTCCCATGAATAACTTAATACCAAAAGTAGAGACGTGCAAATGCAATACACATGAACATTGGTAAGGGCGAAACTACTGAATACCGACGCAATTAAAACCAGATTAAAGAAAGGGAAAAAAGAAAAAAATTTTGCCCAGCCTGTTAGGTATATCTTGAATAGTGATGAGCATGCCTAATATTTATTACGAAATTATAACGAATTAAAATTTTATTTCATTTTCAAGATACTTTTTTTAATTTCGAAGACAAGATCAGATACTACGATGCTTGTTACATAATTTGTAATTTTAATTTCACAATTAATTTCATTTCACCAAAACATTTTCCGATATATCATTGAATCGTAATATTGTGTATCCTTATATATTCAAGCCTCTAACGCCCCTTTTCTAGAAAAATGGGAAAATCAATCTTTATGGCTCAAACTAATATGTTTTGGGACTAATCAGGGAACATTACGCTCATGGGCCTCTTTACTCCATTGTACTCTCCCGGATACTACCTCCTGCTGTTGGCATTTCTACCATACCCTTACCGACTTCGTCAATTTGTGCCTCCACTTCAGACTGAATTTGTCCACACAGAAAATATTGTGTATCTTCATACATCAAGTTGCCAAGACATTCGTGAATGTCAAGCTTCTATCCTTTTGAATTAGTGCACTCTTAATATTAAGTTATGTTAATGCAACGTGATCTTTTTTAAGAATATAAAGCTTCTACTCATTTGATGAAAATAGGTGAAAATATCGATTTATTATTAGTATTTACCATGTGTTAACTATTAATACTAATAAATCTTTCTTTCAATTTCAAGACAAAAACTATTTCCCGAATTACAAAAAAATTAGATTTTCTAAAGACATAGAAATTACAAAAAGCGAACCAGGATTCCAAACAAATAGGTATGGGAAATTTTTTTTTTTTCTCTTTTGTGTAAATGCAGTGTGAGAATTTTAATTATTTTTATGTGATGAGATGAAATTCAAAACTCTAATTATTACGTGACTAATTAAAAAGTTTATATTTCTTTTTCCAACTCTATATTAATTATATGGGGAATAGGAAGAAAAAGAGGAATTGAATTTAGTCGATTCTGTGCATAAAGGATGGTGATCATGTTCTCATTCCAAGGCGGTAACCGTGATTGTTGTATCAGAGATGGGATGTGGTACTTTTCTCGTTATTTTATTTTGTTTTAAATGATTACTTGCCTCCATCTTTTCTCGGAAAAGAAACGATGTAAAAGAAAAATGCTTTAAAAGCATTTACTGTTTTCCCTTTCATAAAAGGAAAAGAATGTGTAATAATCATCATTTTCGGGTAATTTCAAGAGTTACATATTGTGTAAATAGATTTTCCAATAATCAGAACTAAAAACATGCACAGCATTATAATAATTAAAAAAAAATTATAGACATTATAAAAGAATTCGAAAAGATCTGATCATATGAATTGTTTTCGACTCAGATTGGATCATATGCCCTTGTATTATTTGTGTAAAATATACGAGAGAAGAATTAGTTCCTGCATGTTTTCAGAACCCGTTCGGAATAAAAACCTTGCATCAATAATGTTTGGAACTCCAGAACTAGGATGTTAAGATAATACTATATTCTCCTATAAATGAATATTTGCTGTCTCGATTCTATCCCTATTAATCACATACAAACGGATAAATAGATAAAATAAAATTTTATAATTATATATTAAATTCTTAGTCAAGTATGTGCATATAATTAATAGAATGACAGCAGATATTCATCTTTCTCATAAGGCGTGGCCGACTGTGGACTAAAAAGAAAGCAAGTAGTTAATTTATTGAAGTGTAGTTAATTATGGCTAGAGAGAGATATATACACAGCCAGATTTTGTTTACATGCAGCCAATTTCAATGCAAAACCTATTATACCCTTGAGTAAATATCATTTAATGCAGATTTTTTTTCCCCTCTTCTACACATTTTCCGAAAACCTTTCCATGGTCAGTCAAGCTTCAGACTCGCTCTAAATTACAGCAGTCTTCCAAAATTTAAAAAACAAAAAACCGACAAAGTATCCGTCAAAGAAGCAAGATTTGAGAAATTTCGCAAACGTCAAATCCATTTAGCACAGCCACCTAACTTGGTTAAGAAAGTGGCAACAAGAAAAAGAGAGATTTCTAGATGACAACGTTCTATTATTATTATTATTATTTTAATAACATGCCTAAAGTAGCCAAAAGGCAATAACGTTAGCCATCGTTGTAGTCCTTTTCGTCCATAATACTAGATCAACCACCCATAAAATGGGCAATAGGAAATGATTTTGACGGAGAAATATAATGGGTTTTGGGGTTTTTTTTTCAAGGTCAATACTAAGAAAAAGGTTTAATGCGAAATGGATCGAGGATTAAAAGGTTTTCTTTTTTCATTGTTCTAGAGTTATTTGTTTTTGGTTCTTTTTCGTGTCTATTTGTGCTTTGTTTTGTTTTCTCTATCAATGGAGAATTTAATTTCCTATATTTTTTTTAATCCTTTGATGAAAATTAAAGGGAACATAGCTGGGGTTATAAGAATGAAATGATGATGACTTTCATTTTCTTTCTCCCTTAATGAAAGATAAATTGGTGATGTTACCCAGCATTCTGTTTTATGAAGAGATATCTTTTAAATTGCTGATCAAGTAATCAGCATTCCGTTGTCGTCCAGCGGTTAGGATATCTGGCTTTCACCCAGGAGACCCGGGTTCGATTCCCGGCAACGGAACTTTTTAACATTTTGAGTACAGAGGATATTTTAGCAAGAAAGAGAATCAGTTTTAAGAAAAAGCATCGAAAGAAAAATAAAAAATAGAGGTCCTACCGGGAGTCGAACCCAGGTCGCTGGATTCAAAGTCCAGAGTGCTAACCACTACACCATAGAACCATATTTGCTTGTCAACATTTTGTAAGACCTTAAAATGTCAAATATTTATTATTTTTATTCTTTTATTCTTTTTAAACTACACCGAAAAAAGAAAAGATTGTTTTTTTTTTTTTTCTTTTTTTCAAACCAACTATCTTTCTTTACTTAACCAATCACATTCCTACGACGAATACAGCCACCTTTTCCAGCTAACCTCCGCGGGTTTTCTTGTCAATTGTAGGTGACAGCACTGACAGGTGTTGGCTGCTACGAATAACGCTCTCCAAGTTTGCTTTCCGTTGGATGATGTCTGGTCACTTGTAATTAATCGACACTCAATTTGCTCGAATAAAATTAAAGAAACACAGACCCTCCCAATTTTTTATCTTTTAATTTATAAATTAATAATTAAAATTATTTATAATTTTAAATTAACTTAAAATATCATTATATATATTTTTATGATTTTAACCATCGATTATATATTGCAATATCTTAAAAGAGTAAATTAAAAAAAAACATAAAGAAAGTAAATAGAGAATATCTATTTTCGTAATGTATATTCATTTAACAAAAATAAAAATCATAAAAGAGAAATCACATGTGATGGTCTATGCAATTTTTTTTCGTTATTTTATTATTTGAAAAAGTGAATTTATTTAATTACAATTGCAAAGTTTACATGAAATTACACGTACGGATGACCGAAGGATCTAGAGATAAATGCAGGCCGAAACGAAATAAGCCCGTCTTTTCATATTAGTTGTTACTAACGAGTAAAATATGGAGTCGCACAAAAATTTGTTTCGTTCAAAACACGTCATCCGCCCAAGATTTGGTCTATTGCATCTTCATAGTTCCCGAGAGGTTGTTAGCATTTAAATTATGGGTTTATTTACGATTTCGTTTCATTGTTCTTATAAAATTAATTTTATTATTCGTTTTACTTTTGATTTATCTTTTCTTAAATCTAAGTTATCGAATAAATTGTAAATTCAATGATTTAAATTTAATAAAATATAATTAAATACTAAGATAGAAGGTAAAATCGATCTAATCAAAATAGAAGATGAAACTATAAAATCTTTTTTAAATTAATACTAAAATACACGCAATCCTAATATATGTGCGGAAATTGATTAAAGCAATGTAATAAAATTTAAAATATTAAAAATTAGAAAATACACCAATATTATGGAAAATTTGAAGTATAACTACTAAATTTTCTCTCTCTCTCTCTTTTTTTTTTTTTTTATAAAAATTCTTAATTGCACTTAAATAATCCTTGAAAAGTGGGGATTGCAGTTAATGATCTTACAAAGTGGGAGTGTTAGGTGGATAATTCATAAATAAATTAAAACCGTACTTTAATCTTTTTCGTTCACAATAATATTTATTCAACTTTTTAAATGCAAGTATAGGAACAAGTATCCCTTGGCTCACCTCCTTTAAATAACAACGAATAATTTATTTTTCTCAAGCTCTTGAAGATCAAATTTTAGTTATCAAAGATACGAGCTATTATCAATGTTGTTATGTTTTATCAATAATATATCATATCCTAAACCTAATGTAGGAATTGATAAAACCACCCTATAATCTTTTTCTTAGAGACAATTTCTATAACATATTATGAAATTTGTGAATCTTTTCTCATTTTCCAATTAACAAATTGTAGCATACAGTCGATATGTGCAATCAAGGACAAGGTTGATGAACTTTTCTTGTCTATCAAAGATTTTTTTTTTTTTTAGCTCCTCGTTTAACCATTCAATGTTAAGAGAGATGTAAGAATAGCTTGAGTGCAAAAGTTACATGTATTTAAAAACCAATTCAGAGGTTTTATTTTATTTGTAGTTTCATGCTAATAGTGAAGACAAGACTTTTTTATATCCTCAACATGCCATCTGTTTTACTCCAACCATGCAAATTTAATTTTATTAACTCTTGCCATGACTATTGTGCCTAAGCAAACATTTAACACAAACCAAACTAGGATTGTAAATAAGTTAAGTTGAGCCATATAAATTTTTAAAGACTTTGTATCAACTTAAATTGAGTTCGACTTTCATTGAGTTTGAAAATTATAAATTTGTGTTTAAGCGGAATTTAGCTTAAGGTAATTTGAGTTTGAGTATCTGGATACGTTTATAGCCCTTATCATATATATATATTATAATATTTATTATATATAATATATATTTAAAAATAAATAATTAATATTTATATAATATATTATATGAAATAATAATATATACTATATGATATATAATAGGTGCTCGTGGGATTAATACGTGGGGTAGGTATGTTGTTCTAGCTATACAAGAAATCCTTGATTAATAATAAGATAAATCCTTTTTTTTTTTAAGTCCATAAATTTATGGAATTGGTTACTACTCTTGAATCTTGTAAAAGAGATAAAATATTAATGGATATATTTTTTGACTAATTCTAGTTATCACCAAAAATAAAAAATTTAACTAAGCAAGTTGAAAAAGATGTGGTTGAATCAAAATAATTTTATTTAAAGTTTTATTTCTATGAGAAGGTAATATATAATATAATCTTTATTCATTATTCATGGATCTATTTGTTTATATATTTGTTCATTTTCTATACTTAGTTTCTTATATAGTAAATATATATATATCTATATTATTAAAGTGGATTGGTCCTTAAATAACCACCCATTTGAATATTACCATTTAGTCTTCTAATTAAAATTTTATTACAGAAAAACCAACATTAAAAATAATTTATTAAAACCATAATTATTTTATATTAAGGATAAAATTAGCATTTAATTTACAAAACTCTTTCATCACTTATTAGCTTATTCTCCAGGTAGTTATCACTATTCACTATCATTGCTAAAAATGCAAAAACAGTTACTATATATATATAAATATATATATATTACTTATGAGCTTACCTCATGAGCACTTTCACAATATAAAAGAATAGGCTTGTAAGCCTAGATAAGAGCTTAAACTTAATTCGTTTATATAAATGGACTATATTTTAAGTTCAAGCTTAGTTTATTTACAAGCCAAGATTGGATTAAGTCAAATTTAAAGTGAATTGACTTCAAATAACTTGCAAGAACTTTTTTACCATAGTAAATCAAATAATTAAAAAGGGATTCTCTAAATTACCTATCAATCCTAAATTTTGGAATATTATTGTTCAATAATATCCCCAACGTTCATGAAAATCCAAACATGTATTAGTGATGCAAAGAAGGTCTAGGTATAGGAACCAATAGTCGATGGACTTGGTTCAGAATAAGCTTTACTCAACCTTTTAGATGCAGCAATTAGAGCGAGTATCACTAGCTCAATTCCCTCCGACATCGATGAATAATTTATCTTTCCCTTTTCTTTGTAATTCATTATCTTGTCAATGTTGTATGTAATATTTATCTTCTTTCAAGCACTTGAAAATTAATTTTGAGTTATCAATAATACAAGCTATTATCAGTATAATATATTAGCCATGTGATTAGAGGTTTTTATATGTCCATGCCTTCCACCAAGACTCTTGATATCTTTGTAATATCCATTCAAATTTTTATAATTGCAGAAAATCATATCCAATTGGTTTGATATACTATTATTGTTAGTGCTAGCGGCTATTAACCACACGGCGACACCAATCATTTACAACTTGCAATATATCGCGAAGTGATTCAGATATTGTTATCTTTTAAATTATTAAATTTAAAAATAACATAATACATTTTATATTATAAAATATCATTTTAAGTTCTAAATATTTATAATGGAATTTAACAAAATGGAAAGTTACCAAAAAAAAAAAAAACACCTACGCTCTCCATGATGATAAATGGCGGTGACCTCTCTTCTTGCTCCTCCTCCATCATCACCGCTCTCCTCCACCTCCTTGAAATCCATTTCATGAGTTCCTAATCTTTAATCTTTCACAACTAAGAAAGTAACTGAACTGAGTCGAACTGAATAGTATTGGCCTCGAGCTCAATTAAGTTTTAAAATTTAAGCTTGATCCTAATCTTTAATCTCTCACAATTAGGGGAGTAACCGAATTGCATTGGGCTCAAGCTCCATCGAGTTTTAAAATTTAAGTTCGAGCTCAACTAAAAAATATTCGTGGCAAGTTTGAGCCCTACTCGATTAGCTCAATTAAACTTAAACTTTTTATAAATTTTTCCTAACTAATATTATATTTTTTTATATTTAAATAAATTAAAAATATATTAAAAATTATAACAAGCTTGAATAAACTTGCGAGCCTTTAGCTTGATTTATATTTAAAAATATATTAAAAATATCAGATTCTTTTTTTTTTATTGATTTATTGAATGACTAGTATTAGATCCTTTTTCTGTCTTAGATTCAGGCCTTATTTTGCTTCCTGATTAAGTTATTCGAGTTGAAACGTAGCATTACGTCCATGCATCATAAAATAAGAGACCGATATTGTGCTCCGATTATTACTTCTTTATTTTTAGATTTTTTTTTCCACTGATGACACATGGTTTGATTTTACAGAAAACGATTTCAATTCTTTTGATTTCTTATTCCACAAATAAATTAGGTTTCTGACTTTAAAATAAATCATACTCAAAATATTTCTGACCTCTTTTGATGAAATTACCACTTCACTCTCCGAACTCCATTTTATCTCTCTCGCTCTCTCTCTTTCTTCCTCCCTCCATATTCTTCATTTGCAATGTCAAGGCGTCGATAATTATAATTATAATATGATGTCTTAATTATAATTTTAATATGCTTACTTATAATTCTAATATATATTCGCATCTAATCAAACTGAATAAAATAAAAGCTGCCATCCTATCTCCATTCTTTATGGATTATTAAATTACGGACTATTAATCAAATTTCGAAAAATTCTATTTTTTGAATTGGGTTCAATGATTAAAAGCTAAACAAGGCCTTATGATATTAGGGACTGAAAAGCTATTGGTACCTAAATTTGTTTAAATCTCATAGACAGTGCCGTGTTCCAATAAAAAAAGAGATAAGCATTCCACCATATACTTATATTGCATTGTGAGTATGTAAAGTCTCGAGACCTTGTTAAAACCACGAATGCGAATAACATCTGCCAATTGTTACAAAAGGTAACTTTTTCTGATC
Source organism: Lumnitzera littorea (assembly GCA_024138015.1). Classification (NCBI taxonomy): domain Eukaryota; kingdom Viridiplantae; phylum Streptophyta; class Magnoliopsida; order Myrtales; family Combretaceae; genus Lumnitzera; species Lumnitzera littorea. Next base: position 91,779,977 of record JAMXBB010000010.1, read on the forward strand.
TTAGAAATTAAAAATAGCACATATGAGCTGCACTCCAAACAAACTATATCTTTGAACTAACTATCTATTGGGAATATAAACTAAGATAAAAGTCTTTTAAAAGTCATCATAACTTGCAAATAAAGTTATCAATCATAAAAATCTTAGATCAATCTTCATCTAAGCATCATTGTAGTCGAATTGACTATTATTAATAGGATATTTTAGACATGAGTTCCTTAAACTCACACCAACTCGTCGGATCTTAAGCCGACTTGATTACGCCCATGGTCTAGCTTGATTTGCTAGCGCTTGACAATCATCTTACTGGCCAAACTTGACAATGGCTCTCCAAACAATCTGCCAATCCTTAAAGCTTCACAACGGATACTACACAAGAGGATAAGGCGTAGAAACTCAGTCAACTACTGTGACCTTACAAATCTAGAGCACGTCGAACTCCATACTCCTAATACTTAGGTCGTACAGATGTGACAAGATGCTACTCATACTCTCTTAATTCTCGACAGTGTTCCTCTATAAATACTCACAAACATCCAAATGGTACTTCACTTGGACTCTTTATGCACTCATATTACCTTTGTGAGCTTCTTACATTCATACTTTCTCCTTCACATACAGTTTACTAACTTAAGCATCAGAATGGAATGCCAAAGAATACCCCAACGGTCCTTATTGTGCTCTTTTTTGTTGGCTCACCCTACAAGCGCAAAGCTCAAATCAAATCCACTCTATTGGCCAAATTCTATTGATGACAACTATCATCTTGCCTATAGCTATAATATAAATCAAACTTGAAGTCATCATGAGGATTTAAAGCATTTATAGCACCTATATCTAGAAAGCATGTCCCACAAAAGGTGGGTTGAAAGCCAATATGTAGTCACTATATATACATGCCTATGTTATGCAAATATATTAATCCCATCATATATATAAAGCTAATACATCATTCATAGGTTATTGTCTTTTATTTAAGAAATGACATAAAATACAGTTATGACCTTTCAAGACTTGGAGTAGCTCATGATTTCTAGCACGTATATACACATAATAAAAACTTATCGTGGATGCTATCTAACACACGAAAAACTTGGTGTGGGTACTCCCCAACACCTTTAACAAGATACACATTTTTAATAACCCAAAAACTTGAAGCTTTCAATATCACCCAAGAAGTGAATTCTGTTACCTTGATTTTAACGTATAATCAATCCTCTAAATGATTAAGAATTTGATTCTTAGATTTACTTTGAATATTACTCCAATAACCTATTTGACCTAAAGATATGAGATTGATTGGAACTACTAACTAAATATTTAAGTAGTATAGGATATGTTGATAGCTAATTCTGGACATTAACCTTAGGGCATAACATGAATAAGTCCATGTTATCAAGTCCTTTACATCTTACATTTATGAAGACCTTTACCTCTGACTGGATTGTTTATAAGGATATTTTTAAAAGCATACGTCTATGTATAACTTTTAGTGTTGTTACTATATGCAACCTTCCACATACACACATATAAAAGGGAAATATACACTAAAAGTTTACCAAAAGTCAATTAAGTCCTTTACATTTTATATTCGTCATCTAATTCCCCTTAGTTTACCAAAAAATTGATCTAAGTCCCTAAATTTCTCTTCCTCCCATTACAAATCATAATTCCAAAAGATTACTAATTTATTTTGTAAATATTTTTGGATCTAAGGCTCACACATTAATACAATTCATAATACAAAAACATCTTTTAGGATTATAATCACAATTATTTTTACTATGATTTCTTTTTGGAAAAATTGTTCTTAGCTACATATAATGCCTTTATGTTTATAAATTTTTGGGAGTTAGTATATAAATATAATCCTCAGATGGTTGTCTAAACAGTTTTACAAGATAAGTAACATGTATAATGTGTTTCATTTGGACTTTTTTATGTTGATAGGCCTTTTTGGCCCTAGCTCTAGAGGCATAGGCCCCCCATCGATAGGCTAACATACCCAAGCCCTAAAGAATGGGCTAACCCATAATTGAACATGAGCAAACGATCGATATGTCGAACACCTACAAGATGCACTTAGGGTGGCCTCGAGCGCTCCATTAACCTCACCTAACAACAGAAATCGAGAGCCTCTGGTGAAGTCCTTAAAGGTGCTTGGCTCCTTGGTGCCTGAGCCTTGAGGACTCAAGGTCCTTAGGGCAGCCAATTCTATGGCCCAACAAATCTACTATAACCTCGAAACCTCGAGCACGTTTGGTGCTCAACACCCAAGTTAAAGAACATAACACTAGAGGTTACTTTGCTCAGCTTCCTTCTCTCCTCTCATTAAATGTTACATGACAGCCTACTGTACGACATAGGAGTTTTGCTATCTAAGCTATGGCGGTTGCCTATGTTAATGGGATAATCTTCTTTCTCTAGATTTACCGATCAGAGCGGAGGTTTTTGTTTGAGTTATAGTTTGTTTTCGGAGTTCTGTTATACTCTGTTTTGCGTATATGAAATAGAGTAAGTTATTGTGTTCATCTTAGTTGCTGCTTTTGTTAGTTGTTTAGTTTCTAGTTTGAAGAAACAACAGATCCAAGTGTAAACATTAGTGTTAGAGATGACAATAGTGGAGTTGTCTACCATGGCTGACAGTCTCATGGAACACCTAGAAGCACCGATGAGAGACTTGATGAGGTAACTAAACTCTTGGTAGATTTGACTCGAGTTGTTTATGCATTAGCTTGCCAATTGATTGAGGCCACGCAAAACACCCCATAAGCTACTTAACTTGTTAGAGGTTAGAACCCAGTTCAATAAATTCGAGGTAGAAGAATAGGTGGACGAATAAGATGAAGGATAGACTTGAGGGAACTACATGAAGAGGATGAGGAAGAGTATTTTGAAAAGAAGCAAGCTTGAGTCCCTAGAGCATCTGATCATGTGAAGCTTTGGATTTCAAGCTTCAATGGATCTGGGAATGCTAACGAATATCTAGAATGAGAAGAGAAAGTGAAGCGTATTTTTTACCATTATCAATACGAGGATTATGAGAAAGTGAGAATTGCTGTTGTTGAGTTCTCTAGATATGTTGCCATGTAGTGGAAGAATTTTCAAACTATGAGGAGGTGAGAAGGCTACGAAGAGATTAATACTTGGCTTGAAATGAAAAGAATACTTTAAAACAGGTTCGTATCGAATACTTATCTGCAAGATACCTTTACTTAGCTTCAAAATTTGAGGTAAGGAAGCCAAACAATTGACGAGTATGTTCAGGAATTCCAAATATTTGTGATCCGATATGAAGTGGAGGAGCCCCCAGTGTGAACAATTTGTAGTTTCATCACGAGATTGAGAGGTGATATTTAAGACATTGCAAAGCTTCAATGATTCACCACAATGGATGAAGCCATTAGAATAGCCCAATGAGTAGATAGGTAGAGAAGAAGTTGAGTACTGACCAAAATGCTACTTAGCTGACCCAGACAGGGAAGTACTGAGCTCGGTTAACTATCGAGCTGAGTTGAAAGGTAGATACCTAAGCCAAGCTGAAAGGCTAACTCAACGGTGAAGTGTTAACCCAAACTTATGAGATGGGGTAAGGATTTAGTAGGAAGATGAGCCAGATCAAGTATTTTAAATGCTAAGGGTTCAGACATATGGCCACTCAGTGCCTGAACTAAAGAACTATGGTGATCAAGGGAAACGTCATGAAGTTGGAGGTAGAGAATACAGATGAGGAACCCAAGGAGGAGGAGATCACTATTGAGAAAGAAAATGTTAAGAAAGAACTGATTGAAGAAGATGTGTTTACTGAAGACTTGGACCAGTTGATCATGGTTGTCCAATACACAATGAACATGGAACCCTCACGTAAGGAGGAGCAGAGAGAAAATTTGTTTCATACCACTTGTAAAGTGAATGATCAGGTGTGTGCTCTCATTGTGGATAGTAGAAGTTACACCAATGTAGCATCAGCTGATCTCATTACAAAATTGAAGTTATCGACTATTACACATCCAAGGTCATACAAGTTATACTGGTTGAGTGAGAAAGAAGCACCATATGTCACTCTGCAAATACTATTGCCAATCACTATCGAAAATTACTCTAACTAGATTCTTTACGACATACTACCCATGTGCACTTCCCACGTATTACTTAGTAGACCATAGTTGTTTGACTGGAGAGTTATCCATGATGGATACTAGAACATGTATACGTTCAAGAAGGACAGCAAGAAGATCATGTTGAACCCGATGCTGTCAAGTGAAATTAATAAACTGCAGGACAAACTTGCTTGCTAATCAAAGAGGGCTTTGGTGATGAGTAAATCCGAGTTCTGAGAGACCCTTAAAGCTGATACATCGACCTTCATGTTGGTTAGGCACCTATTAGAGATGAAGGAGTGGGGTGAACTACCTTACAAAATAAAAGAGTTGTTGGACGAATATGTTGACTTATTCCTAAAACAATTACTCAAAGGGTTACCTCTAATTCGAGGCATAGAACATTACATTGACTTAATACCTAGTGCCATATTGCCGAATAAGCCTGCTTATCAAATGAGTCCCAAACAGGCTTTTAAGTTCCAACGTCAAGTCAGTGAATTACTAGAGAGAGGGTATGTTAAGGAAAGTCTTAGCCCTTGTGTTGTGTCGACACTTTTAGTGCCGAAAAAAGATGGAACCAGGCGAATGTGTGTAGACAGCTGAGCCATGAACAAGATTATGATCAAATACAGGTATCCTATTCTAAGGTTGGAAGACATGTTGGATGAATTAAGCGGAGCTAAGATTTTGTAACAAGATTAATCTGAAATCTGGCTACTATCAAATTTGCATGAGGTTAGGAGATGAGTGGAAATTTGCGTTCAAGATTCGACATGTACATTATGAATGGATGGTCATGCCCTTTGGCTTATTGAATGACCTGGGCACTATCATGAGACTGATGAACTATGTACTGAGACATCTGATAAGGAAATGTGTCGTGGTGTACTTTGACGACATCCTTATCTATAGTGTTGACATGCTGAGTCATTGTAAACATCTCTAGGCTGCATTAGATATCTTCTGTGTCGAGAGATTATTTAGTAATCTTAAGAAGTGTTGCTTTTGCTAGGAAAAAGTGGTATTCTTGGGTTATATAGCATGTGGAGGAGGCTTACGAGTAGACGACGAGAAAATCCGAGCAATTATCAAGTGGCCAACTCTTACTACTTATATCGACGTGAGAAGTTTCCATGTATTGGCTTTATTCTACAGAAGATTCATTAGGAATTTTAGCACCTTTGTCGTACTACTTACTGAGTTAACAAAGAAAAACACCGACTTCTGATGGAGAGAAAGGGAGGAGAGTAGTTTTGCCAAGATAAAAGAAAGATTGACCTGCGCCTTGATGTTAGTTTTACCTGACTTTAAGAAAATATTTGAGTTAGAATGTGACACATTAGGCATTGGAATAGGCGTTGTCTTAATACAGGAAGGTCGACCAATTACCTTCCATAGTGAGAAGCTTATAGGACCTCAATTAAATTACTCCGTGTATGCTAAAGAACTCTTGGCGTTGATTCTAGCATTGTAAATATGGTAGTACTATTTACTGTCGAGAGAGTTTGTTATCTATATTGACCATGAGTCTCTAAGGTATCTTCGAAGTTAGACTAAGTTATCGAAGCGGTAAGTGAGATGGGTTGAATTCATTGAAGAATTCAATTTTGTAATAAAATATAAACAAGGAAGAAGTAATATAGTTACCGATTCCCTTTTAAGAAGGCATGTACTCTTAAGTGAATTGCAGACTAGATTATTTGGGTTTGTAAGCATCAAAGAGCAGTATCCTGGGGATCCACACTTTGGACCCATGTTTGCACGATGTATCGATGGAAGAACAATGGACAAGTACCATGTGGAAGATGGTTACTTATTTTGAGGGCAAAAATTATGTGTACCGACTTGTTTACTACGGCAGCTGTTGATCAGGGAAGCCCACAGTAGAGGACTATCTAGATATTTTGGGGAGAAAAAGACATGAATTACTGAGTGGTTGATTCTTTTAGCCAAGAATGAGGTGAGATGTGCATCGAATTGTTGAAAGCTGTGACGTGTGCAAGAAGGCCAAATGCTGAGTCAAGCAAGGGAAAACAATGCCTTTGCCTGTTTTGATGAAATCATGGATTGAGTTGAGCATGGACTTTGTCCTTAAATTACTATGAACTGCTCGAGGCAAAGATTCAGTAATGGTTGTCATTGATCGGTTCAATAAGATAATGCACTTTGTGCCTTACACCAAAACTAACGATGTTTTGGCTATTACTTCTCTTTTCTTACAAGAGATTGTACAGTTACATGGCATGCCAAGAAGTGTAGTCTGCGATAGAGACCCAAAGTTCTTGAGCCATTTCTAGAGGCTGTTGTAGCATTGGATGGGGATTAAACTACTATTCAGTACCTCCTATCACCTCCAAACTGATGGCTAAATAGAAGTGGTTAATTATACTTTAAGATCATTACTCCAAGCTACAGTAGGTAAGAACTTGGTTGATTGGGATGTCTGCTTATTAGTGGTTGAATTCACTTACAATCGAATAATATATGACATCACCAAACAGAACCCCTTTGAAGTTGTCTATAGTTTTAATCCCGAGTTGCCCCTTGATCACACCCCTATGCTAGAACCCAAGCAAGAAGACCCAAACACAAGAGCTAAAAGCACAATCTCTTTAGTACATCTATGGCAAAGTCATTTGGCACATCGGCCAAGTTACTAGAAGAATGCGAGAGAACGCTAAGGGTAGGACGGCTAAACAATTCCAACAAGGAGACTTGGTATGGCTGCAGCTTAATAAGGAATGGTTTCCAAGTAAAAAGGAGGAATAAATTATTTGTAAGAGTTGAAGGACCCTTCATAATCCTCTAAAAGATCAATAATAACACTTACAGGTTAGAGCTACCCGATGATTATCAGGTATCTGACACCTTCAACATTACCGACCTTAGTCCTTATCACCTTAATGGAGAGTTGACCGAAGATCATGTGGATTTGATCCTAAATCCAAATCAACTTAAAGGGAATGATGAAAATTAGGCTACTGGACCATTGACCTGAAGTTAAGCTCGAGAACTAGAGGGACTAGTAAGGTAGATCCTCCTATTCCAGTCAACTCTTACCAAGGCCAAGTATTTCTTTGCCGAGCAACTCTGCATGCTGAGTCGCATGACTTCCCATCTTTCAGAGATTTTGTATTGAATGTTAGAATGTCGGGATACCTGCCAAACTACCTGCGCCTGCTCACTCAAGCCTGAGCCAACCACTTATTCGACATCACTCTTGCTAAGAGACCGAGACAAAGAGACTTTGAACTAACACAGCCACCCTTACTCGGACAAACCATTTGATTGTACTCTTTTGTTTGCATCCTCCAACGGCATTGCTAATACATCTTCGCTACATATACAGGAGCCCACACAGAATCTGTTACATTAACGATTATTTCTCTTGAATATTTATTTTTATCCTTTTGTATTCTTGTACATTACTTCTTAGAGGAAATACCCTTTTTTTCTTTTCTTTTTTAGGTATGTTGCCATAAATTCTCAAGTATAAATACCCTTTATACTTGTAGCTGTAAATTAGATTGAACATTAATACACTTGACATTTATCTCTCATAAACATTACTTTATTTACATTCATTCTATTCTTATCCTAACTCTTAAGTAAGACTAAGTAGTGAGTAACTTCACTGGATCATTTTGTACGTCATATCAAGTTGTGTCGTGAATCATCGAAAGTTCTATTGGTGTTATTCGTGGGTTTTTGCTTACTTTTTTGTTTGTATTTGTTCTTTCGTACATTTCCCATCACTTCCTTTTCAAGCTTTTGGCAAACTTGAACCCATTTAATGACCAGTCTTATCTGTTTTTGATAACAGTTCATAACAAGTAAATGGCATGAAGCTATAAGTATGAGGACCTTTTTTGAAAGCACTCTTCATATACTTAAACACTCAAATACTTTTTTTTCCTTAAAAACTCCCATTGCTAATTTTAGCATCAGGTGACCCTTATTGGCGATGCCACCACCTTTGTGATAAACACTATCACCACTTTGCATTGTTAATCTATTTTTCAATGTGCTTTATTCGGATTTATTTAGAGTGTTTAGTAGACATATATTACTTACCATGATATATATTTTGTGATATATACGATTACATCTCACCTAAAACTTAGTCAAGAATTTCTCTTGTTATTGTTCTCCTATGAAGATATGCAAAGCCTTTATAAGATCTCACAAACTCCAACCTTAGTACATTGAAATGTTTCTAGGATAAGATCTACATTAGAAGATTTGTTTCGGCTACTAGGTAATATCTCACCTAAAAACATTTCATTGTAGTGAGATTGTGAGATGCTATAAAGACTTTTTGTGCGTCTTTATAGGAGGACAATAACTTGTAATGAATTGTAATTCTTGACGAGTCTTAGGTGAGATATTATTGTGTCTATCATGACACGTATGTCGTGATTGGTAATATATGTCTAAGAAACAGTATAAATAAATGCAAATAAAGTACATTGGCCGTTAGTTGTCCTTTAAAATTTCTTGGTCGGTCGTTCGAGAATTATATACTAAACTCCAAAAAATTCATAGACATAGAAACATTATTTGGAGCGAAGAAAACGTTTTCTTAAGAATTAATAAAAGTAAATGTGACTACAATCAGTCAAGATGTTTTTATATTGTGAATTGTATTAAGGTGTGAGTCTTGGATATAAAATTCTTACAAATACAAATTAGTAATTCTCTGAATAATTGAGATATGGAATTCATTTTTTGGACAAACTAAGGGGAATTCGATGACGACGTAAGATGTTATGATCTTGATTGACTTCTGGCAAACTTTTAATATATATTTCTCATTTTATATGTATATGTGGAAGGTGGCAACAAAGGGTATATTAGACATTTGATTAAAAAGTATTTCTACAAAAGATCCAACCTAAGAATGCCTCTTCATAGAATATAGATACACATCAGAAAAAAAATGAACATCCATAAGCAAAAAAAATAAATAAACAAATAAAGAATATTGTTCATCATGAGCAATTAAAAATTTTGAAGACTAAAAATTTATTCAGAGGATGAGCAATCTAAAGTAGCTTTAGAATGAAGCCTCTCGTCCTCATAGAAACAATTCATATCTTCCTCAGAGATCTGCCATCTTGTTAAGCTTCTGCTTTTCTCCAAAGCAAAAGGTCCGATGTGCCAATTGTTAGTAGCGAACCCTAACTTGATTTTCTAATAAATATAAACCGTTTAGTACCTCCAAATATTATGTCAAAGCTAAAGGTTTTCATAGATCATTTGAAACTTCATTTAAAAAATAAACATAGAGTTATGATTTGTTGATAAAATAATAAGTAATAAAATTAACTTTCTAGTTAATTGAGTGGGCATTAGAAAATGTTAAATAAGTCATGCGTTAACGGTGAATCAACTTGGTTTTTTAAACTAGGTGTTAAATTCAAATAAAATTAATAATAATGATTAAGAAGTAAAGCATGATGTGAGAACTAAAGTTACTATATCAATTTGGATATTGAGACGTAAGTTGGTTGATGATTGGATTGTGTGACTTAGTTGACATGAATTTAGTCTCCTAAGGGTCGAGTAGGTGGGTAATTAACCAACAACTACTAGTTTATAATGTGTCAATTGTAAAAATTGTGATTATATAATACTAATTGAATTTGAATGCCAATTATATTCCGATTGAATGATTGATTTGCATGACTTAATTAATACAGGAGGCTAGTTACTTTAGGTAAGGGTTCGATTGGTGGGTCATTAACTAACTATCGATTGCTTACAAAAGGTTAATCGGACAGAAGCTTGACCAGTGGCGGGTAGTGTCGCATTAAGAAATCAAAATGAAGTTGTCACTATAAACTGTAGTCATAATACGAGAGGCGATTGGATACAAAGTCGATAGATCATCAACTAACAGCAAGTACCAGTCAAGAAATTGGAATGAGCTGGCTTTTGTATTGTATTATATGAGAAGATAATAAATAATTAAGTAAGATGTAGATTCGACTTTGATGGTTAAAATGTTTGTCAAATTAGTAAATATGCTACACATATGGTCATCGTATAGTGATTTTTATGTTAGGTTAGTGGATTTACTTAGTATAGTAGGCGCTATATATATTCTATTGCAGGCCTTATTCTTACAACATTTCAATTTAGTAAGGTTGGTGACTGTGAAATGTTATAAAGACTTTGCACGTCTTTATAAGAGAACAATAACCTATCAAGTTTTAGGTGAGAAATTATCGTATCTATCACTACACATATATTATGGTAGTAATATATGTTTATCAAATACCGTAAATAAATTCAGATAAAGCACATTGTAAAATGAATTAACAATGTAAACAAATAAAGCACATTGCTGGTTAGTTATCTTGTAAAACAACTTGAACAATCATCGAGGATTACATAATAAATTCCAAAAATTCATACACAAAAGGACATTATATGTAGCTAAGAAAAAGTTCTCCAAAAAGAAATGGTAATATGCGATAATAATAAGTTAAGATGTTTTTTACTATGATATGTATTAAGGTGAGAGCCTTGGATCTAAAAATCTTGACAAATATAAATTAGCAATTTTTTGGAATATGATATATAAAAGGGAAAAAAAAATTGGGGGATTGTTTGATTTTTTTTTTTTTTTTGATAAACTAAGAGGAATTAGATGACAAGTATAAGATGTAGAGGACTTGATTGACTTTTAGTAAACTTTTAATGTATATATATATATGAAAGGTGACATATTGTGATAACAATAAGGAGTATGTGTAGACATATACTCATAAAAGTATTTCTATAAACGATTCAACTTAAGAGCATATTTATAAAGAGGTGCTTGGCACAAATACTCATGCTAAGTGTTAGTGTCTCATTTTTATAACGTACTTATATCAGTAGGGGTTTATTCCTTTGTACATATTATGACATAAAGTGAGACTTTTTTTTTTTTCCCATTTCATTTTAGTTAGGGCCTTAATATTATTAAAAATTTTCACTTTTGGAAAGTGATACCATTTCACCAATTTTAATGTCTTCTCCTACTAAGCCCAAAAATATCCGTAAAGCTCTTTAGGAGGGTGTGAATACTCTTTTAAATTGAAGTTCTTATTCACTACGTTAGTTAATCACAACCAACGGTACCTGTTACATACATATTACCTTCGTGTACACACATTTTAGCCTTGTAATACCATTGGAATTAATATAAGCATACTATTCATTTTTTGATTCATGCCCATATCCCTTATATTTATTGTTGGCTTTCTTTTTTGTTTGTGTTGCTTATAGGTTTAGGCTTTATTGGCTAGCATTACATGTGAGTTAGACTTACTTACTATTGTAGAGGTAGGATAGTAAGCATCGCATGATCTATTTATGTGCTAGAGAAAGCCTTGGACCGTAACAGTTGGTATTAGAGCTTAGGTTATTCTATTGGGAACAATCATGACATGATAAGAGGAAGTGAGTAAGAGGCTAGCTAGCTTAGAGGACATCCTCAAGGAATTGCTCAAGTGGATGGATGATTTGGTCACACTATTAATAAGAGTGGCTAAATTTGAGGCTAATCATCAGGATATGAATGTTAAGATGATTGAGAATTTTGGTTTTACAGTGTAGATACTTAGAGAGGAAATGTACAAGATAACCGATGAGGTGAGACAATAACTAGGGACTTAAGTGGAAGGCTTGAGACGATAAGTTAATACTTGTGCTACAACTGAGTTTGTTGAGGAGTTGAGGTTACAAGTAACTATTTTAACTCAGGCTGTAGAGAATGCTCCTGCCCCTGCCCCTGCTCCTGCCCCTGCCCCTGCCCTTGCCCTTGCCCCTACCTTTGTACATGCTCTTATTCATGTAAGACATTTAAAATTGCTTGAGCCTAAGGCATTCATTGGCACGAGGGACACTAACTTGTTAGAGAACTTTCTATTTGATATGGAGTAGTATTTTGTTGTTATGGGGACAAATAATTAGGGAATAAAGGTCATCATGGTTGTAATATACTTAATTGGTGATGCTAAGCTATGGTGGTATACCAAGTATGAGGAGATCTAAAATGGCAATGCTCATGTAGATATTTAGGTTAAGTGGAAGGCAAAGTTGTAACATCAGTTTTTCCTTAAGAATGTTGAGTATAATGCTTAAAAGAAGTTAAGGGAACTTCAATAGGGTGATCACATTAGAAAGTATGTCCATGAGTTCTCGACATTAATGTTAGGCATCAAGAGTATGACTGAAGATGATAAGCTATTCTATTTCCTGAAAAGATTGAAGCCCTATGCTAAGAATGAGTTGTAGAGGCAACGAGTTACAAACTTAACTATAGTACAGGTAACAATTGTACGCTTGATTAACTACACTTATGATAATAAAGGGAAGAATGTTTCAACATGGTATGACTGTGGAAAGTCTGTCAAGTCAAGCAACCCGAGAGTAAGGGAGCCCCAAGTTCAAGCAATAGCAATAATAACATTAAAGAGGATCAGGAGAAATCCTACAACTCTTACTAGTTTGGAAAGAGTAGAGCAACCAATGAAGGTAAGAAGCCCTCATTCTCATGTTTTCTATGCAATGGCCCATATAAAGTAGCCGAATGTCCTACATAGTTACACTTAATGCTATGGCACGAAAGGTAGAAAGTATATGCCAAGATGAAGAATCGGGGAGTGATGGGAAGGATTAGCCTCGAATGGGTGCGTTATACATGTTATCGGTTGTTGGAAAAAGTTCCTCAACACAAAATAAGCCTAAGACCGACAATAAGTTGATGTATGTCCAGTTAAACATCAACAATAAGATTGCTAATGCAATGGTAAACTTTGGTGCTACATACAACTCATTAATGTGCTTAAGGTGGAAAGGTTAGGGTTGGTGCTTATTGAAAACACTAGCCAAATTAAAGCAGTTAACTCCAAGGCCTGTCCTGTTTAAGAAGTTGTAAGAGGAGTGAAAGTGAGGGTTGGGGATTGGAATGGAAATCTCAACTTCGCATCTATTCCATTAGACAACTTCAGCATAGTCCTTAGGATAGATTTCTTAAGACAAGCTAGAGTTGCTCCCATGCCTATAGTAGATTATTTGTTATTCATGGGTGAAAAGCCATGCTATGTGACAAGTTAAAGGAACAGGGTAAGCAACAATGGAAAGAAGGGGAAGAGTATTAGGGTTATGATATTATCAACAATCCAACTAAAACCATCAGAGCGAACTTTCTTAGCTGTCTTTACAAAGAAAGAGGAAGTAAGAAAGATGGAGATACTGAGGGTAATCGAGAGTGTCTTGAAGGAGTATAATTTTGCGATGCCTAATAAGTTCTTGAAGGAGTTACCTCTTAGACGATTGATGGACCATGAGATTAACTTAATTCGTAGTGCCAAACCACCTGCTAGAGCTCCTTATAGAATGTTACCTCTCGAACTTACCGAATTGAAGAAGTAGTTGAATGAGTTGTTAGAGTTAGGCTTCATTTGACTTTCAAAATCACCATACGAGGCTCCTATTCTATTTCTGAAGAAGCAAGATGAGAGTTTGAGATTGTGTATTGATTATTGGGCTCTAAACTAGCTGCCAGTGAAGAATCATTATTCGATTCCTCTAATTGTTGATTTATTTGATGAACTAAGTAGAGCCAAGTACTTTACAAAGCTGGATCTTTGCTCAAGTTATCATTAGGTTTGCATTGCTGAGGGTGATGAGCCTAAAACAATGTATGTAACACGGTATGATGCTTATGAGTTCTTAGTAATGCCCTTTAGTCTCACCAATGCTCCTACAATATTTTGCACCTTAATGAATAATGTATTTTTGTAAATATCTCGAGAAATTTGTAGTTGTCTACCTAGATGACATTATTGTGTATCCAAGACATTGTGGGACCATATGAAGCACTTATGGATGGTTTTCAAGAAGCTACAGGAGAATCATTTGTATGTGAAGTGCGAGAAATATGCTTAGAAGCACATCAACTTCTTAGGTCATGTTGTTGAAGAAGGATGGATTTGAATGGATATGGCTAAGGTAGAAGTAATCAAGTAGTAAGTAGTGCCCAAGAGTGTAACAGAGCTGTAGTCCTTCCTTGGACTCATAAATTACTATAGAAGATTTGTTGAGGGATATTCTCACCGAGTTGTACCCTTTATATATCTATTAAAGAAGGACTAAGCATGGTCATGGGAAAAAGGATGTCAAAGTGCTTTCAAAGAGTTGAAGCGTGTAGTGATGGAGGAGTTATTCCTTGTACTTCTTCATATTTTAAAGCCTTTTAAAGTCTATTCGGATGCCTCAGACATTACATTGGGTGGAGTGTTGATGCAAGAGGTTTATCTAATGGCATACAAGTGTAAGAAGTAAATCAAACAATGCATAGGTACTCAGCCCGAGAGAAGGAGTTACTTGTAATTGTTCACTGTCTAAGGACCTAGAAATACTATTTGCTAGGATCAAAGTTTCTAGTGAAGATAAACAATTTTGCTGCTAACCATATATTGACTCAACCTAAGCTTTCTACCAAGTAAGCTAGATGGCAACAGTTCCTTGTAGAGCTTGCTATGGAGATTGAGTACTATAGTGGATGGACTAATCAGGCAGTAGATGCTTTAAGCAGGTGAGCTGATTTAGCTTCCTTAGTACAGATTGCGCACCAATTAGCAAGCCAAATCTTGACTTCAATTCAAGAACAGATTAAGTAGCATATAGGTTAAGACCTGTTGGCAAAAAATCTTAAGTAGTTGGTTAAGGAAGGAAAGACTCACAAATTTTAGGTAGAAGGCGACCTCGTCTATATAAAGGGGTACTAGTTGTATGTCCCAAAGGTGGGTGACTTAAGAAAGGCGCTCATGAGAGAGTGCCATGATACTCTGTGGGTTAGACATTTCGATTAGTAGAGGACATTAAGCTTGTTGAAATAGGGCTATTACTGGCTGACTATGAAGGAGGATGTGATGAGTTATATGAAGACTTGCTTAACCTACTAGCAAGACGAAGTTGAGAAGTTAAAGATTGCAAGCCTATTGGAGCCACTTCTAGTGCCATCTTGCCCATAGGAGAGTGTTTCCATAGACCTTATCACTTCCCTATCAAAAGTGAAGGAGTACTCATCCATTTTGTTGTTATTGATAGGTTCTCTAAGTATACCACCTTCATTCTTACCACAAAGAGTTTAAGTACATAAGAAATAGCTAAGCTTTTCTTTAAGCATGTTGTGAAGTTCTGAAGTGTGCCTCAAAATATTGTAAGTGATAGGGATATTAGGTTTATAGGGAAGTTTTGGATAGAGTTGTTTCACCTCTTAGGTTTTGAGCTAAGCATAACCTCTAACTATCATCCGCAAAGTGATGGATAGACAGAAGGATTCAATGGTTTGCTGGAGGAATACCTTCAGTACTTTGTCAGTGCTAACCAAAATAATTGGGTTAACTTACTGGATATCGCCTAGTTCTGTCTCAACATCTAACGAAGCTCTTTTTCTAGTAAGAGCCCTGTGGAGATCATCATGGGTCAGCAACCACTATTACCCCATTAGTGGCTGCACCATATATTGAGAGATGCCCAAGAGCTTATTAGTTGACCAAGGATTGGAAGTAGAGTTTAGAAGTGGCGAAAGTGTACCTTAAGAAGGCTTCCAAGAGGATGAAGAAATGGGCAAATCAGAACTACCGATCTAGAGAGTTTAATGTTAGAGATCAGGTCTTTATAAAGCTTCTTCCATAATAGGTTAGATCATTAAGGAATAAGGACAAATGATTGATCTAGAAGTATATTGGTCTAGTTCCTATCATCTCGAAGATTGGAACAGTAGCTTACAAGGTCGAGCCTCTTGCGTGGTTAAAGGTCCATCCAGTTTTTCACATTAGCATCTTGAAGCCATATTGTCTAGACATGGAAGACCCATTTCGTAATGTGTCTAAGCAATTGCATGTCAAGATCAAGTTCAACTTGAGTCAAGCTATAGAAGACATCCTTGTAGAACAAATATTAAGAGATCTCGCCATTAGAGAAGAACATATAGACTATTTAGTTAAGTGGAGAGATCAAGGAGAAGAAGATATTAGTTGGGAGACTAAAGAAGACCTCAAGCTCTTATTTAAGAAAAAGTCAGCCTTATTAGCTAGAAGACCTATGCCACCAGATCTAAGCTCTAGTATATATTGCCAATAACGTCAATAGAATTAAGCGAGGGAGGATGTTAGAGTCTTACTTTTGTAATTTACTTGTACTAGTAGAGGCCTATTCCATTATACATATTGTAACATAGAGATGGACCCTTTTTTTTTCATTTTAATCAAGACCTTACTATTATTAGATATTTCCACTTTTAGAAAGTGATATTATTTCATCAGTTTTAATGTCTCCTTCTGCTAGGTGAAAAAAATGTTTGTAAAGCTCTTTATAGGGGGTGTAAGTATTCTTTTGGATTGAAACTCTTAGTCATTATGTTGGTTGATCATGACCAATGGCACTTATTACATATACATTACCCCTGTACATATACTTTATAGCCTTGTAATACTGTCAAAATTAATGAAAGTGTGTTATTTATTTTTTGATTTGTGCTCGTATCCCTTATATTTATTGTTGGCTTTCTTTCTTGTTCGTGTTGCTTATAGGTTTAGGCTTTGTTGGCCAGTGTTATGTATAAGTTAGGCTTACTTACTACTATTGAGGTAGGATAGTAAGCGTTGCATGGTTCATTTATGTGCTAGAGAAAGTCTTAGACCATAACACCAAGCATCCTTCTCCCTTTATAATTTGCACATGTGAAGAGGTACTTAACTTGAGGGAAGTACTTTATGAAGAATCAGCTCACTACTTTATAAACATACTCTAAGAATGCCTCTTTATAGAATTTATCTACATGTTAAAATAAACATAAACATGATCATCCAAGAGAGAGAGAGAGAGAGAGAGAGAGAGTATAATACTTGTCCATCATAAGTGATTAACGATTTTGAGGACTAAAATTTCTTTAAAGGAGGACAAATCTAAAATAGCTTTAAAATGAAGCCTCTTATCCTTATAGATTCATTGCCAACTTCCTATAAACATAAACTCTTCAATACCTCCAACTATTTAGCTAAAGGTAGAAATCTTCAATGATTATTTCAAGTTCCAATAAAAAAAATATAAATATGGAATTAGGGTTTGTTAATTAAATAATTAACTTAGAAATCTTTGTAGACTAATAATAAAATCAATTTCCCAATTAATTGGGTGAGCATTGAAAAAGTTAAATTGGTTATGGGTTAACAGCAAATCTAATTGGCTCCAATCAAGTGATAAATTCAAATGAAATTAATAATTAACTAAGATAATTAGAGAGAAAATTGTGAATTGGGAATATTAACTGAATTTGAATGCTAATAGCATTATGTTTGATTGAATTGCATAACTTAGTTAATATAGGAGGTTGGTTACTTTTGGTTAGGGCCCTAATCAATAAGTTACTAACTAATTATTGATGGTTTATAATAGGTGTGTTGATCAGGAGAGAAGCATGACTAATGAGGAGTAGTGTTGCTTTAAGAAATCAAAATGAAGTTGTCACCATATAAAGTAAGTGATTAGATTTAAATATGGTAGATCAACTAGTGGCAAGTACGAGTTGTGAAGTTAGGATGAGCTCACTTTTTATAGTATTCTGTGAAGAGATAATTAAAAAGATTAAGTAAGATGAAGGTTAAATTTTTATGGTTGAAATTTTTTATATTAATATATAGGTTATGTGTGTGTCATGATCTGTGTTTTGGAAGGAAAATGGAGGATGTTCAACTTAGGGCTTATGTGAAGTGGGTAGCATTGGTAGGCAATTTGTTCATGAGGTAGGGTACTCTCTATTACGTCCCGAAGTCGCAAAGTCGCAACAGTCCCGCCGTGTAAACCATTCTATGATAGTAACTGGCCTCACAGTGCCTACCATAGAGATAATCTACACAAGGCGTCGACGACTCCTCGCTTTGAAATAAATAGTTCGATTAATGATTATACAACAATTATGATAATTATCACAAAGTTCTATAAAACATAGATAATTATAAATAAGTCCACAGAGCTTCCCAGGAAGTTTTACATAATAACTACAGTTTACTAATTTACAGAATAACTAACAGTCTTCAACCTTTAACTATAAGGTCAGTCTAGTTACACATTATGCTAAATAACTTGATCCTCACACCCCTGGCTTCAAAAGGACTAACCTCTGGATAATTGTAGGGCGGCATAGTACTTGAAGAGATTACAAATCAGAACCTGTAAAAGGATCTATAAGGGTATGAGCAACTACAGCTCAGTAAGTTGAATTGGAGACTCATGAATACATACAAGCACAAACAGGGTTATCAAACAATTATTTTCATGCAATGCAACAATCAAGTGTCATCGCACAACGTAGTCCGGTCCGTTGTGAAATCAGAGAAATTTCACCCGCTCCAATCCGAGTTGAGGAGTTCCATGTTATGCAGCAGCTTACAACCAAACCCAGGCTTGTACAATGGAGACCTCGCTCCTCCCTCGACTACCTTCGAACCATTGACTTCACCTCCGCCGCGACCTCCTCTCCTGTCACTTAGTTCGACTGAGGATGAAGAAAGGACCATTTTGCAATCCTGCGCTATCCCTTTCGAAGGGGTCGGTATTTGGTTGGAGAGTCCTATGATCCCCTAACGGGTTGCAATGCATGACATTTTCGGTTATTAGGGTCGACTAAGATTAAATTTCCGGTTAGGGTGATCAACAAGTTCATACCAATTCAATTAGTCACAAAATCATTCACAATACAAATTCCAGCACAGATTCAGATACATCAAGCACATGCACAAGCTACTTACATTCACAATCATATACAAGCCTAAGTCTCCGAGTACTACAAAACTAGTACTCTATTACAATAAGCAATAACCCAACTTACTTAAATTTGCTCGATTGCTCGATC
Organism: Lumnitzera littorea; assembly: GCA_024138015.1. NCBI lineage: Eukaryota > Viridiplantae > Streptophyta > Magnoliopsida > Myrtales > Combretaceae > Lumnitzera > Lumnitzera littorea. The sequence goes on from JAMXBB010000010.1 coordinate 91,798,997, forward strand.
ATTTAGTCGCGAGCTGATTTGTTTTCTGGGTGTCCTATAATGCAAAGAGGTCCTTTTAGTACTTATATTTTATGGATTCTTATTCTAATTCATAATGTAACTTATTTTCCTCCTGTATACCTATAATATATTAATAGTTCGTTGTATTCTATTTCGGGGTTCAGTTCCTAAACTAGATTCTAGTTTTAATTCCTAAGTCGTAATTAAGCTCGAATCCCAATGTGACATTAATCACATTATGCTCGGGTATTCAAATATCCTATTGGGTCGTAATTTTGGTATTCTAAACTATTCGGTACATGCTAACCCTAATTGTGGTATCGGATTTATTCCCGATGTGTAAAAATCTTATATTTTGAGATATTTACTTAAAATTAAATATTATTTTAGATTTATTATTTTTCTGATTTCAATTATAATATTATTTAAATAACCTTATTTTTTTAGATTTATTAATTTACATTTTCACATATTCCTAATTTCTTATATTCTTTACCTAATTTCCCTAATTAACCATACTTAGTACCTAAAGGGTAGGATTAGGGTTCCACTGCAGAGATTAACTTCCTTAAACATCTAATTAAGATCCAAATCAGTAATTAATATCCTAATCACCTAATTAATCCTAAATCACCCAATTTTACTATCATTTTAGGGCTAAAAATTAACTTAAAATTTTCGAAAATTAATTTTAAAAAAATGGCTTCATAGCACTGTTCTACATCATATGAGAATCCTATAGAAAAATTTTGAGCCCCAAACTACATCTCTAAGCCTATTTAATTTCTGGTTTAATCATGCTCGGTTTTAAACAATTTGTTAAGGACCCTATATTTCCAGACATAATTAAACTAAATCAATATTTTTTCCCTAAATCTACATACAATAAAACCTCAGAATAACAAGTTTCATAATTTTCTGGGCACAATAACTAATTTTACAAAATTATACAAAAATCGGGGTGAATAAATGACTAACCGGTTCGAAGCTTTCTGGCCGTCCAAACTCGGTCCAAGGCTGTCGGCCGGTCCAGGCGGTGGTGGTTCGGTCCCAGGTGGTGGTGGTTCGGTCCCAGGTGGTGGTGGGTGGTGGTTTTAGTTCACCTTGCTAATCTGCACAGTTTTCTTTTTTCTTTTTTTATTTTCTGGATTTTCTCTCGATTTTTTTAGTGTTTCGATTTTTCTCAGATTTCAAACTGGCCAAATGACTTCTGGAATTTTTTTCCTTATTTATAGACAATTGTAGAATTTAATGTGCATTAATTTGATGGGATTTTGCCCCAATTCCTTGATTTTTGGCTTTTTGTTTGTCCAATTCTTATTGGATAATTTTTCTTTTTCTGATTTGAACCTGCCACGACCTGATCTTACTTCAGTTATCCTCTTCTGATTTTTTTCTGATTTTTCTATAATTATTTTGTATTTTTCTTTAATTATTTACTTAGTTTTCGACCTATTTCACTAATTACGCGTATTTTTATCTACACGTAAATACATGTAGGGTACACGTGAACATTCCTAAATATTATTTTGGTCATTCTAAAATTTTTAGTATACATATAATCTATCTCTAATAATTTATTAGTTATTATATTACACTTTTTGCCTTTTCGGTAATTAGCAGTTATTATGCTTAAAATTTGAAAATTTTATAGTCTCCTATTTTACTACTTATTTTCTTAAATTTAAGTTTACAGGGTCATTTTTACTGGTATTTTGCTAAATAGTTTATAATTTGGGTTTGATCGAATCCTTTAGTCGATCACCCTAAACCTTGGGTTTTAAGCTTAAACCTATGGTTACTTGGTTTAGCTTTAAGGCTTACACTCTCTTAAGGTAAGGTAAGCCTCTTATGAGGAAGCTGATCAAGAGCCAATACCACTCTCCTAATTATAACTATGATAGGTTGAAACCAATTGAGAAGTTGAGCCTCTCAATCATATGAAGGATGGTAATAATGCTGGTTGGCACTCTTAAAGGTAAAAGGGCTTGGAATAGTCTTGTGAAAGCAAGAAGGGAAAAGGATGGCTCGCCATCTGTAATATAAGCAAATACAATGAGACAAAGGATGGTTAATTGCCGAACGAGCACATGAGGAGGAGGTGAACCTCTTGTCCCGTGACATGTGATTATCGTATAGTGTTTTTTATGTTTGGTGGATGAATTTACTTTATATATATCAAAAGATCAATGTAACAGGATGAGATTGTAAGATGCTATAAAAACTTCACATGTCTTTGTTGGAGGTTATTAAATCATGGTCGATTGTAATTCTTTTTAAGTTTTAGGTAAGTCATTAGGGTATTTATCACAACACATATATCATAGTAATATATATGTCTACCAAATATTAGACAAAACTTAAAATAAATTGATAAGTTAATAATAATAATAATAATTCACAAGATAGCTTATGCCAAATTCATTGTACAATGTATGAAACAAAAACAATTTGTATTTTTTCATCGTCAAAGCTTTATAGATAACCTATAACTATAATTGATTGGTCCAAATGTCCTAGGTTAAATTTATATGTTGCATTTTCAATACATCACCTTAAATGAACGTTGTGGGCTAAAGAGAGAATCTAAATGAGTCAATAAGGATGTCAGAGCAGTTTGTTAAGCCATTTGAAAAATATTATAAGCCAAATTTCTCGATGGAGATGGGGATTTATTTTATTTTATTTTTTCTTTTGAAAAAAAAAAAGGAAACTTTGTGGATTATGCAAAATATCTCGTGCATATAATATACATATCTACATTGGATATGATTGTGCACTTTCATATCCATTACAATAAACTAAATAAGAGAATAAGAAAGGATTAGTAATGAATTTGGATGGAAGTATCAATATACAAGAGAGTTCAAGTTACAAAAATACATACTTATGGGCAGAAAAAAGCTATTGGAAAAAAGAAGAAGGTGCATAAGTTTGAATATCCCTAATGTATATATTCTTTTACAAAAGTTGATTATTCCCAAGGGATGCAATGCATTTCTAAGAACCACTTCTGTTAACTAAAGTAGATTTTTAATTTACATATGATTTGGGTTTATAGTGTACACATTTGTATATGAGTGAAACTTAAGATTAGTCGATAGGATGCCAATCTGCAACATATTTAGTTACATCTTTTGTAATTGCTTAATATTTTAAGTATTTTTTTTTATTGACTTACTTTCTATTTGTGTGTATTTTTTTTTTTAAGTGAGATGCCCCAAAAGGAGGGGAAGAAACAAGGAACTCATAAACAAAAAGAAATCATTAGGACCCTTATTTCGAGTGAAAGTAGGAGAAGGTTCCAAAGAGCAATACAAGAATCATAACAAGTGCCTTTTGAATCCATCACACTAGTAATTATAAGACTTGAAATTCTTCTAAGATCAATAAGACCAGTTCTCCCAAGCATACTAAAAATAATACATATCTTACCCTTGACCTTTTCTAGAGGTTTAAGGTCTAGTTGCTTTTATATTACATTGGAGAATCATGAGCGGGATGTAGAAAATGGTAGCACACCATTGTGAAAATAGTGACTATGATTTAGACAGCTTCACAATAGTGTTGTTACATTTTAGTAGAATTATTTTAGTCTCCTTTGTATCTTTTGTATGAGATTTGAGTTTTCCATGCACAATCTATATATTAATTTATTTACCCTTTCTTAGTTTTTGTCTTTTAAATACCTCTCACTTCCATATTTTGTTATTATATTTATAGCCAAATTTAGAACTTGCCACGAGGATTATTGTGACACATGAAATTTAGCATATGAAATAGGTTGGAGCATAGAACTAGGATCTAGAAATTGTGATAAGGTTTTCTTCTAATTGTAGAAAGGTGAAACATGGAGATGTTTAATAGAGGCACAATTTCTAGGTTACTGCAAATGATAATAAGTGGGATCTAGGTGGAATTATGCTTAAAGAAACCAAAGGCATTTGATGAGAAACTAAAATCTAGAAGGATGATGGGAGGGTACATCAAGATGAGAAGCTATTGGTAGCAATTCAATTAAGTATTGCCAATCATGTTTTGCAAGATAAATGCTGGTGGAAAAAAAAAAAAAATAGATGTAGACCTTTAAAGAAATTGAGATCACTATATAACTAAATTTATGGCAAATCAGTTGGTGCTAAAAAAATTAGTTGCATTTGTTTGCATAGGGGAGGATGGACAATAAGACATTATATGTTAAAGCTTATGCTTCCAATAATTATCTTAAAAGTATATATCTGATGTTCGAGTGTGGGGACTCGATAATGATCTTATTACATGCTATTGTTTTAGGTTATTAGATTCAAAGAAAACATGAATCATAGAAAAGATATGTTGTTGGTTTAGGAATTTTTAACTAACCTGTTAAGTAAGGATTAGTTATACTATAATATGATATTTATGACTAGTGAGATTGCTAGTGTTCAAGTTACTAAATATTGATATTTTCCTAAAGGTAATGGTTATCATGATTCAAATCTAGTTGCTTGGGCATGATTTACTCTTGCTGCAATAAAAGGGTCATGTCTAGTAAATTACCTAGAGAGCCTAAGCCAAGGCCAGATCCATGACAATAAACATTAAGCAACTGCAAATAATGGATCATGTGTTGTTTGTAGCTTCTTCTAATGGGATAAATTTGCCATTTTTGTTAGTGATCACAAAAGTTAGTATATAAAAAAAGAGAGGTACACATGGAATTTACATATAAAAAACCCTACAAGAGTAAGGTTAAATAACCACGTATAAGATTAACCTATCCACTAATGTAGCAGCTGCATTATGGTAATTTGTTTATAATCAAGAGCACCTAATTCCTCTAATAAGTTAATATAATCTTCTAATCTCATAAATATACTACCCAATATATGTAATATCATGTATATAGGGTTAAGAGAAGCTAAACCTTTAAATATTGTAGGGTTAAAAATTCTTATATTAATTATTGGGCTAAGCCAATTATTTATTTAGACTTTACTCTTTGAGTTGGGTGATAGGGCCTAAGGATTTCAGTCCATATATCGGGATAATTAAGGGAGATTTGGCTTGGTGAACTCGAAACAGGAATTGTTAGATCGAATTGTCTGCCTCCAACCTTTCTCAGGCAAGTTTATGCATCATAAGGAAGGTTATTGACCTTGAGCCCTTGCAAACTCGTTCTAAATAATTATGAAATAAGTAAAACTTCATCTCATTAGTCAATCGTTAAGATGATCTAACGGATATTGTCAAGTCTAAGAGCCTATAAATGCTTAGCTATTCCTCCTCATTTGACACAACTCTAAAAATTAGAGAAACAATGTTTCACTGCAAAACCTCTGCTCTTTAAGATCAAACATTCATTGATCTTAGTTTGCTCAAGAATTGCAATGTTGACGTCCTGAGTCCCCTAGGCTCCCTTATCTATCACTTGTTATTCGAGACTTTAGGATTACCTGTTCTTTATCCCTGCTATTATCTCTCCAATCATCCCATCGAGTGTCATATTCACGTCACTACTTTGTGGCTACATGTAATGCGATACTTATATGACTTGCACGTAACCGATCGAGTCAGAACCCTTTATCTACAAAGGACATAATGATCCCAATTTAGACTTTTGGCATTTTACTCTCCCATACTAAAAACTCTTGTAAATTTAAGGCATCAACTCAATATATCTCCATCTTGGCTCACATTCATACAGCTTAAAACATCTTCCCACACAATTGAGTAGTACTTTTAAAGGAGATCCACTAACTCTGTCTTGCTAATTGCTAGTCTTCATATTATCTAATGCACTTACATACCATGAGCCTTCCTTAACCTATCTTAGATCATGTGGTTTGTCTAATATAACAACCATGTCTCGTTATGACTGTTGATAGTTGCATACTTGTTCACTCTTTTAGCTAACATCCTTTGAACAATATTTAAATCAAGTAAAATGAGCTTTTTCATCACACAATCAACATGCATTTTCATGTCATAGACTATAGCATAAGGATCCTCTTCATTAAGGTTTGCATTCATATCAAAACCAAAAGAATTAACTGTCACTTGTAGTAAGAACAACTTTTTAAAAGTATAAATTTTTACCATCAATCCTCTAAGGTACACTTTCATGTTATCAAATCCCCTTAGACTACAATAACTAGGATAATTAATCAATCAAAGAGATAAAATATAATTGGGTAACTTCAACATATACCACATATTTAACAACTTATATATTCTCTTATTGTATGGTTTGACCCATACACCACCTATACCAATAATCCTCAACTTTTAGCCATTGCTTACCCATATGGAACCATTTTGTACGAGTTTATAGATTTGGAACCAATCTATTCTATGGCATGTACGGAAAATAGCTAGCTTATTACCTAATTTATAGATTTTGTTGACCATAAAATGTTAATAGCAAATTACATTCTTTTGACTTGGCAACTACTAGATTAACAATAGTTTTACCATTATCATCCAATGTCTACCCCTAATTTTACTTCTTAGGGCACTTTACCTGCAAGTGTCTCTTTTGTTTACGGTAATAACAAATATTTCCTTAACCTTTAGACCTCCCTTTATAATTGTTGCTACTATTGGAACATTGAGTAGCGATTAGAATATGTACAACCTCACTATTTATGGGTCTTATCTAGCGATCTATCTAACTAACCCTTTCTCAACAAATTTCCCTTTACCTTTTCCACTGGAAATCCATCCTTGTCATAAATCATAGTCACTTTGGGTCCATAGAATGAAGAATGTTAGAAAGCATAATAGCTGCATCCTTGATCTTCAATCTTGACCTTAGTATCAATATTCTACAAAATTTTTAATTAAAGGCATGAAATTTGATACAATATCTCATAAATGTCTATTGTTAATATAGATTAAATACAACCTTTGCTTCAACACTTGGCCATTGGCAAGAAACTTGGCCATATACGTTTCTCCACATTTCTTCCATGACCTAATAGCTACCATCTCCATCTATACCTCATATTTGTCAAACTTAGTGGGAAAGTTGTTAGGGTCTTCTCATCATGTTTTGTTGATTTGTTGTCCTTCACGAAAAATTGATCTAAAGCCTATTTTTGAAGCCTAACCTCATTAAGACCTCTCATATTCTCCCTTACAATTACTTAAGTTCATGTAACCATCAAAGATCTAAATTTATATTTAGTAGCCATCTCTTTAGCTATACATTGTAGACTCTCTAAATTTTAGTCTCTCAATCTTGCTTTTATACCAATTTTTGTTATGACATTGTCCAAATTATTGGTTATAAATTACAAAATATATGATTATGAGAGAAATAATAAGTAAATAGAGAAATGAAGACTTATAGAAAAGAAGTAGGTAAAAATCAAGTACAGTATCGAATTAATCTATTATAGTGTTGTAGCAGTGGTATGTTGATTCTTCCACAATCTTATAACACTTGATTTATGTAGAAGTTCTTCGGACTTATTATGAATTCACATACTTTAGCAAATATAATATCAATATAGCTACAAGAAGCCAAATCATAATATACATGATAGGAAATAAGTTAGGCATTAAGATAATAACTTTTAAGAAACTGCAAAGGATATAACGACCTTTAAATTTTCCTTTACCATTACCTTACCTAAATGGTCTTGCATAATAGAGTCTTTAGTCAATTTAAAACAATAAACTCAATATCTACAAATATAGAAGATCCTTATATTAGATCTTAGATTTTGGGGGTTAATTAATGTGTATTGCAGAAGGGATTTATTCCATACATTTTGTATAAATAGGCATTGGCAAAGGTTAAAGGTTTATGGTGATGCAAAGTCTCGGTTATAAGTACATGATGGTGGGAATGTACTGCTTTGTTTCATGCAAAGCAAGTGTCTTGATTGTCTTATACAACTTTTCTCCCCTCGCTTAATAGATGTTGCTAGTTATTGGCATATACAACGGAATATAGTCATGTAGATTTCCTATGAGGATTTAGTGGTTAGGAGAAGTTAAGTATGCTTGCTTATTTTTATTGCAAGTAATTGTGATTCCTTATTCTTTAATGCGTATCAATTAAAAGGTGAAGGATCTTGTTAGTAGTGGTATTGGTAGCTATATGGAAAGAGAACATATTAGCTATAAGACAACAATCATTTGACTCAAGTATTATATGAGCGAGTGATGTGGTGAGAAGAGTGTAGGGAAAGTGGGGTTGGAGATATCCTAAAAGTACTCTATCTGTTGAGGTCTACCAACTAGTATGAGTGGAGAGGTGTTGTAGGTGCCAAGAGCATCTATAATACCCCTGGTCAAAATGAATAACCAAGCCAATAAATATTAATTGGCTTTTCTCAATCGTTTTACCCAAAAGTTTCTAATTAGTATCGATAGGATATTCACTACTATAGCATTATAAAACAATACCAATTTTCTCCCATAAACCATGTGAGAGTTCACTTAACATAGGGCATCACAATTCCCCCCCTTAAACATGTGATATCTTCGTCACAAGACCTCACAATTGACCCTTTTATTTCTCCTTTTCTAGTATACCATTATGTTAAGAGATACACTCTAGTGACCTTCTACGTTCTCTTTGGATCTCTTTTCTAAATTGAGTCAAAACAATGCTAAATCGTCTACCTACTGATAAGAGTTTGGTTTTAATATCGTTTATAATACCTCAGGCTAAAACTAATGAACAACCAAGCGAACAAATGCCTTTTGGTCTTATTTAAACACTTAATCCAAAAGTTTATAATTAGTGTTGATAAGTTATTTACCATAATAACATTATAAATTAATACCAATTTTACCCACAATTTATTTAAGACTTTACTTAATATTGAGTATTATAGGTTTCTATATTCTAAGCAAGTAAGGGTTTTTTTTTTTTTTTTTTTTTTTTGAGTTGCTGTAAATTTAAGCCAAGGTGGGGATTTCATAGTATGTCTTGACTTTACATAGAACTCAATTTTAGAGTGCGTGCATCCATATGATGACATAAGTAAAAATGTCAGATTATTTAACTTAATTGGCATTCGAATCGAACTAAATTTGGCATGCACTATCGTGCTGACTATTTATTACATCTATTATAGTTGCGTGTTTTTCCTTATCAAATTATGTATTGCCATATTATAGTGAATTGGTCCTTGTGTTATTTTTTTTTATTTTATTTGTAAAAATATTGGATTTAGCCATATGGATTTTTGCAATATATTTCATGTTATTTTCAAGATAAAAGGGTCATCTTCAACCCCCCACTGATTTTTCTAATTACCTTAACATATATATTCACTTCATTATTTGACTTTGCTAGGCTGGTTAGATTCGATCAAGCATGATGTCGTGACATAAATAATAAATTAAGTTCGGGTTTCCTTCCCTCCCAAATAATTAAGATGATATGTGCAAAAGACAAATAATTAAGATCTTCTTTCAAAAGATGATTTCAAGGATTAACTTGTTTCAAAAAAAAAAAAAAAAAAAAAACTGTATAGAATGAATTGTACAATGCCACTGGTAGGAATTAGATCCGAAATTAATTTTCATAAGTGTAAAATTAGAAAATTATGCATGCTCAGTTTAGAGATATAATAAAAATTTGGAGATATAATCACTACATTAGATGCCAGTCCTCCCTCTTCCTTTTCATTGACTAGAGTTTATGCGAAAAAGTCGTACTTTGCAACTTCTTATAAAACTATCTTATATATTTTTTTTTATTTTTATATTTACTGATTTAAATGAAAGGACTATCAAATATAATATATATATATATATATATCCTTTTACTTTGTTATACTAGTGCCGAAACTACAGTGATAAAGGGTGGGGTGGGGGTTGGTGGTGGTGATAGAAAGTTACAAAGTTGAAGACAATATTTTCTTTTTTAATTAACCTGTAAATGATGCTCGACGATAAGATACAGCACAATTGCAAGGGTTCGAACAGTAGATACGAAAGGTACCATCCGTGTAAATCTTTTTTTTTTTTTTTCCCTAATTTCAACAATGTCCTCTTTTCATTTTCTTCAATAATACATAAAACCTATTATACATCTATAGTATAGGCTTTATTATTGGATTATCGTAAGCCTATATAGGTAACTTTTTTGAGGATGTTATTCTCATGACTTAAGTTCTTTCTTCTTACATCAATGAAAACAAATAATCATTTAAGTGTATTTTATGGTTCTTTAAATTACACTTAATTTTTTACTTTATTATTAAAATATTTACCTTTCGATAACTATGTGTAAAGATCTTATCCTTAATATATTTTAGTTGATTATATAACGTATCCTAGGCAGGTTTCATCTATAATAGAGTTCCATAGAGTTTGTGCTCATAATCAGACTATGGCACTCCCTTCTTAAGATGAGTTCGTATTTATATATACATAAATGGATTTAAGGAAATCCATTTTTTCATTGAAAAAATTTAAATTTTATATGCTTCATTAATGTTTACTTTTATTTGTTAATTGTTGCTTCATTGATAATTCTGTCAGATGAAAGTGAAAGTTCGAATCGTACAAATTTGGTGATATATGAAGAGAGATATTCGAACAAATAAGGAGAATAAGGCTGTATAAGAGGATTAGGGTAGATTTTAGTTTTAAAAAAATTTTTAATAACACATAATTTCAAATATTTCTTTTGCCAAGTCATGTTGAAAGATATATATATAGCAAAAATAAGAGTAAAATCATATGGTCTAGGATATTGAAGCGGATAGGCTCACTTTTGGTATTTTAAGTGTATTACATTTATTTCCAGAATAGACCTCTATGTATATATATTTTATCAAATTCACTCACATAAATTACAGTTAAAGTTAGAAATATTCACTGACTATGTTACCACGTAGTAGATGTAGGAGATATAAAATCTAAAATCGGAAGGTGCATGGGTTGTGCTGAAATTGGAATTTACATGCAAGGTCATTGGTGAGATGTTGAGAATTCATAAACTAAAATAATACCTTAATCCCGTACAATCCACTCAAGTCCAACCGCTCCTTATTTTTCATGCAATGTCCTTGTCTTTTTCTTCTGTTATATTAATCTATAAAACGGATTTACGTTCTAGTTTAGAAGACTATAGTATCTATAACATTAGAGTGGATATCCCATTTTTGGTGTTTCATATAATTATGCCACTTAAATATTTTAATACATTAATTAAATTAATACCATTTACATAAGCAATACTTCCAATAACTAACCACTAGTTCCAATACCATATTATTGTTCATGTCCTAATCTCCATCCCCACCACTTTTAATAACCGCCCATCTTTTACACTCCACTCCACTTCTAGGGCTTTCTCTATCCATTCAATCTATTATATTGCATACCATATTTTCCGCTTCAATTTTCTCAACACTAACATAGTATTTCCACTTGCATTGTGAGTGCAAGATGCTAGTTTTCTATAATATTAAAGTTAAAGAGACTATGTATTATACCCATTTAATAAAATCTATATTTATAAGCAATCATATTTGGGTGGTTTTTTACTGTATCCCACTAAGTATTACACTTAACTTAGTCACTAGGAATGCAACCGGCAAATTGCTAAATAGTATTTGATCCCCTAAACTCAATAAAAACCTTATAAAGTAATATTCTATAGGGTTTAGGGTTTGGTTCTGGGACATGATTAAAAACTTTATAGGGAAAGGGTTGGGTTTTTGATAAAAAAAATCGATTAAAACTATCTAGTGAAAAATATATCTATTAATAAAAATATTTACAATTTAACTTACAGACCATGCATACCATACACAAAATCTACATTATATAACATATTTGATTCTTAATTTTTATTATTATGTCAGTCAGTAACTACAATCCTAATCCTTGACTTCATTTCACTTTACTCTCTCCTTAATCCATCTAAACCCTATGAAAACCCACTCATATAGGGTCCTTGAAATCTTATAAAAACCCACCTTTAAGGTTCTTGACCTTATAGAGGTGAGTTTTAAGTATATGGAGTAAAACCTCATAAGATTTTTTTAAGGTTCTAGAAAATATTAGACACTGTAGAGACGGTTTTGAGTTTCATAAAACCCATTACAATCCTATCTCGATTGCATCCCTAGTAGCCACTACCCATGAAAATTGTAATCCAAACTCTCCTCATTGTTTGATTATTGCCTTGATATGCTAATGCAATGATCAACTCTTGTCAATTAACATATCAATCCATATTGTATTTTTTTAAATAGTGAGTGCATAATAATGCTTATTATTTTTAAGTATACACATCTTAACTAAGTTTTCTTACTAGTATAGTTAAATGTCGGTAAGATGGTATTTGGTAATGGTAGTTTCTTTATAGTTTACATCTCTATGAGACAAACATCACCTAGAAAAACAAATAAAAAAATCTTGCAAGTAGAAAATTTTATATGTCCAATTCAATGTCAATAGAGAATTCGTAATGCCTAATACAAATATATAGCATATGATACATCTGTTAATAGAAGCCCATTCATTTAATAAAAATACTAGGAAACAAGGCAATCGTGTTTTTGGCACCTAAATTAAAAGGGAAAACTTCTAGTGCAATTACATGTAGGATAGTTGATGATTTGGAAAGAAAATCTAGGTAGTAGTTTTTGTTAAGATATTTATCCATCTATGATGTTAAAACCTTAAACTTCACTCGATGTCTTAGGTGTTGTTATTATGCTTTTAATTTTATTTTACAGGAGTTTCTGTTATCTTGTCCCTTATTTTAATGGGATCGATATAAATCTCTATTGTATCCATTAAATTTGGACAGTTGAGAACACAATTGATTCAATTATTTAAATCTAATAGATACAAAATCAAAGGTGAAATATCAAAAACATGAGCTTCACAAAACTCCATTAATTAGTATAAGATAGAGGGATTGATTTGTGTCTCACAATCCCTTGCTTCCTACTTTTTCTCAACTAAGTTCTTTCGCTATCCTACTAAGATAGACATTTGCTACCAATAATATCTATCATATATCCCTTTTTATTATTCTACCATCCCATCCTCTATTTAGTGGGTTCCATCCCATCCTACATCTCACCATTTACTTTACTTTACTTCTTTTTTTTTTTTAATTTAAACCATTAAATTCATAGTTTATTCAATGATTCAGATTTAAAGGAGTATAAATTAAGAGTAAGATGGATAATGGGACCAATCCTTTTAAAAACAAGAATGGATTCATAAAAAAAAAAGTAATTTCACTAATCATATTTCAATAACTCTTAGTAGTTATCTACTGAAGCATAAAGATCGTAATATATGGTTTGCTAGTTAAAATTAATGGATACACATCTTTATGTACCATCCAAAATAATTTCTTTTAACTTGATGTCATTCCTTTTTCATTTTTTTTATAATTATATAATGAATAGATTTTTGAGATGTGAAACGCCAAAGTTGTCTTCCATTTTAATCATATAGAGAAAAATACATATATACTTGCCTATTTAAAACATATTAAATACATGTTATGAACAACATATACTATTTTTATATTTATCATAATAAGAACATATTACACATAACATTTGAAAAAAAAAAATTGCATTTTGATATATGACATCTACTTGCCGAACTATTTTAGCATAAAGTGTGATATATATATTTTATATATGTATATATATGATATAATGCTATGTATAGTCTTACTTCGTATAATTGTACATTGAACATATAATCATTATTGATTGTGATGTTATTCATCAAGTATTTTTCATTTTAATTGGTGTAGTTGGTTTTTGCTTTTTCCCTTCATTTAAATTTTGAGAAATTTTATATCTTTTAAATCATTGTTCCCTCATTCTTAATTTGTCTTTGTTGAGGCGATGAGAAACGTAATATATAGAAATATAATTTACATGTTGGTGAATGTAAAATCGTGATACATATGAAAATCGATTCAAATGTATCAGCATTTGCATCTTATCCACATAAAATTTGAATTTTAAATTAAATTGATGAGATAAAATGATAAGACAAATTTGAAAAGCAAAATCCAAATTGTAGGGGTTTTCTTTTGATTTGATATTCATATTGGTTAAATAATAATTAAAAAAAAATACAAGATAAATTTATATAAAATTCAAAATTTACAATTTTTTCTTTAGAATTAAAGCTATATAGCATACGGCTTCCTTTTATTATATCACAAAGGCCAAATGAGGAAAAAGATAGTGTGATGACTGCTCCATAAAGGAATCTTTAAAAAATACTGATAAAAAATTTAAGAAATTTTTTCCACTTAAAATATAGGAAATTATCACATCATTTTCCTTTTCTATTTTCATTAATTAATTGTTCAAATTTTACAATGAATCTTATACCTACTAATATGAGGTTCTTTTATAAATTGCCATCAATTATGTTTTTTTTTTAAATGATATTTGTTCCCTTTCTTTCTTATGTATATTATTAGCCTAAATAATGAATTTAGGGTAGTAGGAGTGGAAATATGAAATTAGAATGTGAAATACTTTACAAGATATATAGAATGTATGACTTGTGAGTTGTATACTTGGAAACAATGTTGCTATAGCAAGTGGATTTATCACATAATCAGTAAAATCTCTAATTATATTATCATATACTATAAAGTACTTATCAAAATGATTAAACATCTAATAAGGATAATTTAGTTATGGATTTACACTTTTGATACCAGTAGACTTGACTATACATGTTCAAATGAAATGAAAAATATTTGATAAGCGATCTCTTTTAATTCATACCATTCGTAAAAATCAAATTTAGATAAGATACATGAAAAAATAAGATATAACACAAGTAATAGTAAGGTATGTGTAAAGTTAGCTAAAAAAGAAATAGTTTTAATAAACATTTACATGTAAAAAATTAGATGATAATAAAATTGTCGATAACAAATGTAATATGATCCAATAATATGAATTACTTTACTAAAATTTAAATGTTATATATTTCCATTTGATTATTTCCACAACAATTGCAAAAGAAAAAAAGAAAAAAGTTTATTAGCTATATTTTCTTTATTTTCGTTAGTGTTCCAACACATTTCTACCAAGACCATCAAAACTAGAAGGAAGAAATAAATTTTGACATAAATTTTCAAAACTTAACTACTTATCATGAAGGGTGTTCTCTCTTTACAAAAAAACACAAAGTTCTATAATGAGTTTTCTCTTTCTTTTTGATATAAATACCCCTCTCCGTCTAATCCTGAGCCACACTCCATAATAAACAAAATTTTCTTTTTCTTATTGCTTTTCTTTTTCTCCTTTTTCTTTAAGGTCCCCTTTCACGCTCTAGTATTACATTATAAAGTTAATTGTAGTCCTTTCCATGCTTCCCTTAATTTAGTGTTTTGTTCTTAGATTCTTGGCTTATTACTCTTACTTAGGTTTTTGAGTTAGAAGGCAAGATAAGATCTAACATGAAGGAGAAGGTGGGTATGGGAAAACACAATCGTATTATTATCAATGGTGGCTTGAAATTGCCACTTGGGGTTAGATTTCATCCAACAGATGAAGAGCTGTTGGTTTATTATCTTAGACGCAAATGCCTTGTTCTTCCATTACCGGCTTCCATTATTCCTGAATTTGATGTTTTTCTTACCCCACCATGGAACTTACCAGGTATACAATTATATTTCTTAGATTTTTAGTTCAGTATCTCTATGATATGTCATGTTATAAGATTTATAATTTGATGTTTGTATGGCTTGCAATTTCTTTTTTAGTCCATGTATGATAATTAACCAATCTATTGGACATTAACTTAATAATGAAAACTTTATTATGAAAATGTGCGAGTGAGTAAAATGAATATAGATGTATCATGTTCACACTTCTAATTTGTGGAATAGAAAGGAATCCATACATGTGTTAATGAAAAATTAATCATATTGGTGTATTTTACTTACATTCTATTTATGTAAAGGAATATATAAGATTGAAAGTTTAAAATTTTTTTTATTGATTGATCATCAAGTAGTCTTGTTGATAATTTGAAGATCTTGTAGTGTTTCCATCAATTACTATCCAACCATTTGAATATTTTTGAGAGATTTCTTTTGTACTCTAATAGGTGACTCAAGAGAAAAGAGATTCTTCTTTAGCAATAAAGAACGGGATGTGAGTATTAGAGTTGTTGCCGGTTTTGGTTATTGGAAGCAAAGAGGAAATGATAGGAAAATTATCGCTAATGGTATTAATCCTGTTATTGGGATTAGGAAAACTTTAGTTTTCTATGGAGGAACTGATTTTAGTTCTACTAAAGCTCAATGGATCATGCATGAGTTTTGCCTTGAAGGACTGCAACAAAGCTTCTCTAATTCAATACAGGTAAGATCAATCAAAACGATGTATCATAATTCATTATACTAGTCTAA
The DNA here is from genome assembly GCA_024138015.1 of Lumnitzera littorea. Lineage (NCBI taxonomy): Eukaryota > Viridiplantae > Streptophyta > Magnoliopsida > Myrtales > Combretaceae > Lumnitzera > Lumnitzera littorea. The sequence continues at coordinate 91,815,375 of JAMXBB010000010.1, forward strand.
TTATTTCATTTAATATAGGATGCATGAAAAAATTGTAATTGAAGAAATTGTTGTCTTGAGGTTTAGTGTAGTATGAAGTTTCTATTTTCTTTAAATTTTTTTATTACGTTCCAGATGTCTGGTGTTGGATGTGAAGATTGGAAAGTATATAAGGTATTTCAAAGGAAGATGAAGCCTCAAATGCATGGGAAGATTATTTCACAAACTGGTGCTGTTGTGATTGATTTCAAGACTGATAATGCTACTAAGCTTGAACCTCCCCCACCTCCTTCTCCACGTTCAAGTTTGGTTTATGAAGATGAAATAAGTGTTTAACATGTAATAAATTGCTTTTGCCTCTTCTATAGCAATAAAACAATAAGACACTTTTAATCTTGTAACAAGATTCTTAGTGCCTAATATGAATGTTACACATAGAGAGAAGGCATTTTGTTCCTTTTTAAAGGAAATGTTTTGGTACTATTTTTCAGTATAAGATGGTCTTGTACTCCTTTGTAAGGAAAATTGGAAGAAAATAATAGTTTTTCTATGCTATATATATCAAAAACATCAAATTTAGATTGCGCTTTCTTTAGGATATTTACAAAAATTCAATTGGAAAGCTAGTTATCACTTGGGTTGAATAAGTTTCTCATGAAATTTCAAAGTCATTTATATTTTTACTATTAATAGTTTAATCAATTAAAACTATCATTTAGGGTAAGTTAAACAAGAAATTAACCAAAATAGTGAAAGAATGAAATGATGTTCCTTTGAAAGAGAGATCTTTTTGTTTAGTTTTTCTCATCCGATAATATTTGAAATTTGACACATCAAGCTTTTTTAATCTACAAAATATGTTAGGATATCGCATAATATGTTTAGAACATGACCATGATCACGATCAATTGAATAGACTAAATAATTATGTTCCCTTTTTAGTTAATGATAACATTTGGATTATGCATTCTTAGTAAAATTGCGATACCAACCATTTAAAATTAAGATAACTTTATTTGCCTAGTATGTTTTTTCTTTTCTTTTAAGTTTTTACAGTCATAGTACTATATAGTTAGTGATAATTTGGAATAGTGTATAAAGTCTTTAATATTTTATTATTAACACTTGGAAAAACACTTATTATAGATAAAATTAAATATTACATCTACCAAAAAAACTAATGGTAAAGATTATTAATTAATTTTGAGTTTTGAGTAATTATAAGAAAGAAGCAAAAATGGTCACATTAGAAGAAGAAATGTAAAAAGGGAAATCTAATAACAAAAAGTAGTAAAATGTTATGTATTGCATGATAATGCCCCTTATAAAAGAGGGTTTCTTGGTATTATATTAGTGATTTTGTTAGAGTATGAATAAAAGCACTAAGTGCTTTTTGGCAAAAAAAAAAAAAAAGGATAAATAATCCTATTCATTCGGCTAGATGTTTGCATCCATCAACTTATGCTTATTGTTTCATTCGTTTTAGGAAAATATATTCTTTTAGAAACGTGTCTTTTTATTTTAAAATGTTCACTAGAAAATGTTTTTTACTTCTATTAAGTTAATATATTTTTTTATTAAAGCGAAAATATTAGTCTTTCTAAGAAAGAGTTATGTTTTTTAAAATGTACAGTCATTTTTTTAAATTGGTCTCAATGTCTTTGAATTTTAGGAAAACAGTTTCTATTTGAATTTCAATAGTTGACCTCTAAATTAAATTGTAAACATGAAAATACTTTACTTGACAAAAATAATCAATAGATTAATTTTAAAAATTGCAAAGTGAAGTTAATGAGATTGCGATCGCTAATATTAAAAAATTATCTAAGATTGTAAAATCAAATTGATAAAATAAAATGATAAGATGAATTTGAAAAACAAAATCCAAAATATTTTTCTTTTGATTTGATGTTCATTTTGGTTGAATCATAATGACAAAATGATAAGATAAATTTATATAAAATTCACAATATATAAATTCTTCTTTACAATTAAAGTCATATAGTACATAACTTCTTTTTCTCATATTATGAAAGGCTAAATGATGAAGCAAATTGTTTCAAAAGTACTCTATATAGTATATATGTTGAGTTTCTAAGAAATACAAAAAAAAAAAAAAATATGAAAATTTTCACTTTAGAAATAGGAAATTATGACATCATTTCTTTTCTCTATTTCCACTAATTAATTGATCAACTTTTATAATGAAACATTTACCTACAAAATGATATTCTTTTGTAAATCACTACCAATAATTTTTTTATAGATATTTTTGTTTTCCTTTATATCTTATGTATATTATTATCCTAAATAATGAATCTAAGGTAGTATGAGTGCAAATGTGAAATTAGAATTCAAAGTTGTTTCGAAGATATATAGAATGCATGACCTACGTACACTTGCAATATAGCTAATGCAAGTAGGATGAAAGAAAAGTTTCAAACAATTTATTTTATATGTTGCCTTGAAATTCATATATGTATCATGTAATTAAGAGAATGAAAATGCAATAAAGTTTCTATTTATATCATCACATACTGTAAAATACCAATTAAAATTATTAAACATTTAATCAAGCTAACTTGGTCATCGATCTAAGTTTTGATATATATAAACTTCACTAAACCTATTTGGATAAAACAAAAAATTTTCTAACAAGTACCAAAAAATCCAATTTAGATGAGATACATGGAAAAATAAGAGATAATATGAACAAAAGTAAAATACATATAAAGTTAGTTAAAAAATAAATAGATTTAATAAACATGTCCAAGTATACTTAAATAATGATAAAACAATTGATATCAAATGTAACATCATCCAACAATATGAATTACTAGCTTTACTAAAATTTAAATGTTATGTATTTTTATGTGGAATATAATTATACAATCACAAAACATAAAAAGAAAGCAATTTATTAGCTATTTTTTCTTTCTTTACATGTTCCTACACATTTTGACCAAAACCATTAAAACTAGAAGTATGAAATAAATCTAAAAATAAAAACCATTAGCAAAACTTAACTTCTCATTAGAGAAGGAGTTTCCATTTTACAAAAATAACATAAAATCCTATACAATAAAGAATTTCTCTTTCACTTTACTTTCGATATAAAAAGCCATCTCTCTTTATGAATGGCTTTTATGCCTTAGTATTACATTACAAAGTCAATTTTAGAGGTTAAACAATATTGGTTAATTTAGAGGTTTCATGTCCATACTTTTAGTTTGAGGAACAAAAATGAATCTCTTCCAATGTTAAAAGTTAAACAATATTGGTTAATTTAATTTATATTCTATTTACGTAAAGGAATATATAACATTGAAAGTTTAAAAGTTGTTTTAATTGATTTATTATCAAGTAGTTTTCGTAGATAGTTTAAAGATTGTTTAGTGTTTCCATCAATCACTATACAACTATTTAAACATTTGTGAGAGATTTGTTTTATGCTTTCATAGATGACTCACTACAATGAGTGGGATGTGAATACTAAAGTTGTTACTGGTTTTGGTTTGGAATTTTTGGAATTAAAGTGAAAAAGATAGGAAGATTATCGCTAATGCTATCAATCTCATTGTCAAGATTAAGAAAACTTTAGTTTTCTATGAAGGAACTCATTCTAGTTTTAGTAAAACTCAATGGATCATGTATGAGTTTCACCTTGAAGAATTGCAATTGAACTCCTCTAATTCAACACATGCGATCAATCTCAACAATGTACTATAAATATTAGTCTATGTAAAGTAGCTAAAGATCCGTAGATGAATTAATCTCTATTGATGAAATCTGTCAATTTGACAAGAGAGTTGCAGAGAGCACAATACAAAGAGTGATATTTAGAAGTGGAAAATGTGTACACAATAGTTACATATAGGCCTTTGTAAGTACATGTGATAAATAAGTAATATAGTAACTGAAAATGAATACAAAAGACTAATATATGAGATACAATGACTGAACCCTTCCCTCCTTGTACAAGTTAGGCATGATAGAAAACCTAACTTAGAGTAAAATTGTTAAAGTTGAGCATCACTAGGTGCTTTAGTCGTAAGATTAGCTAGTTGAGAATATGAAGGAATATGTAAGATACTAAGAAATCTACTAGAAACATGATCTCTTGTGAAATGTATATCTACATCTATATATTTCGTTCAATCATGCAAGCATAGATTTTTAGCAATTAATTGAGCAAAGTGATTGCCTGAATATAAAGTGACTGGAAGTGAACTGGAATGTGAAGACTTTATAAGAAGTAAGAAAGCTAAAGCAATTTCTTAGTTGTTGAAGCCATGTTTCTATATTTAGCTTTAACAGATGATGTAGAAACGACTTACTTCTTAGTTTTCAAAGAAATGAGAGAAGAACCAAGAAACATGCAAAAGCGAGATAAGGATTTTCCATCAAAGACATTTACTCAATTGACAACACAAAACCCATGTAACTTAAGTATTGATGATGTAGAATAAAGAACCCTTTTTTTAAATGAACCTTTGAAAAATTGAAGAACATGTATAGTAACATGATAATGAGGTGTCTGAAGCTTAGCTATAAATTGACTAATTTGTTAAACAATAATATAGATATCTAGTCATGTTATGGTATGATATAAGGATTATCCAGTTTACTATCTAATTATATTTTTCATTATCATCTTTGTTACTTGCCTTAACACCCTTAATATCTGTTAGCTTAGGTGGTTATACAAACAAATGAGCACTTGACACGTATTGTAGTCCATTGCTTTACACTACAATAGACACATCAAAGTCTAAATAGGATGAAATAAAGATAAAATACGTCTTGGAGAAAAAAAAATGGAAAACCTTAACTTACTATCTTCAATATTCTCTCTCTCTCATCTTACCTCTTGGAGAAAAAAATTGAAAACCCTAACCTTAGTTTCACCCCCAAATTGAAAATTAAAAGGCCTAACTTACTACTTTCAATACAAATTCGACCTTTTAGCAAATATTTATCTAATAACACTCAATCTTCCATTCACTCTATCTCCATATATAATAGCACATTATTGCCACTATCTTCTTAGATAAAGAGTTCAAGTTCATTGTAGCATCTAGTAAGTTTGATATATTATTCAAAGAGGAAGGACATCCCTCTATCTAACCTAAAAAGCTCTCTACTTTTCTTCATATAGCACTTAATCTTAAAACTTCTTTAACAGCCTACTCTTCTACACTTCACTTAGGATTTTCTATCAAGTTTGTCACAAACAACATATTTCTCTAAGAAGTATCTTGGAGATTAAATTGTAGATATTATATGAGCAACAATGGAAGAAACATTGAGCAAATACCCAAGAATCAAGAGGAAGGCAAATGTTTGGTTTTTGAAACCAATTTAAGGGTGAAACTAAGGTTAGAGTCAAACCTTTTTTTTTTTTCCCTTCACGATGTAAGATGGGAGAGGGAATATTGGAGATAGTAAGTTGAGGTTTCTAATTTTTTTAATTTCGTCTTAGTTGGACCGATGTATCATTGTAGTTTAAGAATAATGGACTATGATACGTGTCAAGTGTTCATTTGTTCATATGCTTACCAAAGCTAATAGATACTAATGGTGTTAAGGTGGTTACCAACAATGACAATAAAGTATAATTAGGTATTATATTGACGTTTTAAAAGTTTAAGTAGTAAATTAAAAACTTTGGTAAAGTTTGAATACTAAATTCGATGTAAACCTTAAGATATAACAACCATCTTACCAACCTTCTATAACAAGAAATGTTAGAGAGTAAGGTACTTGAAGTTTGATTAAGGTGGAGACCTTGAATGAAAGGTGCTCTTATTAGCTTAGTAGCTCTTAAACTTACATTTTATTTGTTTAAGCATAAAGCCTTTACCTATGCTACACACTTTAATGCTCAAGAAAAATTGAATATTACACAAGTATTTTATAGTGAATGCTTTGTCAACAAGATGCTTAACATTAGAAAAAAGAGAAAAAAAGAAAAAAGAAAATTTCTAACCTCTAATACAATATCAACATAAACTAAAACTACTAAAAGCTCATCACGATATTGTTTATCGAAGAAAGAACAGTTGTTTCTTGGGATAAAACCACTAGTAGTACCTAAACTTTCATTTTTTTTTTATTTTAATACCTAATATTTAAATTTGTTCATTTTAGTAACCCAGCCTTTTAAATCAAATAAATTAGTATTTTTTATTATAATAGTTGTTATAAAGAATACTTATTTTTTTCGTTTTAAAAAGTTGAAATACCAAAATGAAATAAAAAATATAGTTTAAGCACTAAAATTGAAATAAAATGAAAGTTGATATACTTATATTATTATTATATAATTTTATAATAAGTTATAATAGAGATATGAACTTGTTTCATTTAAAAAGTTGGGGTACTAAAATGAATAAATTTAAAATATAGATGTTAAAATGAAAAAATATAAAAGTTTAGGTACTTATCCTAGCTTTATCCCATTAGTTTTTCACTAAACAAACCCAAGTGAAGTGATGAGCTTAGTAAATTCATGATTCCATCATTGTGAAACCTGTTTTAACCCATATAGTGAATGAATCAATTTACAAGCATGATCAGGGGAACCAAAATTATAACCATAAGGGGATTCTATGAATATTCTTTCCTCTATAAATCCATGTAGAAAGGCATTATTTACATCAAGTTGATGTATATGCTAGTTTTTAACAGTTGCTATAGCAAATAACATTTTTACTATTGTGAACTTCACAACTAAGGAAAAACTATGAATATAATCAACTCTTTCGACTTGATTATAACCTTCAATTACCAATCTATTCTTACACCTTTCAATTGACCCATTAAGTTTATATTTGATATTGTAAAGCCATTTGGATCTTACGGCTTATTTCCTTAAAGGTAAAGGAACTAATTCCTAAGTTTTATTAGATTCTAATGTTAAAAGTTCCTTATAGATATCCTATTTTTTGCTCTTGCATAATTTTAGTTTTGATTTCAAAGGGTCTTAATTTAAATAAAAATAAAAAAAGTGAAAAATAATAAAAAATACAAAAAAATGAAAAATTCGCAGAAAAAGAAACATTATAAAGATATTTTAGAAAAATAGATTTTTTAGGGTCAATAGATTCAATTTTAACTTATTTCAAATAATTTTATTTTAGAGAATTATATAGTTTAAGTATAATTTAATTATATTAAATATAAAAAAAAAAACTAATTATTTATTTGGTAAAGTATTTGAACTTGTATTTAGCTTTAGCTTAAGGTTGGGGGTTCAAGTCTCATTATACACATGATATAGAGTTTTATAAATATCAATCATGAAGTATAAAGTGATGGAGTGGCACACCCACTTAAAAATAGGAATCAACTCTTTTCGTGACGATCAACCCGAACACCAATGGACATTCACTTTCCTTACGCACTCCATCTACTCTCCAAGACCATCGCACGACCACACTTCCCACAGCTCTGACCGATCACTGATCCACCTGCCATTGCTGAACACATACACAGTCACACGGACACACGATCAATGCCATCTCCCCACCGATCAGCCACACACTAATACTGAAGAAGGACAGCACCCAACGTCCACGCCACTTCATCGATCACTGCACTGTGCACCGCTCCAGCATGCCATTGACGCACACGCTCTGACCAAGCACACACCGATTAGCCACGAGCCACACCCACACTTCGAGCACGTGGTTGTCCAGCACGTCGAACAGCAACCAACATCAGGCCAACTCTACAACCAGACCACAGCTCACGCCGCAGCTAGCAACAATACGGCAACACAATTCACACACTGCCTGCACTTCACACGACGATCACCACTAACTACTGCGCAGTTCATGACTAACACAGCACGACCAAATCTCCTTGCGCGGCACCAACAGTAGGCGACAGTCAACCCAAATTCCACGCGTGAACCCCATAGTCGAAAGTACAAACACAACCGATCATCAAATACGATCAGCCACCATCCTGATATGCGCACAGCTGTTATCGCGCATGACTACACCCCCACCGTCAGCAACTATCACTTCCATCTGCAACCCCAAACATAGCACGTTGATCAGACACACATGATCAGCTCACTTACGCCAACTCCGGTCAGCCGCACGGCAGCAGAACACACTATGCACTCAACACTCACGCACACAAACGCCGTCCACACGCACGCCTAGCTCATATCAAGTACAACCCTGGCTAGGTTGTGATTTATTATTATTATTATTATTATTTACTTTATGTTGATTTGTTTAGTGGCTGTTTTTTGAAATATATAATATATATATATATATATATATATATTAGCTTAGGAAGTTTTTTTTAGCACTAGGTTTTTTAGAATTTTTCATTTAGAAAAAATTATTTTTAGAAATAAAAATAATAAATAAAACCTTTTTTAAAGAAATTATGACGTTTTGGAGAATTTTTTAAAAATAAAAATACTTAACAGTTAAGCCATTTTCAAAGTTTTCTTTAAATAAACTAAATCGACAACCACAAAGTTTTCGAAAAGAAGTATGGATGTCTAATCCCGATTAGCGGGTACATAAATACCTTCGAGACAACTTTAAAATCTGTAAAACTTAGGTTTTTTTTTTAATTTGTTAAAAATATATTTAAAAAAAAAGATAATTTGAAAGAGTAAACCTAATTTTGGAAAATTTATAATGGTATCCATTAAGGTATAAAAGATAATCCTTAAATTTAGAATCATCTAGTTTTTATCAAATTAAAATAAAAAATTGGTAGCTAAATCGTAGTCAATTCACCTATTATGATTTCCTTTTTTTTCCGAATCTGGTTAGGTGGCGATTCCAAAAGTTTTCTTTTTTATTTAAAAAAATAAATCGAAATTTCTCAATTTCTCTAGTCGAGGATTAATATTAAATAGGTATAGACACCTCATTTTTGTCATTTTATTTTAGAATTTTTAGTAAGCCAGGTTAAAGAAAAAGTAAAAAAATGAAATTTGAAAAAAATAATAAAAGTAAAGTGTCAAATTATATTGAGTCCAATCGTATCGACTCAAGTCATGTCGAGTCAAGTCATGTCCAGTCAAGTCGAGTTCTTTAGAATTGAATTGAATAATGGTAAGTGTTCAATTTAATAAATTTTGAGTCGTTAAAGGATCGAGCTTTATATATAAAGTGGATTTTTTTATCTAATTTATGTTGGGATAGAATAGACTTAAGATTTATTAAGTAAATTATTGAGCTAAATCAAATTGGACTGAGTCGAGCATGAAAAACAAAAAGTTTTAATTAAAATAGGGTTTCTAGAAACTAAGTTGAATCTTCAAAGAATCTAAAACATATCTTCCGTATCTAAGATTCGTTATCATATTTAGGGTTTATTGAGATCAAATCTATATTTAAAAGAGATATGGAAGATTCAGTAGTGTGGCTTATAAATAGAAATTTGGCAGTGGACTTAAACACATTTTTAACCCTAGCTACACAAAAAAATTCCCAAACTCTACAATACACTTTGTCCATAGTCAACACTGCACACTTACCCACATCATGACATACTCCATATTCACTCACCCAAGCTCACATTTACGACACTTGCACTCTATAGCCACCCCTCGCTGTTGCTTGAAACTCATCCATACGTCCTACCGTCAAACACATAATAACCTAGCACCAATCCATACGAACACTCGTATTACATTAACCAAACACAATTCACCTACAGCACCTGATAGTTGTACGCCATACGACAACATTTGATCACCAACACACCACCCCGCATAAGCCCTAACAACTGCATTGCACTTAATTGAAACACATATACCTGACATGTCCCTATTCTTCAATCCATTGCCTACACATGAATATACACGTTGTACGTCCATCCCTCACTCCAATGCCCACATACAATACACCAACACACATACTTTACAATCTGCTATGCCCACCTTGCTGCACAATCACATCCTACATATACTATAGCACTCTCCACATTGCACTTGATAAACACACGAACACACAAACTCTACTACCCATTCACGTACAGATCACATACACACAATCATACAAAAACAATGCATAACTTGATCCATGGCCATAAGCAGGACGTAAGCAATATGTTGTATACGATCCATTACTACACATGACTCGAGTTGTTTAGGTAAAAAAATATATATTATTTTATTTTATTAGTTAATTTAATTATTTTTACTAATTTATTTTAGTGTAGGTTTTTTTATTATATTTTTTCCATATTGTTTGATATATTTTTAGACAATTTCAAATTTTTTGACTCATTTAGCTATATTGCATCTTTTAACAAAAAATTGCTTTTTTTTTTTTTGAAAAATAGTGTATTTTTTCTTTAAGATCCGTATATTCGGAGAAGATATATATTTAGATCGTATCTTGTTTACAGGATCTAAAAAAGATACATATTTAGATGGTATCTTAGTAGATTTTACTATTGAGATATGGAAAAGATATGTATGAAGATACATATCTAGATCGTATCTTAGCAAATCTTGCATATCGGATATAGAAAAGATATCTTTTGATACGTAGTGATTTAAAAAATAAATAAATAAAAAGTCGAAATCGGAGTTTTTAAAAAGATTTAGTTAGTTTATTTTTAAATGGATTTATGAAATTAGATTTTTAGTTTTTTTTTTTAAATAAATGATCAAATAAACATAAACTTGGCTTGATTTTCAAAAAAAAAAAAAAATCAACCCATTAAATATTTTATAAAAAAGAACTATGTTGGTTTGATCTCGACTAACGAATACATAGGTACCTTCGGAGTAATCATATAAAAAATAAAAAAAATTTCCTTTTTCTTGAAAAATTCTTAATTAAAAATTTATTTTATTTATATTATGTATATCTTTACATATCTTAGTATTTTTTAGAAAAATATAAAAAAAATAAAGTGCATTAATTGATTTTATTTTTATTTTTACATAGTGACTTAATTTTAATAGGTTAGATCTTAAACTTAGTTTTTTTTTTGTTATTTTTCTAAAAATTATTTTCATAGAAAATACATGAATCAGTTACTAAATTAGGATTTTCCCACTTGAAAACCCTAATTTCATTTTTTTGTTAGTTTAACTAGTTGGTGACTCCAAATTTTTTTAAAGAAAAATGTTTTCTTAATTTTATATCGAGTAATCTATATTAAGCGAGCTAGGCTTAATATGAATTAAGTAAAGGATAATTGAAATATAGCTCGACAGAATTAGTGACTCCATTAAGGAAGCTTGGTGGGCTAACCATATAAAAATTAAAAATTAATTGATGGACTTTTATATTATTGTTCTTCTTTTGTATTAAAGTTGTACTAACTGGTTTTTAGTAATGCAGGTCTTAAAAAAAACCTGGCCCAATGGGCCTATATTAGGGATTTGGGGGATTTTATTTATTAACAATCATTTGCATGCTTAGATGTGGCCGTACTTTGATCGCCTTAAAAACTTTGGATAAGCCGCCATTGCGTAACCTTCAAGTCGTTGAGGTCTTTACCCCCACCTAGCAATGATAGGCAACCTTACTCAACCTTCGATGTAGCTTACTAAGTTTTTCTCTAGAAGGCCTTGATGCTACAAAGTCTAAGACCCGTAGACCTCACTTTTTTGCATCATTCTTTTTGAAAAAAGAGTAGTTATTTTTAAATTATAGGAAAAGCCTAATTATTCCGCGGTCGATTCAGCTTTCTTTTTTCTTTTTCTTTTTTTTAAAAAAGGGGAAATTAAAAATTAGTAACCCTTATGTATAAGTATTCACGAGGTTCATTTCTTTTTAATTCTTATTTTGGATTTACTTATATACAAGGATACTCTTTGATCGCGGCTTTATAATAATCCTATTCTTATAGTTTATTAATTACTAAGCCCATTGCTTTGTACGTATATGTAACATATTGATCACATTTATTTTATATATTATCTTTTGTAATAAATGTGAGTCTTGTAAATTTTGTTTTATTTCATGAGTAATAGGTTGTGTAACATAAGATTTAACATAGAAGGCTCAAAATCATTAGTATTTCCTTTTACCATAATGTGCCAACATTAAAAAAAAAAAAAAAAACAAACAAACAAACAAACTTTAGTATCAACTTGTAAATTTTTTTAGGGCATGTAATTATGGAAGTTAGCTATAGTAAAGATTATTATGAAACTGTTATTTTTTCCATGCTTTGGAACAAATTTTTTTTTAAAGGAAATTTCATGATGATATTTTATGATAAAAAACCAGTTTTATGATAATTATTTACTTGGTTGATTTCTATTACAATGCCCTATATGTACCATACTGTTAGGAATTAACAAAATAAAAAAAATAAAAAAAATGATTTAACCATTAGATTTCCATTGTGAATCATTTTCCATCTTAAGTTGTCACAAACCCAATAGAATTTTCTTCATAAGTAGTCACCTTTGTATTATCTTTTAATAATTTTCTCATTGTAAAATAATTTCCATTTTTATATATTACCCTTATGTCATTTGTGTCCTCAATCATAGTCCCAATGTTTCCATTTTTTTTTTTTTAGATTCGTCAACGTGAGTCTTAGGTTGTTTGTAACATAAAATCAAAATTGATTATTTATTTTTCAATAAAAATTTTCAAAAAAAAAAAAGGAAAGGTTTTTAAAATTAAAAACTTGATTTTTTTTTTTTAAAGGAATGTAGTATTGCTAACAAGAAGGGATTTTTGCAGGTTTTGAAAAATTGTTTTTTAAGTGATTTGATCTAACTTGAAGCCCATAATTACTTGTTGTCAAAACCAAGATGTCTAAAGCTCTTGAACAGAGAATAGCTATAGTAAAAGGGGTTCTAAGCAAACACAAGAAATAAGTTGAAGCCATAGCTCATACCTAAGCCAAGGGCTTATTGACACACCATCTCAAGCAAATAAGTCTAAAGAGTTGTAGGTTCATGTGCCTATTATCAATATAATACAAGGATTGGAGAAAATGCCAGAAATAGATTTGAAAGGTTAAGTCCAAGAGATATGTCATTGCCATGATATGGAAAATGGGGTTGCAACCCTAAAAGAAAAGTTAGCAAAGATAGAAGAAAGACTCACGAGTATAGAAATGGAAATAGGTTATGTGCTCAAGCAGCTTGAAAACCTACATTCTAATATAGATAGGATATCACAACCAAAGCATGAGGATGATTCAGAGAAAGAGAAGTCAAGAGTGAATGTGCTAATTGGAAAAGCCCAGAATCAATACAAGCTCGTCCACAACAAGAGGAGGTGACTTATACAGTTTAATATTCCAATAGCCTAAGTGTTCAAGCAATTGAGAGATGTAAGACTGCTAGCATGTGAAAACCCAACAAAGAGATACAAACCAAGGGATCATGACCCTAACAAATGGTGTGAATATCATGTAAGCCAGGTGAAGCATACCATATAAGAACGTTGGAAACTGAAGCATAAGGTGAAAGATTTGATTGATGTTAAGGTTATCTAACTAAATTTTCTAGAGACTCATGGATATATATAGACAATGGTATCCTTACCCTAGGGGCATTAAACAGACAACCTCCAACATCGGGTATTAAGGGTTTAGTACTACCATCTGACTAAGTGGTTCACCATTTGAAGCAATTGGGCATAATTCCAAAAGATCAATTCAACTAAAAGGGCCAAGTTCGAAGAAGTGATAGAAATGGGGGCAAGAAGTAAAAAGGAGTTTTAGCTCTTGTATTTATTTCTTTTTAGAATAATCTTTCACTTTGGAGATAAGATTTATTTGAATAAAGTGTTTTTCTTGTGCATTTTGCTTTTCTATGATGTGCACTTAGCTAAGCTCGATAGTTACATGTCATTAGCTCTTCATTAATGAAATACTTCATGCAAGACTTGAGGTAAGTGAAAATGGATAAAGTAAATGTGAACTTAGAACTTAAAAATTTCTACATAAGGGAATGGTTATACATTACTTGAAAGGTTTAGGATGAAAAGAGGTAAACCATGTCTTAAACAATAACCCTAAACACACATGAGAGAGGAGTGTCACAATATGAGTATTAAGCTCATTCCTTAAAGGAGGTCTGTTTTGAACTTGGTATACATGTCAAAATGATGCTAGGCATTCATTTCATCATCCCTAAACACAATTATCCTTGGAAAACCCATTTGAACCTTTAAGAGATTTTTCTTAAAATGAGCCCTGCCAAAAACCACCCTACATTGGGTCAATCAAGAGGTTAGGGTCATCAATTTGGAGAAAAGAAGGGGACTAACTTGTGCTTACCTTAGTTTTGCTAATTCAAGAGCAAATATTGTCATAGATAATTTAATTTCTTTAGGATGAAGAAGAGTTTCAAACTGTATACACCTTACTCAAGCCCATACACTTATTCAAATACCTTACACCCATAAATTTTTGCAAAACACTCTAAAGCCATACATACCTCACCTAATGCTCACATACCTTGAACTTACCTTTTTGGAGCTTTGAATCTCATTAAGTGAAAATTCAACAATGTGGAAGGTGACCACCTTGACTAAAGAAGAAGAAGAAGAAGAACAAGAACAAGAACAAAAAAAGTGAAAAAAGAAAAAATGAAAATGAGAAAGGTGATCACCTTCAAAGAAAAGTCAAATTACCAATAAGCCTAAAGTTAGAACTTGTGGAGGATATACAAAGACTAAATACTTTTAATTCCTAAGCCCAAAAGCTAAGCCCTCACTGTATGATCTTACCCACTATACCACTCTTAATTAAGTTCTTTTGACTAAAGAAATGGACTTATCTTAAACAAAATTTGCTTATGAAACTGGGGCAAGCCCATGTTTAGTCTCTTCTAGGTTCTTGGCTTGTAAATTCGAGATAGATTATATATAATTTCTTCAAAATTGGCTAAAGTATAGTGATATCCATCAGCTTAAACCATGGATTTATTGATTTCTTCAAAAGGTATCCATTAGCATAATTCATTGTATATAATTTCTTCAAAAGCCTTACATTGCAAACTCGGAAAAGACCTATTGATTGACTAGAATATATCACTTATAAAATAGGCCACAATTTTTAGAATTGATGTCGAGAGTGAAAATAGACCAATGAGAGTGCAAGGAAGTCTACTTGGATTAAACATTTTAAGTAATGATATCTATCCCTTTAGTGGAAAATTAAATAACAGTAGAGTGCTTTCTCATGAACATGAATAGTCTTAACTCTAAGTTTGAAATCAGAATTTTCGACAAGTTCAGAAATCATGAATTATGCTCCAAGAAACAATACTAAAGGAATGAGTGATCAATGGGTAAGGGGCAAATCAACCCTTTATTTGTGATCTTTAGAGTTTTAGAGACTTTCTTACTTATTAGCAACATAATTTTCCATTAAAGAGTATTTTTTTTTTATTTCTTGAAAAAAGAATAGAAAAGCAAAAAAAGAAACTCTTTCAAAAGAGAAATGGAACCTTTTTCAAAAATTGTCAATAGAGATTTCTTAAAAAGAAAAAGTCAATATTTTCAAAGAATCATTAGAATCTCTCAAACTCAAGTCTCGAATCACTTTGTCAAAACTCATCAAAGTTCTTAAAATTCATGGATCGCTCGCCCTTTAGTGTGCTATCTTTTTCATATAGTAATCTTGGATCGTTTGCTCATAGGAGTTCCATCCAGTCCTTTTTAGGATCGCTTGCTCAAAGAATCATTATCCTATCCTTAGTTAGATCACCTGCTCATAGGAGTGCCATCCAATCTTTTTTAGGATCCCTTACTGAAAAGAGCGTTGTCCTATTCCATAGTTGGATCGCCTGCTCGTAAGAGTACCATCCAATTATAATGTAATCAATATGAAATGATTTGTGCTTAGAGAGATGCTTACTTTTGAAATCATGAATTAATTAAGTGTATGATGATATTGTTTAGATGAATTTTAAATTACTAGGATAGTTAAATATTTTAGGGGAAATACAAATAAATGGACAACTTGCTTATGCCCTATTAAGAGTGCTGTCTTATCCTTAGTTGGGTCGCTTGCTTAATGAAGCACTATCCAATCTTTTTTAGGATCACCTGCTTAAAGGAGCATTGTCCTATCTTTTGTTAGAATCGCTTGCTTAAATGAGCACCGTCTTATGCCTTAGTTGGATCGCCTGCTCATAGGAGTGTCATCCAGTCTTTTTTAGGATCACTTACTCAAAGGAGTATTATCTGTTTCTTTTTGGATCGCTTACTCAAAGGAGCACTGTCCTATTTAATCCTTTGTAGAATCACTTACTTATAGGAGCACTATCCTATCTATTCCTTTTTGGATCTCTTGCTCAAAAGGAGCGCTATCCTATTTCTTACTTTTTAGATCGCTTGCTCAAAGGAGCATCATCCAGTCATTTAAAAGTCGCTTATTCACAAGAGTGCTGTTTCATTTTGTCATCTTATATTTGAAAGATCTATCCTTTTGAGCAACTCATCTTGAAAGAGATCTATCCTTTTTGGATCATCCACTAAACTAAGATAAGCTTTTTTTTTTTTTTTAAATCTCGAAGAGAGCTATTCTCTTTGGGTTATCCACTAAATCAAAACAAGTTTTTTTTGGAATCTCGAAGAAATCAATCCTCTTCGAATCATCCACCAAACCAAAACAAGTCTTTTTGAAATCTCAAAGAGATCTATTCTCTTCCAATCATCTACCAAACTAAGACAAGTTTTTTTAAAATCTCGAAGAGATCTATCTTCTTTCGATTATCTACCAATTCAAAACAAGTTTTTTTAAAACAAATTTAAAAGAGATCTATCCTCTTTAGATCATTTACTAAACTAATACAAGTTTTTTTTTTTTTTTTTTTTTAAATCTAAAAGAGATCTATCTACTTTGGATTATCCACCAAATCAAAACAAGTTTTTTTTTTAAAAAAAAAATCTAGAAGAGATCTATCCTCTTTGGATTATCCACCGAACCAAAACAAGTTAATTTGACCCCTAGTGGCATTTGTCTTATCCTTCCAAGATAGGCCCCTTAAAACGTTTGCCCTATCCTCATAAGATAAGCCCTTTATCTTGTACCCTATTCTTTCTAGATAGGCATTCCTTTGCCTTGTCTTTCAAGACATGCTACTATTTTTTACATCAACATCTCAAGATGATATCCTTCATCAAAATAAAACACAGCTTAGTCGATTAGTTCAAAGTAGAGTTTAGCAAAAATGAGTATCTCTTTTATCTTTGTAGTGATGCTTTAATCGAACTTCGCTACAAAGAGGGGCAGTTGTAAACACCTTATTTTTGCCATTTTATTTTAGTATTTTTATTAGTCTAAGTTAAAGAAAAAGAAAACAAAAACGAAAACGAAAATTGAAAAAAATAATAAAAACAAAGTATCAAGTCGTATAGAGTTTAGTCGTATTGAGTAGTCAAATCACATTAAGTTAAGCCTAGTCATTCAGAATCGAATCAGATAATGGTGAGTGTTTAATTTAATAAATTTTGAGTTGTTGAAGGATTGAGCTTCATTAAAATATTTTGGTATAGTCCGATATAAAGTATATTTTTTTATCTAATTTATATTAGGCTAGAATAGACTTAGAATTTATTAAGTGGATTATTAGGCTAAATCAAATTGAACTGAGTTGGGCCCGGAAAACAGAAAGCTCAAATTAAAATAGGGTTTCTAAAAACTAGGTTGAATCTTCAAAGAATCCAAAACGTATCTTCTGTATCTAGGATTTGTTATCGTAGTTAGGGTTTGTTGAAATCAAATCTATATTTAAAAGAGATACGAAAGATTCGGTAGTGTAATTTATAAATAGGAAATTAGTGATGGACTTAAATACTTTTTTTACCTTAGCTACACAAAAAATTCCTAAACTCCATCCCTCACTCCACTGCCCACAGACGGTTTCCCACACATGATACACCAATACACACACTTTACAATCTGCCAAGCCTACCTTGCTGTACAATCATGTCCCATGCATGTTGCATCACTCTCCATGTTGCACTTGATAAACACACAAACTCCATTGCCCATTCACAAAGATACACAATCACGCACAGATCATACGCATACGATCACACAGAAACAATGCATAACTTAATATATGTCTACGAGCACGACGCACGCTATTCGTTGTATACGATCCATTACTACCTAAGACTTGACTTGTTTAGGTAAAAAAAAAATATATTATTATTTTATTTTATTAGTTAACTTGACTATTTTTACTAATTTGTTTCTTTTAGTATAGGTTTTTTTATTATATTTTTGTCATATTGTTTAATATATTTTTAGATACTTTCAATTTTTTTTTTATTCATTTAGCTATATTGCATCTTTTAACAAAAATTACATTTTTTTAAAAAATAGTGTATCTTTTCTTTGAGATCTATATCTTCGAAGAAGATACTTATTTTGTATATAAGATTTAGAAAAGATATGTATCTAGATCGTTTCTTAGTAGATCTTACAGTTGGGATTTATAAAAGATATATATAACGATACGTATAAAGATATGTTAGGTCGCTTCTTAGTAGATCTTGCTATTGGGATTTAGAAATGATAGGTATAAAGATACATATTTAGATCGTATCTTAGTAGATTTTGCATGTAGGATTTAAAAAAGATATCTTTTGATATATAGCGATTTTTTAAAAAATAAATAAAAAAAAGTTGTAACTGGAGTTTTTAAAAAGATTCAGTTAGGTTTTTTTTTTTTAAATGGATTTGTGAAATTAGATTTGTGGGTTTTTTTTAAATAAATGGTTAAATAAACGTAAACTTGGCTTGATTTTCAAAAATAAAAGAAATTCACCCACTAAATATTTTATAAAAAGGAATTATGTTAGTTTGATCTCAACTAGTAGATATGTAAGCATCTTTAGGGCAACCGTATAAAAAATATTTTTTTTTCCTTTTTCTTAAAATATTCGTAATAAAAAATTCATTTTATTTATATTTTGTATATCTTTATATTTCTTAGTATTTTTTAGAAAAATATAAAGCCCATTAATTGATTTTTTTATTTTTATTTTTATATGATAACTTAGTCTTAATAAGTTAGCCTCCGAACTTAGTTTTTCTTATTATTTTTCTAAAAATTATTTTCTTAAAAAATATGCGGATTGATGGCCAAATTAAGGTTTTCCCACCCAAACCTGAAAATCCTAATTTCATTTTTTTTTTTTTTTAGTTTAACTAGTTAGTAACTCCAAATTTTTTTAAAATATTTTTTTCAAAAAAAATGTTTCCTTAATTTTATATCAAGTAATCTATATTAAGCGAGTTAGGCTTAATATGGATTAAGTTAAGGAAAACCAAAATAGGGCTTGACAATGAGTTAAGGTTTAATATTAATCTGGAAAATGATAAATCAAATTAAATAAGGAAATCGAAAAATTCAAGATTGACATTCCTTATTCATTGCTTCAATCCATTTAGAATCATGTTTAGTTTCATGATAGGTTTTCGATTCACTAACAGCCTTACATTAGCTAAAGAAGCTATATAAATATGTGGATACTTTTTAAGTGTATGAGAATTAAGGAAAGAATATCATGGTGGAGGTGAAGTACCAAAAATTGTTGCTTGAGTTAAAGTACTAAAGTGAACATTATGGGTAAAATTCCTAAGCCAATTAGTTGTTTTTCTCATATGCTTTGATTAATGAGTTTGTGGCAAAGAAGAAGGTTGTAATGTATCAGAAATGTGTTTACGAGATGAATGTGAAGGATGATCAAAAGATAAATTGTGTTTAGATGATGATTCTAAAACTTGGTTAGAAGACAAGGTTTGATATGGTGATTTATGAATAGAACAATCTTCTTCTATGTTAAAAGATGACATTGAAGGAAACAGATGATGTATTTATAGAAACATCTAATTGATTATGTCAAAATGAAATATGTGTTCCATAAAAATAACATCCCATTAACAAAAAGTTTCTACTTAATAAGATAAAAAAGCTCGTACCTTTTTTTATTTGAAGGGTATTTAAGAAAGACAACGATGACCCTTAGCATCCATTTTATCTATTGAACCATCAACAATAGTGGTATGGCACAAACATCTTATAGTACAAAAATTGGAATATGAAGACATTTTATTGTACAATACTTGATATGGTGATTTTCAACCTAACTTCTTAATAGGCATTTTATTGATGAGTGTGGTTGTTGCTAAAATTCATTCCCCAATTTTTTGGATAAATTTGCAAGGATTTATACTACTCTTATCGTATCAAATAAGTGCCTATGTTTTCTCTCCACTACATTATTTTCTTGAGGGGTATAAGAAATAATTCTCTGGTGCAAAATTTCATTTAACATAAAAAGTTATTAACACTCATGAAAATGAATTCACCACCATTGTCACTCTTCATGTATTTATGGATAGTATTGAAATGGTTTTAGCATTTGAAGTGACGGAAGTAAAGATAGATGAAGTTTGATATTTGTACAGAAGTAAATGAGTCCAAGTACTTTTATTTGTATCATTAACAATTGAAAGAAATTACTTAGCTTTTGAAATGGATGGAACGCAATAGTGTCCCTAAAGATCAATATGTAAAAGCTCAAAAATGTGTTTAGAGATAGAATGAATTAAAGGAAGAGGTAAACAATGGGAGTTAGCAAGACAACAAGTATCACAAACAAATGTACTATTTGAAGGAACATTACAACCAAAGTCTATGTTTCATTTTTGTGAGAGAAATATGTCCCATACAATTGTATAACAATTAAACAGAAAGTTTCGAGCTTACATTTAAAAAGAACATTACAAGAGGAACTAGAAATATCAAAACAAGTATCAGAAAAATTCAGTGTAAACCTTATTACATATAGTTCTCTCCCAACATCAATTATGGCAACAATATCTTTAGTACTCTGGTCTTATAATAAGCAATTATTTAAAGAAAAAAATGGCAATAAGATTAGAGTCAATAAGAAGATTGCTTATTGAAAAAAGATTATAGTGGAAGCTTAGCACTATAAGTACATTTTTAAAACACTATCTTTTGTCAACATAATAGTACTAATAGTATTCACCAATTTTGAATTTCCATCTAGTATGTTAACAAAAATAGGTTTATTTAAGTTTTGTTTATGATGTAAAAGGTTGGTAAAAGAAGTAATGATTAAAGGCTCCTATATCAACTATCCATTCACTAAATACATTATCATTTTGATAACTCAAATAAAGCAAAGAAAAAAAATATCCTTGATAGGATAGTATAGGTTTATAAAATTTAATTTTTTAGTTTGTATTATTTTCATTTTTCATCATTTAACGTCAACCCTAAAGGACTTATATAATATAACTACATTTTTATGAATGTCGGATATGCTTTTACCATATTAATGAGTCTTTCATTTTTGCATTTATTTTTAATCATTTTAACAAATTCAATCTTTCCACATATAATTACCTATTCTATCTCATTTCTCTCATCTACATCTCTTTCACTTTATCACAGCTCCTACATATGCATTCATCAGTTTCATTGAAACAACCATGGAAACAACATAGAGAATCTACTTACGATCCATATTTCCTTAGTTTATCCTTATTAGGGAGACCCTTATTTGAACATTTTCAAAGAAAGTACCTAATTATCTGGTAGGTTTCTCTATATTCAATCTAAAGTTACATTCCCTCTCCTCCCCTCCCCTCGATCCCCAAAAAAATTCTTATACCTAAGAACACCCGTTTCGCATCTATCTATTCATTTTAATCCTACTGCCCCTATAGTCCATACACCAAAAGCTAGTTTGACTCCTGCTTTTTGGATTAACTCAGTAGTTATCTTTAAGTGAGGTCTAAGCTCTGCATATTTCCTTACAAATCTTAGAGCCCTTCTTTTCCTTAGATCCTCCATCCATGCTAGCATTTATCAACTTTCATTTTGTAATGCCTCAAGCTAAAAGTCGCCAATAGTCATGTTAACAAATACCGATGGCCAATTTCAACACCATGTTTCAAATGTTTCTAGCCAGTATTAATGTAGCATTCACTACTTTAGTCTTATAAATTAATATAACATCTTTCCTCCAATTCATGTAAGATTACAATCCCGTGGAGTATCATAACTTTTCTCCCCCTAATTATAAAATGTACTAATTGCTAGACCTTATAATTAGGTTGTTACCCTCAATCTATATATCATCCTAAAAGCATGCTCTAAGTCACACCTTGGTACAACTCCTTGCCCTCTTTGTATCTCTTTTCTAAACTAGGTTAAAACAGTCCCCAAATCATCTATCTACTATTAAAGCTTCAACTTTAATACCATTTGTAACACCTTAAGCTATTAGTCATGTCAATAAACACTGAAGAGTCCATCACAACCACTTGATACACAAGTTTTTAGCTTATGTTAACTTAACATGCACTACTTTAGCCTTATAAGTCAACACAGCTTATCTCTTACAATCTACATGGGACTATAATCACATGGGACATGATGTTTTTAACTAAGTCAATTTGTGATAGGTTTTTATTTCTCTTTTTAGGCAAATTTAGTCAAGCAAGCTAAATTCCTTTTCTTAAAGTCCCAAACTCTAAATCATCCCAAAGATTTAGGTCTCGTTACTATTTTTTTCAACTTAAACTATGGAATTTCCTTTTCTCATCTATTGTTCCCAAAAGAAAATCTAATTAGCCTCTTTGCTTTATTTAGGAAAGTAGCTGATAGTTTCATAGCTTACAAGTAATAGCTTAGAGTTCCCTTTGAAACAAATTTGATTAGTATTTGCCTTCTTGCTTCCCTTAAGTTTTTCACCTTCTAACCGGCAAGCTTACTCTTAAATTTTTCTTAGATGAAGTTAACATCCCTAGTCTTAATGATTGAATTTCTTGCAAGTGGAAAACCTAAATAATTCCTTCACATTCTTTTTGAAACCGTTAATTGGTTCACATCCATTCTCACTTCCTCTTTAACACTGTTATGAAAAAATTACTCTCGATTTCTCTACATTTATTTTTTGCTTTGAAAGAAAACTAAAGTGCTCCATTAGGCTCATCATTGCCTTTGCATTCTCTGTTGTAGCTTCCCTAAACAAAAGAGTGTCATCAACAAAGAATAAATGTAAAATCTCTACCTTAGCTTTTTTCATTTTAACTAGTTTCCATCATCTTAACTCTACATAACCTAAGATCCATCTATTAAGCATTTTTTTCGGTAAGGACAAATAGATAAGGAGATATTAGGTCCCTTATCTCAAGCTCCTAGAGGCTTAAAAGAACTTTATTTGAGAGTCATTTAAGACAACTGAAAAAATAATAGTAGATAGACAAGGTGAGATTAATTTATCCATCTCTTAAGAAATTCAAAGACGCCATTGATGCTCTAATAAAGCCCCGATCTAATCTGTCATATACTTTCTCCAAATCTAATCTGAAGGGCATCTATCCTGTTTTCCTTTTCCCTTGAAAATGAATTCATCAGCTCCTATAAAATAATGGCATTATCCATTGCACATGTTCTGGGAAAACAATTTACCTATATAGGATTAACTAGTTTATCTAAGAGTCGTCTTAATCTATATATTGAAATTTTTGTGATTATCTTATAAACCGTAGTGCATAGGCTAATTGGGCGGAAATTTTCTAGATTATCTTATAAACATAGATGAATCTCCAAATTGTGACAAGCATCCTTGACTATATCTTCAACCAAATTGCCTAGCAAAAAAAAAAAAAAAAAAAAAAAAACATTGAAAGATAGAATTTTTTTTTAAAAAAAAATTGAAGATGTTTGAAAAGCCAAATAATAATAATAAAAGAGAAATCACCTTAAATAGGAAAAATTAAAAAGATCAAAGATCTAAAAAAAAAATGGTAGTTTAGGGCTTATTCAACTCATAGTGGGGTGGAAGTGTATTTCTAAGAGATGAGTTCCTTTTTTTAGTCTGTTTATGAATATGCAATTTTATAAAATTGTGAGTTTATACGAAAGGGGTAAATTTTTATTAGAATTAATTTTTTAGATTTGGTCTGCCCATTTTATTTCTAAAGCCTCAAAAATTAGTTAATTCATATTGATCATAGCTTCAAACAAAGTCTCAATCTAATTGGAATAGGTTACTTTATAAAAATAATGAAGTTCTAATTTAAGACAGGTACTGTACAAAAACAAATTCATAATTTTATTAAATCGAGCTATATTTGAAAAATAATTTTACATAAGAATATTAAAAGAATCGATGGAACACGGGGAATAATTCAATTGTAAGGACTCATTTGGGATGGGGTCATTTTCCAAAACCCAAGGTGAATTGGGCTTTCAAGTGTTAGCCCATGCGCAAAGCTTTTAAAGAATTTAATTCCTTTGTTATTTATTTATTTATTTTTTTTTTCAGCTTGCATGTTGCATCCATAGCAAGTGCAAGGAAAGCATCATTCTATTTTGGCCTTTCCAGACACCTGCCAAGTGGCACGCATGGATTCTTAGCCAATAATCAACTCCTTCATCTTCGAGTTCCAGCTCTAGAAGGTTTTTTTTTTTTTTTTCTTTTTTGTTTTTTTCACACGTATGGCCTATTTAAGGCCAATTCTAACCCGATTCATGTACGATTTCGTCATATTGATGGCGATGTCTTGTAGAGAGCATGATGGATTATGTATTACGAC
Organism: Lumnitzera littorea; assembly: GCA_024138015.1. Lineage (NCBI taxonomy): Eukaryota > Viridiplantae > Streptophyta > Magnoliopsida > Myrtales > Combretaceae > Lumnitzera > Lumnitzera littorea. The sequence continues at coordinate 91,839,921 of JAMXBB010000010.1, forward strand.
AAAAATCTCATCTAAATACAAAGTGGGAAGGCAATTAAGAAAAAATTGACTCAAAGTGTTGAGAAACAAGGGAAACCTTCCATTTTTGTATGGTAATTAAGAGTTTTGTACATCTATAGCATGAATTGCAAAAATTAGTAGGAAAATGAGATGTTTAAAGTAAATTTTACATGAATATTGTAGTGAAGGTGCACATGAGTGTAGTCATTTTTTTATATTGAAGGTATGCACTTTGGATATGCCTTTAAAACAATAATATTTTTGTAAGAAAAGCGTAGCTTAAACATATACTTCTATTAATAAAGAAGGTGTATGGCTGACATACGCTTTTCATAATATCTATGGCGTAACCTTAAAGTACGCCTTCCTTAACATGGAAGGTGCATGGTTGACTTGCGTCTTCTTACTTACAATGAAGGCGTACCCAAGCCATGTGCCTTCAGTTTATAGTATGTAAACCTCAATTTCTGCAATCACCCTTAATTCTTATATCTTCCAGTTTTAAAAAACTCTCAAACCCTTTTATTTCCTCTTTTTGAATAGTAGAGTGACACTATTTTTCTCAACCAATCTATATGTAACCCTTGCCCATCCTTTATTCCGCAATTATTTTTTAATATACAAATTCTATTGTAAATACGGTAATATTTATATTGTCGATATAAACTGTAGTTAGATGATAAATTATTTAGTGTTTATATTTTTTTAATATATATGTTGTGTTTTATACATTATTCATATGGTAGTATATAATTATATAGGTTGTAATGGTTACATAAAAAAATAAAAATGCGACCCATAAATTATAGGTGATTTTACCTGTGTATTAGTGAAGCACGTTTGCATTTACAACCATAATATGTGATGAGACACCCTACCGAGAAGACACCCTACCGAGAAGTGAAATTGTATAGGTGTGCTTACATTTATAGTATGTGATGTAACACTCCACCCAAAAGTAAAATTGTGTAATTATGCTTACATTTATAGTATGTGATAAGACGTCTCACCGCGAAGTAAAATGGTGTAAGTGCGATGTGATGCGATGCCTTACTGAGAAGTGAAGTTGTGTGGGAGTTTAAATTTATAGTATGTGATAATATGCCCAATCGGAAAGTAAAACCATGTAAGTGCTTGCATTTATGGTATATGATGAGATGTCTCATCAAAAAGTAAAATTGTATGGGTACAATGAGATACTTCACCGAAAAGTGAAGTTGTGCGGATGCTTGAATTTATAGTATGTGATGAGACGCTTAATCGGGAAGTAAAATCATGTGGGTGCTTACATTAATGGCATGTAATAAGATGCTCTATTGAGAAGTGAAATTGTATAGGTGCAATAAGACGTCTTACCGAGAATGTGAAATTGTGTAAGTACTTGCATTTATAGTATGATATAATATACCCCATCGAGAAGTAAAAACGTGTAAGTGCTACATCTTGCAGTTATTGGGTGGTTTTTTATTTGTTAGTAAATCTTCTTCTCTTGTCCACATGATGTTCCTGCCTATGTTAGAGTATTTCTCACATGTCAGGATGTTTAGTTGAGGCTCAACTTGCTTGGCATGGCTGTATTGTCAGCTATGCGAAGTTGTATGATCAGGAGCGTAAGAGATTGGAAGCGTTACTATACTGTTACAAATATGGACATGGGATAGATTTCCCCACATTGCACCATACAGCAAGTCTGGGTTTACCATCCCAGACGGCCTACCACTAGTTGCTAAGTAGGTTATATCATGAGACACCACACACCATACTACATACGTCGTCGATGCATACCAGACTACATTTGATTTGCAGACGAGTTAACAGGTATGTAATTCTTCAATTTTAATTCTATAGTTGATCTGGATTAAAAATGTATGGATTATAAATGCACTTTCCTTGCAAATGCATTGTAGGTTGTGTAGGAGCCGCACCTAGATGACCTTATTGATCTCCTACCTTCGTTCTGTAGTACTGGTCAAGTTATCTGGAGGGCTACAATACCATTGATCTTCTTTCAAATTGTCGAGTTTTACTTCTCTAACAGTGTCATACGACAATTTGGAGGCTTCCAAACGATAATGGTAGATGTTAACACAAGTGAGGAGTTACACCACATTAACCTTAGGGGTATGACGGACATAGATTAGTCAGTCTCACATCAGAGATATATATCAACTTGGGTATACCACCATATGTAGGTTGTTCATCCTTACGAATTAAGGGGTGTTGATCTGGCTTACTACCGTTAGTATAGGAAGCATACACGTCGATACATCACCCATCGTAGGGCGGTGATGGGATACTTCGTAAGCTTTCTTTCCACTTATCTTATGGTTTTTCATAAAGCAAAATGGATGACTGTAACATTAACTGTTTCATTAAATATAAGTGAATACTTTATGTTAGGTGAGGCTATTAAATGATTTTGACACTACTCATCATATCATCAACGGTGGCCTTCACCATCTTGAAAAGCATGACGGGTTAATATTATTTCCCGACCATCCAGTTGATCTGGCCCTTGTACTTGCCCCTTGACCGCATGTAAGTGCTAGAGTTTACGCTAGAGGACATTAACCAGGACAGGCACATGGTCGGGGATAGGGAGACGATGCTATGACATTGTCATCTCGCCATTCCATTGACTTAGGTGAGATTGGTAGCAGTGCACTACTCATAGATACCTCCAGATCTGGTCACACCTCATTCGACACTCTAGATGTTTATGGATAGATCTATCCATAGCAAACACCGCCAGCTCTTTGTAAACGTTGTACTGGTTGGCCTTAGGCGTTAGACAAAGGAAAGGGTGTTACTCAATTACCATCATCATTGCTTACTCCAGTTCCCCCTAAAGAGTTCACCGATACTCCTTCTCAGCCATTAGAGCCTTAACCATCGAAAGGAACATCCACTCGCAAGCTATCATTACTAGCGTGCTTCGGAAAATAACTAACTAGATATAAGAAGAAGTAGTTGTAAATAACCACCTTTTTGTTACCTAATTTGATTATTATGTCTTCTTGACATTTATTATTCACTCTGTGAATGGTTTTTATAAATGATGTTTCATATTTGATTGCTATTCACTTAATACTAATAGTTTACTGTATATATACTTTCTATATACTATACTTGCTTTCATAGGTTCAGTTAGTAATTTAGTGAATCATTTTAGCCAACTCGCTACAGTTATACTTTTTGTAGGTAATAGACTAAATGAAAAAAAAAAAAATATCGACATTCCTAACTCATTAGACTAATTTGAGATGATATTATACCATTTCAAGAGTAACGAATATAAGACAAGTCGAATAATATTTCATTAATTGCCACAAATAAGCGAAATGTTAGGTGAAAACTAAGAAGAGGCATACTTGAATTACGTTTAGTTAAAAAAAATATAGTAATATTTTATTTCAAATAAAGAGTGTCTTTTGTATTAATATAGCATATAAAAGAATTTTTTATTTACATTTATTGAAATATATATATTAAACTTTTAATTACCATAATATATAAATTATATATATAGCTTAACTCAAAATTTGTACCATTATGTTATTTTTATAAATAAAATTAGTTATTAACAAGCATTTAAAAAGTTTTAGTTATGGAAATATTAATTTCATCAATTTCTATTATAATAATATTTATTATTTTCAATCAACTCAATACTTTTTATATGAGATTATATATTTCGTATATATACATTTCTAAATTAGATAATATGGTTTAATTTGTAAATCAAATTAAATTTTTATGGTTTAAAAAAATTCTCAATTTAAACCGTATGATTTGATTTAAAACTATTAAAAAAAAAACAAACTACATTTTTATAATTTAGTTAGGTTTGAAGGAAAATCGAACTAAATCCATCTGTAACCGCCCGTAGTTTTAGACTGTAAATAGGGGTTTGGGCTTTCTGTTTTCGCATCAAGCATCATCTTTTACTCTCAAAAATATCACTTCAATCTTTCGTTTCTCTCCCTAGCCAAGTCGCGCGAGACACCCTCTCTCTTCTTCATTTCTGTCCGATTTCAAGCAGAAGCGAACAGAACAAAAGCTAGAGAAAGGTCGCTCGATCCATGTGCTTCAAAAGCCCTCACTGCCTTGTCGCCGTGGACCACCACCGTTATCACCATCCATCTCCCTTGGCCTGCACGACATTGGCATTAGGTTGTTTGTGTTTTTTTAACTTTTTCCTTTGTTTCTTTTTTCCTCCTTTTCCTGTTGTATTATATATATATATATATATGTATGTATGTATGTATGTATCTTTTTAATAAATGTAAACACAAGTCTAAGGTAGAAAAACGAAGTAAAAGCAAAAAAGAAAAACAAAGGTATGTTAGTGTAAATTATAATAGCTTAATATTATTTATATAGCTTTTAATGATGCCACTCGGAAATAATAAAGAGTAGAAGAAACATATAAAAATATATATAATAAAAATAATAAAAAAAAAGAGGTTGGACAATGTATCTTATGCTTTCTTGGCATTTGTATGGTTCGTATAGACTGAACTTATTTTCAATAAATAAGCAGTAACAAATGCAATTAAAGATAAAAGGGTATTGTTCGTGTAATATATATTGATTCATGGTCCTTTTCTTTATAAATGTATTAGATATAATTAGAATTGTTATAAAAAATGAAAAAAGAGAAGGAAAAAGTATAAAGTGTATCGTTAGAAAATATTGCTATTTCTTTGATTTTTTTTTTTTCCAATTTGAAATATAGCCAATAGAGAAAAGCTTTTTTAGTTGTGATTGAATACAATTCATTTATTACTAACTCTTGTGAGGTGTTTTCGACACTTTTCCATAGACGAGTTTAATCTCCCGACCACCCACCCACACCCAACACACCCCTACCCCCCACCCCAATAGCGAAAATAAAAGTTATAATACAGATGTTCTTGATACTCATTGTGACATATTCATATGTAGTTTTGTAGATGATCTAATAGATATGGTTCTTCATTAAGAGGAATTGATTTTTTTCTTAAAAGAATTATTTTAAAAAATTATTTAGTATAATTCTTACCATTGCATCCTTTAGCCTTTTAAAATGTTTTGTTAAAAAAGCCGTTGATTTTTAGGTCGACGGAGAGTAAAGACCTTACTCGGACTTGGCAGACGGTGAGGAAGTTTGTTGGTGTCTTCGTTGGCACAGTACGAAGATAGTGGACACGTGATCCACCGTAATGGTCCGCTTAATAATTAATTGGAAGAACCATGAAAAATTATTTGTTTGCAATCAAAATAAAAAAAAATTATCAAAATATAAATTGTAGAAAAATAATTATTAAAATACTAAATTTATATCGCATCTTAAAAATGTAACTTGTTATTTATATTATATGAGATTAGTACAAATAGTTATATTGTATATTTAAAATATATCATTAACTTTTATGTATTATCACTATATCACATTTCAAAGATGCCACACTATTACAAATAATAACTTTTGTATTAGTATCATAAGATACAATATAATATCGATATTTTACTAAATTTTTATATAATTTATAATTATGTAATTTTTTTTTAAATCAATAGATATAGATTGCATTCGAGTACCATGCATAGGTATATTTTATTTGGTAATAGAGAGAAAAAAAAAATAAGAAAGAAAGAATTAAAGGGAAAAAAATACGTGCATTTTGAATAATTTTTCTTAGCTACATATAATGCCTTTGTGTTTATAAATTTCTGGAGTTCAGTATATAATCCTCGGACAACTGTTCAAGCAGTTTTACAAGATAAGTAACACATATAATGTGCTTTATTTGGATTTCTTTACATTGTTAATCTATTTTTTTATGTGCTTCATTTGGATTTATTTAGAGTTTTTGGTAGACATATATTACTAACCATGATATATATTGTGACAGATATGCTAAAATATCATCTAAAACTTTTCAAGAATTATAGTGTGTCGCAAGTTTATTCTCCTTTATGAAGACGTGCAAAGCCTTTATAGCATCTCCCAGTCTCCAACCTTACTACATTGCAATGTTTTTGGGATAAGACCCACCGGAAGATCCGATTCTTGTACTAAGTAATATCTATATAATTAAAATCTTTAGAGTCTTTAAGTAATGGCTATAATTAAAATTATTATTTTGACTAACATCTAATATTATTTAATAGAAAAATTAATATTAAAATAATATTATGAAATTATATATAACTTATATCATGAATAAAATTGTCTTTTCTTATAATATTTATATCTAATTTCTCTCTCCCACTCTCTAAAACTGCACTTTATTTTTTTTTTCTCCTACTTTCTTATCTCTTTTCTTTTACAATTTTCAATAAAGCCCCCTTTTTTTTCACAATTTCCATAATTTCTTTCGTTAATATGATTTTTTGAAAGACATCATTATAAATTATATAGGTACTAAAATTTGTAATAGTTAATACAAAATATTTTATCATAAACTTGAAATAAATATATATAATTTTTTTCATTAGATGAAAAAAAAAAATTTTACACACAGGTGTATTGAAAGCTAGTCTCATTTAAAACATTTCACCATAATGAGATAGGGAGATGCTATAAAGGCTGTGCAAATCTTTATAGAAGGATAATAACTTGCAATAAATTATAATTCCAGTTTTATGTGAGATATTATTATGTATATGGCGACACATATATCATGATTAGTAATATATGTTTAAGAAAAACAGCAAATAAATACAAATAAAGTACATTACCCGTTAAGTTGTCCTTTAAAATTACTTGATAAGTCGTTCGAGAATTAAATACTAAACTCCAAAAATTCATAGGCGTAAAAACATCATATGTGGCGAAGAAAAAGTTTTTTGAGAAAATAATAAAAATAAATGTGAGTATAATCGGTCAAGATGTTTCTATATTGTGAATTGTATTAGGGTGTGAATCATAGATCAAAAATTCTTACAAATACAAATTAGTAATTTTTCTTTATAATAACGAGATGTAGGATTGATTTATTGAACAAACTAAGGGAAATTGGATGACGACATAAGATGTTAAAGTCTTGATTGACTTTTGGTGAACTTTTTAGTATATATTTCCCATTTTATATTTGTATGTGGATGTTGACATATCAGTAACAACAATAACGGGTATATCAGACATATGACTAAAAAAATATTTCTACAGAAGATCCAACCTAAGAATGGCTCTTCATAGAATTTAAATTCACATCAGAAGAAACATGAACATCCATAAGCAAAAATAAATAACAAAAATGAAATCAAGACTAAAATTTATTTGAAGGACGAGAAATATAAATTTCTTTTAAAGGCTTTAGAATGAAGCCTCTCGTCCCCATAGAAACAATTCATATCTTTCTTCTTCTTTTTTTCTCCAAAGCTAAGGGTCCAATGTGCCAATTGTTAGTAGAGAACCCTGACTTAATTTTCTTCTAAATATAAACAGTTTAGTACCTTAAATATTATGTCAAAGCTAGAGGTTTTCATAAATCATTTGAAACTTCAATTAAAATATAAAAACAGAATTAGGATTTGTTGATAAAATAATTAACTTCAAAATTTTGGTAGATTACGTAATAAAATTATTTGTCTAATTAATTTAGTGGGCATTAGAAAAAGTTAAACAATTAATGGGTTAACAATAAATCAATTTGGTTTTTTCCAGCTAGGCATTAAATTCAAATAAAATTAATAATTATGATTAAGTATAGCATGAAGTGAGAACTAAAGTTACTAGATCAATTCGGATATTGAGACATAAGTTGGTTTATGATTGGATTGCGTGACTTAGTTGACATAAATTTATTCTCCTAAGGGTCGAGTAGGTGGGTAACTAACCAACAACTAGTGGTTTATAATGCATCTATTGTGAAAATTGTGATTATAGAATACTAATTGTGTAATGCCTCGGAAGCTAAGAATGCTCCAATTCACTATATGTTCCTAGTTTTTTAATGATATGTTAAGATTTTAAAACTAATTATAGTCTCCAAAATTATTTCTAAAACTAACTACAATCTCCAAAATCATATTTAGTAATTGTGATCAATATAACAAAACAAATTTCTATAATTTAGACAAACCACAACAACCTAAACAACACATAGGTGAGTCATCTATACAATAATCATACCCTAAAAACAATATTCTCATCTTATATAAAAATAAAGCCTAACAATAAATCTAAATCACATACTATCATTTAGCTCCTCCAAGCATCCATAAGTCACTAATATAGAATCATAAACGCCTCTCAAACCCAACTTGCTAGTACTCTTGATCACAACGTAAGCGACAAACTTTGTCTTAATACCTACAATTGTAAAAATGAAAGAATGAGCTATAGCTCAGTACATAGTGCGCATATATACACGGATGCTAAACCAGTCATTCACATACATTTAATGCAGTAATATAACAAACAATAGGTTAAGTATCTTGAGTTTAAGCTCGTGTACAACAAGGGGGTACTCATGATTTCACCAAACTAATGATTTCTTATATAAATAGGTGAATTGAATAAAATATAGGTTTTTTTTTTTAATTTACTACTATATATTACGGTGAAGGTCATATGATCAACACCTAGGAACCTAGAAATACTAGATTTAGTTGTATTGTCCCATATATAAGTCCATTAGGGAATCCTCACATATGATCAGCAATTGTCTCCTTATACTAAAGGACGGGCTATGATAAGCACAATCAATAAGCAACATTTAAGTCAAATTTAGATTAATCCAGTTTATATCTCACTATCCTAATAAGTATAAGCAACAAGCATGCATTACATACCTAAAATGTTGAATCTAAACCAAGACCCAAATCTAACAACCTAGCAAATTTAGTAATAAACTTACCTTGATCTTTCATTCTAATCAATCCAATTTAAATATCTTAAGTAACCCAAACAGTCTTTGGATTACATTCCCTAAAGGCTCCCTAAACTCCTATCTTATTCTAGGATTCCAAAGGTAATTATGGAAAAATAAGAGGATAAGATCATCTCTTGACTTAGAAAAGGAAAGATTAAAATACTTGGAACGAGGATTTGGAGATTTTAAGAAAAGAAGTTTCAAAACAGAGTTTGATTCTTTGTAAAATATGTTTTGTTTATAAGTTATAATACTTAAAACGTTAAAAAATGGTTTTAGAGGATAACATATGCTTTAGGAAATAGGTTATAACACAAAGAAATTGGTTTAAGAACAAGGAATGGAAGAAAACTTGGTTTAGTCTTCTAGTTTGAACCTATCGCACGATTCAAGGAACTAGCAGTCTAGTCCTTACCAACCTTCTATGACTAGAAGATTGGTCATAACCAGTCTTACGGTTTCATTGGAATTAGCCCCTACGGTTCAAACTAGTACATCAACAAATCTCTGAATTCGCTTTGTAAACCAACTTGAATCTAAATTTTGTTCAAACCCATTTTAAATACACTTTAATTTCTTGTCAACCCATCAATATAACACATTTTGACATCACCTGAACTACAAATTTTAGATTAAACATCAACTCAAAACCCTAATTCTTCCATTAACTTTAAGAAACCAACTCTAAACTAAAGAATAAGAGGGAAGTTGAAGAGAATTTACTTGAAATGAATGAAAAAAGCTCCTTAAATGCAAGACCCAAATGAAATAAGCTACCAACAAAGAGTTTCAAATTCGTTTTAGCTCCCAAACCTAAGAAAACTTCCATAAAACGATGAAAACCTACCAAGAACTAATTAGAAAAGGTGTTTCCTTTACCTTCTTACCTTAATACTTATTAATGTTGGTGTTCCTTGAGCTCAAGCTTGAGTCGCTAAGGTTGAGGAGTCTAAAAATGGAAAGGGATTAGAGAGAAAAAGAGGGTTTGATGTAAATGGCTAAGGCTTTAGATAAAAAGGGGTAAGGTTTTAAAGAAGTAGTTGCTTAAAGGAGGTAAGAGTTTAGTAACCTATTGAAATGACCAAAATACCCTTATTTTTTAAAAATATTTTTCTTAAATTTTCTTGTACATTACACTCTACTCCCCTTAAAACGACTTTCTTCCTCAAAAGTCACGTAATTGTTGAAATCCCTAATTATTTTCTTCTCATTTTTTTCATGAACTCCTAAGTCATATTCTCTTTAGGGCCACTTGCTTAGTTATTCTTTACATAATTGTTGATTTACCTCTTAAAGAACTCTTCTTCAATACTCCCACTCTTGGTAAGTCCTTTTACTCTTAGTCTAGCTCTTCAACTTTCAACCACTCTTAATTTATTCACCTCATTGTCTTTTTAATTTGCATATTTCTACTCTTGTCCTCAAAATGGTAAGGTACTCACTTTCTCATTACTAGATCGATTGATCCATTTCATATTTGCCGACATGTCAATCTTTGTATTCTCATCCATGGTTCTTACAACCATAAATATTAACATGCTATACTCTAACTCATCAATTCTATCTTTCCACCATACTGTAGAATCATAACATATGGCAGCAATAAGATTTTCATATAATATCGCTGATGCAAACTTCATTTGTGGAAAGATCAAAATTATTCCTAGTAACAAAAGACACCGATCATTAGTCCTCATGAGCCCTTAAGCGTGTCTATAACTCTAAGGTAATTAATGAATTCCACTATGGATCATTAGTCCTCATGAGCCCTTAAGCGTGTCTATAACTCTAAGGTAATTAATGAATTCCACTATGTTTATGCTATTCACAAAAAGAATTCCATCTCCTAAAAGAAAACAATTCTTAGATCATATCAAAACTCTATGTCCAGCTCTAAGTCAACACTTCACATAGAAACAAAATAGGATAGAAAACTTCCACAAGTCTTAATTTAACTAAAACCATCTATCGGTAAAGAATTTTCAACATCCACCTCCAAGAATCTAGTTAGATGTCACTCTGAAAACATATATTAAGTTACCTAATCAATTCTTATAAGAATTCACTTCATCCTTTACTCTTCAATTATCTCTAATCACACTTAGCTTCATAGGTTCTCAAGGTCCAAACTCATCTTCTAACCGTGTACCCTCCTACATGCAGCCACTACTTCATTCTCTTGTCCCCAAATCAATTTAGCGGCTTTAAAGTTGATTATATTAATCGTTGATAATTTATGTATTTCTTAACTTATTTGATGATGTTCAACCAATTTGTTAGTTCTATGTAATCTTATTATCTCAATGATTACTTGTATCCTTTAGTTACTATTAAAATGTTTATATTCTTTGCTACTTAACACAAATATATATATATATATATATATATATATAATGGGGTCGATGAATGTTGATACATCATTGACTTAACTGATAAATTGACTCAACTTAGACCAATTGACTAAGCACGACCTTTATTGACTCAAAACAAACTGACATAATATGCTACGACATGAAAGAAAGACTCATCTATCTGTCCTATAATAGGCATACACATGCTAAGCTTCCTCAATTCTTTTAAATCATGTTCCTTAAATTAGTTTTCTATTCCACATATTATTCTTATGTGTTGCTACTCATCACATAAGGTTTGGTAAGTAGCTTTGTGTTATACAATTCATGCATAAAAATTAGGTTTATTGCTTTAATAATTGCATCCATTTTATACAAGTTAAATGAGTGTAAAGTTACGAGTTATCATTTGTTTCTCAAGTTTGTCTCTTCTCTATTAGGGTGAGTCTATTGATTAAGTCTGCTTAATTATTTATGTCTACTCTTGATTTTTATGACTTAATCCAATCATGTTAGAGGGGATAAGCTTAAGTAGTCCTTGTATCATTCTCCATCTTACTTTTTCTTTCATCTTGACAAATCTACACCTAAGCATACTACAACCTAACAGATTTTAAGGATTGAAAGCAAGAGTTAGGAGAGACGAGTAACAAAAACAAGCAAGTGATTATGAATTCATGGTAACAAGGAAAAGAATAAAGATAACTTAAGTAGAAAGCAAGAGGGAAAGCTAGATATTAGACCTACAAGTGCTAGGGCTAAGGTAACTACTCACTCTTAATTTGGATCAAGCCTAGGTCTTACCACCTTCTCTCAATTGCTTACTACGCATCCATCGCACCACTCTAATCAATCGCCTAAGCTTTTTTAGGATCAACAAACTTAAGTGTATCTATGATCAGTCATCCTAAGTCACTAGTGATCCATTAACCTAAGTCCTCCTATAATCCATCTCTTAAGCTATTTTATGATCTTTTAGCCTAAGTACTTTTAGGTTCTTCCAACTTAGCTCCTTGAACATCCATTAAGTTAAGCTCCCTAGTGATCATCAAACCTAAGCTCTTCTACGATTCATAAGCCTAAAATTCATCTAAGACCTATAAACCTATGCTCCTTAAGGATCAAATAACCTAAGCTTTGATACCATTTGAGTTCTAACACCCTGGAACTTAAGGGCATCATAACTTGTCACGTGTCTCTAGTTTTCTAATGATATGTTAAGGCTTTAAAACTAACTACAATCTCCAAAATTATTTTTAGTAACAATCATTAGTATAATAAGACAAATTTTCATAATTTAGACAAACCATAACGTCCTAAACAACACATAGGCGAGTCATCCCTACAATAATCATACCTTAAAAACAATATTCTCATCTTATGTAAAAATAGAGCCTAACAATTGATATAAACCACATACTATCATTTAGGTCCTCTAATCATCCATAATTAGCTAATATAGAATTATAGACACCTCTCAAATGTGACCTGCCAGTACTTCCAACCATAATGTAAGCAACAAACTTTGTCAAACTAGCACATAGTGCGCATGCACATACGGATGCTAAACTAGTCATTCACATGTATTTAATGCAATAATATAACAAACAATAGGTTAATTATCTTCAATTTAAGCTTACATACAATAAGGGGGTACTCATGATTCTGCTAGACCATGATCTCTTATATAAATAGGTGGATTGAATAAAATAATTTTTTTTTTAATTTACTACTATATATTATAGTTAAGGTCATATGATCAATACCTAGGAACATAAAAAAACTAGATCTAGCTGTGCCATCCCATATATGAGTCTAATAAGGAATCCTCGCATATGATCAGGAGTTCTCTCCTTATATTGAAGGATGGGCTATGACAAGCATAATCAATAAGCAACATTTAAGTCAAATATAGATTAGTCCGATTTATATATTACTATCCTAACAAGTATAAACAACAAGCATACACTACATACTTGGAATGTTGAATTCGAACCAACCATGAAACCCGAATCCAACAACTTAGCAATTTTAGTAATAAACTTACCTTAATCTTTCATTCTAATCAATCCAGTTCAAATACCTTAAGTTTCATTCTAATCAATCCAGTTCAAATACCTTAAGTAACCCAAACAGTCTTTGGATTACATTTCCTAAAGGCTCCTTAAACTCCTATCTTATTTGAGGATTCTAAAGGTAACTATGGCTAAACAAGAGTGTAAGATCATCTCTTGACTTAGAAAAGGAAAGATTAAAATACTTGGAATGAGGATTTAGAGATTTTAAGAAAGGAAGTTTCAAAATAGATTTTGATTCTTTGTAAAATATGTTTATTTATATGTTATAATACTTAAGATGTTAAAAAATGGTTTTAGAAGATAACATATGCTTTAAGAAATAAGCTAGAACACATGGAAATTGGTTTAAGAATGAGGAATGAAAATACTTAAGATGTTCAAAAATGATTTTAAAGGATAAAATATGCTTTAGGAAATAGGTTAGAACATAAGAAAATTGATTTAAGAATAAGGAACGGAAGAAAACTTTATTCAACCTTCTATTTGCATGGTTCAAGGAACCAGCTAGTTGGTCCTTATCAACCTTTTACAACTAGAAGATTGGTCACAACCAGTCCCCTTAGAGTCAACCCCACAGTTCAAACTAGAATATCAACAAACCTTTGAATTCACTTTCCAAACCAACTCAAATCTAAGATTTCTTCAAACCTGCTTCAGATACACTTTGTTACTTATCAACCCTTTAATATAATACATTCTTACATCATCTAAACTACAAATTTTAGATTAAACATGAACTCAAAACCCTAATTCTTCCAATAACTTCAAGAAACCAACTATAAACTAAAGCATAAGAGAAAAGATGAAAAGGACTTAGTTGAAATTAATGAACAAGCTCCTTAAATGCAAAATGTGACTTCCTTAAGCGAAAGAAACCGCTAACATGGAGTTTCAAATTCATTTTATCCCCAAAACCCAAGAAAACCTTAGTAAAACAATGATAACCTACCGATAATGAATTACAAAAGATGTTTCATACACCTTCTTATCTTAATGCTTGTTAACGTTGTTGTTCCTTGAGCTCAAGCTTGAGTAGTTGCAGTTGAGGAGTTTGAAAATGGAGAGGGATTAGAGAGAAAAAGAGGGTTTAATGTAAATGGCTAGGTTTTTAGACAAAAAAGGGATAAAGCTTTGAAGAAGTGGCTGCTTAAAGGAGGTAAAGTTTTAGTACCCTGTTGAAATGACCAAAATGTTCTTAGTTTTGAAAATATTTGTCCTACATTTTCTTGAGCATTGCAAGTTGAATTTGAATATCAATTTTATATCGATTAATTGATTTGCATGACTTAATTAACATAGGATGCTAGTTGTTTTAAGTAAGGGTTCGATTGGTGGGTCATTAGCTAACTATTGATCACTTGTAAAAGGTTAATTGGAGAGAAGCTTGACTAATGGCGAATAGCGTTACATAAGAAATCAAAATGAAGTTATCATTACAAATTGTAGCCGTCATATGAGAGGTGATTGGATTTAAATTTGATGGATTAACTAAGGGCAAGTATAGGTCAAGAAATTAGAATGAACTAGCTTTTGTATTGTATTATATGAGAAAATAATAAATAATTAAGTAAGATGTAGATTGGACTTTTAGGTAAAAATGTTTGTCATATTAGTAAATATGCTATATATATGGTTATCATATTATGTTTTTAATGTTAGGTTAGCGGATTTACTTAGTATAGTTGGTGCTATAGATATTCTTTTTGTGGCTATATAAAAAAAAAAAAAAAACATGTCAATCTAGTGAGGTTAGAGATTATAAGGTGCTATAAAGGCTTTGCACATCCTTATGGGAGAGCAATAACTTGTAGTAAATTATAATTCTTGTTAAGTTTTAGATAAGATTTTAGTATATCTATCAAGGCAAATATATCATGGTAGTAATATATGTTCACCTAAACAAATTCGAATAAAGCACATTGTAAAATTAATTAACAATGTAAACAAATAAAGCACGTTGTTGGTTAGTTTTCTTGTAAAACTACTTAAATAACCATTGACATTATACAATAAATTCCAAAAATTTATACACTTAACGGCATGATATGTAGTTAAGAAAAAGTTCTCTGAAAAGAAATGATAATATGCAATAATAATCAGTAAATATATTTTTGTATTGTGATATGTATTAAGGTGTGAGTCTTGGATCTAAAAATCTTGGCATATACAAATTAGTAAATTTTGGATTACGATATGTAAAAGGGGAAAAAAATTAGGGGATTGTTTTATTTTTTTGGATAAATTAAGAGAAATTAGATGTCAAATACAAGATATAGAGGACTTGGATTGACTTTTAGGAAACTTTTAACGTATATTTCCCTTTACATAGGTATCATTAGAAGTTGGTATATCCATGATAACAATATGGGATATGCGTAGACGTATGCTCATAAAAGTATTCTTATAAATGATTCAACCTAAGAATGCCTCTTTATAGAATTTATCTTTGTGTTAGAAAAAACATGATCATCCATGGTTGAGAGAGAGAGAGAGAGTATGATACTTGTCCATCATAAGTGATTAAAATTTCTTCAAAGGAGGACAAATCTAAAATAACTTCAAAATGAAGCCTCTTGTTCTTATATGAACAATTTTATTGTCAATTTTCTATAAATATCAAACTCTTTTATACCTCCAACAATTCAACCAAAGGTAAAAATCTTCATTAATTATTTCAAGTTTCAATTAAAATTATAAACATGGAATTAGGATTTGTTAATTAAATAATTTAGTTACAAATCTTTGTACTTAGTAATAAAATTAATTGCCTAATTAATTGGGTGAGCATTGAAAAAGTTAAATATGTCATGTGTTAGCAACAAGTATATTTGGTTCCAATTAGGTGATAAATTCAAATCAAACTAATAATTAGGCACCAAGATAATTAAAGAGAAAATTGTCAATTGGGAATCGAATTTGAATACTAATAGCATTATAATTGATTGAATTGCATGACTTAGTTAATGTAGGCGACTAGTTACTTTAGGTTAGGGGTTGGATTAGTAAGTCACTAACTAATTATTGATGCCTTGTAATAGGTGGGTTAATCGAGAGAAAAGCATGAGCAATGAGGAACAATGTTGCTTTAAGAAATCAAAATAAAATTGTCACTATGAATTGTAGGTGATTAGATTCTAATGCAGTGGATTAGCTAGTGGTAAGTATAGGTTAAGAAGTCAAGATGAGTTCACTTTTTATAGTATTATGTGAAAAGATAATAAAAAATTAAGCAAGATGAAGAAATGTTTATTATGTTAATACATAGGCTATGTATATGGTTATTGTATAATATTTTTTATATTCAATAGGTAGATTTACTTTGTAGATGTTAACAGATCTTCTCTATGGGCCTTATCCTAAAAGCATATCAATGTAATAAAATTGGAGATTATATGAAGCTATCAAGGTTTTACATGTTTTTATTGTAGAACTATGAATAACGGTAGATTGTAATTCTTGTTAAGTTTTAGGTGAAAATTAGTGTATTTATTACAATACATATATCATGGTTAGTAATCTATATATCTACCAAATACCTAATAATAACTTCATAGGAGCAAAAAATAAATAGATGATGATGATGATAATAATTTGTAAAATAGTTTGCTCCAAATTTATTGTACAACTTAGAAAACAAAAACAATTGTACTTTCTCATTGTCAAAGCCTCACATCTAACCTATAACTATTATTGATTGGTCTAACTGTGCTAGGTTCAGTGTATATGTTGTATTTTTCAATACATCACATTAAATGAATGTTGTGGGCTAAAGAGGAAATACAAAAGAGTCTATGAACATGTCCAAGCAATTTGTTAGGCCATTTAAAAAATATTATAAACCAGATTTCTTAATGGAGATGGGAAGTTATTATTATTATTATTATTATTTTGTTTTTGAAAAAAAAGGAAACACTATTGATTATGAAAATTTTCTTTTGCATATAATATATATATTCACATTGGATATGACAATTATGTGAAGATTATTAACATTTGAGGTCTCATGCACTTCCATATACGTTACAATAAGCTAAATAGTATAATAACAAAAGACTAGCAATGATATAGGAGAGTTCGAGTTATATAAATACATACTTATCCATAAAAAATGCTATTAAAAAAAAATGAAGAAGGAATACTTGTTTGAGTATCCCTAATGTATTTATTCTTTTACAAAAGTTTATTAGTTCTAAGGGAAACAATGCATTTCTAAATAGAACTTCTTATGCTAGCTAGAGTAGATTTTGAATTTATTTATGATTTGGGTTTATAGCTTACACATTTGTATATGGGTGAAACTTGAGATTAATCCCCTTTTTTATTTTTTATTATTTTGAAAAAACGAGATGCCTAAAGAAGGAGAAGAAAAGGAACCCATAAATAAAAAGAAATTCTTACAAGTGAAAGTAAGAGAAGGTTCCAAAGAGTAATATAAGAATCATAGTGAGTGTTTTTTGAATCTGTGGCAATAATAATGGTAAGACTTGAAGTTCCACCAAGATCAATAAGAACTGTCTTCGTAGGCATACTAGTAATAGAACTAACATTAACATATATCTTATCCTCGACCTTTTCGTAATTAGAGCTCTATTGTGAAAATAGTGGAGGACTTTAATGCTATGTTGTTACATTGTAGTAGAATTATTTTATTCTTGTTTATGTTTTTTAACTAAGATTTGAGTTTTCCATGCACAATCTATATGTTAGTTTATTTGTCATTTCTTAGTTATTATTCTTTTTTCTTTATATCTATAGCCAAATTTAGAATTGGCCATATAGATTATTGTGATACATTTAATTTAGCATATGAAATAGGATGGAGCATAGAACTAAGATGTAGAATTTGTCATAAGATTTTCTTTTAATTATAGAAAAGTGAAACATGGAGAAGTTTAATAGAGGCACAAATCTTAGATTGTTACAAATGATAATAAGTGAGATTTAGGTGCAATTAAGCTTAAAGAAATTGAAGGCATTTGATGAGAAACTAAAATCTAAAAGGATGATGAGGGGATTCATCAAGATGAAAAGCCCTTGGTAACAATTTAATTAAATATTGCCAACAATATTTTGGAAGAAAATGTTGGTAGAAAAAATAGATATAGATCTTTTGAGAAAATTCAAATCACTATACAACTAAATTGATGGCAAATTAACTAGTGCTAAAAAAATAGTTGTATTCATTTTGCATAGGGTAGAATGGAGAGTAAGACATTACATCTTAAAGCTTATGCTTCTAATTGGTTATCTTAAAGGTATATATATGATGTTGGAATATGAGGACTTGAAGATGATCTTATTACTTGCTATAATTTTGGCTTATTAGATTTAAAGAAAACATGAATTATGGAAAAATTTTGTTGTTGTTTTAGGAATTTTTAAGTAATCTGTTGACTAAGGATTAGTTATACCATGATATGGTATTTACGACTAGTAAGATTGCTAAGGTTCAAGTTACTAGAGATTGACATTTGCCTAAAGGTGATGGTCATCATGATCCATATCTATTAGGCTTAATCTACTCTTATTGCAATCGAAGGGCCATATTTAGGTAAAGTACCTAAAGAGGCCAAGCTAAGGTAAGATTTATAAAAATAAATATTAAGTAACTACAAAGAGTGGATCATATGTTGTTTACAGCTTCTTCTAATGGGATAAATTTGGCATTTTTTGTTAGTAATCACAGAAATAAGTATATAAAGAAAGATAAGCACATGGAATTTACAAACAAAACCTCAAAATGATGGAGTTAAATAACTACGTATAAGATTGAACCTATCCACAAATGTAGCAACAATATTATGGTGATTTTTTTATAATCCTAGAACACTTAATTCCTTTAATAAGTGGTGATAGTAGATATCACTAGTATGACTCTTGGAGGTCCGTTGACCGTACACAATGGTAAACCTACAAAAAAGCTTTTTGTGGCATAGTTAATGAAGGCCTTCTGATACTTAAGTTATTAAGGAGAGTATTTGAGTTTAAGAGAATATGAGAGTAGGTATATCAAGAGAGTTTCCAAAAGGTTTTAATATCCTTTATCTATTAGCATCCCTTCCTACTTATAAGTTAAGGGGGGATTACCTGTTTGGACATATGATAGGAGAAGACTGGTTGGAATGAAATCCAAGGAGGTAGTGATATTAGTATGAGAAAAGAATTCCATCCCTCTACTAGTTAGAAGGAGCTTAGAGGATGGGCTTGTTCCAACAGTAAAGGGTGATTGCCTTAACCTGATGGCCAGTCTATAGGTTGTGTGCCAAGCAGTCATTTGACATTTAATGTGGAAAGAGAAAGAGGTAAGGAAAGGAGGATGAGCTTAGCCATACCAAGTGGTGAGCTCTCGAGGGCTGGCTTGAGCGGGAGGAAAACTCTTTCCCTATTACAAGAAGATGAAGCTCAGGGATTGTTAAAAAGAACTTTTAGAGTACTTAAGATTCAACTTGAGTGGGGCAAGTAGAGTTAGGGCATGTACTAAGTTGATCTTCATTCATGCTGGGAGGAGTTTAATACCACGTTAGCCGAGCCATTTCGTACACTTAAGCCTCCAAAGCCTTAGGGTGAAGGATGACCGTCAACAATAAGTTAATAGGATTCTTTACTCTCTCACATACTCTACCCAATTTATGGAATACCATATATATAGGTTTAAGAGAAGTTAAACCTTTAAACATACTATAGGAAATAACTTAGATAACATAAAAGTACAAAACAGGAAACTACAAAGGACATAATGATCCTAAATTAGCCTTTTGGCATTTCACTCTCCCATAATGGAGACTCTTATTCAAGGCATAAACTCAATATATATCCATGTTGGCTTATATTTGCACAACTCAAAACATCTTCCCATACAATTGAAAAGTACTTATAGTAGAGATCCTCTAACTCTATCTTGCTAATTTCTTGCCTTTAAACTATTTAATGCCCTTACATACTACGAGACTCCATTAACCTATGCTAGTTCATATGGCTTATCTAATCTAACAACCATGCCTAATTATGACTAATGATAATTGCATATTTCTTCACTCTTCTAGCTAGCATACTTTAAACAATATTTAAGTTTGATAAAACAGGATTTTCCATCACACAATCAACATACATTTTTATAACGCCCTAGGCTCAAAATATCACAAACTGCTATGTATCCCTGGTTGTCTATTGACATATCAGGCTAAACGAGCAACTAAAATCTTCAAATTTTCATAAAACAACCCCATAAACTCTTACATAAATAAGTCTCAAATGTAACTAAAAATCACAATTAAATCTCTTCAAAATCCTGAAATGGAAATAAACATAGTTCAACTCCTATGTTCCATATAACCAGATAAGTCTCTTAAATAGCAAGTCTATTTAATTTCTCTCACTAATAGATCATAACTCATCTTCATAATAGTAAGAGTACTCTCCAATGTCTTCATTATGACAGTAATAATATGCTTCCCTATTTTCATCATAATTAAATTGTTCATCTAAAATTCCTACAACTAAAAATGAAAAGGAATGAGCAAATACCTAGTACGAAAACCCAAAAACACATGCGTACAATATGCAACAATTAATATAACACATGTAATAATGCAATTAGGAATATCAAATTACAGGTTAATATCTTTAATCAAGCCAACAACAAACATAGTTCAAGATTGCTCACAATTAACCTAAACTCGGGATACAAGCACCACGGTTTAGGTTTAAACAGGTATTAAGATAATGGCATTATAGCCTCTAGACACCACGTGACCAACTTGGTTCAAAGACATTAGTACTATAACCCCTTGGATACTAACCTAATTTACCTTGTATTGTATCTAGGGGAGAATGCACTTAAGACATTGTCATCTAAAGATTAACAAGGTACCACCTTCATGACACCTCTTGAGCCCGGCTAAACACAAGCAACAAGCATTTTTATTCTAAATAATCAATTAGTTTATTTTACTTCAACTATCCTATACAAGTACAAATAACAAATAAGGTTCCACATGTCTGGTTCTTAGAAACAACTCGGAGTACTTATCTCAATTGACATTTCAAAGTCAACACCTGAATAACAAAATAAGTGTAACTCTTTTTAGATTCTATCTTTAAGTCATATAATTCTAGCTAACTTTTCTTACTTGTCTCCATTGGTTACCAAGTCTAAATTTTAGCTAAACTTGAGGTTTAAGGAACTATCTAGACTCCTATAGATGTTTAGAAAAGGTTAGATTGAGGTTAAGGGAAAGATAGAAACGAGAAATGATTGAAAAAAGAGGATTGCAAGAATACTCCCTAGGTTCACAGTTGTGCTCTTTGATTATGGTCCTTCTTTAAACTCACACAATAATTCACACCTGTAATCCAACCAAGCTTGCAAGTATATGCCTTAGGTTCACAGCTATGGTCTTTAACCATAATCCTCTTTGACCTCAATTTTCCTCATCATGCTCTAAGGAAAATCCATGATGAAGGGTACATGGATAGGATTATGATTGTGATCTTTACCCATGTTCCTCTCGTTTGACATTTTCTTCTCTTTTTCAACTTCTAACCTCTCTACATTATCCTAAAACAATTCCAATCTATCCTATACTTTAATTCCTTCTTAGGGTTTGATCTTTCTCATCAAATGAACAATAGGGAACACTCAAATGTGTTTCGATTCCAATACAAAATTCAAAATGATAGTAATCAAGACTTACATATCTTGATCAAGTGCCCTTAAAGCAACCGCAAACCATGCCATAAAATGTTTGATCACAACACCTAAGATTATTCACATAGAATAACATAATCTAATCAAAACAACAATGATGACAACAACACTATTCTATTAAGGATTGATGAATCACTTATCAAGTCAGGGTTTAGACTTTGTTCTAACTTCCACCTTATGAATCACAAAATCACACACTTTTGCAATACTAAAATGTCTCCTAACATCAATGAAACAAACAAACCAAGTCTAAAACAAAAGAATCACCTTCACAATATCTTATGTTAATCTTGTTCTTGTGGTTGTCTTGGAGAGAGTTTTTCAAATGCAATTGAGCGAAAATGAGCCTTAGGGTTTTTCAATCCCTTTTATACTTAAGGATGGAAAAGACCATCTTGCCCCTCTTAAAACATTTTATTACTTTTCTTGTCTTGTCTATTAACTTACGTATTTTCTCGTTATTAATCCATTTATTTATTGATTTTCTATGGTGTCACAATTTTCATGTCATAGACTATAGCATAAAGATCCTCTTCATTAAGGTTTGTGTCCATTTCAAAACCAAAAGGATTAATTGTCCCTTGCCTAAGGAACAAGGTCTTAAAGTATAAATTTTTAGCACCAATTCTCTAAGGTACACTTTCATGATACCAAATCTCATTATACTATAATAACTAGTACAATTAATCAATAAAGAGATAAAATATAATTGGATAACTTCAACATATACCATATATTTGAAAATGTATATATTCGCTTATTGTACAGTTTGACCCATACTCTACCTGCACCAATATTCCTCAACTTCCAACCATTACTTACATACATAGAACCACTTTGCACAAATTTGTAGGTTTGGAACTAATCTACCCTACAATATGTAAGGAAAACACTACCATGTCTTATTACCTAATTTGCAAATTTTCTTTTACCATCAAATGCTAATAGTAACTTACCATCCTTTGACTTAGCAACTACTAAATTAACAAGTATTTAACCTTTATCATCTAATCTTTAGCCCTAATTTTACCTCGTAAGGTACTTTACCCTCAAGTTTCTCTTTTATTTATAGTGATAACAAATAATTCCTTAACCTTTACACCTCCTTTAGAACTATTGCTACTATTAGAATGTTGAGTAGTAATTAGACCACCTACAACATCATTACCTATAGGTCCTTATAACACCCTAAGACCCTAAATGGGCACTACAACCTGCCACATATCTCGATTAGTCTGGAATATGTAAGGCTTACTAAGTCCATAAACGAAATATAAAAAATAATATCACATAGTATATAAAAATCCACAAGGGAATGGGAAATTGCATCCGCTTATAACCCCATATGAACTAAAACATCCAATGGAGTTCAAAAGCGTTTTGACTCACAACCAAAATATAAAATATGTCAAATAACTATATCCTTAGACATCATAAAGGAGTCCATCTCCTAAAAATACAATTCTTAACAAAATGTAAACTCCAGTAAACAGAAACCAATCATATCCTAGTCATCATAGAAATAAAGGTACTTAACTCCATCCTCTTCTTAGATGTCATCAACAAATGTCTCCTTATAAATAATATAGTCCTTAAACCTAGCACCTAAAAAAGAAAAGAATGAGCCAAAGCCCAATATGGATGTACAAACACATGCGTGTGCCAAGCCAAAACGTTCACATAAAGAAATGCAACTATAATAGAACAATGCAAACAGCAGTTTAATTATCTTATATCAGGCCAACAGAACAATAAAGGGGTATTCATAACCCCACCACACTTGGTCTTTACCCACATACATAGGTGAATATAATTATATATTTTCCTTTAAGTCTTTTATGCCTAGGAACTAAAGTCTATAGACCAGAGACCAAAGACCAAAAACTTAATATTCTAGTTGTATCATCCCATATATAAATCTAAGTCTTTTATGCCTAGGAACTAAAGTCTATAGATTAGAGACTAGAGACCAAAAACCTAATATTCTAGTTGTATCATCCCATATATAAATCTACTAGGGAATATGATCAGCGGTTGCTCCTCTAAGGAACTGCTACTACAGGCCCTTAGAGCGAGCAAGTCAAGCAAAATCAACAAACCAAATTAATTAGGCCGAATATAGATTTAGTCCGGTTTGATTTCTAATTCCTATCAAACACAAGCAACAATCAATACCATATATCTAGAATCACTCTAAGATTAGAAGAAAGACTCTGAACTCAAAACTCGAACAATACTCAAACCTCAACAAGAGAAACTGAATACCTTGAATTTAAAAAAAAAAAAAAAAAAAAACAAGTAACATGTTAACCCATAAGTATTTTAAGACTAAGTCCTATCTAGGAGTTATCCATGAGCTTACGACCTATTCAATTAAGGTCTCAAAAGTAATCATCAAATCGAACTAATAATAACATAATATGATTCAACTAAAAATGTGATATAGCTATATATATATATATAATATCACTTTTATAGAAACTTATAAAGTACATAATATATATATATATATATAACATATCTATATATATAAAAAAGAAAGTATAGAATGGACACTTAATTAGAATATTGAATAATATGGATTATCGAATTGATAAGATAAATAGGTGACACGTACTTAATTGGAAAAATAATGTGATTCGTAATAACTCGTGAGGAATGATAAAGTAATTGTTAACAAATAAAATGGACATACTACGTATAATATAATATGCTATATATGTATGTACATAATACTAACATGATAAAATAATTAAATCACAAAAACATCAATAAAAATAATAAATCGTACTAAAGTAATAAAAATACTTAGATTGTAACACCATTGATGTCAAAATTAAGACATACTAATAATAATATAGTATTGTAATACGTGAAATCGAAACTTGGGACTTTTATATAAAATACGGTCATTACCATAATTTATAAATAAACAAAAAATAATAACCCAACTTGAATACGATAGAAATGGAAATTTGGCCCCATTATATATATCTATAATCAATATTTTGAATTACTATAAAATATATCTAAATGTAATTTTTATATAAAATAATACTATATAACATGATAATCGAATAATTTAATAGTAGGAATTGAATACTATCAATTACTTAATTCGACACTAATAACAGAAAATGATAAATAAAATAATACACTATATATACAATACCAAAAATAAAATCGGAAAGGCGCTCAAGGTACAATTAGGATGGAAACACTGAATAACATGAACGAGAACCTATCATGAATGACAATATAAAAATTAAAATCTATAAAATAATATATTTAAATAATTAAGTATTAATAATTTACGATAGTGGCTCGAATGCACGAAAACGGGGACGAAGTTCAAATGTATAACTACTGAATCAATTTGAAGTGAAGCTCTAATATGTGAATGAATTCATTGGGATTGGGCAAAAAGCTTATGGATGGATAGAAAGGAAATCGAGGGATGAGAATTTAGATAGGGGATTAGGAAAGGGAAGTGGGGTTCAGCATATGGGGGTCAGACAAATCGTGAGAAGAGAGAATTCAGTGGAAGTGAGAAGAGAAGAGAGATGAAGGGATGGGATAAGGGAAAACAATAGAAAAAGAAACCAAGGAAGGAACAGGGTACGAGAGATAGGGAATGTAGGAGGACGACGCGAGAGACAAATTGAGGCGAGAGAGAGGGGAGATAATGGAAATTAATGAGGGGACAGAGGAGAGGGAAGTCAGTAGTCAGGGAGAGAGAGAAAGGTGTCGATTATTAATGGGGAATGGCGGGTGTGTGTGTGTGTGTGTGTTTAGAGGGTGATAAGAGGGAAGAGCAGGGTTGAGACGGAGAGAGAAAAGGCGAGATGAGGGAGAGAAGAATTAATGAGGTGAGAGAGAAGGAATTGCAGTAAAAAAAAGAAAAAGAAAAAGAGTAGAGTTTAGGATAAGGTTTCAAGTAGATTTTAGAACCTTTTAAAATGTAGGATAGTATATATATATATATATATGTTGAAAAAGAAAATAAGAGAATTTGTATATTGTATAAGAAGATAAATTTTTATATAAAGATCATAATGTAAGGTACTAATAAAAATTATTGTATTTTATACATAAAATATAAAATTTAATGTACTCAAAATATTCATGAAATAAAATTTAATATACTTTATATATACGTAAAAATAAAGATTTTAAAATAATCAAATCGAAACCTTAATTTTAATTTCTATTGATACTTACTTAAGTGAGTTTATGATTAAATCACTAGTCTAATTGGGGTGTTTCAATCCTATCCAACAATTTATCCAACTAACCCTTTCTTAACAAGTTGCCTTTTACATCTTCCACTGGAAATCCATCTGTATCATAAATCACTATCTCTTTAACTCCATAGAATGAAGAATGGTAGAGAGCAAAGCAGCATCATCCTTGATCTTCAATCTCAAACCTTAACATCAATATTCTTCAAATTTTTAATCATTAGAGGCATGAAATTTGAAATTTGGTACAATATCTTACTACTGTCTATTACTAATATAGATCACTATAGCCTCTACTTCAACACCTGCCCATTAGCAAGAAACTTGGTCATGTAAGTTTCTCCACATTTCTTTCATGACCTAATAGCCACCATCTCCATCCATAACTCCTATTTGTCAAACTTAGTGGGAAAGTTGTTAAGGTCTTCTCATCATGTTTTGCCAATTCATTCACCTTCATGGACTATTGATCTAAAGACTATTTTTGTATCACCGTAGTAAGACCCCTCATATTCGCCCTTACTATAACCTGAAGTTCATGTAACCATCAAAGATCTAAATATCATATTTTTTAGCCATCTCTTTAGCTATACATCATAGACTCTCTAGATTTTATTCTCACAATCTTGCCTTAATATCAATTTTTGTTATGACATTATCCATATTACTAGTTATAAATTATTAAACATACAATTATGAGAGCAACAATAAGTAAATAGAGAAATAAGGACTTATAGAAAAGAAGAGGGAAAAACTAGGTGCAATATTGAATTAACCTAATACAGTATTGTAGCAATTGTATGGTGATTCTTCTACAATATTGGAACACTCAATTTATGTAAAGGTTCCTCGGACTTATTGTAGTTTCACAAGCTTTAGCTTATATAGTATTAATACAGCTACAAGAAGCCAAGTCATAATATACATGATAGGAAATAAATAAGGTACTGACATAATAACTTTTAAGAAACTGCAAAGGACATAACCACCTTCAATTTTCCCTTTACCATTTCTTTACCTAAATGGTCTTACATAATAGAATCTCTTGTAAATTTAAAGCAATAAACTCAACATCTACAAATAAAGAAGATCATTATATTAGTTCTTAGATTTTGGGAGTTACTTTATGTGTACTGCAAGAGGGATTTATTCCATGCATTTTGTATAAATAAGCATCAGTAGAGGTTAAAGATTTATGGTAACGCAGAGTCTCAGTTAAGGCTACATAGTAGTGGTAGACCCGTGTAAGAGCCGATTTCAAATTGTAAACCAATTAGAATCGACCAACCTAAAAATCACTAAGGGCCCAAGTGATTCAAGAGGGTAAAACCGCCCAAATCGATGAGTTGTGAACCTCCGAATTAACCTGCTATTGAACCTACGGGGTCGGGCCTGACCGATTTACCTCCTTCAAAAAAAAAAAAAAAGGAAAGAGAGAGAGAGAGAGAGAGAAAGAGAAGGGAAGCCATTAAGTTGGAAAAAAATAATTGGATAATATCCATTAGATCATGACATATCAAAACTACCTTCTTTACGATTGTAAAGGATAATTTTTTAAAAATAATATTATCAAACTAATTATATATGATTAATTATAAGTTAATTATGTATTAAGAATAGATTAAAAATTCAATTTAAGTTAATGAAAGTCATTTTTGTAAAACTTGTCAAATGTTAAGGATTTGAATATGAGGAAAAGATAAAATTTGAAGGGGAAAAAATAAAATAGTTGGAATCACATTAAGTCAGAAATTAATTAAAAAATTAGAAATTATTAATAAAGTAGTATATTTAAAAAAGAGAGAGAAAGGAAATCACATTATTAAAAATTATTAATATATTTTTTAAAAAAGAAATTAGTAAAATTAATAAAAAAATTAAATAAAAAAAGTGGTTCAAAGAAAGAACCGACTTGGAACTCTCCCACCTCCTCCCTTTCCTCCTCCCATGGGCTGGTCACAATTCAGCTATGGCTGAGCGAAGCAGTTCAAGGCCAAGTCAAACCATTGAGCAAATCTAGGTAGCGGGAACGTAACACTGTATTTGATGTAAAGCAAGAGCCTATTATCTTATACAACTTTTCTCCCCTCACCATACTACATGATACTAGTTACTGGTGTGTACAAAGAAATCTAGTCATGTGTAGATTTCCTTTGGCAATCTAGTGGTTAAAAGAAGTTAAGTTTGCTTGCTTATTTTTATTGCAAGTAATTGATATTCCTTATTTTGTAATGCATATTAATTATAAGGTGAACAGTCTTGTTTGTAGTGGTATTGGTAGTTATATGTAAAGAGAACATGTTTGATGTAAAAAAAAAAAAAAAGAATTTAACTTGACTCAAGTATTATACGAGTGAGTGATGGGGTGAGAAAAGTTTAAGGAAATTGGAGTTGAAGATATCTTAAAAGTACTTTATCTCTTGACATCTCTATAAGATAAACATGACTTAAAAATAATAATAAAAAAAAAAAGAAAAGCCCTTGCGAGTAGAAAATTGTATATGTCCAATTCAATGTCAATAGGGAATTCAAAATGCCTAATACGAATATGTAACATATGATACATCTATCAATAGAAGTATTGGAAACAAGGCAATCATGTTTTTTGTACCTAAATTAAAAGGGAAAACTAATATCTAATTCAGTTACATGTGGGATAGTTGATGATCCGAAAAGAAAATCTACATTGTAGTTTTTGTTAAGATATTTATCCATCTATATTTATAATAATATTAAAGCCTTAAACCTCACTTGGTGTCTTCGGTGCTGTAACTATGTTTTTAGTTTATTATACGAAAGCTCCTACTATTCCATTCTCATTGGTATTGGTATAAATCTTTATCATATCTGTATCTATTAGAATGATAAATCTTTATCATATTTGTATTTATTATATCTAAACCATTGAAAATATAATTAATTAAATGGTTTAAATATAATAGATATAAAATCAAAGGTGAAATGTCAAAAACACATACGACAATGTAGAAAAATCTTTACTTTACAAAACTCCACTATTTACTATAAGATAGACGGATTGATTTGTGTTTTGGTTTGTGTCCCACGATATCTTGTTTCCTACTTTTTTCTCCACCAAGTTCTTCCGCTATCCTACTAAGATAGACATTTTGCAAAGAGACTAATAATATCTACCATTTTATAGCTCTTAGTATATATCATATTTCAACAACCCTTAATATATATCTATTGAAGCATAAAAATAGCAGTACATCGTTTGCTTGTTAAAAATAATGGACACACAACTTCAAATACCATCCAAAATAATTTCTTTTAAACTTGATGTTAGTCCTCTTTCATTTTATTTATATTTATTTAACGGATAGCTTTTTGAGATGTGAAACACCAAAAGGGTCTTCCACTTTAATCATATAGAGAAAAATACATATACACTTGTCTATGTAAATCATATTAAATACATGTCATGAACAATATATACTATTTTGTATTGATCATAATAAGAATATATTACACATAACGTTTGAAAAAAAAAATAAATAAAAAATGCATTTCGATGTATGACATGTACTTGCCTTACTATTCTAGCATAAAGGGTGATATATATATATATTATATATGTATATATATGTATGTAATGCTATGTGTGGTTTTACTTCCTATCATTGTACATTCAACATATAATTGCTATTGATTATGATGTTATTCATCAAGTATTTTTCGTTTTAATTGGTGCAATCGGTTTTTGTTTTTTCCCTTCCTTTAAATTTTGTGAAATTTTATATCTTTTAAATCATTGTTCCTTCATTCTTAATTTGTCTTGTTGAGGCAATAAGAAACCTAATAAAGAGAAATACAATTTACTTATGAATTGGTGAATATAAAAATTTGATACGTTTGAAAATTGATTTAAATGTATCAGTATTTGTATCTTATCCACATATAATTTGAATTTTAAATTAGATTGATAAGATGAAATGATAAGACAAATTTGAAAAACAAAATTCAAAGTGTGGGCCTTTTTTTTTTTTATTTGATATTCATTTTGGTTAAATAATAACAAAAAAGTACAAGATAAATTTATATAAAATTCAAAATCTATAATTTTTTCTTTAGAATTAAAGCCATATAGCACATGACTTCCTTTTTCTATATTACAAAAGGCTAAATTATGAAAATAGATAGTGTGATGACTGCTCCATAAAGGAATCTTCAAGAAATATCGATAAAAATTTCAGCAAATTTTTCTGACTTAAAAGATAGGAAATTATCATATCATTTTCTTTTTCTATTTCCATTAATTAATTGTTCCAATTTTACAATGAATCTTATACCTACTATTATGAGGTTCTTTTATAAATTGCCATCAATTATATTTTTTTCCTTTATTTCTTATGTATGTTATTAGCTTAAATAATTCATTTAGGGTAGCAGGAGTGGAAATATGAAATTAGAATGTGCTTTACCAGACATATAGAACATATGACTTATGAGATTAATTCTTAGAAGCTATGTTGCTAAAGTAAGTGGATTAATCACATAGTTAGTAAAATCTCTAATTATATTATCATATACTATAAAGTACTTGTCAAAATGATTAAACATCCAATAAAGATAACTTAGTTACGGATTTAAGCTTTTGATACAAGTAAACTTAACTATACATGTTCAAATGAAATGAAAAATACTTAACAAGCAATCTCTTTTAATTCATAAAATCTAAAAAAAAAAAATCAAATTTAGATAAGATACATAGAAAAATTAGATATAACGTGAGTAATAGTAAGGTATGTGTAAAGTTAGCTAAAAAAGAAATAGCTTTAATAAATATATACAGGTAAAAAATTAGATAATAATAAAATAATTGATAACAAATGTAACACGATCTAACCATGTGAATTACTAACTTTACTAAAATTTAAATGTTATATATTTCCCTGTGAAACATAATTGACTGTTTGCACAACAATTGCAAAAGAGAAAAAGAAAATAGTTTATCAACGTTTTTTCTTTATTTTTTTAATGTTCCAACACATTTCTACCAAAAACATTAAAACTAGAGGGAAGAAATAAATTTCAACATAAAAAGAATGGGCAAAACTTAACTGCTTATTAAGAAAGGTGTTCTCTCTTTACAAAAGAACACAAAGTTCTATAATAAGTTTTCTCTTTCCTTTTGCTATAAATACCCCTCTTAGTCTAATCCTAAGCCACACTCTTTGATAAACAAAATTTTCTTTTTCTTATTGCTTTTTTTCTTTCTCTCTTTTCTTTAAGGTCCCTTTTCATGCTTTAGTATTACATTATAAAGTTAATTTTAGTCCTTTGGATGCCCTACTTTCTTTAGTGTTTTGTTCTTAGATTCTTGGCTTATTACTCTAACTTAGGTTTTCGAGTTAGAGGGTAAGATAAAATCTTAACTTGAAGGAGAAGGTGGGTATGGGAAAACGTAGTCGTATTATTATCAATGGTGGCTTGAAATTACCACTTGGGGTTAGATTTCATCCAACAGATGAAGAGCTATTGGTTTATTATCTTAGACGCAAATGCTTTGTTCTTCCATTACCAGTTTCCATTATTCCTGAATTTGATGTTTTTCTTACCCCACCATGGAACTTACCAAGTATACAACTATATTTCTCAGATTTTCAGTTCAATATGATATGTCTCATTATAAGATTTATAATTTGATATTTGCATGGCTTTCTATTTCATTTTTAATCCATGTACAATAATTAACTAATCTATTGGACATAAACTTAATTATGAAAACTCTTATGAAAATGTGAGAGTAAGCAAAATGAATATAGATGTATCATGTTCACACTTTTAATTTGAGGACTAGAAAGGAATCCACATGTGTTAATGAAAAATTAATCGTATTGGTTTATTTAACTTATGTTGTTTTTACACAAAGGAACATATAAGATTGAAAAGTTTTTTTTTTTTTGTTGATTAGTCATAAAGTAGTCTTTGTTGATAATTTGAAAATCCTTTGGTGTTTCCATCAATCACTATCAAATCATTTGAATATTTTTGAGATATTTCTTCTGTACTCTAATAGGTGACTCAAGAGAAAAGAGATTCTTCTTTAGCAATAAAGAACAGGATGTGAATATTAGAGTTGTTGCTGGTTTTGGTTATTGGAAGCAAAGAGGATATGATAAGAAAATTATTGTGGGTGATATCAATCCTATTGTTGGGATTAGGAAAACTTTAGTTTTCTATGGAGGAATTGATTTTAGTTCTGCTAAAGCTCAATGGATCATGCATGAGTTTTGCCTTGAAGGACTGCAACCGAGCTTTTCTAATTCAATACAGGTAAGATCAATCACAATAATGTACCATAAATCATTATACTAGTCTAGTTATTTCATTTAATATAAGATGTATGATAAAATTGTCCATGAAGAAATTGTTGTCTTGAGGTTTAATATAATATGAAGTTTCTAATTTTTTTTTTATTTTTTATTTTGCTCCAGATGTCAAGTGGAGATTGGAAACTATACAAAGTATTTGAAAGGAAAATGAAGCCTGAAATGCATGAGAATATTGTTTCACAAACTGGTGCCATTGTGATTGATTTCAAGACTGATGATGCTACCAAGTTTGAACCTCCTCCACCTCCTTCCCCATGTTCAAGTTTGGTTGATGAAGATGAAATAAGTGTCTAACACATAATAAATTGCTTTTGCTTGAGTTTATCTATAGCAATAAAACAATAGGACACTTTTAATCTTGTAACAAGATTCTTAGTGCCTAATATGTTTGTAACACATAGAGAGAAGGCATTATGTTCCTTTTTTAAAACGTTAAAGTTTCATAAGGTCTTTCTATCTAGGTGCAAGTAGTCCGCATCTTTATAAACATGTCTATTTCTTCGAGTCTCAGTACTATTTTTTAGTATAAGATGATCACGTACCTCTTTGCAAAGAAAATTGGAAGAAAATAATGGTTTTTCTATTCTATGTGTATCAAATACATCAAATTTAAATTGTGCTTCCTTCAGGATATTTACGAAGAATCCAGTTGGAAAGTTAGTGATCACTTGGGTTAAATAAGTTTTTCATAAAATTTCAAAGTCTTTTATATTTTTACTATTAATAATTTAATCAATAAACACTATCATTTAAAGTAAATTGAACAAAAAATTAACCAAAATGGTGAAAGAATAAAGTGATGTTCCTTCGAAAGGGAAAGATCTTTTTATTTAGTTTTTCCCATTCAATTATATTTAAAACTCTTCACTATTCGACATAACAAGCTTTTTCAATCTACAAAATATTTTGGAGTGTTGCATAATACGTTTAGAACATGACTACGGTTATTTGAACAGACTAAATAATTATGTTCCCTTTTTAGTTCCTATTAAGGTTTGTATTGTGCATTCTTAGTAAAATCTATGATACCAACCATTTAACATAACTGTATTTCCTTGATATATTATTTCTTTTTTTTTAAGTTTTTACCATTATAGCACTAGATAGTTGGTAATAATTTGAAATAATGCATAAAGTCTTTGCCATTTTCTTATTAGCACTTAGAAAAAAAACTTGCTATAGAGAAAATTAAATATTACATCTATCAAAAAAACTGATGGTAAAAGCTTATTAATTAACTTTGAGTTTTGACGAATTATAAGAAATTGGAAGAAGAAATGTGAAAAGGGAAATCCAATAACAAATAATAGTAGGATGTTATGTATTGCATGATGATGCCCTCTATAAAAAAAGGGTTCCTTAGAATTATATTAGTGATTTTGTGAGAGTGCAAATAAAAGCACTAAGTGCTTTTTTGGCAAAAAAAAAAAATTCCTATACATTCAGCTAATCTATTGCATCTATCAACCTATACTTATTATTGTTCTTTTCTTAAGTTTCATTTGTTTTGAGAAAAAATATTCTTTTCGAAACATGTCTTTTTATTTTAAAATGTTTAGTAGAAAATGTTTTTTACTTCCCATAAGGGATAATATTTTTCTATTAAAACGAAAATATTAGTCTTTTTATGAAAAAGAGTTATGTTTTCAAAAATGTAGTCACTTTTTTAAATTAGTCTCAATATGTCTTACAATTTTGGGAAAAGAGTTTCTATTTGAATTTTAATAATTGACCTCTAAATTAAATTGTAAACATGAAAATACTTTAGCAGACGAAAATAATCAATAGATGAATTTTAAAAATTGCAAAGTGAAGTTAATGAGATTGCAATCATGAATATTAAAAAATTATATAAGATTATAAAATCAAATTGATAAAATAAAATGATAAGATAAATTTGAAAAATGGAAACCAAAATATAGGCCTTTTCTTTTGATTTAACATTCATTTTGGTTGAATAATAATGACAAAAGAATAAGATAAATTTATACAAAATATACAAATTCTTCTTTACAATTAAAGTCATATAGTACGTGACTTCTTTGTCTCATATTATAAAAGGCTAAATGATGAAACAGATTGTTTGAAAAGTACTCTATATAATGTATATGCTGAGTTTTTAAAAAAATAAAAATAAAAAAAATTTAGGAAATCCACTTTAGAAATATGAAATTATGACATCATTTTTTTTTTCTCTATTTCCATTAATTAATTGATCAAATTTTAAAATGAAAAGTTTATCTACAAATTGATATTCTTTTGTAAATCACTACCAATAATTTTTTTGACGGATATTTTTGTTTTCCTTTATATGTTATGATATTATTATTCTAAATAATGAATCTAAGGTGGTACGAGTGCAAACGTGAAATTAGAATTCAAAGTTCTTTCGAAGATATGTAGAATATATGACCTATTATTTGTACACTTACTTGCAATATCACTAAAGTAAGTAAGATGGAAGGAAAGTTTCAAACAATTTATTTCTTATGTTGCTTTGAAATTTACATAAGAATCTTGCAGTTAAGAGGATGAAAATGTAGTGAAGTTTCTAATTATATGGAAAAATAAGAGATAATATGAACAAAAGTATGATACATATAAAGTTAGCCAAAAAATAAATAAATTTAATAAACATGTCCAAGTATATTTAAATTATGATGAAACAATTGATATCAAAGTCAACACCTGTATATCCTTAAATCTACATAGTAGTTTTTGTTAAGATATTTATTTGTCTATATTTATAATAATATTAAAACCGTAAACCTCACTTAGTGTCTTAAGTGCGGTTATTATGCTTTTTAGTTTATTTTATGGAAGCTTCTACTATACCGTTCCTCATTTTGATGAGATTAGTATAAATCTCTATCATATCTATATCTATTATATTTAAACCATTGAAAACACAATTAATTAAATGGTTCAAATTTAATAAATATAAAATCAAAGATCAATTGTCAAAAGCACAGACAAAATTGTAGAAAAATCTTTATTTTACAAAACCCCACTAATTACTATAAGATAGATAGATTAATTTGTGTATTGGCTTGTGTCCCATAATATCTTGCTTCCTACTTTTTCTCAATCAAGTTCTTCCACTATCCTACTAAGATTGACATTTGCAAAGAGACCAATAATATCTACCATTTTATAGCTCTTAGTGTATATCATATTCAATAACCCTTAGTATATATCTATTGAAGCATAAAGATAGTAGTACGTGGTTTGCTTGTGAAAAATAATGGATACACATGTTCAAATACCATCCAAAATAATTTCTTTTAAACTTGATGTTAGTCTTCTTTCATTTTATTTATATTTATTAAACGAGTAGCTTTTTGAGATATGAAACACCAAAAGTGTCTTCTACTTTAATTATATAGAGAAAAATACATATATACTTGTCTTTGTAAATTATATTAAATACATGTCATGAACAACATATACTATTTTGTATTGATCATAATAAGAATATATTACACATAACATTTGAAAAAGAAAATGCATTTCTATATATGACATCTACTTGCCTAACTATTTTGGCATAAAGTGTGATATATATATTATATATGTATATACATGTATGTAATGCTATGTATGGTTTTACTTCTTATCATTGGACATTCGACGTATAATCGTTATTGATTATGATGTTATTCATCAAGCATTTTTCATTTTAGTTGGTGTGATTGGTTTTTGTTTTTTCCCTTCATTTAAATTTTGTGAAATTTTATATCTTTTAAATCATTATTCCTTCATTCTTAATTTTTCTTATTGAGGCGATAAGAAACCTAATAAATAGAAATACAATTTACTTGTGAATTGGTGAATATAAAAATTTGATACGTTTGAAAATTGATTTAAATGTATCAGCATTTGTATCTTATCCACATAAAATTTGAATTTTAAATTAAATTGATAAGAGAAATTTGAAAAATAAAATCTGAAGTGTAGGCCTTTTCTTTTGACTTGATATTCATTTTGGTTAAATAATTATGAAAAAAGTACGAGATAAATTTATATAAAATTCAAAATCTATAATTTTTTCTTTAGAATTAAAGCATATAGCACACGACTTCCTTTTCCTATATCACAAAAGGCTAAATTATGAAAATAGATAGTGTGATGGCCGCTCCATAAAGAAATCTTCAAGAAATATCAATAAAAAAATTTCAGCAATTTTTTCGACTTAAAAGATAAGAAATTATCATATCATTTTCTTTTTCTATTTCCATTAATTAATTGTTCGAATTTTACAATGAATCTTATACCCACTAATATGAGGTTCTTTTACAAATTGCCATCAATTATGATTATTTTTTTCCTCATGATATTTTGTTCCCTTTATTTCTTAAGTATATTATTACCCCAAATAATGAAATTAGGGTATCGGCAGTGGAAATATGAAATTATAATGTGAAGTACTTTACAAGTTACATACCATATATGTGTTATGAGTTGTATACTTGGAAGTAATATTGCTAAAGCAAGTTGATTAATCACATAATTAGTAAAATGTCTAATTATATCATCACATACTATCAAGTATTTATTAAAATGTGTAAACATCCAATAAGGATAACTTAGTTATGAATTTAAGCTTTGGATACAAGAAGACTTGACCATAAATGTTTGGATGAAATAAAAAATATTTGATAAGCGATCTCTTTTATTGTATACCATTAAAAATAAATAAATTTAGATAAAATACATGAAAAAATAAGATACAACACAAGTAATAATAAGGTATGTGTATAGTTAGCCAAAAAAAGAAATAGCTTTAATAAACATATACAAGTGAAAAATTAGATGATAACAAAACAATTGATAGCAAATCTAACGTGGTCTAATAATATGAATTACTAACTTTACTAAAATTCAAATGTTATATTTTTCCAAGTGATATATAATTGACTATTTCTACAACAATTGCAAAAGAGAAAAAGAAAATAGTTTATCAGCTATTTTTTCTTTTCTCTTTTTTTCTTAATGTTCCAACGCATCTTTACTAAAAGCATCAAAACTAGAGGGAAGAAATAAATTTTGAGATAAAAAGAGGGTAAAACTTAACTACTTATGAGGAAAGGCATTCTCTCTTTATAAAAGAATACAAAATTCTATAATGAGTTTTCTCTTTCCATTTCTCTATCTAATCCTGAACCACACCCCATGATAAATTTTTTCTCCTAGCTTTTGTTTTTCTCTCTTTTTTTTAAGGTCTCCTTTCACGCTATAGTATTACATTATAAAGTTAATTTTAGCCTTCTGCATGCCCTCTTTCTATGTTTTCTTCTTAGATTCTTGGCTTATTACTCTAACTTAGGTTTTGAGTTATTGGGCAAGATAAGATCTTAACTAAAAGGAGAAGGTGCGTATGGGAAAACATAATCGTATTATTATCAATGGTGGCTTACCACTTAGGGTTAG
Organism: Lumnitzera littorea; assembly: GCA_024138015.1. Taxonomy (NCBI): domain Eukaryota; kingdom Viridiplantae; phylum Streptophyta; class Magnoliopsida; order Myrtales; family Combretaceae; genus Lumnitzera; species Lumnitzera littorea. The sequence continues at coordinate 91,877,948 of JAMXBB010000010.1, forward strand.
ATTTCATCCACTAGATGAAGAGCTTTTAGTTTATTATCTAAGACGTAAATGCTTCATTCTTCCATTACCCGCTTCCATCATTCTTGAGTTTAATGTTTTTCTTACCCTACTATGGAACTTACTAGGTATATAACTATCTTTCTAAGATTTTCATTTCAATATCTCTACGATATGTTTTGTTACAAGATTTATAATTTGATGTTTATATGGCATGTTTTTTCCTTTTTAATCCATGTACGATAAATAATCAATCTATTGGACTTGAGGTTTATTATGAAAACTCTATTATGAAAATGTGAGAGTGAGCAAAATGAATTTAGAGGTATTATATTCACATTTTTAATATAAAGAATAGAAAGGAATCAATACATGTGTTAACTAAAAATTAACTATATTAGTTAATTTAAGTTATGTTCTATTTATGTAAAGGAACATATAAGATTGAAAGTTTAAAAGTTGTTTTTATTAAATTACTATTAAGTAGTCCTTGTAGATAATTTGAATACCCTTTTCCCTATCAAACTATTTGAATATTTTTGAGAGATTTCTTTTATGCTCTAATAGGTAACTCAAGAGAAAAGGGTACTTTGTTAGCAATAAAGAACGGGATATGAATATTAGGGTTGTTGCTAGTTATGGTTATTGGAAGTAAAGAGGAAATGATTGGAAAATCATCATTAGTGGTATCAATCCTATTGTTGAGATTAGGAAAACTTTAGATTTCTATAGAGAAACTCATTTTAGTTTTATTAAAACTCAATGAATCATGCATGAGTTTCGCCTTGAAGAATTGCAATTGAGCTCCTCTAATTCAATATAGGTAAGATCAATCTAAACAATGTATCATAATTCATTATACTATTCTACTTATTTCATTTAATACTCTTGAAGTTTATATAAGAATATATGATAAACTTGTACTTGAAGAAACTGTTATCTTAAGGTTTAATATAATATGATTTTTTTTATTAAAAAAATTGATTTATGAATATTGTTTCACAAACCAGTAACATTGTGATTGATTTCAAGAGTGACTATGCTGCTAAGTTTGAATCTCCTCCACCTCCTTCCTATGTTCAAGTTTAGTTGATGAAGATGAAATGAGTGTCTAACATATAATAAATTACTTTTGCCTCGTTTTATTTGTAGCAATAGAATGATAGGACACTTTTAATCTTGTAATAAGATTTAATCTTGTAATAAGATTCTTAGTACCTAATATGAATGTTACACATAGAGAGAAGGCATTTTGTTCCTTTTTGAAGGAAATGTTTTAGTACCATTTTTCAGTATATGATGGTCATGTATCCCTTTACAAATAAAACTAAAAGAAAATAATGGTTTTTCTATGGTATGTATATCAATTACATCAAATTTGGATTGCACTTCCATTAGGATATTTACGAAAATTCAGTTAGAAAGCTAGTGATCACTTATGTTGAATAAATTTCTCATAAAATTTTGAAGTCATTTATATTTTTACTATTAATAGTTTAATTAATCAAAACTAATCATTTAGAGTAAATTCAACAAGAAATTTAAACAAAATGGTGAAAATAAAGTGATGTTTATTCAAAAGGGAAAGATCTTTATATTTAGTTTTTTTATATTTGAAACTCTTCACTATTTGACACATCAAGCTTTTCTTTATGTACAAAATATTTTGGAGTATTGCATAATACATTTAGAACATGACCTTGGTCAAATTGAACTAACTAAATAATTATATTCCCTTTTTAGTTCATGATAACATTTGGATTATGCATTCTTAGTAATTCTATAATACCAACCATTTTAAATTAATTTAACTTTATTTTCTCAATATATTCTTTCTTTTCTTTAAGTTTTTTGACATTATGGTACTAGATAATTGGTGATAATTTGAACTAGTGCATAAAGTCTTTGCCCTTTTCTTATTAGCATTTCAAAAAACACTTGCTATAGTACATCTACAAAAATAATGATGGTAAAAGGCTAGTAATTAATTTTGAGTTATGAGCAATACATGATAAGAAAGAAGGAAAGATGGCTACAATGGAATTAGAAATAAAGAGGGAAATCCTATAACAAAGAGTGGAAAGATGTTATGTATTGCATGATAATGCCCCATATAAGAGAGTTTTCCCTTGTATTAGCAATTTTGTGAGAGCACGAATAAAAGTAATAAGTGCTTTTTGGCCAAGAAAAAGAAAAAAATATCCTACACATTCGGCTTTTGCATCCATCAACCTATGCTTATTACTATTCTTTTCTTTAGTTTCATTTGTTTCGAGAAAAATATTCTTTTAGAAACATATTTTCTAATTTTAAAGGTTTAGTAAAAAAATGCTTTCACTTCTAATAAGCAATGACACTTTTCTATTAAGGTAAAAATATTAATCTTTCTTAGAAAAAGAATTACACTTTTTAAAATGTACAATCTGTTTTTTAAAATAGCCTCAATATGTCGTACAATATTAGGAAAACAGTTTCTATTTGAATTACAATAATTGACCTCTAAATTAAATTGTAAATACAAAAATATTTTAGTGGACAAAATAGAAAATTAAATTGATAAAATAGAATGATAAGATAAATTTGAAAAACAAAATCCAAACTATAGGTCCTTTCTTTTGATTTGATATTCATTTTGGTTAAATAATAATGACAAAAGTTTGAGAATTATAGTACACAACTTTCTTTTCTTATATCATAAAAGGCCAAATGATGAAATAGATTATTTCAAAAGTACTCTACATAGTATATATGTTGAATTTTTAAGAAATATGGGTAAAAAATTTAAGAAAATTTCCACTTTAAAAATAGGAAATTATGGCATCATGTTCTTTCTCTATTTCCATTAATTAATTGATCAAATTTTACAATGAAACCTTTACCTACAAAATGATGTTTTTTTGTAAATCATTATCGATAATTTTTTTATGGATTTTTTTCCTTTATATCTTATGTATATTAGTGAAATACCCTAGTCAAGTTAAAATAATAATTCATTAATAAAGTAGTAAAATAATTTAGCTCATGTCAATAAAAATTATATTCTAATAGAAAAAAATTTCTCAATTTATTAACCTTTAAGTAATCTTAGACTTATTTTAAAGTGTGTCTTATAGTATAAAAGTCTAATTTAAGGTTTTGATAATATTTTTCTAAAACTCTCATTTTACTTACGCATTAAATAAATTAATTTTATTTTACAATAAAGTATATTTTTTTATTACATTATATCTTTCTATATTTTAATCCATGTCCCATTTTCTTAATATTATTTTCATTTTTTATTTAAATTTTATTTTTAAAAATTTCCTTGAACATATATTCTAAATTCTAGAATATTTTAAAGTGTCCTAAACCCTATTCTAAACCTTACCCTATTTTCTTTCCTCTCCTTTAGTTGCAATCTCTTTTTCTTTCTTTTCTCTCACTCTCATTTTCCCTAAATAGACCCCCTATTTCTCTCTCAATCATTTCTCACAAGCCCCCTCCATTTCAATTCTCACTCACTCTCTTACCTAGATCTCATTCCCTCCCCCATTTCCCAACGTTGGACCCTACCCTTTCCCCTTGCTTTCTCTCCCCTCCCCTGTTTTCTCTCATCTTTCGTCACTTTCAGACCAACCTTCACCCCCCCAAAACAAATTCCCATATGCACGGACCCCAATTCCCTATCCCTCTCTCGTTGTCTCTCATTTTCTCTCGCCACTTGTTTAATCTCTTCCGTTGGCATTATTTACGGACAGTTTTTACAATTAGCTTTCACATGTTCTAAGCCACTCCAGTAATTTAATATTTTTTAATTATTTAAGTATATTATTATACAAGTTATAATCTTTTTTTTTTATTTTTGTGTCTAATAGGTTCGTATTCAGTATTGATTCATGTCAATCCGATGTTTACATCTTAGCTTTATTTCACAAGTCAATTCGATTATTCTTTTTTGGTATTACGTATGTCATATATTATTTTTATTTTTTATTTATATTTTTCCGTTATTATTGTGAAAAGTAATTATTTTGTTAATATTTGATTTCTACTATCAATTTATTTATTATCATATCGGTAATATTATTTTATATAGGAGTTGCTGTTATAATCTACGTTGTATATCGAAATATAGGTATATGTGTATGTATGGGTTGATTCCTATTTTTTGTTATATTCGGAGTTGGGTCACTATTTTCTAAGTGTGGAGTGTAGTAATACTCGTGTTATATATGTACGATTTTAGGTATTAATTTAGTTATGATAATTCTATTATATTATGATTACAATCTTAATTTATTATTGTTATTGATGATATTACTATTGTTACATTATTTCTATTTCGTTGATATTATGGTTATATAGTGCATGATATTAATCATATAATATGTACAGTTTGGATTTTTATTATTAATATATCTTTTTTTACATACTTCTATAAGCTATAGTATTGTCTAATTAAATTTGTATTCTTTTATTATTATAACGATTAGTAAAACTATCTATTTTCAACACCCTCATTATGTGTTTACTTTATATTTTCCTTCATATATATATACATACATATATATATATATATATATATATACCATACCCTACATTTTGAGTAATTAAATAGTATTGTATGCAAATATGTTAACTTTTTGCTCTATCGTATTACGTATTTCCGTTCTTGATTTATAATTTGATTTGATTATATTTCATTCGAAACCTTTGATTGGATAAATTTATAGGGTCATAAATAACTTTTAGGTAAAACTAGTTATCAAGTTCTTGAGGGCTAGTGTGTATGCTTATTTTTTCAAATAGATTCATGGTGGTTATCAAACTCCTTCCTTGTTAAGGTTTGAGTTGTTTGATTTGAGATATATGAGTTTGGAGTTTTGTCAGTTGTTGTGGAGCAATCTCAGATACGTGGTGCTTATTTGTATTGTTGTGCTTGTTAAGATGAAAAAGATCTAACCAAACTAATTTATATTCGACTTAAAATAACATTTTGTTGAATGTGCTTAACCCGTTCACTCTAGGGGCTCGTAGTGGCAATTCCCTTGAAGAACAACCACCGATCATATGCGAAGTTTCCCTAGTAGACTTCTATATAGAATGACATAGATAGAATTTTAGGTTTATGATCTCTAGACTCCAGACTTGGGCATAAAATACTTAAAGGAAAACTTATAATATATCTACCTATATATGTGGACAAAGATTAAGTGTGGCGGGATCATGAGTACTCCTATGTTATATGTTGGCCTAAATTGAAGATAATAAAACTATTGTTTGCTTATATTCTATTATAATTGCATTATATGCATGTACATGTTTTAGGCTTAGCATCCGTATGTGCTTGTGCACCTGTACTAGGCTTTGGCTCACTTTTCTATTTTTACAGCTGTAGGTTGATTCAATAAGTTATAACAACTATGGAAATTTCTATCATCGAGTTGGGAAAAAGTGGTGGTTAGTTCTATATATTGTAGAAGAATAAGATCTAGTTATTTAGTATGTTTGTGGTTAGAAGTGATTATGGAGATTGTAATTGGTTTTAGGACCTTAACGTGTTCTTGAATGGTAAAGATACGTAGTGAGTTATGGCACTCTCCAGTTTTAGCGCGTTACAATTATTATTATAAATAATGAATCCAAGGCAATAGAAGTGCAAATGTGAAATTAGAATTCAAAGTACTTTCAAAGGTATAGAGAATATATGACCTATGAGTTATACAATTATTAGCAATATCACTAAAGCAAGTAAGATGGAAGAAAAGTTTCAAACAATTTATTTCATATGTTGCTTTGAAATTTATATATGAATCATGTAGTTAAGGGAATGAAAATGTAGTGAAGTTTCTATTATATCATCACATACTCTAAAACACCAATTAAAATAATTAAACATTCAATCAAGCTAAGTTGGTTATCGAACTAAGTTTTGATACATATAAACTTGACTAAACTTATTCGGATAAAACAAAAAAAAATTCTAGCAAGCAATCTATTTTAATCTAAACCATACCAAAAAAATCCAATTTAGATAAGATATATATAAAAATAAGTGATAATATGAACAAAAGTAAGATACATATAAAGTTAGCCAAAAAATAAATAGATTTACTAAAGATGTCCAAGTATACTTAAATGATGATAAAACAATTGATATCAAATGCAACATCATCCAACTATATGAATTACTAACCTTCCTAAAATTTAAATATTATTTATTTTTATTTGAAATATAATCGGCTATTTCTACACAATCCCAAAAGATGAAAAGAAAGCAATTTATTAACTATTTTTTCTTTCTTTGATTGTTCCTACACATTTTGACCAAAACCATCAAAATTAGAGGCATGATATAAATCTTAAAATGAAAACCATTAGTAAAACTTAACTTCTTATTAGGGAAGGAGTTTCCATTTTACAAAAATAACACAAAATCCTACATAACAAAGAGTTTCTCTTTCTCTTTACTTTCAATATACTTTCTCTTTGTCTAATCTGGAGCAATACTTCATACAAATTCAAAATTTTTCACCCTACTTTTCTTCATCTCACTTCTCTTTAAGATCCACTTTCATGCCTTAGTATTACATTACAAAGTAAATTTTAGTCTTTTATATACTTTAGTGTTTTATTTATAAATTCATTATTTATTGCTCTAACTTAGGTTTTTGAGTTATTGTAAGGAGAAGGTGGATATGGAAAAACGTAATCATATTATTATTAATGGCGGGTTGAAATTGCTACTTACTGTTTGATTACATAAAAAAAAATGAAGAGTTTTTGGTTCATTATTTTGAGAAAAAGTGCTTCATTCTTTCATTACCTATATTATTCATGAGTTTGATGTCTTTCTTAGTACACCATGGAATTTACATAGTATATAACTTTCTTTCTTAGTGAAGTGATGAGCTTAGTAAATTAATGATTCTGTCATTGTGAAGCCCGCTTTAACCCTTGTGGTGAATGAATCAAATTACAAGCATGATCAAGGGATCTAAATTCATAACCATCAGGGGATTTCATGAATATCCTTTCATCTAAAAATCCATATAGAAAGATATTATTTACATCAAGTTGTTATATATGCTAGTTTTTGTAAATGGTTGATAATTCTTATATTATTTATTTGGGCTTGACTTCTTAGGTTAGGTGATAGGGCGTAGGAAATTCGGTTCATATTTGGGATGACTTAGGGAAATATGGCATGATAGGCTTGGAGTAAGGATCGTTAGGCCAACCCATCTGCTCTAATTTTTCCTAAGGAAGCCCATGCACATAGAGAGATGTTATGGCTTGGACTTAATAAGGGTTCATGGAAGAACTCGTTAACAAGGGGACTTATCTCGACCGTTTATTGTCACCATGATCTAACGGATGTCATTGATGACTTAACTCTATAAATACCCTAAAGCTCCTCTTCATTTGGGACAATTTTAACTATTCAAAGAAACGACGTCGTGCTGTCATATTACTGTCATGAAAGATCAAACAAAGCTCAAAGTGAATAATATACCACCTTTCATCTAGATTAGTGCAGTTGATGCCTTATAACTCCTTTACTCATCATGTGTGTATTCAAAGCTCTCTGAGACTGCATACTCCTTCTCTTGGCTTCTTCTTCTTGAAGTCATCCTTTATGTGTCATTTTACATCACTCCTCTCATGCCACATGTAGTGCAAGACTTAAGTTACACGTACGTAACCACTGTAATCGGATCTCCTCATTTACATTTTGGAGACTCTAATAAGGATCAAAGGATGTTGATAATTGACAATGGCACCCGGTAGGAAGAGGACAGCTAACCCTACTGACAGTGCTACTTAAGATCAGTAAGAAAATCATAAAGTTCAAGAGCAAGCCACGTTGCCACTAGAAGCAACCAATCAAGGCAACAACATACAAGAAGATGCACCCAACAACACTTAGATGATGCTTGAGCTTCGAGAAGCTACATGAATATTAAATCAATTCATGACAATGTTTGCTAAATGCACACCAAGCCTGGTTGCTATTGCTATAGTGTAACAAGATGTGATTCCCTCAAATCTTGTTAATGTTGTACAGCAACACGCTACTTAGGTAGTGTAGCCATCCATTCCATCTTCTATTATTGAAGATGCCACTCATGGAAGTGACAAGTAAACCCCTACAATAAAGCCTACGCCTATGTAAAACCCAACGCTTGAAGCAAGAGATACAGGAATCTATCTTAGAGGCTCTATGTCCTCATGTATTATCTTGCATATTATATAAGGTGGGTCTATCAGTCACCTCTATCCCACCATGATTGCATAAGTTGAAGCTATTACATCTACTCTTAGAGTTTCATTTGTAACTAAGGAAGACTTAGAAGTGTTCATAAAGGAGATGTAGTCTAAGTCAACTACAACAATATTTGATCTCAAACTCCCATATAATCAGTACATTGCTAACAAACCATATCCCAAGGACTATGTGAGTCTTAAGCTTTCATAGTTCAATAGTAAGAAAGGAAATGCCAATGAGCACTTAATGAAGTTTATTGAGACTCTAATGGTTTATAAGCTAGATGATGATTTGAAACTTAAGGAATTTTCGAAGTCTCTTATGGAGAAAGCTCATACTTAGTATATCAACCTCCCTTTGAGATTTGTTGATTCGTAGAGAAGCATGTATAAGATGTTCTTGGAAAAAATTTTCTCTATTGAAGAAAGAGTCAATCTTATTAATATAGGAAGTATCTAATAGAATCCTTAAGAAGGCATAATGGAGTATGTTGAACACTTTAAAGAGCATTCCTTAGATATTCAAGATGTATGTGATGAAAAAGATTTAGTGAAGATTTGTATCGAAGAGATGTTCCTTAAATACATAATATACTCAGAGAATCTCTCTCTACATTCTTTCACTACACTTGTGGAGAATGCACAGAGGACTAATAACTCCCTAGCTAAGCAATGGGGAGAATTGGAAAAGCTTAGCAAATGAACAACGTTCGTCTCCTTAGCTCAAGGTGAAAACTCACTGAGTAACAAAAGGCTTAAGAGTGAAACACAAAGAAGTTCGATAAGAGTTCCTCCCTTCCCATGCCCTATGAGTAAGGTACATGCCATTCTTAACCATTGGCTACAAAATAAAGATATCAAATTACTAAGAGTTGAACATCAAGCTACAGTAAATGATAGGAGAAACCTTAAATATTGTCGATATCGTAGAATAGTAAACTGCCCCACCAAGGATTGCTGAAGTTTAAAGTAAATATTTTATGGTAGGATCCAAAAGGGAGAGCTCATTATCGAAGACAACGATGTCAGAAGCAATCCACTTGCATCTTATGATGCTTAGATGCTGATGTATGAGTCTTATAATAGCGATTAGTAACTCATTAGATCTTTAAGATGGGGGAAACCCCTATAATTTCTTATGTAAAGAAAATCAATTTTGCCATTTAATAATGAAACTCATATTATGATCATCCTTTGTGTATATTTCCTTTAAACCTAGGCAGCCCTTGGAATCCTATGTTTATGCTTTTAAGGCTAGGCAATGCCCTAGTATTTTAGCTTCCATGCTTTTAAGCCCTAGTATTTTAGCTTCCATGCTTTTAAGCCCAAGTAATGCCCTAGCATCTTAGCTTCCACACTTTTAAGACTAAGCAATGCCCTAGTAGCTAAGCTGAGCATTGGTATCACCACAATGTCATAGCCTTTGCGCTTCAATCCTAGGTAATATTTTCGAAAGTCATACTAAGCCCCAAGTTACACCTTGGCATCTTGGCTTCCATGCCTTAAGCTTAGGCCATGCCTTAGCATCTTAGTTGTCATGCTTTAAAAGGAGCTACGCCCTAATGTCTCTCTTGTCATGCCTTAAGCTTAGGCCATGTCCTAACATCTTGGTTGTCATACCTTAAGCCTAAGCCATGCTGCTTTGCATGCTTAAGTTTAGGCAATGTTTTTTCCAGTTTTTACCATTGTCTTATAACAAATCATTCACCTTGGCAAGTGATGCCTATTCACATCCCTAAAGTCAAACAGTAATGGCACCTCAACCATTTGCTCCTTAAGACCAAGGATTCCTCTTTGATGACATTGCTATTTCTTTTAATCGTGTAATATTTTCAAAATAAGAATACTGCCTACATTCACCCTAGAGCTACTACCTCTTCTTATTAGCACACATTAGTAATTAGGGGAGGAAGAGCACCGATTAATGCAATATGTGAAAGGATACTCATGGATTAGCAATTAATTCAACACCATGATCATAGGGGTAGTGTTTCATCTACCTATGAACATCTTAATGGAATGATGCATCAACAAAGATAATCATTCATATGTTTAAATGCAAAGAAAGAATCCTTAATGATTCATTATGATGTTGATACCATATGATGATAACTGCATGTTGTGTTTAAATCTTTGCGCATTGCTTCGCAACACTCGTCACCTTATAACGCGCGACTCCTCACAACACGTGTTACCTAGCATTACTACATGTCACATGTATATAATGCACTTACTACATAAATTAAAGAATGCCAATATAGAGCTCTTTTCTATGCAAAGCTGTTTTAATGTAACATCACATGATATTTGAAGCTATCACATGGTAACATCTTTTATCATATTCCCACTAAGCGAGAACCATATTCCTAAGTGCATGATTATTAGGACACATTCATGAAAGCAAGTAAGTAGTAAGAAGTAAGAAGTAAACGTATACAAAGATAAATTTCATCTTCATTAATGAAGAGTATTTAATTACATCATGAATAAAGTTAAAATCATGTGATCATGATGATTACAACAAGTGGCATAATTTGATGTCTACTATCATAAGTGATAAGTTATGAGCATACATATATTGTCAATAATTAAGCCTAGCGCCTACTTATGCAATCAATGTTCTATCTTGAAAACAAATCCATGTGCTTTTATTGACGTAAGGACTTCATTGCAACACTTAATTTCCGACAATGGCCTAAAGGAGTGGGGTTACAAGAGTTGTTGGCTTATCTTACTACTATACACCATTAAAAAAGAGAGAAAGCTCCTTCTCCTATGTTTCATACTTTGAAAGCCTTCTATTCTATAGAGTGTGAAATCCCATTAGTAAGAGATAGTATGAAAGACGCCATGCTTCTTTATATGTTTTGAGAACAAACCCTTCATAATAGCTGCATTAAACCGTTCATCCTAAGGCAAAGGCACTTACAGTATACAATCATCTTAGTATATTACAACATCTTCCAATTTATCCAACACTTGTGTTATGGTGCTTAAATCACTCTTAAACCTCAAAAAGTGGTGAGTAACAACAAATTTATGTCATTACCACTAGAGGAGAAGAAAGAGATAGAGATTGACAAGCATTGGAATTGAAAGTCAGAGAAGAAAGAAAGATAGGTTGAACTAGAAATCAACACACCTATGAATATAACATGATAAAAACTCTAAAGCCATCAATATAGGGTAATGCAAATACAGGATATAGCATGATTACACAGTCAACATGGGACAGTTCAAATGCTACTTACTAGATAAAGATTTTATACAATGTGAAGTGGTCAACATGAGAAGTACATATTTAAGGTCATAACAAATATGAATTGAGGCAATTAATGAAGTATAATGGTATTACAATGAAGAAACATGATGATGATGATGCATAGATTTAAAAAAATAATAATAAATAAATAAAGAAAAGGCATGAGAATAAGGCAACAATCAAAAGTGAAAATAAAAGAAAGTAAAGAAAATCAAGTTAGCATAATAAAGATGTACAAAACACTCATCATTGTCAAAGGTCATGTTTTATTTTTTTTTTTTGCACTAGAGAACTAAACTTTTTTCCCACTTGTAATGGAAACAAGAAGAGAGGTGAGAATTGGAAAAAAAAAAAATAGAATAGACAAAATGAAAGAAAGGAATCAAATGTGGCTAACGGAGAAAGAGCCAAAATATACATTGTATCTATGATTTTGTTTGTGACCATCAATTGGCTCTAAGTCAAGGAGCATGGTTTCCAATGCTGCTAAGACTGCTCAAGGGAAAGAATTATTCTTGAGCAACTTGATCTTGGCTCCCTACTTATCTTGATCATCCTTTTTCCTTATCGTTGTTAAATGACCAAAGTTGAAAGAGTTAAAAGCATGGAACATGAAAGAATCAATGATTGCCTGTGTATATATAGCCTTATGAATAAATCTTAAGATAAAGCTTAAAGGTGTAAATTTGGAAATTGATATAATTGGACGGTCTTGACAATATTTAGAGTTGATAAGATGATGAGAAACTATGAAGTTGGGTTTATATGTAAAATATTTAAAGAAGGAAAGGAAGGTTTAGTAGATATTATAGATGGTGATGATAGATAAAAAATACACTAAGTAAAGATTTGATGAAGAATTAGATGAAGGAAGGAAATATTTGAAAGAGAATTACGATCAGCAAAGAGGAAGAATTATATTGGAGGATATGTCTATTTAATTCACATTGAAGCTCCACTGATGCAAAACTATAATCATATGTCATGATTTTGATTGGCATTTGGTTATAAGCTTTAAAAATAAAAAATAAAAAGAAGAAGAAGAAGAAGAAAAAAGAGAAGAGACATAGAATAAAAGAAGGTAGTTTGCAAAAGATAATTTATTGAAAAAATTATTCACATAAAGAAGGGGTATGAACTTGTGTATAGGAAGTTTCCCATAAAAGAATATTTAATATATTGTCATGGGAGCAATGTTACTCTAGCATGCCAAAAGTGACGTGTACAATTAAATGGTACAACAAGTTTATGCATTGAGGAATATAATAGATAAATTATAGCGCTAGCGCTAGGCTCATACATTCTAATGAAATAAAATATTTAGTTGTATATGCACACTTGGCCATGGTGCAACTTTTTGTCGAACGCTTGTGCCAGGTAGCAACCTAACTACTCAAAGTAAGCGATTAATGCCTAATATACTTGTACTCCATCCTAGAATTTTGGTTCGTAAATAAAATGTAAAGGGTTGAAAATCATTATATTAACACCTTAGGCTAGGTGGTAGGACTTAGGAAATCCAGTCCATATTTAGATGGCTTAAAGAGATGTGGCATGGGAGGCTTAGAGTAAGAATTGTTGAGCCAACTCATCCGCTCTTAACTTTCCTAGGAAAGCTTATGTACATAGAGCGACGTTATGGGTTGGACTTAATAAGAGCTTATGAAAGAACCCATTGACAAGAGGACTTATCTCAGTCGTCGATTATTAGGTTGATTTGACAGATGTCATTGATGACCTAGCTTTATAAATACCCTAAAGCTCCTCTTCACTTGGGATAATTTTAGCTATTTAGAAAAATGATGTTGTGCTACCGTATTACTGTCACAGAAGATCAAATGGAGCTCAAAGTGAATAATATATCACCTATCATCTAGATTAAAGTAGTTGATGCTTTATTGCTCCTCCACTTGTTATGCATACGTTCGAAGCTCCTTGAGACTGCTTACTCCTTCTCTTAGCTTCTTCTTTAAGTCATCCCTTATGTGTCATTTTACATCACTCCTCTAAAGCTACATATAGCACAAGACTCACGTTGCATACATATAACCACTATAACTAGATCCCCTCATCTACAATCATTAACAATCGCTACAGCCAATAACTTTTCTACTAATGTCAACTTCACGACTAAGAAAAATCTTTTAATATAATTAATTCCTTCCATTTAGTTATAACCCTTAATTGCCAATCTAGCCTTGCACTTTTCAATTGACCCATCAAGTTTATATTTGATGTTATAAACCCATTTGAATCCTATGGCTTATTTCTTTGAAGGTGAAGGAACTAATTCTTAGGTTTTATTAGATTCCAATGCTAAAAGTTCCTTATTCATTACTTCAATTTACCCAGAATCATGTTTAGTTTTATGATAAGTTTTTGTTTCACAAACAACCTTACATTTTCTACAAAAGCCATATAAATATTTGAGGATTTTTTGAAGAATATGAGAATTAAAGAAAGAATATGATGCTGAAGATGAATTATCAAAAATTATTGCTTGAGTTAATATACTAAAGTGAACATTATGGATAAAATATTTAAGCTAATTAGTTGTTTTCCTCACATGTTTTGATGTGAGTTTGTATTAAAGAAGAATGCTGTGATATATTAAAAATATGTTTACGAGGTGAATGTGAATGATGATCAAAGGACAAATTGTGTTTGGTTGATGATTATGAAACATGGTCGAAAGACAAGGTTTGACATGGTAATGCATGAATATAACAATCTTCTTCTGTGTTAAAGTATGACATTGAAAGAAATAGATAAGATGATGTATTTATAGAAACATCTAATTGATTATATTGAAATGGAAATATATGTTCCATAAAAATGAAATCCTATTAACAAAAACTTTTAGCTTAGCAAAATAAAAAAGTTTGTACCTTTTTTTATTTGAAGGGTATTTAAGAAAGACAATGATGACCTTTAGCATCTATTTTATCTATTGAACTATTAACAATGGTGGCATGGCATAGACATCGTATGGTACGAAAATCAAACTATGAAAGCATTTTGTTGTGCAACACTTGGTATGGTGATTTTCAACACAACTTCTCAACAAGCATTTTATTGATAAGTGTGATTGCTATTAAAACACATTCTCCGAATCTTTTGGGGGTAAATTTGTATGAATTCATATTGCTCTTACCGTATCAAACAAGTGCCTGTATTTTCTCTCCACTACATTTTCTTAAGGGGTATAAGCAATGGTTTTTTGAAACAAAATTCTATTCAACATAAAAAGCTATTAATACTCATGAGAAATGAATTTGCCACCAATATCACTCTTAATGTATTTAAGGATAGTATTGACGTGGTTTTAGCACTTGAAGAAAAGGAAGTTAAGATGGATTAAGTTTGATATTTATACAGAAGTAAATAAGTCCACATACTTTTATTTATATTATCAACATTTGCAAGAAAGTACTTAGTTCCTGAAGTGGATGGAATGTAATAGTATCCCCAAAAATCAATATGTAAAAGCTCAAAAATATTATTTCAAGATGAAAAGGTAAACAATGGGATTTAGCAAGATGAAAAATATCACAAACAAAAATACTATTTTAAGAAACATCAAAACCAAAGTATATGTTTCATTTTTTTGTTAGAGAAATGTCCTACATGACTGTGTGACAATTTCATAGAAAGTTTTTAGCTTATATTTAAAAAGAACATTATAAGAAGAATTAGAAATATTAGAATAAGTATGAGAAAAATTCAGCTTAAACTTTGTTACATATAGTCTTATCTTAGCATCAGTTATAGTTGTAACCCCCCAGAACCCGAAGGCGCCAAATCTAGTTACCTTTCGGGAATACGTTAAGGCTTTAAAATCATCTACAATCTTTAAAATTATCAATAATAACCGCTTATCAAGAAAAAAAAAAAAGAATCTCTAAACACATCAACTCGAGTGAGTCATCGACAAATCACTCTAACCACAACATATTAAATAACTAGATCTTGATCCTCTGCAATATACAGAACTAACCACCTCTCTTTCCTAATTCGATGATAGCAAATCTCATACTTGTCACAAACTTATCAAATCAACCTGTAGCTATAAAAGTAAAAGAGTGAGCTAAAGCCCAATATAGGTACACAAATACACATGGATGTTAAGCCTAAAACATACACATGCATATAATGCAACTATAATAACATATAAACAAAAAACAGTTTAGTTATCTTTAATTTAAGCTAACAATCATCAAAGGGGTACTCATAATCCTACCATACAGGATCTGTGTCTACATACATAGTTTGATATAATATAAATATTCCTTTAAGTCGTTTACGCCCAAAGTCTAGAGTTTAGAGAACAAAAACCTAGTATTCTAACTATATCATCCCATATGAAAGTCTACTTGGGAAACCTTATACATGATTAGCGATTACTCCTCTAGGGAATTGCTATTGCGAGCCCCTAGAACGAGCCCCTAGAGCAAGCAAGTCAAACATAACCGACAAACTATTATTTTAGATTGAATATAGATTAGTCTAATTACATTCTAAGTCCTAACAAGCACAACTATACAAACAAGCACCATATACCTAGAAAGTCGAAACTGAAATAATTACAAAGTTTGAATCAATCATGGAACTCAAATCTAATAACTTGGCAAATAATTTGAAATCCACAACTTTAAGTCTCATACGAAAAGCTCCAATCACCTAATAAGGAAGGAACTCGATAACTAGTATAAATCTATATGAAAACAAGCATATACGTTAACCTTCAATACCTAATAATTAAGTTCTACTAAAAGTTACCTATGAATTTATAAACTTATCCAATCAAAGGTACTAGACGAAAATAATCAAATCCAATCATAAATCAAGAATAGAAATTAAAGACAATATAAATACATAATACGATAAAGCCAAAAGTTAACACATATATAATATTATTTAATTACTTAAAATCATAAAGTACAATATATATAAATACATATATATATATATATATAAGAAAATATAAAGTGAATACATGATGAGAGTATCAAAATATATAATTTTACTAATCGATATAGTAATAAAAGAATATGTATTTAACCAAATAATATTATAATTTGTAAAAATACGTAAGGAATGATATATTAATAATCAAAATCCAAAACAGACATACTTTATAAATCATATAATATCCTATATAATCATATAACTATCATAATAGAAATATTTAAATCGTAATGCCATCAATATTAAAAATATGGCATAACAATAATAAGATAGTATTGTCGTAAACTAAATCGACACTTGAAAATACATATATAATACAGGTATTAACGTACTGAACACCAAGCTAGAAAATAGTGTTCCCACATCAAATATATTAGGGAATAGAAATCTAATGCTATAAATTTACATATACACATAATCCGATATTATGATACAAAGTATAATAATAACTTTTATATAAAGTAATACGACAATTATAACCAATAAATCAATCTATACTAAGAATTGAGTACTAATAAAATATTTACTTTTCATAATAATATAGGAAAAATAAAAATTGTATGCAACGTACACGATACTAAGAAAGGTAATTAAGTCAACTTGCAAAACAAAAACTGAAAAGGAAACATGAGGTGGATACAAATCGATGCCGAAAATGAACCTATGAGATACAAAAATATAGAAATTGTATTTTGTTTAATAGTATACTTAAATAATTAACTAATAAAATTCATTGAATTAACTCGAAGCAAGTGGGAGTGGGAATAAACCAAATACGACAATTGAGGTCTGTACATGGAAATTGGGGATTGGGAATGGAAAAAGAAAAAGAAGACAAAAGATGAGAGATCGAGATTGAGGGGTACCGATGTCGGGGAGGAGGGTGGGGTGTAGGGGTGAGTGAATAGGGGGTAGGGTTCAACTGTAGGGAAATTGTGGGCGAGGTAAGTGAATCAGGGATTTGGGGGCTAGAGAGATGCAAGAGTAGGTGAGAGAAGAGAGAGGAAGGGAAATGAGATAAGGGGATAGGGTAAGGTTGACAAAGAAAAATGAAATGAAGGTGAGAAAGATTAAGATTGGGGGCCAAGAGAGAGAATAGGAGGAAAGAGATTACGGCGGAGGAAAAAGAAAATAAGGTAGGGTTTAGGGTTAAGTCTAGATCATTCTAAAACTTTTTAGAATATTGGGTAGTTTTATAATTAAGATAGAAAAGTAAAGAATTAATTGAAAGTAAATAATAGTATTTAAAAAAAATAAGCCATATATAAAAATATTGTAAGATATATATAATACTAATAAAATATTTATACTTTATACGTAAAATAAAATTTAATCTATTTAATGCGTATGTAAAATAAAAGTCTTAGAAAAATAAAATTATAACCTTAAATTAGAAATCTATTCTATAAGATATGCTTTAAAATGAATTCAAAATTACTTGAAGTTTACTAAATTGAGAAATCATCTAGTAAGAAGCAGTTTCTAACGATACGAGCTAAAAAAATTTTACAACTTAGTTAAATTACTAAATTAACTAAAGTATTTCAATAACAACAATATCTTTAGTTACTTGGTCTTGTTATAAGCAATTATTTAAAGAAAAAATAGCGACAAGATTAAAGTCAATAAAAATTTGTTTATGAAAAAAAGATTGTTACCGGAAGTCTGGTACTATAAATACATTGTCTTTTACCAACATAATAGTTTTAATAGTATTCACCAATTTTGAATTTTCTTCTAGTAGCTTAACAAATAAATATATTTAAGTTCTATTTATGATGTAAAAGGTTGATAAAAGAAGTAATGATTAAAGGTCCTTATATCAACTATTCATTTGCGAAAAACATTATCATTTTGATAACTCAAAGTAATAAAAAAAAAAATCCCTAATGGCAATAGCTTTTAGCTCATTCTTGTATTCTCTTTACCATTTTACCTTTTCAAGATAGTGTTATGAAATTTAACTTTTTAGATTGTATTATTTTCATTTTTCATCTTTTAGCTTCAATCCTAAAGGACTCATGTAATAACCACATTATTATTAAATGATGGATATGCTTTTATGATATTTATTCGTCTTTCATTTTTGCATTTGTTTTTAACCATTCTAACAAATTCCATCTTTCTAAAGATAGTAACTTATTATATCCCATTTCTTTCTTCCACATCTCTTTCACTTTATCACAGCTTGTACATATGCATTCATCAATTTCATTGAAACAACTATAGAAATGACATGGAGAATCCACTTACAATCCATATTCTCTTAGTCTATCCTTAATAAGGAGACCCGATTCCATCACTTCCGAAGAAAGTACCTAATTATCAAGTAGCTTGGGCTTCTTTATATCCAATCCAAAATTACAATTTTCCCATTTTCCACTTCATCCTCAAAAGGCCTTTCATAAATAAATTTCCACATCCTAAAGCCATCAGCAAGTTTTATTTGATTAAAATTGGTCCTTTAATGAGACTCTTAGGTGCTCCCTCCCATCTAGTCCATACACCAAAAGCTAGTTTGAACCCCTCTTTTTGGATTAACTTGGTAATTGCCTTCAACTAAGGTCAAAGCTCTACATATTTCCCTACAAAGCTCAAAGCCCTTCTTCTCCTTAGATCCTTTGTCTATGCTAACATTTACCAACTTTCATTTTGTAATATCTCAAGTTAAAAGTAGCCTAAGGATGAGCTTGGGGGTTTAGGGGAGGGTTAAGTGGGGTGGGTTGGTAGTTAGGGGCATAGGGACCTAAGCCTCCCCCTCCCCTTCTCCCCACCTATCCAAAATTTTTTTTTTCTAAGTTTGTTTAAAAAAATTGTAAATTATGTATTCATATTTCCCCATGCGCTTAGTAATTTCTCCCATCTCAATTTCCATGCAATTTGTAAACTACAAGGTTTTAATGCCCATGCACCTGGTAAATTATCCCATTTAATGCACAATTTCTCTTGCCATGCATAACCTTTTAATGATTATCAGATTCCAATATTTATTAAAGAACATGTTAGATTTCTATTCATGTGTAAGGAGTGAAGGAGTTTTATAGCTACCTATTATTTCCAATGTTATCATAGCACAATCAATAACCCATTATCTTCAATGTTGCTTTATTTCAAATGGTTATTTCATGCATAATTGAGATTTCAAAAATTAGAATGTTTAAAAACATTCAAATATCTCAATAAAATTAAGAATATTAAAGGGGAAAAAAAGGATGTAATAGATAATCCAGAAAAATAACAAAACAAGATATTACATGTATATGTCATCTTGTCCATGATATTTTGTTTTTTAGAAAACAAATAGATTAGATTAGCAATTACTATTTTGAATCTGGATTGTCTTCTTTAACATCGTTTTCTAGATTTTATTTTGATCAATTCTTTTTTTTCTTTTTTCTCCCTTAACTTTGCATACATAAATAAACCTACTTTTCAATTGTCAAATACATATATATATATATATAGTTTCATAATTCAAATCTTAGTAAATAATATAATTAATTTGGGAAAAGAACTAAATTTATTCCTCTAACTTTAAGAAGATAAGTATTGGAAAATACCATCTAATAGAATTTATATTATGTTGTGTTTTAAGATTTTATTTTCCAATAGATCTTTTTGAGATACAAAAAATTTATATTATATAGTTTCATAATTCAAATCTTAGTAAATAATATAATTTATTTCAAAAAAAGCATTAAATTTATTTCTTTAATATTAAGAAAATAGGTATTTAAAAATGCCATTTAATAGAATCTATATAACATGGTATTGAGATTTTATTTTCCAATAGATCTTTTTAAGCTTTGAAAATTTTTAAGTTTCTTAATTGATTGTGAATTTGTAATAAATATGATAATTTACTTAATTTGTACATAAAAAAGCTTCTATTGATACTCCATGGATTAACTCTCTTTCTCTCTCTCTCTCTCTCTCTCTCTCTCTCTCTAGATATATATATATATATATATATATATATATGCATATGCATAGAATGTATAGCGGTCTATCTATTCCTCTCTTAAACAATCAATTATATATAGTAAACTATAGAAGCATCATTTTAAGAGTAAGAGTTATAAGAAATACCATAAAAACAATATTACAATTTTCCATCATTATGAGACAAATGCAATCGTTATCATCATCATGCTTATTTGTGACAAGGTTAGAAAATTTTATTATAATATAACATATTATGTGTTCTTTTATTTGGGACTTTTCTTTGTATCGATAATTTGTAACTCCATACATTATTTTCACTTATAATTTTTATTACTTTTTATCTATTTTTGATAGAAAATTTATCATTATAGTTAAGTAATGGAAAAAACAGTTACAATTGATTCATTCTTCAAGTTAAAAAGAACATAAGATTTTAATTCGTCATAGCTTGCAACAACTACAGAAATAAAGATTTAGAGGAACGACAAAAAAAAAAAAAGTAGCAAGAGTTGATAAAGAAAGCCAAGATATCTCAACTATTAATAGTGATCTAAGATTGCGATGTCAAATATGGGATTATCCTATTGATAAGCATAATGGGATTCAAAGAGCATACCTAATAGTTGGACCGTTTCAATCAATTCTACATGAGTATCCACTTTCCATAAGAAAAATTCATACATGGTCTTTTCAATCCTTTTGGTTTAACAAATTTTCTATATGGTTGGAATATTTGCTTGCAAAAGATGTAGCCCTTTATCTTTACTATTTTGTGTTTAGTAGGGGCTTAGGTGATTAATCAAGAAAAAATGGATATTTAAAAATTGGAAAAAGGTTAATAATGGAAGAAATTGTGTGTTTTTAATACATATTAGATCACCGCCAAGCTTTACTCATAACATTTGTATAAAGTCTTACAAAACTTTGATGAAACAATCTCAACATATGAGAAAGTCTTACATAAGCAAAGTTCTAAATCCATTATAGATAATCATTTAAGGCTTAAAACTTTCATTGATGCAGTAAGGTGGCTTACTTTTCAAGTTGTCCATTGAGAGGTAATGATGAGACTTATGATTTTTAGAATTGAGGAAATTTTATTGAATTGATTAAGTTGTTAATATGTTATAATTAGATAGTTCGTAATGTTACGCTTAATAAAGCTCCTACTAATGCTCAATATGTTTCTTCTAAGATACAAAAGGAGATATTACACATATTAGCAAAAAAAGTATGTGTGAAAATTTGTGAAGAGATTAGTGATGTCAAATATTATATTATTGTAGATGAAGCTCAAGATGAATTTGGGAAAGAACAAATAGCAATTGTTTTAAGGTTTGTCAACACTAAAGGGAATATATATGAAATATTTTTTGACCTTGTACATGCTACTAACACGATGACCTCTAATTTGAAAAATAAGATAAAATCTGTACTATCTCAATATAACTTAAGTTTTCATAAAATCCAAGGATAAGGGTATGATGGTGCAAGTAATATGCATGATGAATGGAAAGGATTAGATGCACTTATTTTGAGCAAATGTCATTATGTATACTATGATCATTGTCTTGCTCATCGTCTTTAGTTGGCCTTAGTTGTAGCAGTAAAATAAATTAGTCCCTTCTACCAATTCTTTTCTAAGCTAAATTATATTATAAATATCATATGCTCGTCTCTTAAGCAGAAAGATCAATTAAGAGATGTTTTTACTTCTAATTTAATTAATCGAATTGCAAGTGACGAGTTAGAAACAGGTCCTAGACTCAATCAAGTTAGGATGTTACAACATGATAAAGATACTTGATGGGGATTCTCATTTTTCTTCTATTAAGAGTATGTTGAATATGTTTGAGGCAACTTACACTATTCTTGAAAAACTGTTGAAGAAGGAAATTGTTCTTAACGAGGTGAAGCAAATGTTGCACTTGATGCTATGATGTGTTTTGACTTTATGTTCATTTTACATATGATGAAAGAAATTATGAAAATCACTCACGATCTTTATCAAGCCTTATAACGAAAATCTCAAGATATATTGAATTCAATATCTTTAGTATCAACAACAAAAGCTTTACTTGAAAAAATGAGATAGTTGAGGTGGAATGATCTTATTAAAAAGGTTATAACATTTTGTGAGAAGCAAGATATTGTTGTCCTTGAATTGAATTCTCAATTTATTTCTTGTGAGGGTTGAAGATGTCAATGCAGCAATAAATCCATAGCAGAATATTATCTAATTAATGTGTTTTATGTTAATATTTGACACTCAATGGCAAAAGATCAACCACAGGTTTATTGACAACATGATGGGTCTTCTTACTCTTAGTTCATCTCTTAATCTAAGTAAATATTTTAAGAAGTTGAATGTTGATCCAATGTGAGAGTTGGCTCATAAGTTTTATCTCGAGGATTTCACTAAGCAAGAAAAAAATCATCTTAAAATACAAGCCTATCATTATGAATTTGACATTCCTCATAATTTGAAATTCAAGGGCTTAACTACAATTTCTAATTCATGTCACAAATTGGTGGAAACCGGGGAAATATCAATCTATTCTCTAATTGACCATTTGATTCAATTAATTTTGACTCTTCCAATCTTGACTACAATAACTAAATGATCTCTTTTTGCCATGATTGTTGTGAAGAACATGTTAAGAAATAAGATGGGTGATGATTTTCTCGCTGATTGTCTTTTGATTTATATAAAAAGAAGTATTGCTGAGAAAATTGGTGCAAATTCTATCATAGATGGGTTTTATATTAGAAAAGAGTGACAAGTTAGATTTTGATAATTTTTTTTTATTTAGCTTTTCAAGATTGTACATTTTGCATATAATAATAATATCAAAGTGATATCAATGATGGTCCCCTACTTTTAAATCCTTTGTGTATCCCTGAATTAGTCAATAGTCATGTTAATAAACATTAATGGCTAATATCAACACCTAAGCACAAAAGTTTCTGACTAATATTAACATGACCTTTACTACCTTAGTCTTATAAATCAATACCACTCTTTTCCCTCAATTGTGGGACTACAATTGCATAGGGTATCACAATTTCTCTCCCCTCTAATCACACAACGTCCTCATCGTTAGACCTTAGAATTAAGTTACCACCTTTAACCTACATATTATCCCAAAAGCATGACATGTGTTACACCTTGGTAACACTCCTACCCTTTTCAAATCTCTTTTCTAAATTAGGTTAAAACAATCCCCAAATCATCCATCTTCTAGTAAAGGGTCAAGTCTAATACTATTTTTAACGCCTTAAGCTATTTGTCATGCCAATAAATATTGATTGGTCCATCTCAATCACTTCACCTAAAAATTTTTAGCTTATGTTAACTTGACATGCAATACTTTAACCTTAAAAATCAATATAGCTTCTACCCCATAATCCACATGAGACTATAATCATGTAAGGTATCATGTTTTTAACAAAGTCAATCTGTAAAGGTTTTTGTTTCTCCTTTTAAGCAAATTTGGTCAGACAAGCTAATTCCTTTTCTTTAAGTCCTAAACTCCAAATCATCCTAAAGATTTAGGTTTCATTACTATTTTTTCGACTTAAACTATGGAATTTCCTTTTCTCTTCTATTGTTCCCAAAAGAAATCTCTAATTAGCCTCTTTGCTTTATTTAAGAAAGTATCTGATAGTTTAATAGCTTGTAAGCAATAGCTTAGAGTTTCCTCCAAACCAAATTTAATTAATATTTACCTTCTTACATCACTTAAGTTCTTTACCATTTAACTAATAAGCTTACTCCTCAATTTTTCTTCGATGAAGTTAACATTCCCACTCTTATTGTTTGAATTTCTCATAATTGGAAAACCCAAATAATTCCTCCATATTCTCTTTGAAACAATTAACTGGCCCCCATCCATTCTCATTTCCTCTTTTACACTATTAGGAAAAAATTACTCTTGATTTCTTTACATTTATTTTTTACTTTGAGAGGAAAATGAAACCTTCCATTGGGCTCATCATTACCTTTACATTCTCTATTGTAACTTCCCTAAATATAAGAATGTCGTTAGCAAAGAATATGTATGAAATCTCTATGTTAGCTTTCTTAATTTTTAACAAGTTTCCACTATTCTAACTCCACATAAGCTAAGATCCATCTACTTAGCATTTTTAGGGCAAGGGCAAATAAACAAGGGGATATTAAGTCCCCTTAACTCAGGTTCCCAGAGGTTTAAATGAATTTTGTTTGAGAGTCATTTAAGATAACTTCAAAAATAGTAGTAGATAGACAAAGTGAGATAAATTTATCCATCTCTTAGGAAAATTCAAAGAACCATTGCTGCTCTAATAAAGTCTCACTCCAATTTCTCATATACTTTCTCCAAATCTATTATAAAGAGCATCTATCCTCTTTTTCCTTTTTCCTTGAAAATGAATTCATCAACTCTTATAAAACAATGGCATTAATCGCTGCATATCTTCTAGGAAAATAACTTGCCTGTATAGTACTAGCTAATTTATCCAAGAGTGGTCTTAATCTATATGTTGAAATTTTTGTGATTATCTTCTAAATTGTAGTACATAAGCTAATCGTGTGGAAATTCCTTAGATTATTTGTCCCCGTCTTCTTGGGAATTAACATTGTAAGGGTTTTATTTAACATGGATGAATCTCGAAATTGTGAAATGCATACATGACTATATCTTCAACCACATTGCTTATAAAATAAAGCAAAAAAAAAAAAAAAAAAAGAAGAAAGAAAATGAAAGATGGAAAAATTGGGAAAAAATTGAAAATGTTTGAAAAGAAAAATAATAATGATAATAATAACAAGAGAAATAACCTAAACAAGAAAATTGAAAAGATAAAAAATCCAAAAACTAAGTAGTTTAGGGCTTATTCAACTCGTAGTGGGGTGGAAGCATATTTCCAAGAGACAAGTTTTTTTTTTTTTTTTTAGCCTGCATATGAATATGCCATTTGATAAAATTATGAGTTCATGAAAAAAAAAATGATAAATTTTTATTAGAATTAGTTTTTGCAAATTCAAACTGTTAATTTCATTTTTAGGGTCTTGAAAATTAGTGAATTCAAGTTAATCATGACTTCAAACAAAGCCTCAATCTAATTGGAGTTAGTCATTTTACAAAAATAACGAAGTTCTAATTTAAGTTGGACACTGTACGGAAACAAATTCATAATTTTATCAAATTGAGCTATATTTGAAAAATAATTTTAGATTGGCATATTAATAGAATCGCACTGGAAATAATTCATTTGTTGGGCCTCATTTGAGCTTGGGCCATTTTCTCAAGCCCAAAGTGAATTGGCCTTCAAGTGTTGATCCAAGCGCAAAGCTTTTACAGAATTTAATGCATTTATTATTTTTTAAGGTTGCAATTTTTTTTTCCCGATCAATTTTTTTTTCCCCAATCAATTCAGCTTGAATGTGCATCCATAGCAAGTGCAAGGAAAGCTTCATCTTATTTTGGCCTTTCCAAACACCTGCCACGTGTCACGCATGGATTCGTGGTCAACAATCAACTCCATCATCCTTGAATTCCAGCTCTAGAAAGTGCCTTTTTTTTTTTTTTTTTTTTTTTTGGGCCCTTTCCCACGCTCATGGCCTATTTAGGGTCAATTTTACATTTTAATCCAATTCGTTATAAAATTGTCGCCAAATTAATGGTCATATATTGTCGTGGGCATGGCAGACTATGTATTGGGGCAAAAATCTGTCTAGATACAAATTGGAAGGCAGTTAAAAAATGACTCAAAGTATTGAAAAACAAGGAAGACCTTCCATTTTTGCGGGGTTTCGATCAATCAAATTGAACCAAATCCGTGCAAATCAACGCCTATTCTTGATTGATTAAGAAAGTTCAAGGTGCGGGGAAGTTATTTAAGCATTGATTTCAAATTTCTTTTCTGGGAAGAAATCGCTTTAAATCAGAACCATTAGTTTGCACGCATTAAATAAAGATTCTGTCTTTTATTACGAATTTAAGCTTTCCATTCCAAATTGATGGTTTTAGGACTGTAAATAGGGGTCTAGGGTTTCTGTTTTCGTATCGAGCATCAACCTCTACTCTCAAAAAAAAAAAATCACTTGAATCCTTCCTTTCTCTCTCTAGCCAAGTCGGGTGAGACACCCTCTCTCTCTTCTTCATTTCTGCCCGATTTCATGCAGAAGCGAACAAAACCAAAGCCAGAGAAAGGTTGCTCGATCCGTGTATTTTAGAAGTCCTCACTTCCTTGTCGCCGACGACCACCACCGAAGCCATCGTCGATCTCCCTTGGCCCGCACGACGTTAGCGTTTGGTTGTTCGTGTGTGTGCGTGTGTCCGTTTATTTATTTTCTCTTCTTGTATTCTTATTTATTTTTTTAATAAATGCAAACGCGAGTATTAAAAAAAAAAGAAAAAAAAAAAGAAAAATGAAAAGCAGAGAAAAAGAAAAAGTAAAAAAGGGGCATGTTAGTAGCTTAGTACTATTATTTACATAGTTTTTAATCATGTTCTACAGAAATAATAATGAAGAGAAGAAATATGTAAAATAATATATAAAACAAAAATATGAAAAGAAAAAAAAAAGAGGTTAGTTTAGACAATGCATCTTATGCTTTCTTGGCATTTATATGGTTTTTATAAACCATACTATTATTTCAATAAACAAGCAACAGAAAAGGCAGTTAATAATAGAGAAAATAGTGTTCATTTAGTGTAGATTGATTTATGGTCCTTTTCGTTATAAAATGCATAAGATAGAATTCGAATTATTATCAAAAATGAAAAATAGAGAAGAGAAAACTATAAAGTGCATAATCAGTAAATAATGCTATCGCTTTAAGAGTTTTTTTTTTTTTTTTTAAGATTTAATATAGGCAATATAGAAAAAAACTTTTTAGTTGTGCTTGTATATGATGTATTATAATTTTTATTATTAACTCTCTTAGGTGTTTATGACACTTTTCCGTAACGAGTTTAAGGGCAAAAAATAATTAAAAAGAGGCACATAACAGAAAAGGAATTAAAAATAGCAAGGAAAAAAGTGATAATAAGGAGTGTTCTTAATACTTTTTGTGACATGTCCATATATAGTCTTTTACGTAATCAAATCGATATGGCTCTTCCGCATCAAGAGGAATTGATTTTTTAAAATTTGTTTCTAAAAATAAAAAGGCGAGCATGGTCCTTACATAGATATTTGTTGTTCTGAGTTTGTGTTGTCTTTCATTACTAGTATCAATTCTTAACATGTGCACATCATTCATACCATCACATTCTCTAGTCTTCAAAATGTTCTGTTAAAAATAAAATTGCAAATTTCCTTCACTCTCTTTTCTTGTTAACATTATTCTGATTGTAAATAAAATTTTCTTTGTGGTAGGCAATTAATTTTTTTATAAAAATTAAGGAAAAATTTCTTAAAAGGTCAATTTTCTTAAACACGTAAGATTTGTAGTTTTTTTTCCCAGTCTTCCTTTTTTTTTTTTCCATTTTCATTTTAGAAACTCTTATAACATGACTTGAATTGAATAGTTAGTTTTTAGCACCTCTTATATATCATTTGAACCATTTTTATTAAAAAAACTTAAAAAGTTAATATAGCATTTTCCTTTTAATTTTGGTGCAGTTACTAACATGTTCATTTGCTTTCGAGGTGCTTGCATTATACTACAGATTGAGGTAATTACTTTACTTTAAAAGTTAATAAAAAGGTTAAAAATTCGAGATTTCAAATAAAAAATTTTAAAGGCCATATTTAGGTATGTACAATCTTTGTTAATTTCTTCTCTCTTTTGTAGAAAAATTTACTTTTTTTTTTTAACGATTTTTGGTATTTTTAATTTTTTACAAGGAACAAACTCGATAGGGAAGTGATATAGTCGGGGGAACGACAATCTCTGGAGACCCTAGTCGGACTTGGCAGACGGTGAGGAAGTTTGATTGTATTTTCTTTGCCTGTGAAGAGTGTACAAGTCATTGAATTGTTGGATGCTCCCTATCATTTTGGTTTCATGCGGTTCAGGTAATTTCATTTGGCTAGCTTCTTTTATAAATTTTTTTTCAACTACTATTAAGTTTCAAGTTTCTTTTGTATTATATAGAGCTTTTTAGGTGAACAATAAAATAAATTTTAATAAAAGGTAAGATACCAATAGTGGTGGCTCTCCCTCTAATTGCATCGATGTATTCTCCCTATCATTTGGGCCATATACTATTTAGTCAATAGAAATGAAAACATACTCATGGTTTGATTATATCAATTTGTGTTTATATTCTTTAATAACATTCATCCCTTAGTTGTACATACTTCCTTCAATCTGTTAATCCCTTCTTCGGCATATTCCATCTAATGAGAATTTCATCTTTATTGCTATATATATTTAAAATTAATCATTTATGGTAGTGTAATATTGTTTCTTTTTATGTTACTTTACTAACTTGCCACTTTGGGTGTTTCTACATTTATTTCTCGAAATGTTTGATAAAGTGAAGTCTTTTTTTCCCCTCCCTTTTCCACTTAGATTGTTTTTTCTTTAAAAAAAATAGTAATAATAATTGGAAACCCTTTCAAATCAGGGTTTGGGGGCATTTCAAGTAAAAAAGAAAAAAGGAATAAATAGTTTTATCTAAAAATAAAACATTAAAAATTAAAAAATAGAAAAAGAAGACAAACGAAAGAAAAAGGGGGAGTTGATAAAAGTTTCAATTTTCCAAAATAACCCCTATGTGGCAACTGAAATGTTTTAATAAGTTTGGTCCTTTCCCTAACTTTTCATTTTAGAATTGTCTCTTGAAATCGGTTCATCAAGATCCTCTTTACTTTCCTCAATCAATTTCTTTCCACCAAAGTGCATGACCAAATCCTCCCCTTCTCTCGTACTCTTTTCTGTGACGGATAGTCTATAGTAAATTTTGACTATTCTCTCATCCACCACTTATCCCGTAGGAGTTCCTTCCTCTCCAATGTCATTTTACTCTTTTTTTTTTTTTTTGACAAAATTCATTCTTTTTAGACCGTTTTGGGATGTACATATTTGGAAGTCTTCCTCTAATACTTTTATTAAATTAATTGATTTTTTTTTCTTCACGTATATCATCCTACAAATCTCTCTATTAAACTTTTGAGCAGGTACAAGCCCTCTCATGTAAGTATAAACTCCCAAACTTTTTAATTAAAACCTATCATGTGGCACTTAAAAATCACTTTAAAACTTGTATTATGTAGTTCTCAGTACATATCTTTTTCTTTTCCATAAATTTCTATTCAATGTATCATATGCCATATTTGTAAAAGTTTTTTTTATTTCATAAATATCTACTTTTACACTTTTTATAACAAATTCTTGATGCATATCTTTTTCAAACATTATATATGGAAATGAATGTTAAATGACACCTTTAATTTGCAAAATAATTAAATTACAAATGCATAAAAGTGCATGTACAAAAAAAATTCAAATTTTTTAGATGTTACCTACAAGATAGTGAAATATGAAGCCACATAATAATTGGTTTGGCTAAAAACAAGTTATTTAGCCTAAGATTTTGTCCATGTCATCTAGATCATTCTTGGAGGTTAGTAATACTATCAGACATGCATTCACAATAGGTGTAAAAATTGACTACAAGCATTATAATAAAATTTTGAATATCAAGAATTATCAAATATGCCAATATTATGGAAAATATGAAGCACACTGCTTCTTCTTCTTCTTCTTCTTTTTTCTCAAGTGCACTTAAATAATTCTTGAAAAGTAAGGTAGTTCAATCAGTGACCTCTCACAAAGTGGAGGGTGAGGTGAGTAATCTATAAATATATTAAATCTACCCTTGAATATTTTTTTTCTTAAAGAATCTATAATTTAAAAATTTATTATATAATTCGTGATTTTTTTAAAAATTTTTACAACTAACATGTAGTGACATACATAAAAAATAAAGAATGTTGTAATTGAGGTGTATAATCAGTGCTCTACGAACAAATGAAACTAAGGCTACAAATCAACTTAGCTAATTCAAGATGTGGTTTTAAAGCACTAGTTTTAACTTGTTTGAAAATTGTTAGGGTCAAATTAAGTTGTGCTCTTATTGTGCCCAAAAATTATAAAGATTGAGCTTGAACCGATTCTAGCCTAAGGTAAGATGAAGTGAAGTAGCTTGCAAGCAACAAAGTATGTTTATAGCACTAATTATTTTTATATTGTACATACACTGAAACTCAAAAATAATATTTATATAATTTGTGATATGAAATAATAATATATGTTATGTCAAATATAGTCATTATTTGTTTATTTATTTATATGTTTATTCATATTGTATTTTTAGCTTTCTATATAATATATATTATACATTAAACTCGAGAGCTTCCTTAGGAACTTGTTAATAATAAAAATGAGTAGACTTACGAACTTAGATAGTAGCTCAAACTCTACTTATTTAGATAGATAATCTCCATTTTAAAATCAAATATATCATCATTTTGAATCTAGTCCACATAATAATTTGAATTTTAAAATTAAATTGATGAAAATATAAGGTTAAGGCAAACAGAGGGGGTTGGTTGTATATTAAAATGAAAGAGAGAGAGAAATTCTTCATGATATGGGAATCTATGTTATTTTGCGAGGGAAACTCCTTCCATCACAAGGAGTAAAGATTTGCTAGTTGTTTTTGTTTTCGTTTTCAAATTTACTTCTTCCCTTTTGTTTTGATGATTTAGGGAAAAATGTTTTGGAACGATCAAAAAAAGGAAAAGGCAACTGATAAATTATTTTCTTTTTATCTTTTGCAATTGTTAGAGAAATAGCAATTATATTTCACATGGAAAGATATAGCATTTAAATTTTAGTAAAATTAGTTATTTATATTGTGGGACAATGCTACATTAGATATCATCTGTCTTATTACCATCTAATTTTGTACTTGTACATGAATATTAAATACATTTCTTTTGTGGCTAACTCAATATGCATCTTATTATTGTTTGTATTACATCTTATTTTTGCATTTATCTTCTCTAAATTTGATTTTTTTTAGGGTGGTATAATTAA
Organism: Lumnitzera littorea; assembly: GCA_024138015.1. Lineage (NCBI taxonomy): Eukaryota > Viridiplantae > Streptophyta > Magnoliopsida > Myrtales > Combretaceae > Lumnitzera > Lumnitzera littorea. Next base: position 91,909,411 of record JAMXBB010000010.1, read on the forward strand.
AATAAATTGTTTGTCAATTTTTTTCTTTCATTTCTTCTGAATAAGTATTGCCAAGTCTATTTCTACCAAATGCTTAGATCGATACTTATTAAATAGACTTGAAAATATTTGTTCAGATGAAATGAAAAAAAAATGGACAAATAATCTATTTTAATCTATATAATTCCAAAAAAATCAAATTTAGATAAGAAACATGGAAAAATAAGATATAATATGAATAACAGTAAGATAGCTATAACGTTAGCCAAAAAAGGAATGTATTTAATAAACATGTACAAGTACAAAATTAGATGTTAATAAAATAGTTGATATCTAATGTAACGTCACCCTACAATATGAATCATTAATTTTACTAAAATTTAAATGTTATATTTTTCCATGTGAAATATAATTGCTATTTTTTAAACAATTGCAAAAGATAGAAAGAAAATAATTTATTGGCTACCTTTACCTTTTTTTAATTGTTCCAACACATTTTTACAAATATCATCAAAACTAAGGGGAAGAAAAAATTTTGAAAACAAAAACCATCAGCACTTAACTCCTTGTTAGGGAAGGAGTTTTCTCTTAAAAATAACACAGATTCCTATACAGTGAAGAATTTCTCTTTCTATATCCTTTTCATATAAAACCCCCTCTCTTTGTCTATTCCTAAGCCACACTCCATAACTAACCAAAATCTTCTTCTTTCTGCCCACTTTTCTTCTTTTCACTTTTCAGATCCTTTTTCATCAGTTAGAGGACGTGATAAGATCTTAGCCTAAAGAAGAAGATGGCTATAGAAAAACTTAATCATATTATTATTAATTGTGGGTTGAAATTGCCACTTGGGGTTAGATTTCATCCAACAGATGAAGATTTATTGTTATCTGAAATATAAATGCTTCATTCTTCCATTACCTGTTTCCGTTATTCCTGAGTTTGATCTTTTTTTCACTGCACCATGGAACTTATCAATAATACAACCTTCTTTCTTAGTTTTTTATTTGTGTCTTTATGATATGTCTTGTAATAAGATTTATAGTTTGATGTTTCACTAGATACATCAAATTTAGATTGCTTCTATTAGGATATTTTTAGAAAATGAGTTGGAATGATAGTGATCACTTAGGGTAACAAATTTCTCATGAAATTCCAATATCATATATATTTTATAATTAACATTTTTTTTATCAATTTATAATCAATACTTTTAAATCAACGAAACTATTCATTTAGAGTAGATTCAACAAGAAATTTAAACAAAATGGTGAAGGAATGAAGTATTGCTCCTTCAAATGGGAAAGATTTCTCTTTTTCTTTAGTTTTTCTCTTCCAATTATATTTGAAACTATTCGCTATTTCACGAATCAAGCTTTTTTTTTTTTTTTTTAATCTACAAAATATTATGGCATATTGCATATTACTACATTGTTTAGAACATGAACTCGGTCTAAGGGAATAGGCTAAATAATTATTTTCTCATTTTAGCTCACGAGAACATTTAGATTATATATGTTGACATTCTTAACAAAATCTAAACTATCAATCATTTTAAATTAAAATAAATTTTTTTTTTGCTTATTTTTCTTTCTTTTCTTTTAAGATTTTGCTATTATGGTACAAGATGGTACGATTATTTGATATGTTGCATAAAGTTTTTGTCCTATTCTTATTAACTCTTAAAAAAACACTTGTTGTGGGGAAAATTAAAATATTACAATTGTAAAAAAGTGATAGTCTAACGCTATAAATTAATTGGATTTTTCTATAAAGACCAATGTCACCATCCAATTCACCCTTAATTTATGCTTTTTTAAATTTAAATTATTAAATAAATTATGAATTTAACGGTCTAGATTTAAAATAATAAAAATAAATGGTGGGGCGAAGGCTAGGGTTAAAATAATGTACAGAAATTAACTATGAGTTTTGAGCAAAGAGTAAAGAATGTTATGTATTGCATAATCATGCTCCTATAAAACAGGATTAGTTTGCTTGTATTTGTGATTGGGTGATAGCACCAATAAAAAACAGTCAAATGCTTCATGGCAGCTAGGTTTTTGTATCCATTAACTGTGTTTATATTTATTTATTTTTAAGTTCCATTTGTTTTAGGAAAAATAACTATCTAAAAACATATTTATTTAAAAAATTTTAGTCCAAAGTTTTTTCTTTTCTAATAGGCGAGAATATTTTTTAATTGAGGGGAAATCTTAGACTTTTCCAAGAAAACGAGTTATGTTTTTAAAATGTAAAGTCAGTTTTTCGAATTAGTCTCCACATATCCTACAATTTCAGAAAAGAATTTCTATATGAATTTCAATAATTAACCTCTAAATTAAATTGTAAACATGAAAATACCTTAGCAGACAAAAATAACCAAAAGATTAGTTAAAAAAATTGCAAAGTTAGTTAACATATAATGTGATCCCATTACTGGCGGAAGGCAATATTGTTGGATAAGGAGGCCATTCTAACACCCAAAAAAAAAAATAATAATAATAATAACAATAATAAATAAAAAAATAGAAAACTTGAATGTTGAAATGAGACAGAAACCAACATGATATGAAACTACTAAGTTGAATACAACGAATTAATATAATTATTAAATAAACTAATTACTTATGATGTATAATTGATTTGATAAATTTGTGATAATGATATGAAATAAAACTCAAATACGATTTGCAAACACCAATGATTATGTCTTGGTTACCATTGTCGGACTTTGTTTGACATACACTCAATTGAATATAGGCTAATTGTATTTTGTACCTCTTCTTTTATTTATTATACCCTCTGTGGACTTTCTTATAAACACCACTAAGCATGGCTTCTTTTTAACCCATCCTCAATCCTAGAGACCCTGAAAAGTTCTTAGAAGTTACGTTAACATGTTAAAAAGTTAAAAAAAAATATTAGAAATTAAAAAGAAAAAGGAAAAGCTAGGTCCTTACTAGAAGAATGGTTTTTCGCTAAGAGCCACCGCCAATGCTTAAGAACTTTGGTGGGAGTTCTTTCACCCTTGAAATAAGTGTTGAGGATGGCTTGAGGAATATGTTACGACTTTTCCATTTTGTGATCCATGTATACTGCTTCTTCTTTTCCCTTTTTTTCTTAAAAATTTTTTCAATCTTTGTTTAGAAAAAATGAGTAAAGAAAAAAAAAAAAAAAGGGAATTTCATACCATCTTCAACTAAAAAAGTCTAAAGTCATTGACTCTTAGCCAAATGCTAAAATGTTCAATATTACATAATTTAATTTTTTATAAGTCCAAAAGTGCTCCAATTGATAATTTCTCTAAACTTGAGAATAACACTAATTTAGATCACATTGATATTTACCCAATATGTCAAATCACATTATTATAGCTTCTCGACCAATAGATTGACCATTTTTATCGTACTATAATAAGATACTTCATACTCATCTTCAACATAGCTATAATTTAAAATATAAAAATCCCAATAGGTATTTACCTAAGATGTCAAATCACATTATTATAGTTTCTTAGCCAATAGATGGACCATTTTTATCGTACTATAATAAGATACTTCATACTCATCTTTAATATAGTCGTAATCTGAAATATAAGAATCCCAATAAGGTGTAACACATGAACTCTTTATCAATCGTTTCAATAAATATTAAATCTTTTTTTGAAATTATTCAGGGGTAGTTTGGTCTTTTGAATTTTTAAAAACTCTTACTCTCCTATTTTCAAATCATGTTCTCCACCATATCCCTTTTCTTTCTCTCTTATTTCCCCTTTGTCTCACACAATCACAACCCTTTGGTAGTTCCTTCATGCTCTCCTCCAACTCCTATTGAAATCAATGAATTTCTTTGAGAAAATTATAGGTTTTCGATGGGAAAGTCTACAAAAGGAGAAGTTCTTGGTAAATTAAATGGTTACATGTTCATGATGGTTGTTCTCATGTGCTCTTATTTAGAAACTGAATCTTTAGGTTATGCTTTTGTAGTTCTTACGAGTGCATAAGCCTATTAAGTGTTTTGATACGCATGTGATTGGGTATTTTCATCAATTCTAGGTATTTTCCTGAGTTCTACGTTGCTCTTGTTGTAGAGTTTGTAGTTGGGAAAAAATATCTATGGTAGGATAATATCACATTTAGTACCTGAAGTCTATCAATTTTTTCAATTTACTACCTGAAGTTTTAAAGTTTTAATTTACTTCCTATCAAACTTTTCATTGTTAGTGTTGGTACATAAATTAACTCTATTAATGAGCTGGCACTATAGGCTAATAAATGCATGACATGTATCCTCATATAAAAAAAAAAATCCTTTAAAAGGGCAATTGATTGCTAGTGTATAATTTTGTAAATAAATAAGTTAACTTAAAAAATAATTTAAATTATTCAATACATTAACTCTAACCAATTACATTTATTAAATATAGATAAACATTCACCCAAAAATTAAAAAGAAAAGACATATATCTATCCCTTTCCTTAGTAATTTCCCCCTACTTCCAGTGAGTGCTCTCCCATCTCCGGTGAGAAAAATCACTCTTTCTCTCTCCTCTCAATAGCTTGAAAAAACCTTAATCATCTTGAGAATGATTAGTAAGCCTTATCAAGACCTATCTCCTCTTAATTGTCAATAAAACGTAATTTTTCTCTCTTTAAGCCTAGCTAAGACTTGTCTCAACTTCTCTCTAAATGTTGTTCCATCTAACTAATCTTGTAGAGTAAAACAAGTCTTAATAGATTATATAGGTTAAGTTCTCTTAGAAAAAACCTAACTTTAGATTCGATTCCATTAAGTTTTCATCCAACCAAAAAACCTTAATCAACCTCTTGTGGGAATTTGGGAACCACCATCATGCCATTTTATCAGACCAAATCATCAAAGTTGCACACTAGATAACTTCTCCAAAAGCACCCAATAGGCTCAATGATGGTTGAGGCATTTTGAGGAAGCAAAAAACCACCTCAATTAACATTTAACAAATAATGCTGCTTCTAGATTCTCTCTTTTCTATTCTACAGTATTAAAAAATTGATCAATGTAAATTTCTGATGCTCTTGCTATGGTTATGAATGGGTCAGTTGATTGTGTAGGTATTTAGTTGAGGGGGGTTAAAAGAGAGAGAGATGGTGGTGTTGAAAAATGTAGGAAGAGAAGATTTTTTTTTTTAATTTTACTTTTAATATATTTAATTGTTTAAAATTAAAATATTAGATGAAAACTAAATTTCTTTTAAGTTATCTCAATGAAATAAGAAAACACATATAGCAATAAGCTAGCATTAGTAGATTTTTTTTAATATATTAAAACACGTGTCACAACTAGATTCATAGAAAATGCATGTAATCTAATGGATGTTAACAAAATTAGCTAAGTATTAATATTGACATCACAGAGTTTAATTAGGTAATAAATTGATACATTAAAATCTTAGGTAATTAACTATGAGACCCCATAGTTAAGTGTCCCACATGGGTTATGATACTAGTTTATAAGGCTATAGTTGCGAATATCTTGTCAATGCAAGCTTGAAACTTTTGGGCCAGTGGTTGAAAATAGGCCGATTAGTGTTTGTTGATTTGGTTATTCACTGCTTATAGATTGGGGCATTATAAATGATATTAGAGTAGATCCTCTACCAGTAGGTGCATAATTCGAGTCTGGCTCTAGTTTAGAGGAGGTCCGAGGAAGGTGAGGAGTGTCATCAAGGTGTGACTCCTTGCATGCTTTCAAGATGACCACTCGGTAGTGAGCGGCCAAAAAGGGAGAAAAGATTCGAGACCAATTAAAAGGTCTCATAACGAGGACGTCGCGTATTTAAGGTCGAGATATTGTGAAACCCCATAGTTAAGTATCATACATAGGTTGTCAACACAAATTTGAAACTTTTGAGCTAATAGTTAAGAATAGGCTTATTAATGTTTGTTGGTTTGGTTATTCACTGCTTATAAAATGGGGCATTACATTAACTGAAAAAATGAACAAAGATTAGGTACCAATTGCAACATTAACCCAATATTTGGTTAAAGGATATAGCTTGATGTTTGTAACAATAGTAAATAAAGGTATTTGGTTATAGTGTTCATTGTTGGGTCAAGTTGTGAAGATAAAAAAGATAGGGTTCGGAGATGTCGAGAGAGAGAACTAAGATGGTGATGGAAGGGGATAGATTGTAATTGAATTGGTTTGCTGGTTCTTAAAGAGGGGCAACCAAAAGTGCTTGAACTAGCCTTCCTATTTAGTAGGTTATGGGGCAAAAAATTTAAGGGGTAGATGGAAGGTCTTCATGGGCCATCAAGCCAATTCTAAACTTTTGTTTCCATGTATTGCAATTCATTTTATATTAATTAAACAATACTTTAATTTATGGTTTTCCCCTACCTATTCATTAGTGAAGTATGTAAGTTTAGTTAAGATAAAAAATAGCACTAATTATAGAATGCCTTAACTAAAATACAAATGTCTTTTTAGGAGCTAATGAAGAATTAAGTTTAAGGGTATGTAAAGGCTTGATAAGTATTAAGAAAATATAATAAAGAGTTAAGTTTAGCTCATAGTAGATATTGATAGTATGTATTGAGTTGATTATCAAGATTTGGAGTTTTAATTACTTATTGAAAAGCCAGATCGAGGTATGTCTTTATTATGCTTACTACTTATGAATGTTAGGCTAGAAACAAAATAGACTAATAATTATTTGGCTAATAATTTGCTTATTTTATTTGTATGTGTGACTTGGCCTAAGCACTCATAGTAGTAGACACCTTATAACAACCCGACCATAACTCTTCCCATTAAAGTATTGTCTACCTTCACATAGAATACCGTACTGTTTCTTCCATTAGTACAAAAGCTTCCTAGGAAGTCATCTATACTATGATTAACTTAATCTGAGCACGCTTAACTTTATAATTCCGATATACTTTAAGTCGCTACGTCGAAAGTAAGGGTAGGCAAAAAAATCAACCAAAACAAATCAAACCAAACCAATTTACAAGCCCAATTAAACCAAACCAAAAATATGGTTTTTTTTTTTTTTTTACACTTTGCTTTAGAAATTTCCCAATCTGAAATAAATCAAAAATTTATGATTGGTTTGAAAAGATAAATTGAACTAATCCATAAACTAAATTAAATCATCTTATAAAATGTATATGTATTAAAATTTTAATTGCCATAATGTATAAATTATATAAGTAGTTTGAGTCAAAGTTTGTACTATATATTATCTTTATAAATGAAATTAGCTATAGATAAACATTTGAAAATTATTAGTCATGTAAATAGTTATTTCATCAACCTTTATTATGATAATACTTATTATTTTAAATCCATTCAATACTTTTTACATAAGGTTATATGTTTCACAAATATAATTTTATAATCTAGAAGATATAATTCAATCCATAAACTAGATCGAAATTTTATTATTTGAAAAAAATCCCAATCCGAATTGTACTATTTAGTTCAAAATTATAAAAAAAATTAAATTGCACTATTTTTATGATTTGATTTGATTTATATGAAAAACCAAACGAAATCAATCCATACCCACCATTAGTTAAAAGGCATCTTAATAATTAGAGTCCCATTATCTAATATTTTTTAGGTATTATAATCCTCTATCGTTAAGGTATTAGCATCCTTGTTAGTTTCGTTATATAAGTCCATGGCCACCATTAGGTAGTGACTCTATCCTTTCGGCAGATGAACTGCTCTAATACTACCTGCAATGATATGATTCAAACTCTTCACATCGAGATATTGTTTACTTTGACATAAAATACTGCATAATTTTTGTTCTTTAGCACAACAGCTTCCTAAGAAATCATCAATCCTAAAATTAACCTAATTTAAGCGCATTTAGTTTCAAAGTTACAATGTACTTTAGACCACTATTCTAAAATGCATCTCGATAATTAGAGTTTTATTACCTAATATTTAAGGGGTATTACAACCCTAGGTACCCCAGGTCACACCCATTGATTGACATGTGGCAATATCTCCAGTAGAGTTATTTATCAGGAAGATTCAAGTAGATTCGGGATATCTCATGAGTGTTAGGGCCTAAAGTGCCAATTTTCAACACCGTAATGTATGTGTGTATATATGTATAAATATATATATATATAATGCATGTTGGGATCCAAACTAGGAATTTGCAACACTATAGTGTATGTAGATATACATATGGCGAGGTCTTAAGTGCCCTTGTATTGTTTTTCAACTAAACAAAGATACTAAATTCTTTGTTTGTGATTCTTGTTGCATTAAATGCATGTGAAACATGTACTACTTTTTACGTCCATATGTTTTTTACACTTATGTGATGGGCATTAGCTTACCCTTTGGAGATCCTCTCTTTTTCAACTATAAGCATTAAGGATTATATAACTTATGAAGAGCTCGGATAAAGCAAGATCAGATTGGTAGGTCACTAAGTAGTATTGCTAATGTGAGGATTAGTAGATGACTAATGCAACCAGTTTCTAGACTTGTTAATGTTGAGCTAAACTTGTTTTGGGAGATAAGACTCATATTATTTATGTTAATTTTTGTCATGTGTTGTAGAGATAGGCTCATATTATTTATGTTAGAGGAGTCGCCATAGACTCCAGCCATTTACTATTTTGATGTTGTTATTTAGTTGCTAGTAAAGCAGGTATTGTACTATGTGGATATAAAGTGGTTTATATTATTTTACTTAACAGGTTATTGTAGATTTATGTAATGAGAGTTTGTAGTTGTCACGGATGTTTGTGGAAATTTAGATAGGTACTGAGCCTTAATGTGTCCTTTCCTTGAAATAACATGCAATAAGTTGTAATGTCCTAGAATATAAAGTGTTACATGGGGTGAGTTGTGCATTTACTACCTTGAAAAATGAAGATTACTCTACCAAATAAACAAACACAACATCACAACCTTGAGTATCTACCAATAGATTCAACGATAGAACTACGCCTTAATTTCAACAAAACAAATCATAGGACCATAGACTCAATTTCTCACTAACCTAACACACAATCAACAAACAATATTAGCCACATGTCTCCCGTCTTACTCTTGGTTATTAAACTCATAATTCTATTAAAAATTGAAACACATCAATGATTTTACATAAATTAGAATGATAGAAGTATAAACTTGTAAAATCATAAACTTAAACTTATAATTCTAATTACAGTATAGAATTAAATGATTTTAAATTTAACTATGAAAAGCTTTATAAAATTGTAAACACATACAATTGTATGAGTTAACTCACAATGTGAACAGTCGTGGTCCAACTTAACTACTTAAAAAACTTGAAATTATTGAACAATTATAATCTAATATAAAGTTAATCTTAGATCAATTTATGAACTAATAATCTTAATTCTTGAACTATTTCCATCTTTTATACTTTTTATCATAGCTTGCCAAATATTACTAAATCCTCCAAATAACTCATCATGAAAAAGAAATTAATTGGGCCACTTAGATTAAGAAAAACTTGTTTGCAAAGGAGGGTCAATTGACCATAAGTAGTTGGCCATCATGTCTAGTTAATCGCGACTTGATGTGGGATTAGTCAATCCTCTTCTAAAGGTCATCAAACTTACACTTTTAGGGTCTCTCAGCTAAGGTCCTAATGGGGATCATGTTCCTCGTCTAAGTAATTTAGTGGAACATTGCATATTATGGCTATTGGTGAGCTTCAATAAAGATTATGTCACCTATGCATAGAAGTATATGGAGTTTACCAACTTTGCATGGCCTACATAGCATATATAGATATTATTGAATGGTGCAAACTTCATAAGTCTTAGGTTTCATGTACTGAAAGATATATAATGAAGACTTACAATTATTTTCTTTCTTTTATTTTTCATCATTATTTTTCCATTATTAGTTTGGGGTTTACTTCATATTTTACACTTATGTCTATGTTTTAAACAAACTGTTTACTTTTATGCCCTTATGTCATGTTTGGTATAAGAAAATGAGTCAAAATAGAATGAATGAGTCAGAATGGAATCATGATTTTAACTTTTTAAAGCTAAAACTAAAATCCCTTTTAAAGCAAGAATTGGCAACTTCAAGGAATCATAATCTTATCTATTAAAATTGCATCCAAAATAAGGTTTGTTATATAAATTTTGTTAAATATTATTTATATAGTTAAAACACTTGATATTAAATTAGAACCTAGAGATATTTCTTTAAAAACCCTTAATTCTTATTAATTGATGATGGTGAATAGCCAAACAACCCTCTTAAATCTAATCATTGATGTAACTCAAATACAGTTTTTATCCATATTATGTCAAGATTTAAGTCAATATCATGTGATTTCCAATCTCCTAAATACTTGTTCTTAAACCAAAGTTAACTTTTATTCATCAAAATTCAAATTTTCAATAACAAATTCTTTCTCAATTCACAAATGCAATCTCTAAAATCTATTAAACCAAAATTAATCAATTTCTAGGGTTTATGGGTTTAAGGTTTTAAGGAAGAAAAAAAATTAAATATCTTATATTGAATCCTTACGAAAATGAAAATACTTGAGAAAAAACATCAAGTCTTTGATTCGTTTCTAAAAACTCTTACCTAAGATTAAGAATCAATTAGTTTTTACTAGTGAAAAAAGTGCACAACAAGTACTTAATAATGGTTCACCTTTTTGTTTTGTATTCTCATCACAAATCATTCTTTTGATCTTTAGAAATATAAAACGGTTTGGATTAGGCTCTTGCTAAACCTAATAGAAGGAAATCAATTGAAAAGGGATGAAAAGTGAATACCTTGATGCCTAAAAGTCCCCCTCTCTACTATCGCCAACAAACCCCAACTAAGAGAATATTTTTAGGATTTTTTCAGTGTCAATTGCAAGAGAATGAGAAGAATGAATTTAGTATCTAAATTGAATCATATGAAAAACCAGTATGACATGAATGATAGAATTATCATTTTGCCTTTATTTTTAAAATATTTTCGAGAATATTCAATAATTATCATGTTATTCTATAAGTGATCCATATATATTTTGTCGTACTAGCAATCACATAACTACTCCTACAACCCTTTACATCACATCACCATAAACTCAATATCATTGTTATCATAGCTATAACAGCCATCCCTTGTTGCCAACAAACCTTGCAATAGTGATGATGTAAGGGAGGTGATGTTGATAGTGCATGGTGGTAAATTATAATGGGGTGGTACTAGTGATGGCCCTGGGAATAGTAGTGGTGGCAATTGAGAAAAAGGTAGTGGTGTAATGGTCATATGGTGATGTAATGGTTGGAGGCATGGCAATGGCGATTGTGTACAGGATCTTTAAGAGAGAAGCGATGGGGTTGTGATGATGGTTTTGGCAATAGTTATGATATAATGTTATTGGTGGTAATGGCATGGTGGATAACGCAGGTGTTTTTGATGATAATGATGGAGATAACAATGGCAATATTGATGGTGATGACAATCGTTACAGTAATAGAGTTTGGGTGGAAAGTCGATAGTTCTTGGTTGTTCATAGACATTTTTGTAATACGTAAATTTTTATGCATTGTAAACATTGGTGTTCTAATCTTTTATTATATGCGTCAAATACTGAATTTGGTGATTTTTTGTGCTACTGTTATACGGGATAGATTGTATGGTTCCGGGCTTACTACTATTTTGCTTCCAAGGTCATCACTTGCATGAAATATAATGGAATGACAACCGGTCGTACAAAAGGTTTAAATGTTCAATTTGCAAGTTTGGAGATGGTTACAATACTTTGCAAGTTCTTCGAGAGTATTACTGCAGTAATTTCGTCGAAGGGTATATTGCATGATGATCACCAGGCCGGAAAATTTTTCTGATTGACCTACCGAATTCTAAATTCACGTACCACAGAAGGCCAAAATTTCAAAATAAAGCGAAAATCTCTGTTAACCTAACTTCAACATCATGGCAATACAAAGTCACGCCGTTGGTATTATTCCGAATTCATTTCCTTAATCATTTTCCATTGCATAAATCGTCATTCAAAACTTTAAAAATTGCATCCTAACTCTAACATTTTCAAAATTTAATACTTACCCCCTAAAATAGGCTGAGGCCTCTTTTGTATAGAGTTGGTTATCTATATATAATTATTTTCGGCGTGGATATCAATATACGAAAAAAAAAAAACCATATCAATATTCATGTTGACATGGCACGACCCCTTATTAAGTACAGATATTCGTATCGATAAATCCGCAATGATTAAATATTTATTTTTAAAGCAAACATCTGTGTAAGACACCGGCTACTTCCTCAACTTTCATCACCTCCGATCAGAGCAACCATTTTCAATTTTTACATCTTCCTTATAAATGAATTGTTCTTCATTTTGTCATAAAGTTTGGTTTTTTATTTCATGGTCTGATAGAGAGATTTATGCGACCGGGGCGCCTAGCATATCGTACAACTTTTCATTTTCTTAATTCTTTTTTTTTTTTTTTTTCGTTGAATCTTCTAAAAAAATATAATAGACATTAATTTTCAACATGGCGGGCGGCCTTTCGACTCTTGGTTACAGTAGAGAAAAAAAAAAAGTGAAATTATTTTGCAGATCTATTGAGATTTCATAATGGCCAACTAGTCAGCGTTGACCTTAGGTGGAACAAGCCACCTAAAGTAATGGGTAGACCCAATCTACTACACCATAAAAGAAAACACATATATGAGATACAGTGGAGTTGCATGACCCTGCGGACTCACTCTCCATGGATTTGAAAAGCTCTTTTCTTTTGATTCTCCATGCAGCCACTCTAGTGATCCATCATCTTAGTTGGATCACCATATAGTGGTGGCCTAGTGCTAGAGCGAGTAGCTAACCTCCGATGTTTTTAAAGTCATCTTCTTCTTTTTCTTTCTTCAAACAAGTAGTTTCAATTATTTTAATATTTTTTTTCAATAATAGACTATGCTTTTGTATTTTCAAATTTGGGAAATTACATCTGCAGCCATGGGATCTCCGCGGATTTGAAAGCACGAAACGTTGGCCTTTTATCCATCTGCATATTTTGTTTAACTCTAAATTATTTGAGAGGCAAGGAAGATTTTTTTTTTTTTTTTTTGTGATAGGTAAAATTACCCAATTAACCCCCTTCACTCGAAGAAAATAACTTAATGTCGTGGGAATTACACGCATAAACCATCATAGTGTGAACTTTGAATATATATAATTGCAAAATTTAAAAATTAGAAAAAAAAAAAACTATGTTTTTTGGGATAGCTAGAAACACAAAATATTTAGCCGTTAGTTATATTATTAATATATACACCTTGATAATATCACGGGTATATCACGGCTAGTTATGTACACATGTAAAAACTTACTGAATTTATCAAACCTAACGAAGAGAATATAGCAAATTATGTGAAAGCCCATACATTGTCTCTACCGTTCTTGGACGACAAGAAATAACAACGTTACCGAAAGCCACAAGAAGCTAGTCTTAGAAACTTGACTTGTTGCATTGTTGTTTTACCGTCACGCGATATATGCTGGTCAATAAAAAATCTATTTTACGAATAGAAAGGAAAAATTAGAAATTTGGAATAGAAAGGTATGGAATTTTAATATCTAAATGTTTTAAAAGCATAAGGTTATTGAAAAATTCTATGATTCCTCCCACTGTTTTAACAAGATCGATATAACTTATTATTTGATCATTAAATATATTATTAAGAAACTTCTATGGATTGATTAGTACAATCATTTAAGTCATAATTTTACTGTTTAAATGATCATAAAAGTTAATATAATAAAATATAATAAAATATTGAATGATTAAGATCAAGAGCTGGACCAACCTTGTCATAAAATGTACAAACCATAAAATTTTCGATCTTATTATATTAATTACAAGTCAAGATACCTTTCCCAAAGGGACACAATCTTTTAATTCGAATTTGGGCATCAAATCATTCATCTAGTTGTTAGATACATTGTTGGATGAGTAACGACCATTGAGATATTTACATATATCTACAATCCCATCTTTTTTTTTTTTTTTTACGGAATCGGTACCACTATCAATCTCACTCTTAATTTGATTACCTTTAAATTTGAACAATTGAATAAATTATGAATTTAATAGTTTAAATTTGAAAACATGAAGATGAATAGTAAGATAATCTACGAGATCGATTCCATCGAAATAAAAAATGAAACCGTAAAATATCCTATCTAATATACTTGAATAGGCATAAATATTTTCTTAAAAGTTATCAAATACGAAGAAGCTCTTAATCTTGTCAATGACTCTCTTTGTTCAAATAGCATACACTTCATCCAAACAAAATGTTTTCAATTTGGCTCTTATGAGGCTCCATTCAAACATCAAACACTTTATACACAGAAAGTTCTATTTATAAAGGTTATTTCTACTATTTTATTCTTATTTTTTACAAGGTTGGTCTATCCTCCATTTTGATCTTAATTTATATTCCTTTATATTTAAACTATTAAATTAATTGTGAATTTAATTGTTTATATTTAAAGAAATGTAAATTAATAGAGGGATAAAAGATTGGATCAATCAAGATCCCATCAAAATGGGGAGTGAAACCATAAAAGCTTCCATTTACAAGACATAGGAATAAGAATTCTAGTGATTATGAGAAAAAGATTCAATATGTATTGTATGTTACGTCTTATATATAAATAATATATAAATAATAATAAAATATTGGTGTACGTAATAATGAAAATAATAACTTTCAAATCAATTATCACGCTTAATTTTTATACGTTATAAGTGCCAATATTTTATTGGTATCTACACATCATATATATATATATATAACACGTAGTATATATTACTTACTAAATCTTTAAAATAAATAAATAAATAGATAAATCATCTCACTTTGTCCAAGAACGAGGTAGTCAAATTTGTTGTCTATACATTGTCCAAGAACGAGGTGGTCAAATTTGTTGTCTATACATTGCATTTCATTCAAATGAAACCGATACATTCGACCAAAGTTCTCGATCAAAGTCATTGCACTGTAAACTCATTGTTCGACCTTTGTACTACTAAGGATCTAACGTACATTTCCAAACGCAATCAATATTCATTCAAACACTTGATCAAGTGATTTCAAAATCATAATTACAACTACATATATATGTATTATTATTATTATTTTTGTCGACGATTTTTCGTAGCAAATTGAGAAAAAGTTAGCTGTGCGGAGGTAATACGGGGCGGGCGTGTGGCTTTAGGGCATGCAGAAATCAGAAGCCTTCAAACCGAAGTTATTTCTTGTGGTGGAGGTTTAGCATTGACTAGGGTCTTGTATAATATTCCACGGACAAAGAAATAAAAAAAAAAAAAAATCATCTTTCTTTTGGGTCAACATGTCATCAATTTGTCTTAAGATCCTTCTAGTATTCTTTTTTAATAGTTTCATTAATAAGACTCATGTGATATTGTGATTCTAGTAAATAAATCTAAAAAAGAAAAAAAGTTTTATTTTTTCGAAGTTTCATTCTTATGGAAAATAAAGTAAATACATCAAAATATGTAAATTCTGTCTCTCTCTCTCTCTCTCTTCCTTTCTTTTTTTTTTTTTTTCCTTTTCTCCGGTTAGCAAGACCCCATTGTATACCCTATAAGATTTTCCTATTAGTAATTCGTTCTAAAGAATTTGTATATATTAAATTGTCCTGTTCATATCCTATAGGTAATTTTTTATCAAGAGTTTAAGAAAATGTCTTTTTTCCCGTTATTTATATCGTAACCTATTTCTAGCTATTGTCAATTAAGTATAAAACTAGCAGATAATGAACTTGTGATGAAGTGTATGTACCCAACTAAACTAACGTTGGGAGAGAATAGAAGTTATCTAAAATAGTAGGTGGTTTTACATTAGCAAGCATTTTATTAAAATATTTTCTTTATATTACATATATGTATATATATATATATATATATTGAAGGATTTTTTTTAGTAAACTAAAGAATTAAAAGAAAGATAAAAACACTAAAAGATACTAAAATGGGCTTCACACTTCAATATTATAGATAAAACAAGACATCAAACGAGTCTCCAAAAAAAAAAAAATCGTTCAATATTACATATCATATATATATATATATATAAGTTGTGGATAAATATTAATCACATTTAGAAGCATAGTAGCAGTAATGGGTGGTTTAACTATCATCAATATTTTGTACACACTATTTATTCATGCTTATAGGACACCTTTACATATACATAGCTTGTAATCCCAAATGAGCCTTTTTTCAAAATTAATATTCATTAGTCGTAAAAGAAAAAAAAAATGATATTTTTATGGTTCTCTTCCATAGAAATATCTCGTTCTCGCATGTTTCATAATTTATCTACGAAAAAAGTGCCATCTTAATTGCTATGAACGCGACTCTGTTAGAATTCGGACGATTCCTTCTCGGTGTATATTGTTAACATTAGGAAGTCAATTTTGTCAAACAATCCGGCCTGGTTGTTAAATTGTGCGGGCATGAACGGATTCAAGAGTTTCAAACGGGACTTATATAAGGTCAATTCGATGAAGTTTCAAAATATAATTGATAATATAAAGTCGTACGTTATTTCATATGGTGTGATCTTGTCTTGTAATAATGCCACGGTATTTCTTATCGGGATGTCATGAAATATTCTAAATAGGTCCATCAGCATGTATCATTATTTTCCTATTTTGCTTCAACAAACTTTTGTTGGTCCCAGTGGCCAATAAAGAGGGAGAGGGGAATTGATTATTAATCAAATTTTAAATTTTATTCTAATTTTAACTTATTAATGTTCAACATCAACAATAAAACATTAAATTTGTTCTTTATTTCTAATATATTAGTAACCTAACAACTATAGATCAAAGAACTGCGTTCAGAAAATTAATCTAAGTTCTTAATCTAATCTTTAACTTAACTCTTTAGTCTTAGCATTATATGCTTATCAATGACATGCAATAAAAATAAAGTATTGAAAAACAAATAAATAAGGAATAAGAGAATCATGCGGCAATGTATAGTAGTTTTACCTTATGTATCAATCTATTCTTCTAGCATGGAGTTTTAGGGATCAAATCTCAAATCTTCCACACCTAATTATCTACTAATTGAAAGAAACCAATATGATGTATACAGTCCCCTAACTCTACCTTACCCTCCCTAGTTCATATCATAAAAGTAATCGCAAATATATAAAGTCTCATTATTGTTACTCTCTCACATAATTTTTCATTAAGTGTAAAGAATTTAGTTACTCTATTCGAGGATTACAATATGATTCATCACACTTCCACACAATTCTCTATCTCATAATAGTTTTCACATTTTAGCATACGTACTTCTCAGAAACTTTTGACCATGTAAAACTTGTTTTACACTTTCAATCATATTGCTTTATCTATTCTTCTTTTTCGGTGTCTTTTTATATATATATATATATATATATATATCTATTCTTATTCTCTTTATCTTTTTAAATAGATATAGCTCTAATGTTCAAATATTCTATCATTGGTGATAGCCGTTATATAGCCACTATATTCAAATCTTTGTAATCCTTGTATTTGTACTGACTTTCAAATCTACTCTACAATCAAAGATATATATCCATGATTTTTTCCTTCTTTTGATCCTTCTAGGAAGCATATCTTTTTCCTTCCATTACTTATGGCATTTGTTTCTCATTTTAACTTTTTTTTTTCATAAGTTAAAATATCCTTTAGCTTGATCAGATTTATTATTAAAATAGATCTTCTCTTCCATGGTTGGTCTTGACCTATTTATTTTGTTTCTTCTTTTGTACGAGTTTCTGAAACAGCATTTGCTTCTATATAGCTTCCGAACGTATTCTAAACATAGTCTATCATCTAAACATTTCTTGTTTTGTCTTTTGAACTTTATGTTGTCTTCTAAATTTTACTATCTTATGAATTCAATTACTTTCTTATGTGTCTAATCCAGTTCTTGATTCTTGTCTTTTCCGATATTTTCCTTGTCTTTATGATTGCATTTAAATTTAAATATAAATTTTTCTATTCTTCCTCCATCTTAGGTTTGCTTAAATCTCTTCATTTTTTGTGATTGTTCTTCTTTAAATGCTAAGTGGTAGATGTTTCTAAGCATTATTTTTCTGATTTAGATCTTAATTTTCAGTTTTGATCATATTTCTAGGTTCTGGTCTTATTTTTCAAGTATTGAATATCTTGAGTTGCATGAGATTTAAACTTATTTTGAACACTAAATAATTTGACAAGTAACTTTAAGCAAGTATATTTTGTTATCACCAAAATACCTTTAATGGAAATTTTACTTCATCTTTTTCTTTTTACTACTTATATTAGTTAATTAATTGATGAAGTATAACAGTGAAGCCTATCCCTTTAAATATGAGATTTATATAAATTATCGTTAATAATGTTTCTTATAAGTATATTATATCTTCCCTTGGTATCTTTGTGTATATTGTGAGCCTAAAGTCTTGGCAAAAAAAAAAAAAAGCCTAAAGGTAGCAAGAGTACAAATGTGAAATTAGAATGTGCAAGTGTTTGGAAGATATATGAAGCGTATAAGTTGTACACTTAGTAGCAATATATCACTAAAGCAAACGCATGTCTTCGTCTTGAATAATAAAGAATCGAAGCCAATTTTCAAACAATGTATTATTTGATATATTTCTTTGAAATTCCTATACGTATTATGTGGTTAAGCAAATAAAAATACATTGAAACTTCTATTTGGATAATCACATACGATAAAGTACTTACTAGAAGTACAATCAATAAGGATATCTGGGTTATTGATTTAAGCTTTTGACACAAATAAACTTGACTATGCCCATATGGATGAAATTCAAGAATTACACAAGCCATCTATTTTAATCTTTGCGATTCAACTATTTGTTAAGATAACAAACAAATCAAATTTTGATAAGAATATAATAAGGAAAAAAAGTAATAAACGTAAAAAAAAAAAGGCTAAAAAAGAAACAGAATTAATAAACATATACAAGTACATCATTAGAATGTAATAGAACAATTTAATTATATCAAATATATGATCATCCAATGATATAATTTGGTAACTATACTAAAAATCAATTGTTATATTGTTCCATGTGAAAAATAATTGGCTATTTCTACAACAACTACAAAAATACAAGGAAAATAATTTATTCGTTATTTGTTCTTTGAATGTTTCAGCATGTTTCCACCAAGAACGTAAAAAAATTCTAAAAAAAAGACTTAACTCCTTGTCAGGGAAGGAGTTCCGCAGTTCCACTTAAAAAATGAAGAGGACAACACACACATAATCTTATACAATAAGCTTTCTCTTTCTCTTCCCTTTTTATATAAAGATCCCTCTCTTTGCCTAATCCTCAACCAACACGGTCCATACCAAAACCAAAAACTTCTTTTCCTCCCCAGTTTTCTTCTTCTCTCTTTCCTTTAAAAACCCTTTTCATGTTTTAGAATTATATTATAAAATCAGTAGTAGTCTTTAATGTTTTATTCTTAGATTGATTTTAACTCTTAACTTTTTAGTTTTTAGTCAGGGAAAACAAAGACAACGAGATTAGATCTTGACTTGAAGGAGAAGGTGAGCATGGAATTGTGTAACCGTATTATTGTCGATGGCGGGTTGAAATTGCCACTTGGGTTTAGATTTCATCCAACGGATGAAGAGCTTTTGGTTTATTATCTTAAACACAAGTGCTTTATTCTTCCGTTGCCTACTTCAATTATTCTTGAGTTCGACGTTTTTCTCACCACACCATGGAACTTACCAGGTATATAGCATTCTTTCTTATATATATCCATTTTAGTATCTCTTTACTATGTTTTCCTGTGAGATTTGTAGTGTGACATTTATGTGTTTTGTTGTTTCAGCTGGTATCGTTACACAATAATTTATTCATCCTATTTCTCGTTAGCTTTATCATGAAAATGTGAGACGGAGCAAAATGAATGGAGAGTTACGTTCGCACATTTAATTTAAGGAACCTGTATGTACAGAGAGGAACTTGTGCATGTGCGAATTGAAAATTAACTAGGGTAAATTAATTTAATTTATGTTTCGTTTAAGCTAAGGGATAGACAAAATTGGTAATTTGAAATTGCTTTGTTTTTTTTTTTTTAATTTTTTGTTAAGCAATCTTCATATCATCATTTGAAAACTTCACGGTGTTTTCATTAATCACTGTCCAACTCTTTAATTATTTATGAGTATTTCTTTTGTGTTTTGATAGGTGACTCAAGAGAAAAGAGGTACTTCTTTAGCAATAAAGAGCAAGATGTGAATCCTAACAAGAAGACATTTAAGAGAGTTGTTGCTGATTTTGGTTATTGGAAGGAAAAAGGAAAAGATAAGAAAATTGTCACTAATGGTATCGATCCCATTGTTGGGATTAGGAAAACTTTAGTCTTTTATAGAGGAACTTATTCTAATTCTACTAGAACTCATTCTAATTCTACTCAAACTCAATGGAACATGCATGAGTTTCACCTTGAAGGACCGCCATCAAGCCCTTCTAATATAATGGAGGTGAGATTAATCTCAACAATTTGCTATAATCTGTTGTACTATAGTCTACTTGTTTTAATTTAATGGGGGTTCAAGTATGCCTAAGGATGTTTGAATAGAATGGTATTTGAAGATTTTTTTACCCTAAAGTTTGATATAATATAATGTTTTTCTTTTGTTATATTCCAGATGTCATGTGGAAATTGGAAAGTGTACAAAGTATTTCAAAAGAAAATTAGGCCTAAAAAGCATGGGAATATTGCTTCACAAACTAGTGCCATTGTGATTGATTTCAAGGGTGAAGAGGCTTCTGGGTTTGATCCTCCTCCACCTCCTTCCCCATATTCAAGTTGGGTTGATGAAGAAGAAAAAAGTGCTTAGCTTTTGTCTCATTTTATCTGTAACAATAGAAAGATAGAACACTTTTTCCTCAGGTACCCAATGTGAATGCTACACATAAAGAGAAGGCATTTTATCCCTTTTTGAAGGAAATGTTTTGGCACTTTTTTAGCATGAGATGATCATCTATCCAAGTAAAATTGAAAGAAAAGAATGGTTTTCCCATGTTACGTGCTTCGGATATACCAAATATAGATTACTTCCACTGAAACATTTATGAAAATCCAGTTGGAAAGCTAGTAATTAATTTGAATAAATAAGTTTCTCATAAAATTTAAAAATCATCTACTTTTTAATCGGTGGTTTAAACCGTGAAAGCGATCGATTTAAAAGTAAATTTAACAAGAAATTTAAAAAAAAATGGTAGATGTCCGGTCAAGTAAAAAATACTAAAGCGTTGCTCCCTAAATGAGAAAGATTTTTTATTTTTGGCTCTTTCCCCTCCCATGACATTTGAGGCTTTTCACTATTTGACATATCAAGTTTGTTTAATCTATAAAAGACTACAGAATATAGAGAAGACAAAAATATTACATCTGGAGGAAAGAGATGGTCAAAGGCCATTAATTAATTCTGAGATTCTGAGCAACATATTATAGAAAAAGGTGAAGGACTTTGTAGATGCAAAGATGGTCCACTAAAGCAGAAGAAATGCAAAGAGGGGAATCCAATAAAGAAGAGAGTGGAAGGACATTATGTATTAGAATTACATAATGATGGCCCCAAGGAGAAAGGGGTCCCTTGTATTTGTGATTTCGTGACCGCACGAACAAAAGCAGTTTAAGTGCTTTGTCGCATCGAGCATCTACACATGTGGCTAGACTTTCGAATCCATTAACTTTATGTATTTACTTTTTTGCTTATATTTTATGTACTTCAATGTTTTTGCATGCCAATGTAAACTAATATTTTTTAATGTTTCGTTTCTTTCGAGAAAAATATTCTTTTAATTCATTTTTTTAATTACTAAGGCCATTTTAATCTAATGATATTGTAACGCCTCAAACTTAAAAAGTTACATACCGTTACATGTCTTTATCTCCCAATGATACATCAAACATAAATGAATGCTAAAATCTCCAAAAACATAAGAAATTATCTTCAAATTTTTTTTTTTTTTATAAAAATCCTTCAATTAATTTCAAAACATCCACTATTAAACCTCATCAAATTGTGAGCAAGTTTTATAAATAATCAATCTAGCAATTATAACTAAAGGATCGCATCAATCTCATAAACTAACTATAAATCCAACTATTTATTTCCATTCTAATGATATTTTCTACCTATGCATTTATTTTGTTTTTCTTTTCCATTATCATAATCATATACATAATTGCCACTCCCCATCCTAGTCATCTTAGTATATTTCTCCAAATCCATCAAATTCTATCGTTAGAACTTAAATACCTACATTTGTAAAAATAAAGAATGAGCTAATGCCTAGTATATAAATACCACAAGCACATGCACATGGCACGCAATTGCACAAGTCACATGCATTAATATGGAACATATATCACAATCAACAAACTTACTAATTCCAAATTATATGTAAGCATATATAAAAATTCCAACTCACTAACAATAAAGGAATACTCATGATTCCGGTCTTAACATATAAATGAGAACACCACCTCAACCCCAACAACATTACAAGTACAGATTTGCTACTCGGCTCCGATACCATCCTAGCATTACACTCTCTATCAACATGGATTCACCATTCATGGTTCCTACACCATTCACATCCTCACCAAATCTATCGGTAGGGGTTCATCATTTATAGTCCCAACACCTTCCTAACACTCATGTCTACTGACAAGGGTTTACCATTCACATGCCCCACGACCACTTAGTTGTTACAAGTTTACTACTTTGATCCTATAACCTAAATCTACCCCCAATTATGTCAAGGAGCAACTCCACTAGGGACAATGCCACTCAAATATCATAAGGGTGTCCTTTAGGAAACTCTCATTAGATTGAGATATACACATAAGAAGGAACTCATTATTAAAAGCCAAATATATATTAAATTCATTTTGTATAATACTAATCCTAACATGCACAGTAAACACATACCTGAATCCTAAGCAAAAAATAGTTCTAACTCACAATTCTTGTGAACACCTGAAGCACAACGTTAACATATTCTTTTAAAGTCCATACAATGTATCTTTCTATTTCTCCCTTAACACTACTTAGTTTAAGTTTCGTTGTTAGCTTATTCTAGACTTTAAGATTAGTTTCAAAGTCCTAAAGGCATTTAGGAAAGGTTATGATAAAGTTTAGGATTAAAGCCACTTAAAAAATAATAAAGCAAAGATAGGTACAGGGACGCGGTTAGGGTTCACAACCGTATTCCTTGACTATGTTTCATTTTTTTTAACACTTCAATCCACTAATCCAACACCAATTAAAATCACTTAATCTAATACAGCTTCACAAGATTAGTTTTGAAACATCTATCGACACATCCAAAATCTACCCTTTTTTATTCTATTAAATCTATTAATCCTTAACACGAAAAACAACTCATATGTGCTTTCCCAAAAAAAAAAAAAAACTAAAAATAAATAATATCAACAAATGGAAAATAGAAAATACCTTAATCAACATCTTGTTTTACAGCCATTAATAAGCACCAATAGAACTAACACCTCGCTTCACCCACAAAATCTTTGATAAAAGATCTCTTACCATTTGATTCAAGCATTATTTATCCTATTAATAGAGAAAACATTACTTACTTTTTTTCTATATTTGAGATTTTCTTTGGAAGACACTATCAAGTTACAGGGAAAGTTCTATAAAGAGAGAAAATAGAGCTTGACCATTAATTTACTATCTATTTATAGGTAAAGTTTCTTATTAAGGCTTACACATTTCTTTGATTTTGCAAAACTACCCTTACCATTAAAACTTAATTATTCATAAAATCTTACTTTAATAATCATTTTCCTTTAATAATTTTTTGAGGTTTTACAAATATAAATATCGATCACCTAATGGAAGAAATGGAGTTCGATTTTCATTTTACCTGATACTTGTTTTTTTTATTAAAAAAATTGCTTTCTTTTTATAAGAGAAAATAGTAACTAAACATTGTTTGAAAACTCAATTTACTATTGAATTTCAAACTTATTAAATATGGTACTCGATTGGAAGTTTGTTTATCAACATATGTCCATACACTTTTTTTTTTTTTGTCAGATTTGTTAGTACACTCATTAAACACTGGATTAACACCACAAAGGAGTCTATGTCAACACTATGTCAAAAGTAAGTTAGTATTTTTAACGACTCAAGTTTTCTCCTCATCCTTCTCCTCTACATAATACTAACTCTAAATCTAACAAACACATTAAAAATCAAATCTCTAATCTTTTTCATACCCGTAGTATGCTAGCTTTGCTATGATGTGCTAGTTTGAAACACAAGTATTTAGTATATTACATAAATGTCTAACTCCAAGTTCTTTCAAAACAAAAACTAACTCCTTACTAGGGTAAGTAGGTAACCCTATTATATAGGATATCTATCCAAACGCTACTCTACTAAGCAAGTTCTGAGTGTATAATGAGGAATACAAGATAGGTTTCATGTAATAATCTTCAAAAATCTGCTCCCACAAGATGAGGTATGAGTATGAAATCAGGGTATTATATCCTATCCTAG
This sequence comes from Lumnitzera littorea, assembly GCA_024138015.1. NCBI lineage: Eukaryota > Viridiplantae > Streptophyta > Magnoliopsida > Myrtales > Combretaceae > Lumnitzera > Lumnitzera littorea. The sequence continues at coordinate 91,934,022 of JAMXBB010000010.1, forward strand.
AACTTATATGCAGGAACCTATACACATGTACTCTAAAGTATACAGTGTATAGGTTCAATAATATTATCATGCCCTAAACTAAAGAGTTGTAATAGCCTTTCCATATAAACCATCTTAAGCTGAAAGCTAACCACTTTAGCTGCTAACATTGGTATAGTTTACTCCAAACTTTTACTACTCCACAACTTTGAGTCATCTAATTTAATACTTGTTTGATATCAACCTATGGTACAACTTTCTAAAATACTGTTAAAAGCGATTATGTAGTATAAAAGCTTGAGAAAAAAACAGGTTTGATAAAAACTTCAAAAAATGACATGATAAGGATTTATAAAAGTTCACAAGTTTATAGAAACATAGTACCAATAACAATAATTGAAAACTGGAGGATTGCCTAAAGAGATCCTATTAGTCTTCCTAGGAGCTAGTAAAGTTAATAAATAAAATAGGAATTCAGTTAATTGGTCTTGAATCTTACTCCCCGATCCTATTTCTACACTTCTAGAACTTAGAGTAATACTGGTTTTTTATTAGGAAACCTACAAAACAGCCATAGGCGAATAAGCAATAACTTAATTAATAAGTGGAATAGAGACAATAGCATATATCCGACATAAAGCAACTAGGGATTTCAAGCAAGGTTAATTAAATACAATTCATGTTCAAGAAAATGTTATCGCATAACGTTGATTAGTTGTCGTGAGATTAGAGAAATTATGTATGTTTTAATCTAGGTTTCAAAGAGGTTAACGCCATGCACTCACGAATTAGTCACTAAACTAGGGCTTGTACAATAAAAAACACCCTCCACCTAGGACTACTTCGAACAATGGACCCCAACCCAAACGTAACCTTCTCTTTTGTTAGTTAATTCGGCTTAAGGTAAGGAGAGGACCATTTCTACTATCCTCAATGAATGGTCCATATTTGGCCCAAGACTCTTAGTCGTTTCCCCTAGTGAGTTACGATGCAGATCTAGTTAGTAGTTAAGCTAAGTTTGTGTTAGATTGCTTTTGGGGTGATCAAACATTTTTAGATAGTCCAAAGCAAGTAATATCATGAAGCAATTAACATACAATTCCAACACTAAAAATAGCATAACCATACTTAAGCACACATACAGCATGCACACAAACAACTAACTTACAACCACAACTAAGATATATACTAAGGTTTCCAAGTATTCTTAAACAATACTTTAAAGTATAGTGAAACACTAATCCCACTTACTTAGACATATTACACTTGACAGTGCTAACAATTGATCTTGTCCACTTTAATTATTCCCCAAATATTTTAGTTTTACTAAATATAAAGTTAAATAAGTTCATTTTAATAACTTAAGTGTAGTAATGACTTATCTTTAGTGAGTGGCGTAAATTTTGTATCAAGTTCCAATTTGTTGTTGAAGTCTCTAAACAAGGCTCTAAAAGCTTGCCTAATACCAAGTTTTGATCTCAAAACCGTCCAATCAAGTCTCTAAGACTATCGCAATTATACCCTTACTCCCATCTACCCTCTAAACAAGACTCTAAAGTCATTTCCATTAAGCATTTCATGCCAACCAAACCTTGAATCAAGTTCCAAAGCCATTATGACTACATTTTCCTTACTGAATACTTCCTAAACAAGTCTATGATGGGAGTATAGTTAAGTTCTTCTTCTTATCTAACTTTCTAATCTACTCTTTAAACTAGAGATTAGGTCCTCTCTTTACAAACCAACCCTCTGAAGATGTATTTGAAGCGATACCATTTAAGCTTTCTAAACTAACCAACCCTCTAGTTAAGTCTCTGATATCAGAACGATTTCACTTTTTTCACCAAATAACTTCTTAAACAAGGCTCCATCATATTTAAAGTTAGAATTCTTTCACCCTCCAACCATCCAAATATATCTTTGAAGGCTCTACAATAATGCTTCTTTTACCAAATAACTTCTCAAACAAAGCTCTAACAAGGTTATAATTACGATCCTTTTACCATTTATCATTCTGATCAAATATCTGAATCAAGAATTAAGTCCCCATTCTACCAGTTTTAACCGTCTGAAGAACTCTCTAAAGAGATTCAATTTATAAGTTCACTCCCAACGACTTACCCTAGCATCCTAATCCAATTTACAAACATGATCACATACTAAGTTTAATATGCCCGTGCTTATCATATCACCCAAACTTCCAAGTCCTCATATTTTAACCTTAGCGCATGTGATCCATAATTAATTATTTGTGCATAATTCAAATTCCAATCCATCCAACTTACTCCAAATCACTGTCCTCCATGACATATGACACTAATAAGCCCTAGATCTATTGCATGCTATTTACCATAGAGTTAATGGTGAGTAATTTCTAAAAAATTGCATTATTTTTTTATCAAATTTAGAGCCTCAAAAATTACGAAAAATTATAGAAAATATTTTTGGCCAAAATCTTTTCATAGGATCTAAACATGCAGTATAGGAAATCTCCAAAAAAAATTTGGTTTCAAAACAACAACAATAAGATTATTTAAAACAACTTCAAACAAACTTAGTTTTAGGTAATTTCCTAAGAAGAGTATGTACATGTTTAAAAATTTCAGAAACTAATATTTTTCTTATAGAGTACACATATAAATATGTCAAATTAAATTTTTTCATAAATTTTGGGATTAAATTGGTATTTTTAGAAAATAAGAGAATATTGGATAAATTTTTAGACTAATTGGAATATTGCTATCTAGCACCACCTCCGGCCACCTTATTGTCGACACAACTAGGAGTTGCTACCACTGTAGGGATAATGGTGCTGGCTCACCTCTAGATGCTCTTCAGACTTAGGTTGCGTGAATCGACTTGATTTGCATAGTTTTGGTTTCCTAATTTTTCATAATTTTCTTTCAATTTTTCTTCTCATTTCTAGATTTTTCCTACCTTCCTCCATCATCCAAGAACTTTCAGAGAGCAAATGGTGATTTTTCTAAAGTTACACAGTATTAAGTGGAGAATTTTCTCTCTCTTCAAGGGTTAGCTACCCCTTACACTTCCCTTACTAAGTTTCTATTGCCAATTAAAACAACCAACAGTTGTCCCCATCCATTAGCACATCCAAATCCATTGCATGTTTAATAGTTCCACGATTTTTTTATAAAGCTTAGGATTTTTCCCATTAATTTTCACCTAATCACATATATTTTTATGTATTTTAAACATTTACAAGTTTATAATAATTATATATAATCAATCTCAAGGTACACTTGATATATTTATATATTATTTTATAATTTTAGAGCATAAATAATTTATCTCTAAAGTTTGGTAAATTTTCATTTCCCAAATCACGTGTTTATGGCGAAAAAATTACAATATAATCTAATTTGATGAAATTAACTATTTTTAGCTATATTATTATTATTATTATAATATTATATTTCTATAATCCAGAACCATGGGATGTCCTCATCTAATTCCTAAGACTTACTCGTAGATTATCGTCCTAATCAACGTATGCCTTACATTATTCACTCAAGATAACTATATGAAATTACAAAGCTCATAGATATCTTATACCATCTTGTAATAATAATTAAATAATATTAATAACTAAAAAATTAACACTATTTTTTTTTTAGTTTCAAGGAAAATAATAATAAAATCCTAAGACTATTGGCCACTCTCATCTACTACCTATTCTCTCTCTTTTCTTCTTCTTCTTCTTAATAAAAACCTCTACCGGCGCCACCCTAAAATAATCCTCATTTACTAACTCTAGTCAAATAAGATCTTTAAAATATCTTAATTCTTAACTTATCATCTAATATATTATATTGAAACTACTCACATATGGTTTTTATATTTTACATATAACAATTTTATGGTTTCATAAAAATTTTCATTTCAATTATTTGAAAGAAAAGAAAAAATGAAATTTAAGCATGATACATCTAAAAGTTTGAATATTTCTTACAACAGAAATATTTTATATTTTGCCTACCAAAGTTTTATATTGTTTCAAATTAAAATGCATTGCAACCTATACAAATATTATCAACATGTCTAGCGATTATGTAGTTATAATTTTGATATTAATTATGCTTCCAATATAAAGTTTAAAGGAAGATAAAGAAAATATATATATATATATATATATATATATAAGTTCCACAAGGTATCTTATACCCTACCCTATAAATATTGCAAGGTATAAGTATAAGGTGCAGTGATATGGATCGTCAAGAAGAGAGTGACACAAAGCTATCGATATCAAGCGAGCCACAGAATGATGGGTTCAAAACTCAAGACAGTTCGAAAGATAAACGGTAATAGAAGGTTAAGTAGGGGTCTTCATACACCAACGACAAATATGACTTACCAATGCCTCATAGAGTTCGAACTATACTTAATATGACATACAAGTATAATCTGAGGTTGCTCACCACTAGTCTACACTTAATGATCTAGATAAGAGCTCTTCAAGGTCTCAATCTTCAATAAGAAAACGCAGGCTCAAGAAAAAAGGAGAATAATGTTTGAGGTTCAATGTTACTCCCTGTTACGAGTATTACATATTACGAGTATTTATATGGCTCAATTAGGGCAATTTCTAATTACATGTAAATTACAAAAAAAAAAAAAACAAAACAAAAAGGATCCCTATTAGAAAAGGAAAGGGGCATATATTTCAAGGGTAAAGTTATAAACAGACAAAAAGCATATTTAGTTACAAAAAGAACAGTACGAATGTCAAAAAAGTGGGACGTGTGTCTATTACCCATTCTGTAGTCTAGATGATGCTATATGCCAAACAAAGTTGATTCTAAACATAGTAGGTGAAGTCAACTGTATGGTAGCTTAGCTGTTCAAGGCTTAAGAAGGGTTGGTCTAATGTATCGTCATTCTTCTAATCAGCCTTGGTGAATCGGCTCTAAAATGGGGCAGCTTAGTCTCGGGCAAGAGTTAGCTTTTGATTCAACGCTTGGCTTTGGAGTAGTACAGTAATAAGAGGTCAACTTGTTAGTACATTGGTCACTTTAAGGGTCTTCAAGAAGAGATAGAGAGAGATTGGGGTAGAGTGCCTATGTAAGTTGGCATAGAGAACGCATTGTTCTTTAGAGTTCAACTACCCTTAAACAGCTCGGTGAACCATATAGGCGAGTCCTTGAGCTTAGGGGCGAATCCTTGGTCCGTGATCCTTATCATCCCCTCCGAGCTATTTGATATTTGGGATCAAATCTATCTCTACTTCTTATTGATTATCCTAAAAAACATACGAATGGAGGTCGACAATGTTGAAGGAGTTTGAGAGTCTAAAATCTTCAAGCAGTTTAATCCAGTAGGCATTAGGGTTGATCTTTTCGAGCATTTTGAACAATCCATGAACTTTAGGAGATAACTTACTCTTCCTTAAACTTAAGAATCAATCTTTACTAAGGTAGACCAAATCACCAAGCTAAAATTCTTTGACCTTTCATCCTTTACCTCGCCTTTCGAGCTTAATGGCAACTCAACTTAAATATTCTATGACCTTGTGGTGCATTGCTTTGATGGCCTCGATTCCTTCCATGGCTATTTGATCCTCATTCGGGCTAGGAAGGGGCATCTGGTCCAGTGGAAGCTCAAGGTTGAATCTATAGGTAACTTTAAATGGTGATTTTCCTGTGATGTTATATGTAGTTCTAATGTAGGCAAACTTGATTATGGGTAAGCACACATCCCAATTAGTCAAGTTCCGTCCAACAACAACTCTTAATAGGGTCCCCAATGTTCTATTGATAAGCTCGATTTGTCCATCGGTTTGAGGATGGCAAGATGTGCTGAATAGCAACTTGGTTCCCAATCGCTTCCATAAGGTTCTTTAGAAGTAGCTCATGAATTTTGGATCCTAATCAAATACAATTGTTTTGGCCACTCTATGGAGCTTAATGACTTCTTGCAAGAAAAGAAAAGAGATAGTCGAAGCATCATTAGTTTAAAATAGGACACAAAGTGTGCCATCATGCTAAATCATTCCATGACCACCATAATAGAGCCCTTCCCTCAGGACATCCTCGGTAAACCTAACATAAGGTCCATGCTTAGCTTGAACCATGGTTTAGTCAGGATTGGCAAAGGTAAATGTTACCCTTGCTGGGCTTGGCTCTTAACCCTTTCTATAAGTAACATATCTTTTGAATATAGCTTGGACATTTTTCATTATCCTTGGCCAAAAGAATTTAGAGGTTAGTACCTCATTAGTTCGATGCTTACTAAAATGTCTAGACAATTCGCTACCATGTGCCTCATGCACTAGCATCTCTCGTATAGAACAAGTTAGGATATACAATCTCCTCTTCCTAAACAAGTATCCATCTTCCCTGCTATAGTCATCAAGTATTCGGCCATCTTCACATTTAGCATAGATCAAGCTAAAGTGCAGATCTTCAGCATATAAGTTCTTAATCATAGAAAATCTAAGTAACTTGGTTTGTAGCTCAATTAAGAGGGAATGTCGTCTTGATAGGACATTGAACACTACATTATTCTTGCCATTCTTATACTTGACAACATAGGAAAATCCCTCCATAAACTTAACGCACTTGGTATGTCTTCAAAACAACTTAGGCTGGCTCTTCAAGTATCTCAAAGATTTATGATCAATATAGATCACAAATTATTTAGGTAACAAATAATGTTGCCAGACAATCAAAGCTCAAATTAAGGAGTAAAACTCCTTATCATATATAGAGTTGTTGAGTGTAGCTCCTCTGAGCTTCTCACTGAAATAGGCAATAAGTCAACCTTCATGCATCAGCATGACTCTTATGCCTAGTGCGGATGTGTCACACTTCACTTCAAATACTTTGTCAAAGCTCGGTAGAGCTAAGATAAGGTTGGTAGTCAATCTCTCCTCTACCTCTTCAAAACTCCTTTATTCCTTCTCTCCCCACTTAAGCTTTACATTTTTCTTCGATAGCTCGATGAGTAAGACCATAATAGTATTGAAATTTCTTACGAATCGATGATAGAATGACGCCAAGCTGTGAAAGCTTCACATATCAACTAAACTGGTCAGTACAAGTCACTCGATAATCACCTTCACTTTCTCCTCGTCCACTCATATACCTCATCCACTCGTAACAAACCCCAAGAAGACTACTTTAGGTTAACATAAGTCACATTTCTTCATATTGGCATAAAGCTTCTCAACTTAAAGTTTTGAGAAAATTGCTCGAAGTGCTTACGGTAAGTCTCCAAATCAAGACCATAAACAAGAATAAATACACAACAATAAACTTTCCAATGAATTCTCAAAACAAATGGTTCATCAATCTAAAGAATGTACTCGAGGCATTTGACAGGCTAAATGGCATCAAAAGCCATTCATATAATTCATGGCAGGTTTTAAATGTGGTTTTCCACTCATCTCCTTCTCGCATTCAGATATGATGGTATCTAGATTTGAGATTAATTTTGGAGAATATTCTTGCACCATTCAAGTTATTGAGCATGTCATCAAGTCTTGGTATAAGGTATCTATATTTGATGGTAATGCAATTGATTACTCGGCTATCTCACACGTTCTCCATGTTCTATCCTTCTTTGACACTAACAGAGCTAGCACAGCACATGGGCTTAAGGACTCTCATATATCTCCTCTCTTTAGTAGTTCATCTACTTATCTCTACAATTAGGAAGCTTATTTTAGAGTAAGTTTGTAAGCAAGCTTATTCAATAATGCAGCGCTTAGCTACAAATCTATTGCATGTTCAGTGCTACGGATTGAGGGCAAACCTTCTAACAGTTTACCTAGGAACAAGTCGATAAACTATTTCATCAAGGTTTTCACCTTGGTAGGTAGCAGTTCCATACCCGATCCTCTCATCTTAAGTAACCTTCTAACCATCAAATAGGTTAGCTCTTCAAGCTTCATCTCCCTCTTCAGCTCAACTTGGGTCATCACTAAAGCTTCTTTCTTTAAAACTCAACTTAGTTGAGTCTACATATTTTTAACTTGTTCGGTAGTCATAAGGCTTACCTTTACCTTCCTACCTTCATGCTTTAAAGAACATGTGTTCTTCCTTCCATCGTATATTACATTTCTATCAAACGTCCATGGTCATCCTAAAAGAATATGAGACACACTCATGGGTAACACATTACAAAGCACTTTATCTTGATAGTTTCCAATATTGATCAGCATAACCACTTGCTTATTCACTTGTAGGGCTCCCTTATCATTAAGCTGGTGTAGTTTATAAGGCTTAAGGAAGGACTTGGTTAGCAACTTTAGTTGTTGGACTAGGAATGCGGATGCTGCAATGGTGTAGCTACTACTATCAACAATCAACGTACATAACGATCTATTTACCTTATAGCTGATGTGGAACAAATTCTCTCACTACTCATCCTCTTACATAGGATTCACACTCATTACTCTTCTCAACACCATGGTTACAGAAATGAAATTACCCTCTACCCTAAAAATGATCTCCTCCTCCTTGGACTATTTTGATTATCCAAATTCTTTAGGTTCCTCAATCTCCTCATCAGTATAATCGACCTCCATGGTCAGCATCTCTCGTTTGATCACCATCACTCATCTATTTAGACATTATGCAACCATATGTCCAAATCTTTAACACTTGAAGCACTTGATATCACTCATCTTCCTTCCTAAGCTCTAATCTTTCTCGAACTTCCTCGAGATCTCCTTCTCCTCTGCTATTGTAGTTTGAGTAGGTCGGACCTCAATAACTTTACTCAGTTCCAGTCATATAGGTTTGCTCATAATAGGTTGGCTAGGGGTAAGCTAACTAACAAGAGCTCAAAACCTCCCAAATCAGTGCCTCTTAATCCTTTAGGCAACTTGGATAGCTTCATTAAGTGTACCGATGTCAATAGTCTCCAACAAATCTCAAATCTCATACTTCAACCCACTAATGAATCAGGATATAGTTTGATCTTCAAGGTCAACAACTTCGCAATAGATCATTAACATTTAGAATTCCTTTACATGCATGTCAACACTTGATCCTCCTTACCTTAACCCCTGTAACCTCTTGAATATGTCCTACAAATAATAGTTTAGGACAAATCTTCTTCTCATGAGTCGTTTCATTTCATCCCCATTCCTAACTTCTTGTTCTCCTTCTCTTTCTCTTCTTTAGGTGGCTTGCAGATTTTTCCACCATAAAGTGTCATAGTTAATAAAGTCCAAGGCACTTAAAGTGCTTCTCAATCTTATCTACCCAATCCAGATAATCCTTATCATCACCACTCCTAGAAAAACTAGGAATATGCATCCTTAGTCCTTCTACTATAGGAGCTCAGATATTCTTCTTTGCATGTTCATAATACTTTTCCTCCTCATCACCTATTTCCTCATACTCTTCTTTAATCTCATCTAACGCTAGTCTGTGTAGAGCAACTTTGTCCACTCTTATAGATTGGGGTAGTTGAACTAAGGCATTAGCTTGGTCATATTGATTATTGCCTCTCTTGGGTAGTCTATTGACCCAGCCTCTATAAGGGTCATTTTGAGATCATTGCCTATCTTCATTTGTGATAGTCACTAAGTTAGTAAGTCTATCCAGTCGTTCATCTATAGATTGGGGCGTAAAACTTCCTTGATGACCTTGGCTATTACGAGCACCACTCTCTTGGTTACCTAGGGTTCCTTGGAGACCAGAGTTGGACATTGTGGTCCTTTGCAATAAATTAACAGCTAAAACACTACTCAAAATTCTTTCCACGAACAACAATACTTAACACACTAACAGCTATTACAATCAACACTCATACTCTGTTTTGCGAACAAGAAATAGGAAAAACATAGCATTAAATTTCTTTAACAATAAACACTATTCAAACACTCACAACAATGAAAAAAATTTTCCACAACATGCTGTAGCAAGTTAGTCATGGTATAAAGTAATAGAGACTTGCTCGAAGGTAGCCAAGCTCTGATACCAAGATGATACAGATCACCAAGAAAGGAGTGATACATGACTACCGATATCACGTGAGCCACAGAAGGATGGGTCTAAACCTCAAGACAGTCCAAAAGATAAATGGTAATCAAAGGTTAAGTAGAGGTCCTTGTGCACTAATGATGGATATGACTTACCAATGCCTTACAAGAGCTTCAACTACACTTGATATGATACACAAGTATAATCCGAGGTCACTCGCCATTAGTCCTCACTCAATGGTCTAGATAAGAGCTCTTTAAGGTCTCAATCATTAATGAGAAAACACAAGCTTAAGAAGAAAGGAGAATAATGTATGAAGTTCAATGTTACTGCCTATTACTGCTATTACATATTACAAGTATTTATATGGCCCAATTAGGGCAATTGCTAGGTGAACTTAAGTTACAAAAAAAGGGATCCCTAGTAAAAAAGGAAAGGGGAATAAATTACAAGGGTAAAGTTGTAAACAGACAAAAAGGATATTCAGTTACAAGAAGGACATTCGGTCACAAAAAGGACAATATGGACGTTAAAATAGTGAGATGCATGTCTACTGTCCATTCTGTGGTCTAGATTATGCTTTATGCCGAGCAACACTAATTCTAAATAGAGTAGGTCAGTTCAGCTGTATGGCAGCTTAGCTATTCAGGGCTTGGGAAAGGTTGGTCTAATGTATGGTTATTCTTTTTATTGGCTTCAACTTATCGACTCAAAAATGGGGCAACTCGACCTCGAGTGTGAGTTAGCTTGAAAATAGGTGGTTTTAACACTTGGCTTTGGACTGGTGCAGTAATAAGAGGTCGGCTCAATAATAGTTTGGTCACCTCAAAGGTCTCCAAGACAAGACAGAGAGAGATTGGAGTGGAGTACCTCAATAGGTCAATGTAAAGAGTGCATTATTCTTCAAAGTGCACATAGGCGAGTCTTCGAGCTTGGGAGTAATCCTTATCATGTAAGGTGATTCCAAAATGCCACAGGATAAGTTTTCGGTAAAAAGTTTAGAAACATGTACCTATAAGGAAAGGTATGGATAGAATTTCATATCATACCTATCCTATATACCCACTCACACCTAATAACTGGTCTTAGCATTATGATACCGATGTCATAAAAATATACTTCTAGCATTTATGAATATTACAAAGCTAAATTGAGAGGTAATCCAAGAATGAGAAGGGGTTAAGGGTTAATTGAGATTAAACCGACAATGAACCGAGGTAAACGCAGACATTAAAATTTAATTCATATCTATTTATAAAGTAATAAAATAATCCATATCTTCTATAATTGAAAGTTGAAAGCTTTTCATAATTTTTTTATTTTTTTTTTCGATTTAGATTTAAAGAAAAAAAACTCAGTATAATCACTCACAAAAAAATAGAAGAAAATGGTACATTCTAATCTAAAAAACCTAGCTAAGTCCCACAAGAGCCAAGTTGGATTGAATGGGTTAACTTGATTTTCCTAAATACTGTCAATAAAGGTTTAAAAAAAAAATAAACCAAATCGGTTTCATAATTAGATAAGATAGAACTGGATTAGACCAATCGGATCAAAATAAAAGAAAGATAGACTTTGAAATTTTAATTCCTCGTAAAACTTTCAACAATCACTATCGATATTCTCAAGGATGCAAAGCACGGACACTCTATCCCTCTCTCTAGTCTTTCTCTCTATATAGATGTACAATAAACAAAATATTTTACAATTCACAATTTTACTTTAAGAGAAAGACCGCTCCAAAACCCACTTATAAAGAAAGAAATTTATGAGAAAAGAATTTACACACAACGAGAGTTGGGAAGAATATAAATGTTTATTTATTCACACACACACACACATGTATATATATATATATATATATATATGTTAGCTATATATATTAGCAGATATATATACATAATGCATATACATATAATAAAAGTAATGCCTTAAGAGTTTTTCACGGAACCCGACCTTGCCATTCTCGGTCAAAGTTGTCTAAAGATAAGTTAGGTTGTTAAAAGCACAAAAATAGCGATAGAATGGGAAGGAATGCCACTATGAATCATAAACCACTTCTATTAGCTTATTTTTAACTTTTGCTTCTAAACTCATTTTATCATCAATATTAAGCTCTTTTTGTAAATGTGATGTTTTTATTATTTTAATATGATGCTAAGACACCCCATGTCCATATAATGTCAAATTTAAATTATTATATTGCAACACCTGAAACCTAAAGGCACCATAACTTGCCATGTGTCCCCAATTCTCCAATGATATGTCAAGTCTCTAAAACACCACTATAGTCTTTGAATCACTTGAAAAACATATCACTACAAAACCCTTAATTGGTGTGATATTACATGTTTTCGCAATTCTTACAATTTGATTGACTCTTAAATGAGTCAATCCACCCATAATTATAACGATCAATAGAATCTCCAATACTATAATAACAGATCCTATTAACGATTCTACTCAACACAATTATCCCGTCTCTTCAAATCATTAGCGTCCTAAATACAACATGACTAATTGTCTTTGCTTTCTAACCAGCTAATAGTAGTCTCGAACACTATATAAGCATTAAATTCCATCTTAACCACCTGCAATTATAAAAATAAAAGAATGAGCTAAAGCTCAAAATGTAATGTACAAGCACACATAAATACCATATAAGTCATTCATAGGCGTTTAATGCAAATAATAACAACTAATAGGCTAATTATCTTAAATTTTAACCCACATACAATAAATGGGTAATTATGTCCTCGACACCATGATCTCTTATATGTATATAGATAGCATAAATATATAAGTCCTTTACATTACTAAATACATACTATGGTGTTGGTTAGCTAATCTCAACACGTAAGACCTATAATCTAATGCTTTGATCAAATAACTCAACTAAGACTTTAAGTTATTCTTTTATCAAATGAACCTTGTAAGGAACTCTCTAAATAGATTCAACCTTCTAGAGGACCATTTGCACAATTTTAATTCACTAGTTTGCATAGAGTGACTCACTCCAACATCTTGTTATAGTATACAAGCATGATAAATTATGATCATACAATAGGTTTATTATGCATATGATCACCATATCACCCAAACTTCCAAATCCACATATCATCACCTTAATACATGTAAGCCCTAACCATGTGCATATCTCAAATTCCGTTTAATCTAACCAACTCCAAATCATTCTCCACATTAACATGTAATACCAATGATCTCTAAAATTGGTACAAATAGGTTTCTTGAGAGTTTATCACATAAAAAATTTGAAAATAGCATTTTTACCAAATTTTAGAGGCTCAAAAATTACAAAAAATCATAGGAAATATTTTTGGCTGAAAACTTTTCATAGGATGCATATATACAATGTAAGAAGGTTCCATAAAAAAATTAGATTGGAAACATCAACAATAGGGTTATTTTAAATAACTTTGAAAATTGTTCGATTTTGCACAATTTGTTAAGGAGGTAATATATATCCATTCAAAATTTTTGCTATATAATATTTTTCTCAAATAGTAGATAAAAAAATATTCTAAAATAATTTCTTTTTTCAAAATTTTTTAGACCTAATTCAATATTTTTAGAAAATACAAGAAAATGGGGTAAAAATCGTAGCTCACTAAAAAAACCACCATTTGGCCACCATCTTCCACCCCCTCCTTATCGACACAACCAAGCGTTGCTACCACTGCTACATGGTCACAGTGGTTCTCTTTTAGCACCTCTTAGGACTTGGGTTCCTCAAATCGACTTTATTCGTTTAGTTTTGCTTCTCAATTTTTCCAAAATTTTTCCTTTACTATTCCTCTCTTTCTTATATTTTTTTCCGGTTTCCTTAAAACTTGATTAAAGTTCTAGAGAGGAGTGGCAATGATTCCAAAACTAGTCAGGTAGGAAATAAATTTCTCTCTCCTAATTTTAGCTTGAATACCTAAAGTCCAAGCACAGCTAAGTGTCCTTGATCTTGATTCTTTGGTCAATAGCTATTCAAGGGAGTTCCATGCTTAAATCCATTGCAAATTTGTTTGTTCCATAATTTTTTTTATTAATTTTTGGATTTTTCTTGATAATTTTTAACTAATTATACATATTTCTAGGTATTATAAGCTTTTATAGGTATAAAATTAAATATAGTAATTTTACCTGATATACAAGTACTATTTTTATATATTATTTTATGTCATTTATTATTTTAATGTTTAAATAATTTATCTCTAAAGTTTAGTTAATTTTCATTATATGAATTGCGTATTTACAGTAGATAAATTATAATATAATATAATTTAGTGAAATTAACTATTTTTAGCTATATTATTATTTTATTATATTTCTATAATCCGAACTCATGGAGTATTCTCGACTAACTCTTAGGAATTATTCGTGAAATATCTTCCTAATTAGCCTATTTTTGCATATGCCATAAATTACTCACTTAAAATGACTACATGAAATTACAATACTTACATATCCCACCATTTATTTTCATTTTTTTAAATTTGAACCATTGAATTCATATTTTATTCAATAGTTCATATTTAAATGCATAAAATTAAAAGTAGAATGGATGACAGAACCAATCCCCTAAAAAACCGAGATAAAATCATAGAAAAAGTAACCTCATTAATCATATTTCAATAACTCTTAATATATATCTATTGAAGTATAAAAATCAAAGTACATGGTTTGCTAGTTAAAAATAATGGATACACATAATCACATAACATGCATCCAAAATAATTTCTTTTATTTATATTTATTTAATGTATAGCTTTTTCATATGTGAAACACTAAAAGTGTCTTCCATTTTAATCATATAGAGAAAAATACATATATAATTGTCTATGTAAAACATATTATGAACAACATACACTATTTTTATATTGATCACAATAAGAATACATTAAATATAACATTTGAAAAAAAAATTACATTTTGATAAATGACATCTACTTGCCTAACTATTTTAACATAAAGCATGATATATATATTATATATGTATAAATACAAATGTAACGCTATGTATAGTTTTACTTCATATAATTGTACATTAAAAATATAATCGTTATTGATTATGACATTATTCATCAAGTATTTTTTTTTATTTAATTGGTGTAGTCGATTTTTGTTTGTTCCCTTCATTTAAATTTTGTGAAATTTTATATCTTTTAAATCATTGTTCCTTCATCTTTAATTTGTCTTGTTAGAAACATAATAAAAAGAAATACAATTTACATGTGAATTGGTGAATGTAAAAATGTGATACATATGAAAATTGATTTAAATGTATCAGCATTCGTATCTTATTCACATAAAATTTGAATTTTTAATTAAATTAATAAGATAAAATGATAAAACAAATTTGAAAAACAAAATCCAAAGTATAGGCCTTTCCTTGTGATTTGATATTCATTTTGATTAAATAATAATGAAAAAAGTACAAGATAAATTTATATAGAATTCAAAATCTACATTTTCTTTTTTTGTAGAATAAAGCCATATAGTACTCGAAAAGCCAAATGATGAAATAGATAGTGTATTAACTGCTCCATAAAGGAATCTTTAAGAAATACGAATAAAAAAATTTAAGAAATTTGTTTCCTCTTAAAAAATAAGAAATTATCACATCATTTTCTTTTTCTATTTTCATTAATTAATTGCTCAAATTTTACAATGAATCCTATACCTACTAATATGAGGTTCTTTTATAAATTGCCATTTTTTTTTTCTTATAATATTTTGTTCTCTTTATTTCTTATTTATATTATTGGCCTAAATAATGAATATAGGGTAGTAAGAGTGAAAATATGAAATTAGAATGTGAAGTACTTTACAAGATATATAGAATATATGAGTTATGAGTTGTACACTTTGAAGCAAGGTTGTTAAAGCAAGTGGATTAATCATACAATCAATAAAATCTCTAATTAGATCATCACATACTATAATATACTTATCAAAATGATTAAACATCCAATAAGGATAACTTAGTTATGGATTAAAGCTTTTGATACAAGTATACTTGACTATACATGTTCAAATAAAATGAAAAATATTTTACATGCGATTTCTTTTAATTCATACTATTCGAAAAAATCAAATTTAGACAAGATACATAGAATAATAAGATACAACACAAATAATAGTAAGGTATGTGTAAAGTTAGCTAAAAAAGAGATAGTTTTAATAAACATATATAAGTAAAAATTAGATGCTAAGAAAATGATTAATAATAAATATAATATGGTCTAATATTATGAATTACTAACTTTACTGAAATTTAAATATTATATATTTCCATGTGAAACATAATTAGTTGTTTCTACAACAATTGCAAAAGAGAAAAAGAAAATAGTTTATCACTATTTTTTCTTTTTAATGTTCCAACACATTTCTACCAAGACCATCAAAACAAGAGAGAATAAATTTCAAGATAAAAACAATTGGCAAAACTTAATTGCTTATTAGGAAAGGAGTCTTTCTCTTTACAAAAGAACACAAAGTTCTCTCTTTACTTTAAGCTCCCTTTTCACGCTTTAGCATTATATTATAAAGTTAATTTTAGTCTTTTACATGCCTCTCTTTTTTTAGTTTTTTGTTCTCAGATTCTTGGTTTATTACTCTAACTTAGGTTTTTGAGCTAAAGGGAAAGATAAGATCTTAACCTAAAAGAGAAGGTTGGTATGGGAAAACATAATCGTATTATTATCGATGGTTGAGGTTAAATTTCATCTAACAGATGAAAAACTTTTGGTTTATTATCTTAGATGCAAATGTTTTGTTCTTTTATTATCGACTTCATTTATTCTTGAGTTTGATGTTTTTCTCACCTTAACATGCAAATTACTAGGTATGGAAATATAATTACCTTTTTCAGATTTTCATTTCTTTATCTCTATGATATGTTTTGTTATAAGATTTATAATTTAATGTTTATATGGCTTACTATTTTATTTTTAATCCATGTATGACAATTAAACAATCTATTGGACATGAACTTTATTATGAGAATTCTATTATAAAAATATAAGAGCGAACAAAATGAATTTACAGGTATTATGTTCACACTTTTAATATGAGCAATAAAAAGGAATCTATACATGTGTTAACTAAAAATTAAACATACTAGTTAATTTAACTTATGTTTTATTTCCTCAAAGGAACGTATAAGATTGAAAGTTTAAAAGTTGTTTTTATTAAATTATTATGAAGTAGTCTTAGTAGATAATTTGAAGATCCTTTGGTGTTTCCATCAATCACTATCTAGCCAATTGAATATTTTTGAGAGATTTCTTTTATGCTCTAATAAGTGACTCAAGAGAAAATAGATATTTTTTAGCAATAAAGAATAGGATGTGAATATTAAAATTTTTGTTGGTTTTGGTTATTGGAAGCAAAAAGGAAATGATAGGAAAATCATCCTTTATGATATCAATCCTATTGTTAGGATTAGGAAAACTTTAGTTTTCTATGGAAGAACTCATTTTAGTTCTACTAAAACTCAATGGATCATGCATGAGTTTTGCCTTAAAGGACTTTAACCAAGCTAGGATCAATCTCAACAATGTACCATAATTCATTATACTAGCCTACTTATTTATTTAATACTCTTCAAGTTTATATAAGGATGTATAGTAAAATTGTTCTTAAAGAAAATATTATCTTGATGTTTAATATAATATAAAGTTTCTATTTTTTTTTATTGCGTTTCATATGTTTGGTGTTGGATGTGAAGATTGGAAAGCATATAAAGTATTTTGAAGGAAAATAAAGCCTAAATATTACAAGAATATTATTTTACAAGCTGATGCCATTGTAATTAATTTCAAGAATGATGATGCTATTAAATTTAAACCTCTACTTCCTTTCACATGTTCAAGTTTGGTTGATGAAGATGAAATAAGTGTCTAACATATAATAAATTTCTTTTGACTCGATTTATTTATAGCAATAGAACAATATGACACTTTTAATCTTATAATAGGATTCTTAGTGTCTAATATGAATGTTACACATAGAGAAAAAGAATTTTGTTCCTTTTTAAAGGAAATGCTTTAGTACTATTGAAAGATGTACCCCTTGCAAGGAAAATTGGAAGATAATAATGGTTTTTCTATGCTATGTGTATCAAAATATCAAATTTAGATTATGCTTCCGTTAGGATATTTACTAAAATCTAGTGAGAAAGCTAATGATCACTTGGGTTGAATAAGTTTCTCATGAAATTTTAGTCATTTATATTTTTACTATTAATAGTTTAATCAATTAAAACTTAGAGTAAATTCAACAAGAAATTTAAACAAAATGGTGAAAGAATAAAGCGATATTCCTTCAAAAGGAAAAGATTTTTTCTTTACCTTTTTCATCCAATTATATTTGAAACTCTTCACTATTTGACACATCAAGTATTTTTAATCTATAAAATATTTTACAATATTGCATAATACATTTAGAACATGACCTCGATCAATCGAATGGACTAAATAATTATGTTCCCTTTTTAGTTTATGATAACATTTGGATTATGCATTCTTAGTAAAATTTGTGATACCAACCATTTAAAATTAAGATAACTTTATTTTCCCAATATATTCTTTCTTTTCTTTTAAGTTTTTACCATTGTGATACTATAGATAGTTCATGATAATTTGAAATAGTGCATAGAGTCTTTACCCTTTTCTTATTAGCACTTAGAAAAACACTTGTTAGAGAAAATTAAATTATTACATCTACTAAGAAACTGATGGTAAAGGACTATTAATTAATTATGAGATATGAGCAATTATAAAAAAAAAAAAAAGAAAGAAAGAAAAGATGGCCACAATGGAAGAAGAAATGTAAAGAGGGAAATCCAATAACAAGGAATGAAAGAATGTTATGTATTGCATAATAATGCCCCCTATAAAAGAGGGTTCTTTTGTATTAGTGATTTTGTGAGAGCATAAATAAAAGCACTAAGTGCTTTTTCCCAAAAAAAAAAAAAAAAATCCTACACATTTGGCTAGACTTTTGCATCCATCAACCTATGCTTATTCTTGTTTTTTTCTTAAGTTTCATTTGTTTTGGGAAAAATATTCTTTTAGAAACATGTTTTTTTTTTTTATTTTAAAAAGTTTAGTAGAAAATATTTTCACTTCTAATAAGCGATAACATTTTTCTATTAAGCAGAAAATATTAGTCTTTTTAAGAAAAAGAGTTACGTTTTTTAATATGTACAATAACTCTATTAAATTAGTCTCGATATATCTTACAATTTTAGGAAAAGAGTTTCTATTTAAATTTTAATAATTAACCTCTAAATTAAATTGTAAATATGAAAATACTTCAGGGGACAAAAATAATGCAAAGATTAATTGTAAAAATTGCAAAGCAAAGTTACTGAGATTGCAATCATGAATATTCAAAAATTATCTAGATTATAAAATTAAATTGATAACATAAAGATAAGATAAATTTGAAAAACAAAATCCAAAATATAAGCCATTTCTTTATATTTGATATTCATGTTGGTTCAATAATAATGACAAAAGTATAAGATAAATTTATATAAAATTCACAATCTACCCTAAATTCTTACTTACAGTTCAAGTCATATAGTGCATGAATTCCTTTTCTTATGTTATGAAAGGCTTAATGACGAAAAAGATTGTTTCAAATGGACTCTACATAGTACATATGATGAATTTTTAAGAAATAAAATAAAAAAATTTAAGAAAATTTTCAATTTAAAAATAGGAAATTATGAATGGACTCTACATAGTACATATGCTGAATTTTTAAGAAATAAAAATAAAAAAAATTAAGAAAATTTTCAATTTAAAAATAGGAAATTTGATATTATTTTCTTTCTCTATTTCCATTAATTAATTAATGAAATTTTATAATGAAACATTTACCTACAAAATGATATTCTTTTATAATTTACTACCAATAAATTCCATTACGAATATTCTTTTCCTTTATATCTTATGTATATTATTTTCCTAAATAATGAATCTAGGGTAATAAGAGTACGAATATGAAATTAAAATTCAAAGCACTTTCAAAGATACATAGAATGTATGATCTATGAGTTGTATACTGACAATATCGCTAAAGCAAGTAGAATATAAGAAAAGTTTCAAACAATTTATTCTATATGTTACTTTGAAATTTTTATATGCACATACTATAAAATACTAATTAAAATGATTAAATATTCAATCAGGTGTAATAACCTGGCTAGAACTCTTCCTACCGAGGTATTGTCCACTTTGGCGTGGAACGCCGCACAGTTTTGTCCTTTAGTGCAGCAACTTCCCAGGAGATCACTCATCTTGGGATTACTCTAGCCTGAGTACGCTTAACTTCTGAGTTTCGACTTACTTCAAGCTGCTACACCAAAAAGCACGTCAATGATTAGAGTTCCTTCCCTTAGCATTAACAGGTATTGCAATCTACCTCTCTTATAGAACTAACGTCCCTGTCTGTTTCGTTACACAGGTTTAAGATAACCACCAAGCAAGGCTTTGCCCTTTCGATTGGTGGACTGCTTTGATACCATTATGTAACGACTCAACCAGAACTCTTCCTACAAGGTATTGTCCGCTTTGGCATGGAACGCCATATAGTTTTGTCCTTTGGTGTAGTAGCTTCCCAAGAGGTCACTCATCTAAAAATTCTTCCAACCTAAGTACATTTAACTTCCGAGTTTCAACGTACTTCAAGTCACTACACTAAAAGGTGTCTCGCTAATTGGAGTTCCTTCCCTTAGCATATAAAGGGTATTACATCAGGATAACTTGGTTATCAATCTAAGTTTTGATACATATAAACTTGATTATACTTATTTGGACAAAACAAGAAAATCTCTAACGGGCAATCTATTTTAATCCATACCATACAAAAAAAATCCAATTTGGATAAGATATATTGAAAAATAAGAGATAATATGAACAAAAGTAAGATACCTATAAAGTTGGCTAAAAAAGAAATAGATTTAATAAACGTGTACAAGTGTACTTAGATGATGATAAAATAGTTTGACATCAAATGTAACATCATCCAACAATATGAATTACCAACTTAGTTAAAATTTAAATGTTATATGTTTTCATGTGAAATATAATTGGCTATTTCTACACAATCACAAAAGATAAAAAGAAAGCACTTTACAAGCTATTTTTTCTTTTTTTGAATGTTCCAAACACATTTCAACTAAAACCATCAAAACTAGGGTGTGAAGTAAACCTAAAAATAAAAACAATTACCAAAACTGAACTCCTCATCATAGAAAGAGTTTCCACTTTACAAAAATAACACAAAGTCCTACACAATGAAGAGTTTCTCTTTCTTTTTACTTTCTATATAGAAAACCATCTCTTTGTCTAATCTGGAGCAATACTTCTTACAAATTCAAAAATTTAAACCCTACTTTTCTTCCTCTTACTTCTTTTTAAGATCCACTTTCATGCCTTAGCATTACATTACAAATCAATTTTAGTCTTTTGCATGCTTTCTTTAGGGTTTTATCTATAGATTCATTGTTTATAGCTTTAACTTAGGTTTTTGAGATACCGGAAAAGATAAGATCTTAACTTAAGGAGAAGGTAGATATAGAAAAACGTAATTGTATTATTATGAATGGTGGGTTGAAATTGTTACTTAAGGTTTGATTTCATTAGACAAATGAAGAGCTTTTTGTTCATTGTTTTAGAATATCATGGAATACGTAAACTACTAAGAAATCTACTTAAAACATGATCTCTTGTGGAATGTATATCCACATCTATATATTTTGTCCAATTATGCAAGTAGGGAGTTTCAACAATTAATTGAGTGAAGCGACTATCTAAATACAAAGTAATTGGAAATAAATTGAAATGTGAAAACTTTGTAACAAGTCAAAAAGCTAAAGCAATTCCTTAATTGTTAAAGCCATATTTCTATATTTGGCTTTAGCAATTGATGTAGACACAGTAGCTTGCTTCTTGGTTTTCAAAGAAATGAGAAAAGAACCAAGAAACATGCAAAAGACAGATGAGGATTTTCAATCAAAGGCATTTGCTTCTCAATCAGCATTACAAAACCCATGTAACTTAAATATCGATAATGTAGAATAAAAAAGGCCTTTGTTAAATGAAACTTTAAAAAACCAAAGAACATGTATAGCAACTTGATAATGAGGTGTATGAAGCTTAGCTACAAATTGGCTAATTTGTTAAACAATAAAAGAGATGTCTAGTCATGTTATGCTAAGATATAGGGATTATGTCAAATTTAGTATCTAAACCTTACCAAAATTTCCAATTTACTACTTAATGATACTTTTTTATTATCATCTTTAGTACTTACCTATGCATCCTTAATATCTGTTAGCTTAGGTGGCCATACAAACAAATGAGCACTTGATACATGTTATAGTCCATTATTTTTTTACTACAATAGATACATTAGAGTCTAGATGGGATGAAATAAAAATAAAATACAAATTTGACCTTTAGCAAATACATATATAATAGCACTCTATCTTCCATTGTCTTCATTTTCATATATAATGGTACACTACTATCACTGTCTTCCTAGATAAAGAGTTCAAGTTCATTGTGGCATCTAGCAAGTCTAATACATTGTTCAAAGAGGAAAGACATCCCACCATCTAACCTAGAAAAACTCTCCACCTTTCTCCATATAGCACTTATACCTTCTTTAATAGCCTACTATTCCACATTTCACCCAGGATCTTCTATGAAGTATGTCAAAAACAACTTATTTCTCTAAGTATCTTGAAGATTAAATTGCAAATATTATATGAGCAATAAAGAAAGAACCATTGAGCAAATGCCCAAGAATCAAAAGGAAGACAAATGTTTGGTTTTTGAAACCAATTTAAGGGTGAAACTAAGGTTAGGGTTCAACCTTTTTTTTTCCCCCTTCAAGATGTAAGATGATAAAGTAAATATTAAAGATAGTAAGTTGGGGTTTCCAATTTTTTTCTCCAAGTCCTTCTTTTTCTTTTTCCTTATAATTTCATCCTAGCTGGACTGATGTGTCATTGTAGTTTAAAAATAATGAACCATGATACGTGTTAAGCATTCATTCCTTCATATGCCCACCTAAGCTAACAAATATTGATGGTATTAGGGCAAATATCGATGATGACAATAAAAAATATTATTAGATAGTATATTGATGTTTTAAAAGTTTGGGCAATAAATTGAAAATTTTGATAAAGTTTGAATACAAAATTAGACATTAACCCTAAGATATAACAATCATCTTACCAACTTTCTATAATAAGAAGGATTAGAGAGTAAGGTACCTAAAGTGTGATCAAGGTGAAGACCTTAAATGAAAGGTGATATTATTGGTTTAGTAGATATTAAACTTGCATCTTCTAAAATGTTGAACAAAAATTTTATTTGATTGAGCATAGAGCCTTCACTTATGCAACATACTTCAATGCCTAAGAAAAATCGAACATCACCTAAGTCTTTTATAGTGAATGCTTTGTCAACAAAGTGCTTAACGTTAGAAATAGCTAAAAGAGAATTTCTAACCACCAATACATCATCAACATAGACTAAAACTACCAAAAACTCATCACCACGCTGTCTACCGAAGTGTAACGCCTCAGGCTAAAAGTTGTGAATAGTCAAGCCAACAAATACTAATGAGCTCATTTCAACCACTTGGCCCAAAAGTTCCAGCATGTATTGATAAGATATTCACAATCATGACTTTATAAACTACTACCACAACCTCTCGCAATTTATGTAGGATACTTAACTATCAAATCTCATAATCTCGCCGCACCCCCCCCCCTTTACGTCTTCATCACAAGACCTTACAATTAGGTCTAGATCTTTCCCCATTTTTGGTGTACGACTTAGGCCACTTACTACCTATAGGTCATCTTAAAAGTATGTAAGGAGTCACACTCCGGTGACACTCCTTGCTTTCCTTGGACCTCTTCTCTAAACTGGAGCTGGACCTAAAATCATCCACTTATTGAAAGGAGATTTGCTTTGATATCATTTGTAATACTTCAAAACCTGGAACGCTTCGATCTACCACATGTCCTTAGCTTCTATTAACATGTTAGGTATCTAAGAACCTATAACCTATTTAAGATTCATAAAATAATTACATGAAATCTGCCGACTCATAATTTAATAACCTTAAATCTAAATAAGAGTTAAATGTCAACCACTCAATTTCCACATATTGCAATAGTAAATGAACCCAATTGTTATGAGTGAATGAACCTAAATATGATATAACTCTAAGATAAACAACCTAAAGTCTCATAATTCCAACGAGTGACAGCCTAGTAACATCAACTATAGGAGTCACAGGCGACTCAAATAATCAATAATCTCTAAATATTTATAACATAAAATAATAACATATGGTCCTAAACAATTCACTCTTAAAAGCTAAATTACACTATCCCTACTCCGTCACCATAATAACAAAGATCATACTCCTCATCATAGTACAAATAATCATAACTCGTATCCTCTACAAAATAACCACCATAAACTTCATACCTTAAACCTATAACTGAAAAACAACAATTCCCTAAAGGGTGAGCTAACACCTAGTATAAGATACCACATACATATGTATGAACATACATATAACAAGTCAAGCACACATACAGGTATCATCATAAATGCAACAAACAATTGGTTATAAATCTTGTCGTTTAAGTCCACAAATAGCAATGTCCTAAGACTTAGGGTTACTCATGACCCTATACATATAATATATAAATACTGCATAGATATTAGCATTGGGTTCTCCCTAATCACCCGAGTATCAGAAACCATCCTAGATCTATTTGGGTCCTTACAATGTAGGACTCCACTAGGGACAGCGTCACATAAAGATCACCAAGTACCTTACTAACACCACTAAACTCGACCAATTGGTGATGGAAACCAAGCATAGTCAACAAAACAATTAAGTCTAAGTTTCAATTTAGTCTAGTTTATATATACTAGCCTAACACATACATCCATCGAACATGTATCCAATACCTAAAGCTTCTATCTCAATAAGATTTGACACAACACGTCTCTTAACACATGTTCAAAATGTAAATGCTAAGTTTAGAATTTATTAAATTCTGTGATGTAAAACTTCTTTCCCTTTGGCTTAACCCTCTACCCCATACTCTGAGCTTCTAAACCGCACTCCACATATCTTTTCATATCCTGATAATATACACACACCAACCTTTATACGCATACACGAACATCACATGTTATATACTTTATTTTATATTATATATATATTTTTAACATATATATACATAACATTCATAATATATTTACATATTATGTATATGATTATATAATATTTATTTAATTATTTATTTTTCTCTTCCTCCCTTTCTTTCTTCTCTCTCTCTCTCTTTTCTTTCCTATCTCTCTATTGCTCTTTTCTTTCCCCCCTATCCTCTCATCCTATCCCCTACACAAAGACACACACATGCATGTGTCCCTTCCTCTCTCACTCATGTCACACAATTGCACACATACATATACATACTGCATGGCATCACACCAATGCACTCACATACACAGACATATTATACGGTGTCACAATTGTGTACATACATATACGCTACATGTCACACACACCACCTAACACATACATACACACACACACAAAGATCGATCACATTCTCTCTCCCTTGTCCCTTACTCCCTCTCGTGTCACACCAATTATACACACACACACACCATACATCAATTACACCTTCATATATGAACTTCACCCACATACAAAAATCAAAGCCACCGTAATGCACTAAATTTTATGCAAATAACACCTAACGCGTCATACGCACATATATGCGACACCAGTAATACAACACTTCCACAAAACAATCACACAATAATTATCCACCACCAGCACATCGACAAATAAATCACCTTCTCCTAAAGCTCAAAGAAAACCCTAAAAGAAATAAATTGACAAATAAAACAAAGATAAAAGGGAAACTTACGTGAATATGGAAAAAAGATTAATTCTTGCTAAATTTCTCCTTCAATAATATGAATCTTTGTTAGGGTTTTGGGGTTGGGTTAAGAATTGGAAGTTCCTATTCTTGGAGAAAAGTAACATAATGTTTTGGTAAGGGAAAAAATATAAGGTTAAGTTATCTTTTATTTAGGATAAGAGTAGGAAGTATGAATCTTTTTCCTGACAATATTGCCCTTATTATCCCTAATCAATTACAAGTCATATTATGTCTCCAAACCTTTATTATATTATTATATTCCTTCCCTTATTTTATATTTCTAACATCATTATCATCATCATCATCATCATCATCATTATATAACCTTTTTTTATTTATTTCTGAGTTTAGGTTTTATAACTTTTCCCCTCTCAACAAAACCTTCATCCTTGAAAGTTTACAACCTTGAATTCTAAAACAACTCCGAATGCTTTCTCTTCATTTCTTCCTCAAGCACCCATTTAATTTATGTTCCCTTATACTTTGAGAACACTAACTTCACTCTACTTTATTTTTTTCATCAAGTTTGGCTATCACTCCAATCATTAACTACTCTTTCTATTATGAGTCAAGTATTTGTCATCATGTTACATTATCCTTTTGATTATAACAATTCCTTGTATAGCTCTACAATTCTAAAGTAAGAGCGATCACTTCTCAAATTTTCTCCACTTTCAACAATTCTCAAGTTGCTCCACATTTACTACTATTGCACCTCACTCAACAACAACTTATTTCCTTCACTTATCCCCAACTCATTATTAGATTGTGAGAGAAAGTTTTGCTACTACAATTAATATTATTGTTATTCTTACTTATATACCCTTTTTCAATTAGTTAAGCCATATTAATTAATTATTTCCTTTGCAGATTTTAGTGTAGTCGATTCATTTACTATTAATGCTTTTTGTTTCCTTTAAGATTAATCTCACTTTTTAATTGATTTAGTTAATCTTTTGTAGGTTTGCTAAATTTTTGTGTATTTCATTATCCTTTATAATCTCTTTAGTTACTATTCCTTATAATTACTACTATAATAATCCAAGTTATAGGTATTTATAAGTTACTCTCCTCGAGGCTTACTATATATTATTAATTTGTTTGTTATTTATTATTATGATACTTTATTATTTATGTTCCAATTTTTAGTTCTTTAATTATCACTTTACCTATTTTCTTACTTTAATCCTTTAGTATTGAGGAAATTTCCATATTATACATTTTGGTATAGATATATATAATATGGGGTTAACAAGTAACACAAATGACTAACTCGAAAAGATAAGCCAATAACTCAACTTGACTTGTATGATATGACTCGACATAACCCATCAACACAACTGACATATCAACACACTGAACATAACTTTGACTCACCATGAAAGAAGGACTTGATAATATCATTTCACATGCATACATATCAATGTATAAAAGAATATCAATTCATGCTTTTAATCTTGTACTCGATTTGTCACTATTACTAATTATTAGTCTTTGAATCAGTAACTTTCATTGATTGTTGCATCAATACCCACTATAAGCAATTTGGCAAAGTAGGTTCCTATTTTGCCTTGGTATTGACATTAGTATTTATAATTCTCTAGTTTCTATTATATCGTGTATTTTCTTGAAGGTATCTTATTTGTACTAAGAGGTGTCATGACCTATTAATTGAGTTTATTGAATTTTTTAAATTCACTAGTTGGTTATTTCTTCTTATCTAATGCTAAGCTTTTTTGTTTTTTATCTCTCTCTCTTTAAGTATTTGAGTTTTATATTATCTTTCTATTATTCATAGAATTACACAATCATATTAATATAGCTAGATTTTGGTTATGAATGTACATCTGGCTACAAATGGATACTTTATTCATAAATTATTTATGTATCCTCAATATAAATTAAGTAGCTTATATTTTGTTCCTTACCGAGTATTTTACTTATGTTATATTACTAAGCATATCAAGGGGATTAGCTTCATCAATTCTAACTTTAGTACTAGCTCCACTATACTAGTTTAACTCTTCTTCCACTACACTTAAGTAAAACTATAGAAGGATAAGGAAGATTTGAGAGAGAAGCAAAAAAAAAAAAAAAATGATAGACTAGTTTTGAAAAAAAAAAAAATATATATATATATATATATATATAAAGAAGATACCATGGAAAAGGTAATACGAGACAAGATGACAACTAAAATAAGAAAGCATAAATATTAATTAGCAACAAGTGTCAATATCATAGGGAAGTAAGTAAGAGATTTATGTGAGATTAAGGCAACTTACCCCAAACCCTCAACAAGAACCATTACCCTAGACTTGACCTTAGCCCCTTAACTACCTACACTCCTTGTATCTCACTGTCCTAAAGATTCAATACCAAATACTCTAAAGATCCCTTAACCTAAGCTCTTAACTACTAATGGCTTCATTTTAATCACTTGACCCAAAAGTTTCAAGCTTATGTTGATAAGATACTCACAATTATAGCCTTATAAACCAATATCATAACCTTTCATAATCCATATGAGACACTTAATCACGGGGTCTCACAATCTCCCTCCTTCCCCCCCCCCCCCCCCCCCCCCTTAAACGCACAACGTCCTTATCACGAGACCTTATAATTAGGCCTAAATCTTCCCTTATTTTTTATGTATGATTCGAGCTACTCACTACCTATAGGTTATCCTAAAAGTATACAAAGTGTCACACTTCGATGATACTCCCAACCTTCCTTGAACCTCTTCTCTAAACTAAATTCAAACCTAAATTATCTACCTACTTTCCACTTGGTTATAACCCTTATCTACCAATCTAGCCTTCCACCTTTCAATTAACCCATCATGTTTATATTTGATATTGTAAATCCATTTGAATCCTATGGCTTATTTCCTCGAAAGTAAAGGAACTAATTCCCAAGTTTTATTGGATTCTAATACTAAAAGTTCCCTATTCATTGCTTCAATCCACTTAGAATCATATTTAGATTCATGATAAGTTGTTGATTCATGAATAGCCTTACATTTGCTAAAGAAGCCATATAAACATTTAGATATTTTTAAAGTGTATGAGAATTAAGGAAAGAATATGATGGTGGAGATGAAGCACCGAAAATTGTTGCTTGAGTTAATGTATTGGAGTGAACATTATGGATAAAATATTTATGCCAATTAGTTGTTTTTCCCACATGTTCTGATTAAAGAGTTTGTTATAAAGAAGAAGGTTGTGATGTCTCAAAAATATGTTTATGAGATGAATGTAAAGGATGATCTAAATATAAATTGTGTTTAGGTGATGATTCTAAAACATGGTCAAAGGATAAAGTTTGACATGACGATGTAACAAAAATATAAGATTATGTATTTATATAAACATCTAATTGGTTATATCAAAAAGGAAATATGTGTTCCACAAAAATGACATACCTATTAATAAAAAGTTTCTGCTTATCAAGATCGAAAAGCTTGTACTTTTTTTTATTTGAAAGGTGTCTAAGAAAGATAATGACAACCCTTAGCATCCGTTTAATTTATTAGACTATCAACAATAGTAGCATAGCACAAACATCATATAGTACGAAAATTAGAATATAAAGGCATTTTGTTGTACAATACTTAATATGGTGATTTTCAACCCAACTTCTCAACAGACATTTTATTGATCAGTATGGTTGTTGCCAAAACACATTCCCCCCATTTTTTTTTTTTTTTTTGGCAAATTCACATTGGTTCATATTGCTCTTGTAATATAAAAAAAAGTACCTATTTTTGCTTTCCACCACATCATTTTCTTAAAGGGGTATAAGCAATGGTCCTTTGGTGTAAAATTTCATTCAACATAAAAAGCTGTTGAGACTCATGAGAAATAAATTTACCACCATTATCACTCTTAATGTATTTAGGGGTAGTGTTGAAATGGTTCTAGCATTTGAAGTTTGATATATGTACAAAAGTAAATGGGTCTAAGTTTTATTCATATCATTAACAATTGCAAGAAAGTACTTGGCTCTTGAAATGGATGGAATGCAATAGTGCCCTCAAAGATTAATATGTAAAAACTCAAAAATATGTTTAGAAGTAAAATGAATTAAAGGAAAAGGAAAACAATGGGAGTTGGCATGTAACACCCCAAAACCCTAAATGGTGCTACAACTCGACACATAACCCGGCTAGCTCGGATTATGTAAGGCTTTTTAAGTTCACAATCAAAACATAAAGAATCACATTACACAATATATAAATATCCACAAAGGAGTAAGAAATTACATCCACTCATAAACTCATATAAACTTGCAACATCCAAAAGTTCAGAAGTGTCCCGACTTACAACCAAGACATAAAATATGTTAAATGACTAAAATCCTCGAATATCAAAAGGAGTCCATCTCCTTAAAGGAACATAATCATTAACAAAACATAAACCACTAGTAAAATAGATAACACCTTATCTAGTCATTATAGAAATATAAATACTCAACTCCATCCTCCTCTTGGATATCGTCAATAAACGTCTCCTCATAAATAAGACGGTCTTCAGATCCAGCACTTAAAAAAGAAAAGAATGTGTCGAAGCCCAGTACGGGTGTACAAACACATATGTATGCCAAGATGAATCATTCACATATAGTGATGCAATATGGTAGAGTAGTACATACATCAGTTTAATTATCTCAATTTAGACCCATAGAACAACAAGGAGGTATTTAAACCCCACCACACTTAGTCTTTACACACATATATAAGTGAATATAATTATACTTTTTCCTTTAAGTCCTTTATGCCTAGAAACTAGAGACCAAAACTTATTATTCTAATTGCATCGTTCCATGTGAAAGTCTACTAGGGAATCCCTGTACATGATCAGTAGTTACTTCTCTAAGGATCTACTATTGTGAGCCCCTAAAGCAAACGAGTCAAGCACAATCAACAACCAAGATCAATTAGGCCAATTATTGATTAGTCTAATTAGATCATTTCTAGCCTAGCAAACACAAGCAACAACAAACACTACGTGTCTGGAATCACTCCAAAATCAAATACAATACTCTGACCTCAAACCCAAACAAAACTCAAATCTCAATAAGGGAAACTAAACACCACGAATCTAAAAAAAAACAAGTAACAAGTTAACCCTTAAGCATTCTAAAACTAAGTCTTACTTAGAAGTTATCTAAGAACTTATGATCTACTAAAATTAAGGTCCCGAAAGAAATCGTTAAATCAAATAATAGTAATGACATAATATGAGTAAACTAAAAAGAGGACATAACTATAAATATAAGATCACTTTTATAGAAACTTATAAAGTATGTAATATATATATATATATATATAAGAAGGTACAAAATGGACATATAATTAGAGTACCAAAATATATAGATTATCGAATCGATATGGTAAGTAAATACTACGTACTTAATTAGAAATAGTATAACTTGTGAAAACTCATAAGAAATGACAAAGTAATAATAAACAAATAAAATGGACATACTACATAGTATATGATATGCCAAATATATACACAGTACTAATGTGATAAGATAATTAGATTACGAAAACATCAATAATAATAACAATAATAAATCGTACTAATAATAGAAAGATTCGTAGCATACTAATTGGTAATAAGGACATACGTAGAGTACGATCGTTAACATACTATATAAATAAATAGAAACTTGGCCCCAGCATACATATATATCTATAATCAATATACTGAATATGATAAAATATACTATACATTCATAATACTAAGATGAAGAAAATGCTTAGATCGAAATACCGTTGATATAAAAAATAAAACATACTAACAATAATATAGAATAATAATACACTAGATTGATATTTAAGATTATCATAAAATACGATTATTAACGAAATCTATAAATAAACAGAAGTTAACAACCCAAGTCAGAAACGATAGAAATAGAAATGGCCCCAAAACATATACCCATAACTAACGATCCAACATATGATAAAATATTTTTAATAATAACTCTTACATAAATAACACTATATAATATGATAAACAAATAATTTAAAAGTGGTAATTAAATACTAACAGTATTTAATCAAAACCAACAATGGAGATAATAAATAAAATAATAGTAATAAAATAATACACTAGGAGTACGGTACCGAATATGAAATCGAAAGATTCGCGAATTCAAAATAAGACGACAACACTAGATGTCACAAACGAGAACCTAACACAAACTATACTACAAAATAAATTACAATTCAAAAAATGACATACTAAAACATTTAATCAATAACATTTACCGATTAATTTGGGACTCAAGAAACCGGAGACAAATCAAACCAATAATGAGTGAGGAACTAAAATGAATTCGCACAGGAGTTGTTAAGAATAATTGAATTGAGCTTCGAAAAGATTGGGGGTGAAGGGCGGGGGGCGGGGGGCAGGGGGTGAAATTTGTAAACATGGGGCCGACGAAATGCTTGTACAAGAACCGTGTAAACTAAATTTGGAAAAGGAAAAGGAAATGGAAGGTGTAATGAGATTCCATTGGGGAGATGGCGGTTAGAAAAAAAAGTTGAAAACAAGGGTCTGGAAAATTCAGGTCGTAAAACGCAAATGGATAAAGGGTAGGGTCTGATTATTTGAAAAGAATTAAAAAAAGAAAATGGCGAGAGAGAGCTCGATGAGAATCATGTAAATGCCGAGAGAGAGAAAGAATTTACGGTAAGGGGAAAAATGATATAGAGTTAGGATAGAGTAGAACATTCTAGAAACTCTTAGGATGTAGAGTGATATTTAAATAGAAAGTAAAGAATTAATTAAAATAAACAAATATACATATTCAGTATTTAGGATAATGACCCTTTTATAAAAGTATCATAATGTAAAGTACTAAGAAAAATTATTGTAATCTATACTAAAATATAAAATTTAATACGCTCACTATATACGTAAAATAAGGATGTTAAAATAATAATAATTAAATCGGAACCTTACTTTTGATTTCTAACTATACTAGCTTAAGGAGTTTACAATTTAAATAAAATACTAACTAACTAGGGTGTTTCATGGCAAGATGACAAGTATCACAAACAAAAGTAGTATTTGAAGGAACATCACAACCAAAGTTTATGTTTCATTTTTGTCAGAGAAATACTTCCTATACAATTGTACAACAATTCAATTGAAGGTTTCTAACTTATATTCAAAAAGAACATTACATGACGAACTAGAAATATCATGGCATAAACTTTATTACATATAGTCCTCTCCCAGTCTAAGTTATAGCTACGATATCTTTAGCACTCTAGTCCTATAATAAGCAATTATTTAGAGAAAAAATGGCAACAAAATTAGAGTTAATAAGAAGATTGTTTATGAAACAAAGATTGTAGTGGAAGCCTAGTACTATATGTACATTGTTTAAAACAATGTCTTCTATCAACATAATAGTACTTATAGTATTCACCAATTTTGAATTTTCATTCGATAGCTTAACGAAAATGGGTTTATTTAAGTTTTGTTTATGATGCAAAAGGTTGATAAAAGAAGTAATGATTAAAGGCTCATGTATCAACTATCCATTCACTAAAAATATTATCATTTTGATAACTTAAAGTAACAAAAAATGACAAAAAAAAAATTCCCTACAGTAACGACTTCTAACTCATCCCTTTTGTATTCTCTTTAACATTTTACCCTTTTAGGATAGTATAGGATTACAAAATTTAACATTTTAGATTATATTATTTTTATTTTTCATATTTTAACCTCAACCCTAAAGGACTTATGTAATATAACCACATTATTATTGAATGACGGATATGCTTTTACCATATTTATGAGTCTTTCATTTTTGCATTTGTTTTTAATCATTCTAACAAATTCAATCTTTCCAAAGATAATAAACTATCCCATCCCATTTCTCTCATCCACATCTCTTATACTTTATCATAGCTCCTACATATGCGTTCATTAGTTTCATTGGAACAACCATGGAAATGACATAGAGAATCTACTTATAATCCATATTTCCTTAGTCTATCCTTATTAGGGAGAACCCTATTCGAGCACTTCTAAAGAAAGCACCTAATTATCAGGTAGGTTGGCCTCTCTATTTAATCTAAAGTTACAATTTTTCCCATTTTCCACTTCATCCTAAAAAGCCTTTTATAAGCATATTTAGTGCTTACTTCAATAATGGTTTCCTATTTCCACATCTTGGAGCCATCAACAAGTTTCATTTCAGTAAGACTTCTAGGTGCTCCTTCCTTGTACGATCCATACACCAAAAGCTAGTTGGACTCCTGCTTTTTGGATTAACTTAGTAATTATCTTTAACTAAGGTCTAAGCTTTGCATATTTCCCTTCAAATCTCATAAGCCCTTCTTCCCCTTAGATCCTTCATCCATGCTAGCATTTACCAACATTTATTTTGTAATGC
The DNA here is from genome assembly GCA_024138015.1 of Lumnitzera littorea. NCBI lineage: Eukaryota > Viridiplantae > Streptophyta > Magnoliopsida > Myrtales > Combretaceae > Lumnitzera > Lumnitzera littorea. The sequence continues at coordinate 91,968,396 of JAMXBB010000010.1, forward strand.
TTTAAGTTAAAAGGAGCTAATAGTCATGTCAACAAATATTAATGGCCAATTTCAACACCTCGTCCCAAAAGTTTTTAGTTAATATTAACATGACATTTACTACTTTAATCTTATAAATCAATGCAAGTCCTGGGACTGTAATCACATGGAGTATCATAACTTCTCTCTCTTTAATCACACAACATCCTCATCACTAGACCTTATAATTGGGTTGCCATCATTAACCTATAAGTTATCTTAGAAGCATGCCAAGGATCACACCTTAGTGATACTCTCTGCCCTCTTCGAATTTCCTTTAAACCAAGTTAAAATAGTCCCCAAATCACCTACTTACTAGTAAAGGTTCAACTCCAATACCATTTTTAATGCTTAAGTTATTAGTCATGCCAATAAACGCTAATGAGTTTATCTCGGCCACTTAACTCAAAAGTTTTTAGCTAATGTTAACTTGACATGCACTACTTTGGCTTTATAAATCAATACAGCTTCTCTCCCATTGTCCACATGGGACTATAATCACATGGGGTATCACATTTTTAACCAAGTCAATCTATAACATGTTTTTGTTTCTCTTTCTAGGAAAATTTGGTTAGATAAGCTATATTCTTTTTCTTTAAGTCCCAAACTCGAAGTCATCTTTTTATTTAGGTCTCATTACTATTTTTTTGACTTAAACTGTGGAACTTCCTTTTCTCTTCTATTGTTCCCAAAAGAAATCTCTAATTAGCCTCTTTGCTTTATTTAGGAAAGTGGTTGATAGTTTCATAGGTTGCAAGTATAGCTTAAAGTTCCCTCCAAAAGAAATTTAATTAATATTTGCCCTCCTACATCACTTAAGTTTTTCACCTTTAACCTGTAAGCTTACTCCTCAATTTTTCTTAGATGAAGTTAACGTACCTACCCTTTAAGTTTGAATATTTCATAATTGGAAAACCCAAATAATTCCTTCACATTCTTTTGGAAACCAGTTAACTGGCTCACATCCATTCTTACTTCCTCTTTAACTCTGTTGGGAAAAAATTACTCTTGATTTCTCTACATATGTTTTTTACTCTAAGAGGAAACGAAAGTGCTCCATTAGGTTCATCATTGCCTTTGCATTCTCTATTGTAGCTTCCTTAAACAGAAGAATGTCATCAACAAAGAATAGGTGTGAAATCTCTACCTTCGCTTTCTTTATTTTAATAGGTTTCTACCATCCTAACTCTATGTAACCTAAGATCCATCTACTAAGCATTTTTAAGGCAAGGACAAATAAATAAGGGGATATTAGGTCCCCTTATCTCAGGCCCTTAAAGGTTTAAAAAAACTGCTTGAGAGTCATTTAAGACAATTGAAAAAATAGTAGTAAATTGATAAGGTGAGATTAATTTATCCATCTCTCAGGAAAATTCAAAAACACCATTGTGGCTCTAATAAAGTCCTACTCTATTCTATTATATACTTTCTCTAAATCTAATCTAAAGAGTATCTATCCTCTTTTCCTTTTCCCATGAAAATAAATTCATTAACTCATATAAAATAATGGCATTATCCGTTACACATCTTCTAGGAAAACAACTCACCTATATAAGATTAACTAGTTTATTTACAAGTGGTCTTAATCCATGTATCAAAATTTTGTGATTACCTTATAAACTATAATACATAGGCTAATTTGGTGGAAATTCTTTAGATAATTTTCCCGCATCTTCTAGGGAATTAACATTGTAAGGGTTTTATTTAAACATAGATGAATCTCTAAATTATGAAAAGCATCTATGTTATATCTTTAACCAAATTGCCTATAAAAAAAAAAAAACAAAGAGCCAAACAGAAATAAAAAAATCGAAAGATAGAAAAATTGGAATAATAAAAAAATTGAAGATGTTTGAAAAGCCAAATAATAATATTAAAAGAGAAATCACCTAAAATAAGAAAAATTGAACATATCAAAAATTCAAAAAATAAGTAATTTAAGGCTTATTCAACTCATAGTGGGGTGAAAGTATATTACCTAAAGATGAGCCAAGTTTTTTAGCTTATATATAAATATGCAATTTGATAAAATTGTTAGTTTATGAAAAATGGGTAAATTCTTATTAGAATTATTTTTTCCTGTTCATTTCATTTCTAGAGTCGAAAATTAGTCAATTCAAGTTTATCATAACTTCAAACAAAGTTTTAACCTAATTAGAATTGGTCATTTTACAAAAATAATGAAGTTCTAATTTAAGATGGGCCTTGTACGAAAACAAATTAATGATTTTATCAAATTGAGATATATTTGAAAAATAATGTTACATAGGGATATTAAAAGAAACAATCAAACACAAGGAATAATTCATTTGTAAGTACTCATTTGGGGTTAAGTCATTTTCCAAAACCTAAAGTGAATTGAGCCTTCAAGTGTTGACCTAAGCGCAAAGTTATTATAGAATTTTATTCCTTTTTTTTTTTTTTATTTATAGCAAGTGCAAGGAAAGCATCGTTCCATCCGGTGTTATCATATTCAAACCTGATCGGATATGTGAGAGAGTAAAAAATTAAGAAAGAAATCGGATTTGACTAAAAGTTAAACTAGAATTAAAAAGGAATCAAATTGAATTAAAGTGTAGAGATAAATTCAAGTTTCACAGCATTCATATTACTTTGGCCTTTCTAAATTCTTGCCACGTGGCACGCATGGATTCATGACCAACAATCTACTACTTCATGTTCCAGCTCTAGGCTATGCTTTTTTTTTTTTTTTTTTTGGCACGTATGGCCTATTTAAGGTCAATTTTAACCCGATTCATCGTACGATTATGCCAAATGGTGGTGAAATGTTGTAGAGGGCATGGTTGACTAGGTATTGGGATAAAAATCTCGTCTAAATACAAATGGGAAGGCAGTTAAAAATTGACTCAAAGCATTAAAAAACAAGGAAAACCTTCCATTTTTGTGGGGTTTCCATAAACCAAATCCATGTAAATCAACGCCTATTCTTGATTGATTGAGAAAGTTCAAAGTGCGGGGAAGTTATTTTAGCATTGATTTCAATCTTCTTTTTTGGGAAGAAATCGCTTTAAATCAGAGTCATTAGTTTGTACGCATTAAATAAAGATTTTGTCTTTTATTAAGAATTTAAGCTTTCCATTCCAAATTGATGATTTTAGGACTGTAAACAGGGGTCTAGAGTTTCTGTTTTCGTATCAAGCATCAACCTTTACTCTCAAAAAAATCACTTCAATCCTTCCTTTCTCTCTCTAGCCAAGTCGGGCGAGACACCCTCTCTCTCTTCTTCATTTCTGCCCGATTTCATACAGAAGCGAACAAAACCAAAGCCGGAGAAAGGTTGCTCGATCAGTGTATTTTAGGAGTCCTTACTTCCTTGTCGCCGACGACCACCACTGAAGCCACCGTCGATCTCCCTCGGCCCGCACGACGTTAGCACTAAGTTGCTTGTGTGTGCGTGCGCTTATTTATTTATTTATTTTTCCTTCTTGTATTCTTATTTATTTTTTTAATAAATGTAAAGGCAAGTATTAAAAAATAAAAAAAGAAAAGAAGAAATAAGGAAAAAAGGAAAGAAAAAAAAGGGCATGTTAGTAGCTTAGTACTATTATTTACATAGTTTTTAATCATGTTCTTACAGAAATAATAAAGAAGAGAAGAAATATACAAAATAATATATATAACAAAAATAAAAATAAAAAAACAAAACAAAAAAGAGGTTGGAAAATGTATCTTATGCTTTCTTGGCATTTAGATGGTTTTTCTAAACCATATTAATATTTCAATAAACAAGCAATAGAAAAGGCAATTAACGATAAAGGGTAGTGTTCATGTAATGTAGATTGATTTATGGTCCTTTTCTTTATAAAATACATCATATAGGATTAGAATTATTATAAAATATGAAAAATATAAAAGAAAAAACTATATAGTGCATAGTCAATAAATAATGCTATCTTTTTTAGTTTTTTTTTTAATTTAATATATGCAATATAGAAAAAAGCTTTTTAGTTGTGCTTGTATATGACGTATTATAATTTTTATAATTAACTCTCTTAGGTGTTTATGACACTTTTCTGTAATGAGTTTAAGGGGAGAAAAGAATTAAAAAGAACCACATAACAGAAAAGAATTAAAAAGAACAGAAAAAAAGTCATAAAAAGGAGTGTTCTTAATACTTGTTATGACATGTTCATATTAAGTTTTTTAGGTAATCTAATCGATATGGCTCTTCCGCATTAAGAGGAATTGATTTTTTTTTTTAAATTTAAGAAAAAAAATGAAAACTTTGATCCTTTGAGGAAAACTCTCTTAAAAGGTCAATTTTCTTTAATACGTATGATTTATAGTGTTTTTTTTTCCCTCTCCTTTTTTTTTTTTTAATTTTCATTTGAGAAACTCTTATAACATGTATTGATTTGAATAGTTAGTTTTTCGCACCTCTTCTATATCATTTGAGCCATTTTTATTAAAAAGACTTAAAATCTAATATAGCATTTTCCTTTTAATTTTGGTGCAGTTACTAACGCGTTCATTTGCTTTTTAGGTTCTTGTATTATATTTTTTATTGAGGTAATTACTTTACTTGAAAAGTTAATAAAAAGGATAAAAATTGTAGTTCATATAATAATTTTGAAAGGCCATATTTAGACAAGTACAACCTTTGTTAATTTCTTCTCTCTTTTTGTAGAAAATTTTACCTTTTTCTAAAAACCATTTTTGTTATTTCATTTTTAACAAGGAACGAAATCGATAGTCGGAAGTGAGACGGTTGGAGGAACGACAATCTATGGAGACCTTAGTCGAACTTGGCAGATGGTAAGAAAGTTTTGATAGTATTTTCGTTGCCTGTGAAGAGAGTAAAAGTCATAATTGAATTGTTGTATGCTTCCTATCATTTGGGTTTCATAAAGTTAAGGTAATTTCATTTGGCTAGTTTTTTTTAACAAAAATTTTACAATTACTGTTGAGTTTCAGTGTTTCTTTTGTATTATATAAAGCTGTTTAGGTGAAAAGTAAAATAAATTTTAATAAAGGGTAAGATACCAAAAGTGATGGCTCTCACTCTAATAACATAGATGTATGCTCCCTATCATTTGGGCCATTTACTACTTAGTCAATAAAAATTAAAATAAAAATACTCATGTAATTATTTTCATTTGTGATTATATTCTTTGATAACATTCTTTTCCCAGTAAATACTTCCTTCAATCTGTTAATCCCTTCTTCAGCATATTTCATCTAATGAGATTTTCATCTTTATGGCTATGTGCATATATATAAAATAAATCATTTGTCTTAATGTAATATTGATTCTTTTTATGTGACTGTAATTACTTGGCACTTTGGGTGTTTCTACACTTATTTCTAGACACGTCTAATAAAGCGAAGTTTTTCTTCTTCTTTTTTTCCTGCATTTCCTCAAAAAACATATATATATATATATATATATACATATTTGGAACCTTACAAATCAAGAAATCAGGCTTTTTTATGGGATTATGTGAAAAATTAAATGAGAATACGATTCAACATTTTGGGTTGAAATGTCCGTTGCATTATTAATTAGGTTTTGGGTTTGGTTTAATAGTGGTTTTAATTAATGTATCTCATAGATCTTCCAACGTAATCCTTATCATAAAATCATTTCTAAGCGGTAAAGTTAGAGAGTATGAGAACGAGATACCATAAAATCTTCGCACATCTTCATAGATAACTCATCGATAGACTGTAATTTCTTTCAAGTTTTAGGTGGGATATTAATATTATTAATCACAAGATGTATAATACCGTTGGCAAAAACAGTATAAATTAACTTTATTTTAGGTAAATAAATAATTCGCAGGAGAGGTTCTTCGAAATTCAATGTACAATATATATAAAAAAAAAAACGATTTCTATTTTTCAATTGCCAAAGCTTTCTCTTATAATTATATCTGATTTAGGTGCAAATGTTCTAGGTTTAATTTATATGTTGCCTTTGATTCTTTTAAGGTACTGTCGTTTGATTCTATCCGTTCAACATATCACATGGAGTGGACGACGTGGCCTCAAGAGAAAAAAACAAATGAGTCTATTTTTTTCTTTAAAAAAAAAAAAAATCTGGTGATCATGTGAAATTTCGTGTGCGAATGTTGTTGGGGAAAAATAAAACTTAGTCACATGGAATTAGTAGATTCTTCAGCAAGTTAGTGGTAAAAACCTGCGAGGTGATCGATTCCCCTATATATATAATTGATCATCTTCGTATAATTATAGATTAAATATTAAAAATCTTCACATAAGAATCATATCCGAAGAGTGTGTGTGTATATATAATATGTATTATATATACATATTGTAATGAATCTAAGTGGAAGTACGAAGAGAATAGAGAGTCTAAATTACAAAGATAAATTCGATTTTTTTTTTTTTGACGAATATCTTTGACAATAATTGATCTATTCCAAGCGCACATGCATTTGTAGGGACATGTTTTGGTAGAGAAGAATTTAAATCTACTCATGGTTTGGAATTAAACTGTGCACATGTATATCGTGAAGTGTGGAAAATGGGATGCGTAGCTCTAACATGTTTAATGGCCCATTGTGTAATTGCGTGCAACCTTAATATTTTCTATATCGAGTTATTTTCTGTCTATATGCTTTTACATTATATTGGTGAATCATGAGAAGTATGTGGAAATTGGGTAAGATACCATTGTGAAAATAGTTGCTCTCTCACTTAGAGGACTTTGTATTTGTGTCGTTACACTATGGAAGAAATGTTTTAGTCTTGCCCGTAGTTTTTACTTGAGATTTGAGTTTTCCATGCAAAATCCATATGTTAATTTATTTCCCATTTTAGCTTTTTCTTATCTCTGGCTTCTGTGTTTTTTATCTTGATCTATAATAAAATTGGGACAGGTCAGTGGATTGTTGTAATAAGTTGAATATGATAGACGAGATAGGCTGGAGGCTTGAAGCATAGATCTAGGATCTAGAACTTGTAATAATGTACTCATTTAATTGTAGGGACAGTGAGAGAGTGAAACAAGGAGAATTTGTAATAATGGTTCAATTTTAGGTTGTCAAATGATAATAAGTGTGATTTTAGTAAAATTAGGCTTGAAGAGGGCGAAAGCATTTGTGATAAACTAAAGTCTAGAATGACGATGAGTGGATACATGGGTAAGTGTATAGCAAATCGATTGGTGAAAAAACAATAGTTGAATTCATTCTTTATTTGACTTGTTGAGGTGATGAAAACCATAATACATAGAAATACTATGAATTGGTGAATGCAAAAATGTGATACATTTGAAAATTTATCAGCGTGTCGTATTTTATCCACATAATAATTTGAATTTTAAAATTAAATAGATAAATTATAACATCAAGGAAAAGAGAGGGGGGGTTTATATCAAAAGGAAAGAGAGAGAGAGAGAATCTTCATGATATAGGAATCCGTGTTCTATTGCGAGGGGAAACTTCTTCCTTGACAAGGAGTTAAGTTTTGCTAGTTGTTTTTATTTTCAAATTTGTTTCTTCCTTTTAGTTTTGATGGTTTTGGTAAAAATGTCTTAGAACAATCAAAGAAGGAAAAGGTAGTTGATAAATTATTTTCTTTTTATCTTTTGCAATTGTTGTAGAAATAGCCAATTATATTTCATATGCTATGATATAGCATTTAAATTTTAACAAAATTAGTGATTCATGTTGTGAGATGATGTTACATTATATAATTGTTTTATTATCATTTAATTTTATACTTGTACATGTTTATTAAATTCCTTTCTTTTGTGGCTAACTTTATATGTATCTTACTATAGTTTGTATTATATCTTAATTTTTTCATGTATCTTATTTAAATGTGATTTTTTTTTATGATGTAGGTTAAAATAGATTGTTTGTCAAATTTTTTAATCTACATAATACCAAAAAATCAAATTTAGAGGATACATGGAAAAATAAGATATAATACGAACAATAGTAAGATACCTATAAAGTTAGCCCAAAAAAAAATTATTTAACAAACATGTACAAGTACAAAAAAGAAATTTATTTATTAAATGTAACATCATCCCACAATTATAATCACTAGATTTTTTTTTTTTTTTGCCTAAGGAATTTTATTAAAATTTAAATGTTGTATATTTCTATATGAATTGTAATTGGCTAGTAATTGCAAAAAAAAATATAGAAAATAATTTTTTTTTAATTTTTTATTGTTCCAAGAAACCTTTACCAAGGTCATTAAAGCTAAATGGAAGAAGTAAATTTAAAAGCAAAAACCATTAATAAAACTTAACTGCTTATCAAGGAAGGAGTTTCCTTTCCCCTCATAAATAAACACGCATTCCTATACAATAAAGAATTTCTCTTTCCTTTTGATATAGAACCCCTCTCCTTGTCTAAATCTAAGCCACACTCCATAACTAGACCATAAGATAAGATCCTAACCTAAAGAAGAAGGTAGGTATGGAAAAACGTAATCGTATTATTATTGATGGTGGGTTGAAATGGGGTTAGATTTCATCCAACAAATGAAATGCTTTTAATTTATTATCTTAGACGCAAATGCTTCTTTCTTCCATTACCTGCTTCCATTATTCCTGAGTTTGATTTTTTTTCACTACACCTTGGAATTTTCTAAGTATACAACTTTCTTTCTTAGATTTTCATTTTTGTATCCATATGATATGTTTTGTTATAAGATTTATAGTTTGATAATTATTTTCAGTTTGCACAAAGGATTATATAAATTTGAAACTTTAAGTTGTTTTTATTGATTTATGGATAAGTAGTCTTTGTGGATAATTTGAAGATTCTTTCATGTTTTTGTCAATCATTATTCAACTATCTAAATATTTGCAAGTATTTCTTGTGCAATAATAGGTGACTTAAGAGAAAAAATGTACTTTTGTAGCAATGAAGAACGAGATGTAATTATTAAAGTTATTATTAGTTTTGGTTATTAGAAGCATAAAAGAAAGGATAAGAAAACTCTAGTTTTCTATGGAGGAACTCATTCTAATTCCTCTAAAACTCAATGGATCATACATGAGTTTCACCTTGAAGGACCCAATTAAGCTACTCTAATTCAATACAGGTAAGATCAATCTCACTAATGCTCCATAATTTTTTTGACTTTGTATTAAGATGTACGATAGAATGGTACTGAAGAATATATTATCTTAAAGTTTGATATAATATGAAGTTTCTTTTTAAAAAAATAATTTTGATTCTGATCCAAATTTTTGGTGTTAGATGTAAAGATTGGAAAGTATATAAGGTATTTCGAAGAAAACTGAAGCCTAAAAAGCATGGAGATATTGTTTCACAAACTAGTGCCATTGTGATTAATTTCAAAAGTGAAGATGTTGTTGTGCTTAATCCTCTTTCACCTCCTTCCCCATGTTCAAGCTTGGTTGACCATGACGAGATTAGTGTCTAACATATAATAAATTGCTTTTCTCTTATTTTGTCTAATGCATTAGGAGGATATGATACTTTTAACCTTCTAATAAGATTCTTAGCACCTAATATGAATACATGTAACGCCCTAAGAACCTAAATGGACACTACAATCTGCCACATATCCCGGCTAGTCCAGAATATATAACGATACTAACTTAAGGAGTTTATAAATTAAATAAAATACTAAGCTAATTAGGGTGTTTTAATACTACATAGAGAGATGGCACTTTATTACCTTTTGAAGGACTATTTTTTTTTAGCATGAGATGATCATGTATCTCTTTGCAAGGAAATTTAAAAGAGAATAATGGTTTTTCTATGTTATTTACACTAGATATGTAAAATTTAGATTGCTTCCATTAGGACATTTTTAGAAATCAAGTTGGAAAGCTAGTCATCACTTAGGCTAACAAGTTTCTCATGAAATTTCAACATCATATATATTTTCATTGTTAATAGTTTAAATAACCAAAATTATTCATTTAGAGTAAATTGAACAAGAAATTTAAACCAAATGGTAAAAGAATGAAGTGTTGTTCCTTCATATGAGAAAGACTTTTTCTTTAGTTTTTCCCTTCCAATTACAGTTGAAACTGTTCACAATTCCATGAATCAAGGTATTTTTTTTTCCTATAAAATATAATGGAGTATTGTATACTACTACATTGTTTAGAACATTGCCTCGTTCTAAGGGAGCAGACTAAATAATTATGTCCCCAACTTAATTCATAAGAACATTTGGATTATATATGTAGGCATTCTTAATAAAATTTAAACTATTAACTATTTTAAATTGACATAACTTTATTTTCCCAATGTATTCTTTCTTTCTTTTCTATTAAGATTTTGCTATTATGATACAAGATGGTATGATAGTTTGAAATGTTACATAAAGTTTTCATTAGCACTTAGGAAAGGACTTGCCATGGAGTTAATTTAATTATTACATTTGCAAAGAAGTGATAGTTAAATGCTATTAATTAATTATGAGTTACGAGCAATATATTATTAAAAAAAAAAAAAAGAAATCCAATAAACAAAAGAGTAGACGATGTTATGTGTTGCATAATCATGTCCCTTGTGGAAAAGGGTTAGTTTCCTTGTATTTGTAATTTGGTGACGGCACCAACAAAAAGTAGTTAAATGCTTTATGGCATGAAGCATCTGCACATGCGGTTAGATTTTGGCATCCATTAACTGTGCTTGTTATTATTATTTTTTTTTAAGTTCCATTCGTTTTAGGAAAAATACTCTTCGAGAAGCACATTTTATTTAAAAAGGTTTAGTAAAAAGTGTTTTCTCTTCTAACTTTTCTCTTCTAATAGGCGAGAATATTTTTCATTAAGAGGAAATCTTAGACTTTACCATGAAAACGAGTTATGTTTTTTAAAATGTAAAGTCAGTCTTTCAATTTAATCTCCACATTTTCTACAATTTCTATTTGCATTTCAATAATTGACCTCTAAATTAAATTGTAAACAAGAAAATACTTTAGTGGACAAAAATAACCAAAAGATTAGTTTAAAAAATTGCAAAGTTAATCAGATTGCAATCATGAACATTAAAAGATTACCTAGATTTTAAACTTTCACTTTACATATTAGGATTAACATAATGTATTCATGATATTACAATTGATTTAGGCATGACTATAAGTCATGGAAATGAGTTGGGAAAAAATTTTCCAGCATATTTGTATAAAAACGATCACTCACGTAGAATTTTCAGAAAAAAATATATTTAAAAAAAATATTGTCCATTGATAAGTCATCTTACTGTGAAACAAATGGAGCCAAATTATGCTATCTTTTTCTTCTTCTCCTTCTTTTTATCATTTGTGTGATATGCGAATCTGCAAAAGGGTCCTGGCCTGGATGTAGGTAACTCATAATTTGATCCCATTACTGCCGATTGCAATATTGTTGGATAAGGGGCCTATTCTAACACCACCACCGTCACTCCATCCACTCTAAAAAAAAATAGTAATACTAATAAATAAAAAAAAAACAGAAAACATGAATGTCGAAATGAGATAGAAACCAACATGATAAGAAACTACTAAGTCGAATATATACGAATTAATATAATTGTTAAACAAACTAATTACTTATAATTTATAATTGATTTGATAAATTTGAGATAATGATATGAAATAAAACTTTAATACAACTTGCAAACATCAATGATTGTGTCTTTCACTAGATATGGAATAAGTAAAAAGTATATATATTTTAATTCAAAGGCTGGTTGTAAGGAAAAAAAAATGTAATGTAAGGTCAATCTTGATTAAAAAACAAAAGCTTGTAATAGTTTGTTTCACATACACTCAAATGAATATAGGCTTACTGTATTTTGTACCTCTTCCTTTATATATTGGGAAAATTGTAAATAACCATCATAAACTATGATTTAGATGAAAATTGACTCCTTAAATTTTTAAATTATAGTTTTTAACTCCCTAAACTTTAATAAATTGATAATATAAAAGACATTTCTTTTTTTAGTTAAAAAAGGTCACGTTATGGTCAAAGTTTAGAAGATATTAAAATAGGTTTTGATAAGTTTTAGGAAGGTGTTTGTGCACCAAAATTAAAATTTAAGGAGGTTATTCTCAATTTATGGAAAAGTCAACAAAAGGAGTTCTTGGTAAGTTAAATGGTTTGCGTGTTCATGATGGTTGTTCTTATTTAAAAACTGAATATTTAGGTTATGCTTTTGTAGTTCTTGTGAGTGCACAAGCATGTTATGTGTTTTGCTATGCATGTGATCACACATGTTCATCAATTCTAGGTCTTTTCTTGAGTTTACGTTGTTCCAGTTATGGAGTTTGTAGCCAGGAAATGAAATCTATAGTGGGATAATGTTACATTTTGTACCTAAAGTCTGTCAATTTTTTCAATTTACTACTCAAAGTTTTAAAGTTTTAATTTATTACCTAATCAAACTTTTTGTATATAAGAAAATCCTCTAACCTCTCCTCTGTAATTTCCCCTTACCTCTAGCAAGTGCTATCCAATCTCTACCGAGCGAAATCTCTCTCTCCCCTCCTGATGGCCCTAAAAAAACCCTAGTCATGATGATTAAGCCTTATCTAGACATATCTCCTTTTAATTGCCATCCAAACGTAAGTTTCTCTCTCTAAGCCTAGCCAAGACCCATCTCAACTCCTTTCTAAATTTTGTTCCAATTTAACTAATCTTTAAGAGTAAAACAAGTTTTAATAGATTTTATAAGTCAAGTTCTCTCAAGAAAACCTGAATTTAGATCCGATTCCATCAGGTTTGCATCTAACCAAAGCCCTAATTGACCTCTTGTAGGTATTTGGGAACCATCGCCATGCTACCTTATCAAAGCAAACCATCAAAGTTACACCATTAGCCATTACTAGATTGCTACTCCAAAAGCACCCAATAGCCTCAATGATGGTTAAGGCATTTTGAAGAAGCAAAAAACCACCTCCATTAACATCTAACAAATGATATTGCCTCTAGATTCTCTCCTCTCTATTCTACGGTACTAAAAAATTGATCAACATAAATTTCTTATGCTCTTGTTGTGATTGTCGATGGGTTAGTTTATTGTATGGATGTATAGTAGAGATGGTTGAAAGAGAGAGATGGTGGTGTTGAAGAAAGAGGGAGGAGAATATTTCTTTTTTAATTTTACTTTTAATAAATTTAATTGTTTAAAATTAAAATATTAGATGAAAATTAAATTCTTTTTAAGTTATTTTAATGAAATGAGAAAACACATATGGCAGTGACTACCATTAATAGATTTTTTTAATATATTAAAACACATATCACAACTAGATTCATAGAAAATGTCATGTAATCCAATACCTATTAACAAAATTAGCTCAGGTATTAATACTAACATCACAAAGTTTAATTAAGTAGTAAATTGGCACATTAAAATTTTAGGTAGTTAATTGAAAAAATGAGCGAAGTTTAGGTACCAATTGCAACATTAACCCAATATGTGGTTGAAGTATGTAGTCTGACGTTCGTAACAACAGTAAATAAAGGTATTTAGTTGGAGTGTTCATTGTTAAGTCAAGTTGTGAAGATAAAAATGATGGAGTTTGGAGAAGTCAAGAGAGAGAACTGAGATAGCGATGGAAGAGGATGGAAAAAAGCCTGTCAATTGTAATTGAATTGGCCTACTAGTTCTTAAAAAGTGGTAGCCAAAAGTACTTGAACTAGCCTATTTATTTGGTGGGTTATGGGGCAAAAAATTTAACGGTTGGATGGAAAGTTTTCATGAGCCATCAAGCTAATTCCAAACTTTTGTTTCTACATATTCTGACTCACTTTATATTAATTAAATTATACTTTAATTTATGGTTTTTTCTACACAAACTTTAATTTATGGTTTTTCTACACTTATTCATTAGTTAAGTAGGTAAGTTAAGTTAAGATCGAAAATAGCACTAAGTATAGAATGCCTTAACTAAAATACAAATGTCCTTTTAGAAGCTAAGACCAACTTTAACGCTAGGCTCTTCTGTAACGTAAAGGAACTGCCTTACGTTCCTCATGCAATAATCAACATCCTTTCTCCTGACAACATTCCCTTGATAAGGGACATCCTTAACTTTTTTCTAATAGTTTTTTATTAGTTAAAAGTAGTGATTGGGGCCTACAAAAATTTAAAAAATAATAATGTTCAAGAATTTTTGTGAAGCAACTCAAAAATAAAATATTGAGTTTCTTAAAAAGAGAGTTCCTTAAGATATTGATATGACATCTAAGAGTATAAGACAAGTTCGTCAAAGATAAGGATAGTCTAGTGAAGAATTAAGTTTAAGGGTAAAGGCTCGATAAGTATTAAGAAAATGTAATAAAGAGCTAAGTTTAGCACATAAAAGATACTATTTAGCATGTATTTTGAGTTGATTATCAAGATTCAATAGTGTAAAGTTTCGGTTACTTATTAAAAAGTTAGATCTAGGTACGTGTTTACCATACTTGCTACTTACAAATGTTAAGCTAGAAATCAAATAGACTAATAATTATTTGGCTAATAATTTTCTTGTTTATGTGTGTACATATGCTTTGGCATAGAGACTCATAATGCTAGAAAACTTGTAACAATTTGACCAAAACTTCTCCTACCGAGCTACTATCTACTTTAGCATAGAATATCATATGGTTTGTCCCTCAGTACAGAAGCCTCCTAGAAGGTCATCCATATTAGAGTTGAATTAGCCTGAGTATGCTTAACTTTAGAATTCTGAGGTAACGTCTTAAGTTCCAGAGTGTTACATGGGGTAAGTCATGAAACTCAATACAAGCTATTGCACAAAGCACACAAATATGCAACACTATGTACAAGCTTATAAATACTAAATGCAACATACAACAATTTAATTATCTAAAAATAATCAGTTTACCAAATCCACATAGTTCTAACAACCAAGAGTTTAGGAAAAAAGAAATTCCTCTACCAAATAAAACAAACATAAGATCACAACCCTGAGTATCTATCAATAGATTTAACCATAGAATTGTGTCTTAATTTCAACAAAACAAATCATAGGACCGTAGCCTCAATTTCTCACTAACCTAACACATGCAATGAACAAATAGTAGCCACATATCTATTGTCTTGCTCTTGTTTGTCAAACTCACAATTCTATCTAAATTTGGAACACATAAATGATTTTGCATAAATTAGATTTGGTGGAAATATAAACTTGTAAAATCGTAAACTAAAACTTATAATTATAATTAGAGTATACACTTGAATGTTTTGCATTCATTTTAATTAAGAAAAGTTTCATAAAATTAGAAAAACTTAAAATCATATGAGTTGACTCACGATTTGAACAATTATGGTCCAACTTAACTACTTAAAGAATTTAAAATTATTCAACATTTATAATTCAATATATAAAGTTAATCTCATATCAATTTATGAGTTAATAATCTTAAATATTGAACTATCACCTTTTATACTTTTGATCGTAGCTTATCAAATATAACTAAGTCCTCTAAATAACTCAACATGGGGGTAAAGAAATTAATTGGGCTACTTAGATTATGAAAAAATTGTATGAAAAGGAGGGTCAATCGACCACATGGAGTTGACCATCATGTCTAGTTGACTACAACTTAGTGTAGGATCAATCAATCCTCTTATAAAGGTCATAAAACTTACACTTTTAGAGTCTCTTACCTAAGATCCTAATGGGGATCATGTTCCTCGTCTTAGCAATTTAGTAGCCCATTGCATGTTACGAAAATTGGTGAGCTTCAAATGAAGTTTACGTCACCTTTGCATAGAAGTATATGGAGTGGCCTTTATTTTATATATAGATATAATTGAATAGGGTAAACTTCATAAACCTTAGGTTGCATGGACTGAAAGATATATAATGAAGACTTGTAATTATTTTCTTTCTTAGTTTTAAGTCTATTTTATATGTTACAATTATGTCTCCGCTTTAAATAATCCATTTACGTTTATACCCTTATGTCGTGTTTGGTATAGGGGAATGAGTTAGAATGGAATGGAATTGAGTGAGCTAAATAATAGAATCATAATTTTGACTCTTTAAAGGTAAAACTAAAATCCTTCTTAAAGTCGAAATAAATAATTTTGGAGAATTGTGATTTCAGCTTTTAAAAGTGCATCCAAATGTAGGGAAAAGGATTAAAACCCAAAATCGTGATTCCATTTTTACCCATTCCCACATACCAAAATGTAACACTCAGGTTTGTTATATAAATTTTGTTAAATTATTCATACAATTACAACACTTGATATTAAATGATAACCTAGAGATATTTCTTTAAAAAACCTTAATTCTTATCAAACTTAATTGATAATGGTGAACAACTAAACAAACCTCTTGAAACTAATCATTAATGTAACTTAAGTACGGTTTTTATCCATACTAGGTCAAGATTTAAGTCAGTATCAAGTGATTTCCAATCTCCTAAATACTTGTTCTTGAACCAAAGTTAGGATTTTTCTACAATAATGCTAACAATATAGCATTACCATAACGCTAACAATATAGCGTACTATTATAACAGGATAGATAGTGTAAAGTAAGTTTTACTAAATTAATGATTTAGATTGGCCAATATTACAAAAATACATTTTTGCTAGTGTTATCATAGAAACACCCACAAAGTTAACTTTATTCATCAAAATTCAAATTTTAATAACAAGTTCTTTCTCGATTCACAGAAGCAATCTCTAATATTGCTTAAACCGAAATTGATCAATTTTTAAAGTTTTCAGGTTTAAGGTTTTAAGGAAGGAAGAAAAAAAATATCTTATATTGAATCCTTACGAAAATGAAAATCCTTAATAGAAAATATTAAGCCTTTGATTTGTTTCTAAAAATGCTTACTTAGGATTAAGAATCAATTTGTTTTTATTAATGAAAAGAGGGCACAACAAGTACTTAATAATGGTTTACCTTTACGTTTTGTACAATGCTTCGAAACCTAAATGGGATTACAATTCACTACATAACCCTGCTAGTCAGAATTATGTAAGACCTCTAAGTCCATTAAACGTTATCATAACATAACCATTCTACAGATACTTAAAGATTCAAAAAAGGGTAAATATCAACACTTACTTAAAACATCAAGACTTAAAGTTCATAATACTTCATTAATACTCAGAAGTCAACCAACACAAAATAATAAGCATCATAAGATAGCACTAAAAGTAGCTAAACACTTTAGAATACTCAAACCAGAATAACATAATAAAAAGGAGTCTATCTCCTCAACAATGAGACTCTTACAACATAACATAAAATGACTCCAATAACATAAGTCTGCTTAAGCTAGTCATCATAGAAACAAAGATACTTGACACCCTTTTGCTCCTAGATGTCATCCACAAATGGCTCCTCATATATAACATACTCATCTAATCTTGTGCTTGAAAAAGAATAAAGAATGAGCTAGAGCCCAATACAGGTGTACAAGTACATACAGATACTAAGCCTAAAATATTCACATGCATATAATGCAACTATAATAGAATATAAGCAAACAATAGTTTAATTATCTTTAATTTAAGCTAGTAATCAACAAAGAGATACTAATAACCCTACCATACCATGATCTTGGTTTACGTACATAGATAGATATAATATAAGTTTTCCTTTAAGTCATTTATTTTGAAAGTCTAAAGTCTAGAAACCTAATATTCTAATTAGGTCATCCTATACAAAAGTACACTAAGGAAATCTCATATATAATTAGCAGTTGCCCCCTTAAGGATCTACCACTACGAGCCCTTAGAGCAAATGGGTCAAGCACAACTAACAACCAAATTAATTAGGTCAAATATAAATTAGTTCAGTTTGATTACTAAGTCCTATTAGACACGAACAACAACCAAGCACCATGTACCTGAGATCACTCTACAGTAACTAACAAAAATTCTAAACTTCGGGGTCTCGTATGAAACAGCTGAAACCACTCAACAAGGAAAGAACTCGATACCCAACACAAATCTGTTTGAAATTAAAAACAAATATATACATTAACTTTCAAAAAATCGATAACTAAGTTCTACCTAAATGTTACTTATGATCTTATTAATCTATTACTTATTAATATATAAACTTATCAATTCAAATGTTCGAGTAAATTTAATCGAATTGAATCATAGTCTAGATAGGAATTGGAAATCATATAATATATACAATAGAGTAAAAGTTAACACATACACACACACATATATATATATATACACACAATATTTATTTACTCATATTTTAAGGGTACAATATATGGAAGAGAAATAATAAGATAAACATATAATGAGAATGTTAAAATATATGGCTTGCTAACCAATATAATAAAAAGAATACATATATTATTAAATAACACTAGAATTCATATAAATATGTAAAAGGAAAGCATTTTAGTAAAGGGAAGCTAAAATAGATATAATACACTATTAATACAATATATTACATAATAATAATAATAATCGTGGTAAAAATAACTTAATAATAATGACAACAATAATAATAAATCCAAGGCATAACATAAGGGAATGGAATCATCTGTAGACTAAAATCAATAATTTAAAGTAGTATATATACGATACAAGTATCAACATAACTCTACCTCCAACAAAAAAAATAATAGCCCAACTCCACATCTATACATATATACAATAATAAAATATATGGCATAATTTATAATAGTAAACTTTTATATAAAATAATAGTATAATATAGCATATAACATAATTTATAATAGAAACTTATTTACTAGCAAAATAATTATTTTTTACAATAATAGAGGAAAATAAAAATAATATGATACGTACATGATACCAAAAAGGTGACCGAGTTGACTGGCTGGATATATAGCCAAGACAAGAGTATTCGATAAACACAGAATTGTCGCCAAATAGTAATCCTACTAGAAAACAAATAAACCAGAAATTACACCTTATTTTACAAAAACCCAAAACAATTATCTATAAATAACTTTACCAAAAAAGCTTGAAGCAATGCTTGGAAATCCGTCGCTATCAAAACAAATGACCAGCCAACTTATATAATAACAAGAGAGAAGAAAAGGGAGATTGAGAAATTGGGGAGGGAGGGGAAGGGGTAAGGTATGTGGGTTTGGACGAGAGTGAGAGACACGACAAGAGAGAGAAAATTGAAGAATATGGGATTGTGGGGGTTTGATCAAGGGAATGAAAAACAAGAGTAAGAGAGATGAAGGGAGATGGGATAAGAGAATGGGAGAATAGGAGTATGGGTCCAACAGTGAGAGAGTAACAGCGAGAGAAGAGATTGAGACTGTGAGGGGAATTGGGGGTTATGGAGTTCGTGTAGTAGGAAATAAAGGGGAGGGGTCTAGGAGAAGAAAGAAGATGAGGGAATGAGAGAGAGTGAGCCAAGAGAAAGAATTGCAACGAGAAATTAGATTGGTAGGGTTTAAGGTAAGTTTTAGAAGATTTTAGTGTATTCTAGAATCTAACATAGTGAATCTAAGGAAATTGGGGAAAAATAAAATATAATTAAAATGAAAATAAAAGAATAAAGAATATTAAGAAAATAGGATTAGAATTAGGATTAAAATATAGAAAGATATAGTATAATAATAAAAATATATACTTTATTTGTAAAATGAAGCTATCTTATTTATGGTTATATATGATAAGGGCTGTTTGAAAACATTACCGTGATCCTTGTTTTAAATATTTATAAGGCAGAAATTCAAATAAGCCTAAAATTACATTAAAATTTATAAGTTGAAAATTTTCCTTGCTAATAAAGCATTTTATAGCGACATAACCTAAATAAATTTTATTACTGATGTTGTCATCACAAATCCTTCTCTTGATCTTTAGAAATAATACAATTTGGATTAGGTTCTTACTAAACCTAATGGAAGGAAATCAATTGAAAAAGGATGAAAAGTAAATGCCTTGATGTTTCGAGTTTCCCTCTCTACTACTTCAAGAAACCTTAACTAAGAGAATGTTTCTAGGATTTCTTCGGTGTCAATGGCAAGAGAATAAGAAGAATGACTTTAGTATCTAAATGGAGTCGTATGAAAAACCATCATGACATGAATGATAGAATTATCATTTTACCTTCATTTTTAAAATATTTTTTAAAACATTCGATAATCATCATGTTATTCTATAAGTGATCCATATATATTTTACCCTACCAGCAATCCCATAACTACCCCAACAACCCTTTACATCACATCACCATAAACTCAATATCATTGTTATCATAGCTATAATAGCCATCCGTTGTTTCCAACGAATCTTGCAATAGTGATTATTTATGGGAGGTGATGCCGATAGTGTTTGGTGATAATTATAATGGGGTAGTGCTAGTGATGGTCATGGAAATAGTGGTAGTGGCAATTGAGTGATAAAGGTAGTGGTGTAATGGTAGTATGGTGATGTAATGGTTAGAGGCATGGCAGTGGCAATTGTATATGGGATCTTTAAGACAAATGCAATAGGGTTATGGTAATAGTTATGATACAATGTTATTGGTGGTAGTGGCATAGTGGATACTGCTGGTGTTTTCGTGATAACGATGGAGGTAATAATTGTAATAGTAATGGTGATGACAATAGTAATAGTAATAAAGTTTGGATGAAAAGTCTATAGTTCTTGGTTGTTCCTAGATATTTTTGTAATACTTAAATTTTTATGCATTGTGTACTATAATATGTGTGGCTTCCTACATTACAGACATTCTCCCAGCTATTTAGCATTGTAAAGTTAATCAAGATTCTCGGGCTAACCTATGAGGGCTTCTAATAACATCCATGCCAGGAACAAAACTATCGCACCCAAACTCTTTACTTCCATCATTATTGTTGAGTTCTAAAGTCTTCCTTCTAATTTCACTCAAGCCAAACTCTAAGCTTAACAAACATGTTTCATTCCCATCGCCTTCGAAGACCATTGTCCACAATGGTGAATCGAGGTAACACAAGCACAAATCTATGAGAAATTCCCAAGTTGCTTCCTCAAAAGAATGATTTTTCCACTTGATAAGTCCTATTGCTTATGCTGAGTTCTTTCATTTCACCATCCTTCTTTCAAGAATAGCTTTAGGAACTAATTCTTTTGCGATTTCTACAAGTAGATCGACAAATCTAAGGGATAAAGTGCCAAGAAAAGGCTTCAATTGAGAAACGTAGAAGGTCAAATGGATGGAGGGCTCAGCAGGTAACTCAAGGCAAGAAGCTACTAAACCAACTTTATCTAGAATTTTATATGGCCCAAAGTACTTAGCTAGCAATTGCTATCTGTATTTACCCTTTAAACTGGTTTGTTTATAAGGTTGGAGTTTAAGCTAAACCCAGTCTCTTATCTTGAATGTACAATCTGTCCTCTTCCTGTTTTTCATTTGTTGCAATTGATTTTGTGCTCGTTTCAAGTAGAATTTGAGCAGTCAAATCATTTCTTCCCTATTAGATAGAGTTATGTCTACCACATAATTCCTTAAATCCCTAGTGATGTACAGCAAATCTATAAGAAGAGAGTACCCATGAAGAACTTCAAAAGGAGTACGTCAGATACTAGTGTGGTAATTTGTGTTATACTACCATTCTACTGGAGTCGAATAATAACTCCATCACTTAGGATATGCACTGGTCATACATCTTAGATAAGTCCCTAACCATTTGTTAATTACCTCCGTTTGACCATCACTTTGAGGATGGTAAGCCGTAGAGTAATGAAGGTCTACTCTTGCCAAAATTGACTCAAGAATAGTGGATCCCTATCACTAACTACATTCTCAAGTAGCCCATGAAGCTTGAACACATTGTACATGTAGGTTGTTGATACAGTTTTGGCAAAAAAAAGATGATTTAACCTAATAAAGTGCTCGTTTTTACTCAATCGATCAACAATGGCCATGATCACATCCTTACAATTAGATTTATGTAAGCCTTCCACAAAGTCAATACTTACATCTGTCCAATACTCCTAGGGAATGGGCAAGGGTTGTAATAGTTTAGGGCTTACCACATTTTCTGCTTTTTGTTGTTGGAAAATAGCACATTCTCATACATATTATCAAACCTCTCTCTCCATCTTAGGCTAATAGTAGAGAGAACTCAAGCATTTGGAAGTTGCTTATGATCCCAAATGGCCTCTAATAGCTCCATCATGATAGATGTCTAGCAACTTCTTCTTTAAGTCCGACTTAGGACCAGCTACTAATTTGCCCTTCCTCTTGAGTAAACCTTGGTCCAAAGTGAATTTTCCATTACTTTGGCCCACTTCTAGTTTTTTTAGGATATCTTGGTACCCATGGGCAGCTCCCTAACTATCTTTAATCTCTTCTAGAAGTTCAAGTGCAACCACCTTGAATCTTATTGCTTGTAAACTATTGTTAGTGAACCTTAAAAGAGCATCGACCACCAAGTTATAACTCCCACTCTTAATTGTATGTCATAGTCCAATCCTAGCAATTTCGTCAACCATTTCTATTGGCTTAGCGTCACCAATCTTTGCTCTAAGAGATACTTAAGGCAATGGTGATCCGTCCTTATGGTAAACTTCCTTCCTAGCAAGTAATGGTGCCACTTTTCTACAGTGTGGACCAAGGCTAAGAGCTCCTTTTCATATGCAGATAACTCTTGCTATCTTAGTGGAAGAGTCTTGCTTATAAGCAATGGGGTTGTTTTCTTTCATAAGAATCACTCTTATTCCATCTCCACAAGCATCCATCTCCATGATAAAGGCCTTAGGATAGTTTGGCAACTTAAGAAATGGAGCACTAGTGAGTGCCCTCATTAATTTTCAAAAGATTCACTAGCTTCCGCACCCCATTTAAATTATCCCTTCTTAAGCAGCAAAGTTAAGGGTCTAGCCATAGCTCCAAAGCCTTGCATAAACCACCCATAGTAACCAACGAGTCCCAAGAATCCTCTTAGTTCTCACAACGTCTTAGGTATGGACCATTTCATGATTGCCTCAATTTTTCTAAGGTCAATAGCAACACTGTCTTTCGTGATTATATGGCCTAAGTATTCTATCTCCTTAGTGCCAAACACACATTTGCTGTGTTTTAGATGCAACCTCTCACCATGTAGCACATCAAAGACCCTTCTTAGGTGTTGTACATGTATGATCGTGTCCATGCTATAGACCAAAATGTTGTCAAAAAACATCAAGACAAACTTCCTCATGTATTCTTTGAAAATATGATTCATTAATCCTTGAAATGTGGTCATAGCATTAGTTAACCCAAAGGGCATAACTACAAATTCATAATACCCCTCATGTTTTAAAGGCGGTCTTGTAGACATCTTCATCATGCATTTTGATTTGATAATAACCCAATCGTAGATCCAATTTAGTGAAATAGCTAACCCCACTCAACTCATCAAAAAGATTTTCAATGATTGGAATTGGAAACCGATCTTTGATTGTATACTTGTTGAGTTCTCGATAATCTATATACATCCTCTAAGTGTTGTCCCGGTGAAGCAAAAGGACTATGGCTGGATTTTATCACTCCACCATCCAACATCTCTTTAACCATATCCTCCAACACATTCTTCTACATCACATAATATCTATAAGGCTGAATGTTGACTGGCCTTGTGCCTTATTGCAGAATAATGCGGTAGTTAGATGGCTTGTTTGGTGGTAGTATCTTAGGGACCTCAAATAGATCATGATATTCTTCTAACAAATCCACTAAGTCAGCCCATAGGTATTCGTTAGAAACGCTGTCATTACCAATTTTGTGGCAGCAAACTATCCAACATTGAAGTTGTAATGCAGCTTCATTAATCAAAAGTTTAGAGAGTGTCGTACCAGCTATTGGCCGCACTTGCTCCTTATATGCAATAAGTTTACACCACTGCTGTTTCCATTCAAATTCCATAGTGAGGGCCTTGAAATTCCATCGAATTGTACCAAGAGCAGTCAACCACGGTACCCCCAATATTAAATCATACCCAGTGAAGGGCAATAAATGAACATCAGTCACAAAGGTTAACAAACGCGTTTCAGTACGGTTGCAGACTTACCACTATTTTGCTTCCAAGGTCATCATTTGCATGAAATATATGACAACCAGTCGTACAAAAGGTTTAAAAGTTCAATTTGTAAATTTGGAGATGGTTGCAATATTTTGCAAGGTCTTCGAGAGTATTATTGCAGTAATTTCATCTCAGGGTATATTGCATAATGATCATCAGACTGGAAAATTTTTCCGAATGACCCAACGAATTCTAAATCCATGTACCAGTGAAGGCCCGAATTTCAAAATAAAGCGAAAATCTCTATTAACCTGACTTCAACATCATGGCAATACAAAGTCACGCCATTGGTTTGATTCCGAATTCATGTCCTTAATCATTTTCCATTGCTCTAACATTTTCAAAATTTAATACTTATCCCCTAAAATAGGCATGAGCCTCTTTTCTATGGGCTTGGTTATCTATATATAATTATTTTCGACGTGGATATTAAAATACGAAAGACAAGAACCATATTAATATTTATGTTGACATGGCACAACCCCTTATTAAGAACAGATATTCGTATTGACAAATCCGTGTTACAACTAAGGAAAATGATTAAATATTTACCTTTAAAGCAAACATCTGTATAAGACACCGGCTACTTCCTCAGCTTTCATCACCTCCAATCAGAGTAACCATTTTCAATTTTTACATCTTACTTATAAAAGAAGTGTTCTTCATTTTGTTATAAAGTTTGGTTTTTTTTTTCATGGTCTGATAGAAAGATTTATGCGACCAGGGCGCCTATCATATTCTACAACTTTTCATTTTCTTAATTCTTTTTTTTTTTATGGTTGAATCTTCTAAAAAAAATAATAGACAGTAATTTTTCATAATTTTAAACATTCAAATATAATAAAGAAATCGAAAGAAAAATATATAAAAGATCTACAGGGCGGATGGCCTTTCGACTCTTGGTTAGAGTAGAGAGAAAAAAAAAAAAGTGAAACTATTTTGCAGATTTATTGAGATTTCATAATGACTAGCTAGTTATCGTTCACCTTTAGTCGAACAAGCCACCTAAAGTAATAGGTACACCAATTCTACTAAACCATAAAAGAAAACTAATATCTGAGATACAGTGGAGTTGCACAACCCTGCAAACTCAATCTCCATGGATTTGAAAGGGTCTTTTCTTTTGATTCTCCATTCTCCATGCAGCTATGCTGGCGATCCATCATTTTAGTTGGATCACCATATAGTGGTGGCCTAGTGCTAGAGCGAGTAGCTATCCTCCGGTGTTTTTTAAAGTCATCTTTTTTTTTTTTTTTTTCAAACCAAAAGTTTCAATTATTTTAAGATTTTTTTTTTTTTTTCATTAATAGACTATGCTTTTGTATTTTGAAATTTGGGAAATTAAATCTGAAGCCATGGGATCTCCGCGGATTCGAAAGCACGAAACGTTGGCCTTTTATCCATGTGCTTATTTTGTTTAACTCTAAATTATTTGAGAGGCAAGGAAGATTTTTTTTTATTTTTGTGATAGGTAAAATTACTAAATTAACCCCCTTCACTTGAAAAGAAAATAACTTAATGTTGTGGGAATTACACGCATAAACCATAATACTTTGAATTTTGAATATATTTATATAATTGCAAAATTAAAAAATTAGAAGAAAAAAAAAACTCTGTTTTTTGGGATAGCTAGTAACACAAAATATTTAGCCGTTAGTTATATTATTAATATATATACCTCGATAATATCACGGGTATATCACGGCTAGTTATGTACATGTAAAAACTTACGTTATCAAACCTAATGAAGAGAATATATCAAATGATGTGAATGCCCATACATTGTCTATACCTTTCTTGGACGACAAGAAATAATAACTTTACCGAAAGCGACGAGAAACTAATCCTTAAAAACTTGACTTGGTGCATTGTTGTTTTACTGTCGGGCAATATGCTGGCCAATAAAAAATTCTATTGTACGAATTTTGTAGTTGATATTTCTGAATTTGCTTGGTTTATAAGAGAGAGAGGAAAAACTTGAAATTTGGAATAGAAAGGTATCAAATTGTAATAACTCAATGTTTTGAAAGCATTGAAGAAAATTATACTATTCCATTCACTTTTTAACGGAATCAATCTAACCTATGATTTAATAATTAAACATCTTATTAAAGAACCTTTATGATTCCATCTGTAAAATCATCTAACTCATAATTTGACTCTTTAGAAGTTAATATAAGTTAATATAATAAGATATTTAATAGTTAAAATTATGAGCTGAATTAATCCCATAAAAAAATGAATAAGATCATAAAATTTTCCACCTTATTATATTAATTACAAGTCAAAGACAAAGATACATTTCCCAAAGGGACGCAATCTTTCAATTTGAATTTGGGCATCAAATCTTATTATCTAGTTGTTAGATACATTGTTTGATGAGTAACGACCGTTGAGATGTTTAGATACGTCTAATATGCTTGAATAGGCACGAGTATTTTCTTAAGAAGTTATCAAACACGAATAAGCTCAATCTTGTCAATCACCCTCTTTGTCCAAATAGCATATACTTTGTCCAAACGAGATGTTGTCGATTTGGCTCTTAGGAGGCTTCGTTCAAACGTCAAACACTTTATATATATATATATATATATAAGGATTTTTCTACAAGTACGTTTTTACATTTTACGAGATTAATCCCGCCATTTATCTTATCCTTTATTTGAACTCTTTTAAATCCAATTCATTAAACAAACTGTAGATTCAAAGAATTAGATTTTAAAATAAAATGGAAATGAATGGTGAAATAAAAAACGAGACCAATCTTACTAAAATAGATAATAGGACCGCTGAATCTCCCTACATACAAAGTCCCTATTTATAAGAGATTTTTTTATGATTCATTTCTTACTTTTTACTGGATTGTACTAGCCCTCCATCCTAGTCTTAGTTTATATTCTTTTATATCTAGACCATCGAACCAATTATGAATTCAATGGTTTATATTCACAAATGTAAATTAATTGAAGAATGAAAGATTGAACCGATTCCATTAAAATTAAGAATAAGACCATAAAAGCTCCCATTTTATAAAATATAGGAATGATAATTTTAGTGATTACTGACCAAACAAATAGAGCATTCCACTTTGTCAAAAGATGAGGTGATCAAATTTATTGTCTATACACATTTCATACGAACGAAACCGATGCATTGGACCAAAGTTCTCGTTCAAAGTCATTGCACTCTAATCTCATTATTCGACCTTTGTACTAATACGGATCTGATGTAAATTTCCAAACGCAATCAAGATTCATTCAAACAATTGATCAAATGATTTCAAACTCACAATTACAACTACATATATTCGTATGATTATTATAGACACCTAATTTTTACCCTTCCATAGTCTTAATTTTTATTTTTACAAAAAGGGTCCTAATTCAAAAAAATAAAAAATAATAAAAATACTAAAAAAATAAGAAAAGGAAAAATTATAAACATTTTATAGATTTTTAGGAAGTAATTTATATTAAGAACAATTAGTTTTAGTGTTAATTTTAGTTTTAGTTTAGTTAAAAATTTTATTTTAGAAAATCAGATAGTTTAAATATAATTAAATTGTAATAAATATCAAGATACAGACAAACAGCCTAACGGATAAGTAGCGGAGTATTTGGGTGGATTTAGTTAGAGGTCACGGGTTCGAGTCTTAGCAGGCACCTATGTTGTAGAAGCGAGATAAAAATCAGTTTTATATTTAATTAAATTATATGGGTCTAGTTAAATCAGATTTTTTATGGAAAGGAAGACCTTAGAAAAGAAATAATACATTTGACTCAACCTCGTGTTTTTAGGCATCGACCTGCTTTTAGGTTAGGACGAGCCTTGAAAAAGCCTATTTTTGATTAGTTTCTCCGGTATAGGATAATTCAAAACTTTCTAATTGTGGCTTGTCTATTACTATTAGTGGAAATGGGCCGATGAGCTTTAGCCCTTGGGCCAGATCAAACAATTCTCTTTTCGAAGCCGTCCATTAACTAAAAAAGGCTTGCGGGCTTTCACCGGTAGGGAAGGTTCAAATTCGAAGAGATATGCCAATATAGCTTCAGTAGATCTAGTAGGAATGAGATTCTATGCCAAAGTCAGTCTCTTAAGAGTCAAGCTTGCCTCTCGGAAGGAGTCTAGATCCTAGTTCACATAGTGGCCACGACAGCATCCCCTTTACGATACGGCCTGAAGTCCACGCAGCGGCCGCGACAGCATCCCCTGTACGACACGGCCTAAAATTCACGCAGCAGTTACGACAGCGCCCCCCTCTAAACTGAATTCCTACATGAACAGCAGCGGAATAGCAACCACACACAACAACAACAGTGCACTTCCCCCTTTGTCCAGCAATCAGTGACCAGACTGGACGTCGATCATCCAGCTTCACACCACTACAGCACGTTGAGCAACAACCGAGCACAGCAGAAATCCAACGTCTGCAGTGCACCATCTACTACAGCACTCTTCACTGCAGAAGCCAACAGCTTTCATCCCTCTCCCGCAGCACTCATAACACATTACAGCATAGCAAACTCTAAGACACGCCCAGTCAACCCAACCCACAGCGCAGGCACAAACCACGCCTGAATCTTCGACCAACACAGACGTCGATGGCAGCCGCTATCTTCCCATCCACACCTGTAGCAGCCCCTTCACCACATAGCCAAATCAGGTTCGGTTGATGAGTTTTTTTATTTATTTATTTATTATTTGATTATTATTATTATTATGTTGTTAAGTCTTTAGTGATTTAATACATACATTAGTTTAGGAAATCTTTAAGTTTAGTTTTTATATTAGGTATATTTCCTGATGTTATTAATTCACTTAAGAGGATAATTGTTGAATAGAAATAGTGTAAACGCATAGATATATATATATATATATATATATATATACATGTGCTTAGGATTTCTTTAGAATTAGTTTTCTTATTTATTTAGAAATCTTCATATAGGAAATTGTTTTTTAGAAAAACTAATTAATTAACGAAAAAAGATTATAATGTTTTAAGGAGTCTTTAGATCACTTATGAGTTAGGGCCCTTTATTTATTTATTTTGAAAAAATTAAATTGATAATAACGTAAACTCGGACGATTTTCAAAAACTAAAATCAATCAACATACTAAAAATTTTAATAAAGAACTACGATCGTCTGATCCCGACTAACGAGTACATAGGCACCTTCGGGACGACGATAAAATATGTGGAAACTTATGTTCTTTTTTCTTTTGATTTTTATTTATTTATTTTTAAATATTATAATTAGAAAAATAATCATAATTTCAGCAAATAAATAGTGGTACCCATTAGGGTTTAATAGGTTAGCTCCCGAATTCGGAACCCTTTGATTCTTTATTAAAATTAAAATCAAAGATCGATAGCTAAATCGTAACCAATCCACCCAATTGATTATGATTTCTTTTTTTTTCCTAACTCCGGTCGGGTGGCGACTTCAAAAAAATAATTTTTAATAAAAAACCGAAATTTCTCAGTTTCTTTAGTCGAGGATTAATATTAAATGAGTTAGGATTTAGTATTAATCAAAAAATGAGAAATCAATTGAAATAAATAGAAAACCGAAAAATCAGACTCGACAATTATTATTTTCGACGATTTTTCGTAGCAAATTGAGAAAAAGTTAAATGTGTGGAGGTAATAAGGGCGTGCGTGTGGCTTTGGGGCATGCCGAAATCAGAAGCCTTCAAGCCGAAGTTATTTCTTGTGGTCGAGGTTTAGCATTGACTATGGTCTCGTATATTATTCCGCGGACAAAGAAATCAAAAAAATCATCTTTCTTTCTTCTTCCGTGGGTCCACATTTATTTCGACACATCAACTTGTCTAAGATATGTTTGCGGTGTTTTCTCCTTCTCGTATTCTTTTCTAATAGTTCCATTGACAAGACTCATGTTATACTAGTAAATAAATCTAAAAAAAAAAAAAAACGGTTCTATATTATTTTCCGATGTTTCATGCTTATGGAAAAATAAAGTAAATACATCAAAATATGTAAACTCTCTCTCTCTCTTTGTCTTCTTTCTTTTTTTTCCTCAGTTAGCAAGACCCCATTGGATACCAGACAAGATTTTCCTATCAGTAATCCGTTCTAAAGAAGTTGTTTGTATTAAATTGTCCTACTCGTATCCTGTAGGTAATTTTTCACCAAGAATTTAAGAAAATGTCCTTTTTTCCTGTTATTTATATCGTAATCTATTTCTAGCTACTGCCAATTAAGTATAAAAACTAGCAAATAATGAACTCGTAATAAAGTGCATGTAACCAATTAAACTAATTTTAGGAGATAATAGAAGTTATCTAAAATAGTAGGTGGTTTTAGATTAGCAAGCATTTTATTAAAATATTTTCTTTATATTACATGTATATATTGAAGGATATTTTAGTAAAATAAAGAATTAAAAGAAAGATAAAAGTACTAAAAGATACTAAAATAGGCTTCACACTTCAATATTATAGATAAAACAAGACATCAAACAAGTCTCTAAATAATATATATATATATATATAT